>JADLZK010009883.1:0-655719 GCA_015847255.1 Hyparrhenia diplandra
AGGAAGGTCGGCTTCCGCCGAGCTGCCGAGGCCCGCTCAAAACCGGATGCGTGCCCAGCCATAGGGCCCGGCCGCGTACGACGCTGTCAACATCCATCGCTCAGCATGCGATACGCGGTCCGCAATACCAAAGAAACAAAGATGCATACCGGGCGACAACACATGTTCAGAAATGACCGCCAGTTTGTCAGGGTAGTAGCGTGGACATGTACGTATCCCCTCGCTAACACAACTCGCCTCAAAAATAAACACGCCGCGGTAGTGGTTGGGCGACATGTACGTATTCACCCTCCTAACACAACTCGCCCGAAAAATAAACGCTGCGACTTTAATTTACGCGGGCCGCTATGCACTCTTTGTACTATTCCAAGCGCCGCAGATTCGCACACGCGCTCTGCACGCGTCAAGCAACACGGACGGGTATCGACCACGCCGAAGTCCCGTGAATCCACGCCGCTGCCCGTAATATTCATAATCGGCATGCACGCGGCGGCGCCGAAAAGGTGTTCGTAGCGCAAAATGCGTCCTCAATTAGGGGTTACATTCATAGTCGACGTCTCAAATGCGCGGATGAAACGCGTTCGAGATAATGCGAATCATAAGACACGGTTTCAAAAGCGCCTCCGCCGTGAGTCGCCGGGTGCCTGGCCAACGAAAAAACGCTGCCCGATTAAGAAGAAACGTGACGCCATTGCCACATGAAATCACTGCCTCAGAATGACCTTATTACCGACACGCGTATTGATCTTGTGGGGACCATCCGTCGCCTATTACCGACGGCGGCCGCCAACCCCGCACGTCGCAAGTCAAAACACGTACGCCGTTATTACGACGCCTCCGCTCATCGGGCGCATACTTTTTACATAGTGTAGTTTATAACTTGAATTTTCTAAAGTTTGAGTTTAGTGGCAAAGTTTTAATCTCACCTTGAAAACCACGATTCATGTGGGTTGCATAAGCTCTATCTCGAACTAAGTTGTTGCGGATATGATATGGTAAAATGAGCTTGCTATGACATTATTCCTAGAATGACTTGACATCCAGAGATTTCTTTTGAAAATTCAAAAGTTCTCAATGATTTGCACAATCCCACCAAAGCCATATGACAAGATGTGATGAGCAATCATGAAAACCTTAGTCATATGATACTTGTTTTCATGGTGAGCCCTTTTCAAAAAGTCAGTAACCCATGTTGAGATTCTTTTCATATGCCCATGATCAAGAAACACGTACACCCGAAATAATCGTCGATTCTTAGATCGAGGATTTGGCACAACATGCACCCTTCCATCCACCAAAATAAACTCGGTCATTTTATCATGATTTCTCACAAAAAACTCTTGTTACAAAAAGGAGAAGTATGGGCTATCTTTGAAAAAGAAAAAGAATAAGAAAGATGGACACAGGGCCCAATAAAGGCGCAGGGAAGTCAAGACTCGTCCAAAAAGAGAGAGAAAGAAAAGGTAGCCCATACCTCCTTCATTCAAAAGCAAGAGACAGTCATGATACATGGAGTCCACCAAAAAATACAAAAATATATATATCCCACACACTTTGCACTTCTTGATCAAAAGCATATGACTAGTCTCTCCTAGTGGTTTGGCCTTTGACGAGGGCAACATGACATGATACAAGTATGCCATTCTTTTTACCTACCCGAACTCCACAAAGGCTTTATTAGTTGGTAGGCAAAAAGAAAGGCAACACTAAGCCTTTTGGTGAGGGATCAACCACTTGCATACATTGGCGATCAGTGATCATTCGAGGAACTACTTTTATTTTGCAAAATATTTCAAAACCTCCGGATTAATAGTCACTTTCGAAAGGATAAAAGATAAGCAAGCTCGATGAACCATTCTATCCCAAGCAACGGCCCAAGACTCGAGAGCGACTAAAAGCCCCGCTACGATGAAAGGTAATAAAGGGTGAATAAAAGGCGTGCCCATTTTATTCAAACTATAGTAGAAAATTTTGTTATAAACTTTGGCACTTGTGAAATGTAATCGGCATAGTAGCAACTCCCGATCAACAACCAAGTACTTATCTTTTTGCTGAGGGACAAAGGGGGTAAGCTTGGGGGAGTTTGTTGACGGTCACTAGCGACATATTTTTCCGCCAACATACTACCATAAAGGGAGTGAAACTATACCTTTTTATAATCATATACATTTATTATTCACATATTTCCACTTGTAGCCAAAATGTATTTTGGAGTATTTATAATAAAAACAGTGGAAAAATAATCGAAAGGCGCAACCGAAAGCGCACTTTAGAAGATTACAAGCCCAAGGGGAAAATGGACCAAAACGAGAGAGATGGGCCGAGCAAACCACCGAAGACACTTTTCGGGCCCAACACCGTGACCGCCGAAGGCCGGACGAACCGAGCCCGGGGGTGCGCGCAAAGGTGCGGCCGTACCCTCCCTGAGGCGGTTCGAGCCCAACCTCGGGAAGGGCGGTGCGCTGGTGGGATGGCCAATCCACTGAACCTAGAAGCGTTCCTTAGGTCGGTTTAGGGGTAGTTAGGTACTTTTGTCCCTCTCCTTTGTGTATAAGTAGCTCTACCCTCTCCCTCTCTCTCACACACACACCATTGGAGTCTACCTACAGCAGCACCACCTCACTCTCTACCACCACACTCTTCTTCTTCTTCTTCTTCTTTGGTTAGAGCTTGGGTAGAAGAGCTACAAAGGAGAGCTTGTAATCTAGAAGGAAGAGCGCGGTAATATACAACCGATGGATCTTTCTTCTATTTGCATGTTCTATTTCTATGATCATGGTCTAACTTATGAACTAGAGTATAGTCTTGTTCATGTTATAGTGTTGATATATGAACTAGTATATAGTTTACATATCATGATCTTAACATGTTCATATTTGTTTTTGATCGATCATCGTATGCATAACATGATTATAGATGGGATAACGGTTCGTCGTTCTTTCGGGTTTGCTCTTGTCTTAGTCCGTCCATCCGTAGGGTGGGGATCCTGGAGGGACAAGAGTAGTGCTCTAATACGCGAGCATGGTGCCGGGCATTACGACACCTTCGAATATGAGAGCATGCCACGGCCGTGGGGGTAGGCGCCAGGGTTATGACAGTCATGTCCGTCCCGTGTAATCCCTCCTCGTTCGCATGTAATGTAGGAGTTCGTAAATGCCTTCCATTGGGCCGGATGGTATCCGGGAGGTCTCCCTGTTATCCTAGATATAACCATGCATATATCATGTTAGCATATGATCCTAACTATTCATTTGTAAGACCATAACTAGAATACATTAGAACACTCCATTAGGTTATTCATTTATTCTTTATCTATTTTCTTTATCCTTTCAAGGTGGATTCCAATATGTGTGTTACACTATACATGAATCGTATTGCTTACCCCTTTGTTATGATCAAGTTGGACTTAGCGCACACACATTCCATTATACAGATGCCATGCTAGCTTCTTATATACAAGCCTTCTGTTGGAAAATATAAATAACGATACCCTGAATACTTCCGGGTGAAATGCTACAATGATAGATCGATGCGCTTTGCGGATGAAATATCAACTATGGCAAGATCTATCACCGTTGATTGAAAGTGCGTTATTACCGACCGCGGTGGTTCCACTTAGTTATATCGACGGCACGTTTCGGCGCCGTCATTAGGGATGGGTTCTAAACCTGTTTCTAGTGATTGCACTAAGAAACACCAACAACCACTTGGGTGCTCATTCTTCTTGCCACACTTAATTGTTTCATCTTTGTGAAGCAGTAACAGTAGGACGACAGGAGAGGACACTTCCACACATGCCACACGAGAGCTGCAGGGTAAATGTTATTGGACTTATTAATTGTTGTGCACTTAGTCATGCACTTGGTCCGTATTGATTTTTCATATACTGTGTTCCACATAATTCCGCTCGACTTTGTTTGTTTTTGAAATTCTCGATATTCCATAAGTCCGTGTTTATTTTCATATACGGCTTTACCACTCTCGCTTTCACTTTCATATAAAAAATATAAAACTAGAAAATGGTTGAGGGTTTTCCATCTGATTCTGACCATTTTAATTCTTAATAGCCAATGCGTTAATTCAACCTAACTCTATATATATCCCACATGTTAGGGAGTTGCTGTCAAATTTTGAGTAAAAAAAGAGAAGAATTATATTCTTGTTGGGTAGCCGCTTTACGTTGCGAAATTTTGGAGATGCCGTAATGATCTAAGCTTTGAAAATTGCAAATATACATATTTATTCAAGGTACTTTCAAGGGGACATATTGGTTGCGGTTTGGGTACTACTGCAAATACTGCAACGTGAGGATGAAACAAAGGAGGCCTTCCAGTCAGCAAGCAGAAAACTAGAGACCACTGTGTTGGAGTTGTTTGCTTCCCATTGATGGAATTTTTTGGCATTTTTGTTTCCATGACTTATCTTCAACAATGTCGCTGAAACTTATGTGCGTTGACGCAGAAGTATGAAGTCTTCCATCTTCTAAAAAGAAGAAAAAGGGAACTGACGAGTGGTTCATATTTCTCTATCAAGTTTCCTGCTAATGAGTTAAGTATGTGGCTACTGACCAATCGTAACATTTTAATTTGCCATTTGTTTATAAGGATAGGTTACACGGCCAACTTGTTTGGGTTAGCAAACGTATCGTGGGCCTCCCGAACTAATTGAGATATGTGATGTCTTTATCATCAGCAGTACCAGACCCAATGATTGATCAAAGCGTGGTCAAGACTCAATATGCCGACCAGGTCTCGTGTTTTGGATCTCTCAGACTCTCACCAAAGCATATTGCAATGGAGATCCAGGAGTGCACCAACATCGGAGCACAGGCAGGCGCCTACTAGGGTCACCGGGCCCTAGGTCCGCCAGTGATCATCAGTGGTGCCGGACTTAGCTCTTCGTCAATCCTCAGGGGAGCAGTCAAGGACAAGCTGGACACCTCAGGCTGCCACAAGACCTTTGAGTTCTAAGAGGTCAGTGCTTCGTTCCATCTTCGATCCCGTCTCTGGTTTGAGTTAAGCACCTCCTTCGCACATACAACTTTCTATATTCTGCAGCGATGCTGTTGACGTGTAGTCTAGTGTATGCAGGAAGGAAAACTTCTATTATTGAAGCACCTGCTGTGTATACCATGTTCTAGTTACTAATTTTTTGAGTGGATCTTTGTTCTAGTCACTAGCATAACAGCAGCAGTGGGAAGACGTAAATTCAAGAGAAACCAGTGTCTGCAAGGGCCTGTTTTTGATCAGCTAGTGCTAACAACTAGTTAATGGCTCAACATTGTGCCAGCCACCAAGGAAGAATTTCAAAGGCAGTCATTATTTTTCTGATAAATTTTGCTATGCTTCTGTGATTGCTAATGCCTAATAAAATAGTAATAACGCGTATACCCAGGGCAACTCGAAATGGTGAAACTAACTACTTTGTTTTGTTTATGTATATGCAGAAAAAGGCCTAGCCTATATCGTTCGATCACTCATGGATATAGAAATGGACAATGCTGAGATAGAAACTTTACCTCTAAGGAGGTAATATCTCAAATCAATCTGAGCCATTGATTTTTTTAGTGTTTTGAGTCAATTAATTAATCTAGAAAAAAATCAGCAAAGGCTCCTTCCTTTTAGTCAAGGCGACCCCCACACCCCTCCTTTTTTGAGCTTAACATGAATACACTGAGATTTTTTTTTTTATTTTATTTTATTTTATTTTTGCTGATATATACATGTAACATATACACTGCACATAGTTTAGATGCAAAATAGGTGTTGCTCGTTAAAATATTTCACAATGGCAGAGATGGTGACTTATAGTAATTTATATTATAGTTAGTATGGTTTGATTTAGATGTTGATTTAGGTATGTTATTTTTGGTAATTAGTGCGTACCTAATAATATTGTGGAAAATAGAATAGATTCAACTGATATTGTTAGGAACAATGATTAAGAGTTTGATTAGATATTTGGTAGACATTCTTGAATTTATCATTTTCTCTAGGATTTTTTTCTTGTTTTAAATAGAACATGTTTAAAGGCTTCAACTAATAGTAAGATGGCAGCCAAAAAACACAGCTCCAGTTGGCACTAATTTTTTTTTTTTTTGTGACGTCAGTTGGCACTAATTAATCTCTAGCATTTACACTACAAAAATGTTTATTCCCTCTATCTCTGATTGAATACATAGATTGCTAGCTCAAAAATTTATCTATAAAAGTTAAATCTCTAGGAGACTGAATAGTCCACCATTCCATTTTATTTTTGTCGAAGTCTCCTCGCATTTACCGCACCCTCCTATATCCCAATCCAGTGTTGAGTTTCTACAGTTGTGTAGTAAATGTTATAATTAGTGTGCTATTGAAACAATCAACGATAAGTGTTCACCTACTCTTCTAGCTAGTTAAATAAGGTTAGTGTGGTCTTCTCTCTGTTATACTAATCAGTCCTCAACTTGCTAGGAATTGTGGACAGAGGGAGTACCCCATCATCGATCATTCCCACACTCAAACGCAAGTATTCAGGCACAAACATTGAATATGATGTCCCCAGTGGCTGATATTAAGAACCCAGGGACGGCAGCGAATGGAGGCTACTGCCCTCGCTCATGAGAGGCCTTATATGCAAGATTCATCGTTCCATAAAAATCTCGACGTCGGCATTATAATATGCATCGTTCTCATCATCACATTAGCCAGCCTCTTCCTAACCTACTCTGCTGTGAATTTGGTGCGTACTAATTCTTCCAATCCAATCCGTTCATCATTAATATGTTAGAAAGGAGGGATCCATGTTTGCTAGCATGGATTTGCGAGTGGATTCCTTGAGACGAACGCCACACCATCCAAAAAATTTTTTGATGAAACATGAAGGGTTTTACCTCCTACTGGAATTAAAAATCGAGCAAATACAAGGTCTCATGAGAGAAAAAAAAGAGCCATCGAAAAATGAAAAGAATTAAAGGAATACTTCTAGACATAAGTCACAATTAGGTGATCCAATGTCCAAGCTGTAATAAATCTATGTATTAATTTGTGCCTATATATGTCTTCTATTCTTGTGTATATCACAGCGTCCCCACACCCAAGAATCAAGTTCCAGCTCCCCTATTGTTGCAGGCAAGCTTCCCGGTTCCAGTAGTTCAGGTAGGTATACTACTACTATGTACACCAATGCAATACAAATTACTGGTGTTTGGTTATGGTGCTAAAGTTTAGTCAGCTAAATTTAGTCCCATTTAGCTACTTCCTTCACCCCAAATTGTAAATCATTTCAAAAATCTTGGAGAGTCAAATCATCACAAGTTTGACTGAATTTTATATGACAACATAAGAACGTTTAGAATGTCAAATAAGTATTATTGGATTTTTTGTTAATTATATTTTGTAGTATATCTAATTGATGCCAAAATTATTAGAAGACTTATAATTTGGGATGGAGGGAGTACTTACTTTGGAGGGACTAAGCGGGATTGAACAATTTTAGCACGGACTAAAGTTTAGTAGGGAAAACCAAATTAACATGGATGTGGATACTGGTCGTCTGCAGGGCCACTAGATGTGGTGATTGTGTATGCCTTTGACAGCACCGACAGTACCGAGGCCTGGTACACTGTGAATGACGTCTTTTGGTTGGTGCAAGAGAAGCTGACTCATTTCGTCGACAGACGCATGGGTTACATCTACGTTATGTTGGCCAGGAACACATACAGGTCTGACATGAAATTAGTTGACTCATCAGATACACAGGCAACTGGATACAAGACATATGCGCTGCACACGGCCACCTGCACAAAAAACATGGCATCCGGCCTCGCCGTGGCCCATAAAATGCTCACTAACCCTAGATATCGAAATGGCACCATCTTGCTCTTCTCTGACGGGTTGATACACAAGGGAGACTTCTTTGATGGAGCCGAGAACTTCATCTCTGAAGTGCCTGTCCACACGTTTACTCTCGGCGGGGACACATATAACCAGGTATGTGTCAAATGAATCAGAGGTAGTAATTAATAATTCGGTGAAAACCATAGCTTTTAACAGTGTGTAGTATATATATCTACTATTCTACTATATATAAATATGTCTACTATATCATGTATACATACTGCTAGGGTCTCGATGCCATTGCCGCAAATTCCCCGGGCGGAATATTTCACGCTGCCCCTGTCCCGGAGGCCGGGTCTGTTAGCATCTTTTTCTAAGGCTACTGGATACCATTCTTGGCGCTACCACATTGGACGATGACAAGCCTCCTACTCCCAGTTTAGGTATAAAGATATAAAAGCGGTTCAAAGACTGATCATCTAGAATGTGCGTGCATGACCATTTGTCTGTACTGATTTGCAGGGTGGGAGCCACTAGATGTGGTGATTGTGTATGCCTTCGACAGCACCAACATTACACCGGCCTGGTACACAATGGATGACGTCTTTTGGTTGGTGCAAGAGAAGCTCACCCATTTTGTCGACAGCTGCCTTGGTTACATCTACTTCACGCTGACCGGTAACACATACACATCTGACATGAAATTAGTTGATTCAGCGGAGACAAAGGATACTGGCTACAAGCCATTTGCATGGCACAGGATAGCCTGCACGAAAACATGGCATCCGGCCTCGCCGTGGCGCATAAAATGGTCAACAACCGGGGTATAAAACAGCAGCATCTTGTTGTTCTCCGATGGCATGATACACAAGGGAGACTTCTTTGATGGGGCGAGAACTTCATCTCAAAAGTGCCTGTCCACGCGTTCACTCTCGGCGGCAACGCAAGTAACCCTGTAGGTTAATACTGCCACGCACTCCAGTCAAAATCATGGCTTGTTAATTATGATTACTACGTACTCCTACCATCCTAAATTATAAGTACTTTTAAGAATCTTGAAAAGTCAAAGCATCTCAAGTTTGATCAAAAATTTATGTAATTTTCTTTATAATTTTGGTCAAACATGAGATACTTTGACTCTCTAAGATACTTAGAATGGCTTACAATTTGAAATGGAGTGAGTACATTACATCAAAAATCTTTTTTTTTATTTGATTTTACATTGCCATTAGTTTAAAGTGTATGTTTCACCACAGATTTCTTTTGAAATTTCAAATATGTTGCTGATATTATGTTGGTTTTTTCAGTATAATTCTGTACATATACCTTAATGTGATTTTATCTAGAATAACTTAATATTCGTACGTTTTAAGTTTTTAAGATTTGACTCGATCTTGTTATATGTTTTTCTGACTGGAGCAAGTAATTTACTGTAACCATTTCTGTACTCTATAGAGTCTCCAAGCCATTGCAAAAAATTCACCAGGTGGGGCGTTCAACCCCATTCCAGTTCCAGAGAGACCGCGTCGTCGACATCCTTCTCGGAACTACTGGATAGCCTCCTCATCAGGGGTCAATGACCTGATCTTTTAAAGTCGTCGAAGGGTAATGTGTTGTGTTGGTCCACACAGCCAAAAAAGGAGTGTTGTATGGAGAAGACTGGCTAGTTGTTTAAAAGCGGTATGTTTCACAGAACTATTGTCGATCCATCAGTTGAGAACCAAAATTATTTGAGAAGCAGGCTGATGATCCCTTGTTTCCATGGAAAAAAGAGTTTCAAAATGAACCTCACATTGTGTTCTCATATTGAGATTATCTAAATAGACAATGACATGTCACATGTATCCACCATGGATACCTACATTATAATGTTATGGCCCCATAAGGCGCTAAGCCCCTGCGGACTCATATCAGTCGGACAAGGGTTAGTGGATTCTATCCACCACACGTGGGCTCACACGTGCTCTGGAGGATTTGTCCATCATAGGGGCAGCAGCCCGGCGCGGACAGACCCGGTTGTGAGCATGTTAGGACGACCTCACCTGTGGTGGCGGGCACGCGAGCATAGCACGAGGGCGAGGGAACGTGTTATGACCGGCAATACATACGCGACGGCATGGAGCCGCTCATGGCTAAGCACCACCAATCGGGAGATGGGCTTAAGGACCAAGCTAGGTTTATATATTTAATTATCATATTTAGAAGATGTTATGCATTAAGTGGTAGCGGCGTTCCCGTCGACTAGGCGCTAATGGTGACGAGAAATCTGCCGGTGCTCATCCTGGAGGTGCTCATAGGGGTAACGTGTGTTCATAGGGGTAAGTGTGCTTGCATGTTATGAGTGTCTGCGTTGTACTGTGTAATTCTCAAAAAAAAAGATTATTATTATTATTCCTATTTTAGAGGACTATAAATATGTAATCACCCCAAGGGGGAATATTAAGAAGAAACAATCTATTCTTTCCGGCTTCCCAGAGGAAACTGGGGTTTGCCCTAGCTGCCTCTCTTTCCTGTCCTCAAGACAACAGCAGCAGCGGCGGCACCACCGCTGTCTTCCCCACGCTCTCCGCCCCACGTCCCTCAGATTAGCCACACCTATAATCTATGCAGTATCCGGTAGGGTTAGGAATCCTAACAGAATAATGCAGTACTAATGCCCATAACTAAAAGAGGGAAGCACGAGGACAATGGTGGCGAGCACAAGTGGGGACAGACGCCAATGAGCCTAGTGACTGGGTATTAGCTTTTTAAAATACCAGCTTTCCACCACCAATTTCAATCTAGTGGTCATCGAGTAGAATATCACGTGTTCAATGAGGTCTCTGCTTACCCCCCTTTAGGTCTTCGTAGACGAAGTGAACACTCCTTATTAGCTGCTACGAAGTAGTTTTGTTGTCCTCTCGGGACTGAGATATATTAGGGCCAATAGCTACAAATTGTTTAATTAGGCACCATTTCATTTATTGAGAGCTTTTGGTTTGCTTATTTGGTTCTGTCCTTGACCTTCCAGTTGGGTTCCTTGGTTTTGGGCTTCCTGGGTGTTGTCTCACTAATTTATGTGGATAAAACTTGGTATAGGTTTACCTTCAACCCTTTCGGCTACTACATGGTCTTCATGCATAGTGATGATACCGAATGGGTTGGGCATTTCATGTAGAGATAAATTTAATTAATTTTTCTTCAAATTTATTAATAAATCCCCTTAGTAATATTACAGTGTATGGGTAGTTGATATTGTCAATATCACATTTACGATTTTGGTGTGCACTTTATTACCGTCAATGAAGGAACTGGGTTATCTTTCTTCTCTTTGGTGGCAATTTTCTTGCGCCCAAAACCAAATGGTGGGTTCCTAGCTGGCTCTAAGGTTCTCCTATTCACACCCATATTATTGTATGATGAAAATGTTAGCTAAATTGCCAATATCAATAAGTATGTTGTGCAGTGTGTAACCTACCACATCCTCTATAACAACAAAAGTGTCTATGTGAGGATAGTCTCGAACGTTGAAATCCTCTTCGTGAAGTCTTGGTTGAATCCATTGTTGATTGAGAATATGTGCCAAAGCCAACACAGAGTATAGTTTATTGCTTATTACTTGTGATGCTTCTGTTGGTTTTCTTGTGTCGGAAAGAATGCTAATATTTTCAAACTGGCTCTGAAGATCGACCTTGACCACCACTAATTTTTTTTTGTACTAATGTCACAACACATATGTGCTACTAATCTATGACATATCCTTTTCCACAAGATTTGACGATCCTTTCTTTTGCATGAACATTTATACCCTACCATGTAATATTGGACCAAAAATGTCATTTAATTAGATGCTAATGTGGGGGAGCTGGAAACATCATAAACTGGTTTGCAGACTATCGAGTCTAATCTGGCTCAGCCAGTTCAAACAACCCCGCCATGCCACCCTTTCACTAGGACAACACAAGGTATGCTTTTTATAATAGGATCCCTCATAGAAGAATGTTTGTAAGTTCGTTGATGATACTAGGTGTCTTGTTGCTAAACATGGTGCTGCAAAAGGTGTGCCTCTGCAGATAGCAGAAGACATGTCATGGTGCAATTTAGTGCCAACTTAACACAACCCTATTTTTTGGCATCTCGTCACATCCACAGCAGCTAGAGGTGATCTAGTTGGCTTGGTTGACAGTAGAGCAACACTTTTTTGACGTGTTAGCCAGCCTAGGCACGAAATACCGAGAACCAAAAACCAAACCGAAAAAACCAAAAACCGAACCGAAAATACCGAAAACCGAATAATTTGGTTCCAGGTTTGGTTCCTGTTTCTTAGGTACCGAATTTACTTGAGGTAAGTCTGGTTCACGGACCTCGGTTTACTGAATTTCGAATTTATCGATTACATGCAGGCCCAATACAGATGCAGCCCACTAAGAAGCCAAACCCTAGTCTCCTGCTGGCCTGCTCCCCTTTGGCCCATAGACCACAGTCCATCACAAAGACCGGGCGCCTCTCCACTTCTCTACGCCGCCGCTCCTAGGCACATCTAGCAGCCCGACACATCCAGCACCTCTGCACCTTCGTCTCTCTCGTTCTCTGGCTCTCTCTCCCACTCTCCCAAGTCCCAATCCTAGATACGTCCGTTCCTCACTCTTCCCAACCTCCCACCGTGCTCGGAGCAGGAGCACTGGCGTGCAGCCTCGGTTGCGCACACACATACCTTCCTCGCGTGGAGTGCCGCACGTGCACGGCACATCAGCATTTTGGCCGCCCAAAGGGTTCCACGCTACACTATGGGGGACACTACAGTAGGGAGATGCCCCGGACGACGGACAAAGCAATCCAACTCGCTCGTCCACTTTCGACATCGTTCTACCTCATTAAATTCGCGCATCTCAAGCGAAACACATCGAACATGACACCATCCCGCGACCCGGCAAGCGACAGCAATACGCGACTCTAGGACCGATCCAACCGGCTCCCTCGATCCTCAGCGACATCAACGCCCGGTCCGACTACACCAACGAGCTATGCAACAAGCCTTGTGCTATGGTGCACCGAGGAGGCGCCCTACACGGGGAGCATGGCGATCCACCTCGCCCCAGTTCGACGCCCCGTCTACCTTGAGGTCTTCAACAAGCTTCGACTTGCGAGCTCCACCGACGGCGACACATGAGGTACATGCCAACCACATCGATTCACCACCTCGTCGGCCTTGTCGCTACCCCCAAAGGCTCTCATCCTTCCTCAACTTCGCTACACCAACCGACCACAAGCTACATGACATCGCCGAACCATCAAGCTCCAAGTGGGAGCAACAGCTTGGAGGTGCCGCTCAAAGTGATTGTCATTCACCTCCCGACATCCTCGACAATCATGCGGGCTTCACGACAAGCACCTTGCTGATGGAGGAGCCCCCACGAGCTTCTTGCCTTCACGTGTCAATCTTCTTCCTCGACAACCAACGCTACTACGCCTACAGCATTATCAAAGGAGAGCAATGGAATCCCATCAATGGAACCAGCATCCGAAAAGGTCAGCGTCTTCATCCTCATCCGGCCCATTATGTCTATACAAGTGGAGGCAACAGTCTTGGTCATGCTGCTCGATCAACCCGTCAGCGGCGACAGCCGTCTGCAGAACCCGCAAAGGCGAGGGCGCTACTGTCGGGGAAAGGGGGGAGAGATGTCACAAACCAAAACATGGGCCCCATGAGGCAGCCCAACAAGCCACAAAGAGGGGTCACACACGCTAAGGGAGGGAGGGACGGCAGCCCTGCTGCGCCGCCCGCCGCCGCCCGTCCTCAGCTGCTGCTGTGTGGAACATAATCATCATTGACAACAAAAGAATCTTTTCTTATTCACCCTTTTTCAGAGGTTGGTGGACAGAGAAACTTCATGGAAACTTCCGCTGTATTGTATTGTATTGTAGACTGATGTCAGGAATTCCTACTTCTCATGGCCCACACATTGTTTACCATGATATCATTAGATGTTTGTTGGACTACTATTTATTAATTGTTCTGATTTAGATTAAACGCTTTTTTGAGGTAAGTGTCGTGATCTTAATTTCAGACCTTCAGAATTGTGCATTAAATTAACCAATCTTTGATGCGGAATCCAGCGGAGTAGGACCTTCTGTCGTCTATGTTGATGAGGAAACACAATTGCTTGATTCTGTCACCATATATATTAACTCGCAATATCACCAATCAGCTCGTATAGGGGAAAAAAAACGTCTGACACGCACCTGCTCTTTTGATGAAGACATGTATCAACTCCTCCCTCCCTTCTTTTTACATGTCATTACCATTATCCTAAGTCAAGCATTTTATATTTGATCATCAATTTAATTTAAAATTGCTGTCTCACAACATGTACATCATATAATATGAAAATTTTGTCATATAGTGAATCTAAAAATATAAATCTTATGTTGTCAATGTGTACAAATTTTGTTAAATCGGCCAAAAGATATTAGGCCAACGATTAGATGCAGCGATGCTATATGGTGCTGAATGTTGGCCTACAAAAAGGTGACATGTCCAGCAATCGAGTATACCGGAGATGCGTATGCTGCGTTGGTTTTGCGGGCATACAAGAAGGGATAGAGTTCAGAACAAAGAGATTCAGGAGAGGATCGGGGTGGCTCCTATTGAGGAGAAATTAATTCAATATCAGTTTAGATAGTTTGGACATGTTCAACGGAGGAGGCCTTCTAAGGCACCGGTGCGTAGTGGGGGTTTTAAAGCGGTAGATAATTTAAAGAGTGGTACAGGTCAACCTAGACTGACTTGGGATGAGCGGTTAAGAGATACCTTAAGGAGTGGAATATCTCTAAGGATTTAGCTATGGATAGGAGCGCATGGAGGCTAGCTATCGGCGTGCCTAAACAAAGTGACCTTTGTTTCTTTTTCCATCTACCCTTTTTCTACCTTTTGTCTTCTACCTTTTTTCATCCTTTCATACTTGTTTCATATGAGTTTCATCTCTAGCCTACCCCAACTAGCTTGGGACTAAAGGCTATGTTGATGCTGATGTGGCCATGCTTCTACTTCTGTGTGTGTTTTTCTGTTGTGTTCT
The DNA here is from genome assembly GCA_015847255.1 of Hyparrhenia diplandra. Classification (NCBI taxonomy): domain Eukaryota; kingdom Viridiplantae; phylum Streptophyta; class Magnoliopsida; order Poales; family Poaceae; genus Hyparrhenia; species Hyparrhenia diplandra. The sequence goes on from JADLZK010009883.1 coordinate 14,873, forward strand.
TTAAGTATCTTGGAGTTTGTCTGGTCACTAGAGAGAAAATTGGATTGACTCCCATTCAACCATCCTCTGTTCGCTTGCTCGGGCCTTGGGAGTTGTGCAAAGCTACAAGGTAGTCCACGACTCGAAAGGACCACTCTGCTGGTCCACCGACCATTGTTCCTTGCTCCTTGCTCCTTAAAGCTCCTACTTAGTATGCAGCGTTTATTTTCTTGGTCTTTCTTTGAGAGATTGAGAGAAAAAGGGACATGGGACTAAGATGTGAGATGTACCTGACGACTGACTAACTGAGTCGACGAGTGTATGAAGTGAGGCACAAAAGAATATAGAATTGTAGAACACCAAGGGGCACATGGCATCACTACAAGGAATGGTGCTTTACATGACAGTTGCTTTGGTCACAAACACTCAAAAATACGTCCACGCAGTTAACTTGCCATGACGATCAAGAAATCCGTCATATATCTCACGTCATAATTTTCTTTGGACAGGAATAAGCCGTCATAGATTGGAATTTGTGTTCGTCATGATTTAGTTGTCTATGCTCTATAACCAGCCCATATTCAAGCTCAGATCCAAACCATTGTGACGAAAAACAACATCACAAATTAGTGTCACATCTCAACATTAACGATGCAATCAATATTAATTAAACTGGAACAAAGCTCACAATTGACAAAACATTGCTCATCATTTTCATTGAAACCATCAACAATTGTACTTGTACAATTTTTCAATACTAAGGCAATAACCAAGCTACACACAAGTGCATACAAAACTAAGATGTTGGCCTGTACAGCACACAACTCAAATGATTTGTTGTTGCTGAAAATAGCCACCATGAGCACCTTGCCGCAATTCAGAGATAGCCTCGTCAAATGCCTGCAAAAGAAAAACAATTAGTATTTATAGTAAGTTCAAACAGAATGCATAGTCTTGCATTAAGAAACAGAATGCCTGGTCGAGATCTAGGCCTAAGTCATTGAGCCAGCAATAAAGTTCACTAATTTATATAATCAACAGAGCTCACTAATTTATATACGAAACATAGAAAAGTCAGATCTTGGTCTCTGTTTGCATCTTCTGAAAATACTCTTAATTCAAAGAACTAATCTACTCCGAGCCCAGGTACCTCGTGCAGCGCCGCCATGTTATGGATCTCGGGGGATGCGGCGGTTGTGGCAACCCTACCTTCGCCGCCGGTTCATGCTGAGGGAGGAGCACGCCGAGCCCGCCACGGGATCTAACTTGCTGGCATGCTGCTGCAGGTGCCCCGCCACCAGCGGGTCCTGCTGACCGGGTAGCCACGCCCATGATGCCAGGGTCGCCGCGCCCGCTAGGCCTCACCGCCCGGACTGCCGCGACCGCAAGATCTGGCTTCCGAGCTCGGATCCACCCGGTGATAGGGAGAGGGAGAGGAGGGATGGCTCCGCCACGACATGGAGAAGAGAGAGGTGCGGGCGCCGCTGGACATGGAGAAGATGGGGCGAGCCGCCCGGTGAGGATGGGGAAGGAAGGGGCCGATGGGATGGGGCTGTCGGAGGTGGCGCGTGAATGCGTGATTGCATCGGGCAAGGAGGAGAGGAGCACATTGGGCACAGAGGAGGTGGCGTATGCGGCTGGAAACTAGGGAGGGGAGAGAGTGGGTGATCGCTACGGTTGAAACCCTAGGTGTGCAACTGGGCCTCTTGGGCTTCTTTAAAATTTTATTTGTTTCTGTTTCTATGCAATTCCTTGTTTACACTTATGAAATTGTTTTGATTTCTTGGCTTTTCGGGAGTCTCACCTAAAATATTTCAAAAAATTTTATTGATTGTGTTAAGGCATCGAGGATTAGTCGACCACAATGGCACACAACATCTAAACTCATATCTAAAGTAGAGACTCACAATAGTTTGTTAGTGTCATTGGTATATGAGTTTATGAGGAAACATTTTTCATGATTGGTGCAACATAAAAATACATATCCATGCTTCTGTACTTGGTGTGCATGATGGCACAATATATATTTATAATCTAGTTTCTATGTATTAGTATTGTAGAAGCGGGTAATTGGAAACAAATAAGGTATAATTATGGAATGTATTAATAATAGCAAATGTTTGTAAGTCAGATGTAGATATGAGAGGATATTTTAGCTTTTTTTTTATAACAAAAGGGGTGGTAATTTAGATGTAAATTTATGGAGTGCTAAGATTAATATTCATAGTTGGATAATCTAGATGCACATTTAGGGATTTACTTTATATATGATTGTTCATAATGGCATATTATCCAACAGCTATTATGATCAAGTGTTCATTGAATTCTACTGAATTAACAACCATCCAGATCTTTCCGATTTTGTGAGAACTTATAGGACCAGATTTCTTTTTCTAGCATGTCCTACAAGGCTAAGCGTAGTACATGGAGGTCCATTAGAGCCTTCTAGTAGTAATAATAGTAATAAGATAACAAAGGCAGCATATATATGTCTCGATCCCGAGGAACATTCCTGGTGTATCCACAAATGTTGCCACATATACCACACAAATCATTGGCATTTATTTATTTGTTTACAAACATAAGCAGAACAACAACAACAATAACAACATTAGTCGCTCTGTTCCGCGCACAGCTGAAAACACACACACAACTGGGCAACTGGCAACAGCATGCATGAGGGCAGGTCTCATGCTGCTGTAGCGCAAGATTAATGGAAATTCAGCCGCTGAAGGCTGACCTGAGTGTTGACTCTCCGTTGCTCCAGAGAGACAGAGCACACGTAGGTAAGGACAAACCAAATTAACTGCAAACCAAACTAAAGAAACCAAATTAACCGCAAAACCAAACTAAAGAAACCAGACGTGCTCAATAAGCCAAGGCTTGGAGCCATGTTGTCATTCTCACTCTCACACAAGCACACAACAAACCAATCAAGCAGACGCCGAAGTGGAATGAGTAGCAGAGGCTGAGGTCCAAGGAGATTGAGACACTAGCAGGCTTAGCGATTGCTGCAGTCCAATGAAAGCTCAAGGGATATGTGTATTGCCTCACCTGCAAAAGAGATTGAGAGGATTACAGGACAGGAGACAAAACCAATCAACTAAATGATAAATAAGTTTAGATGACACAAATCAAAACTGTGTAGGCAAGCCAGTCGCTGCAGGCTAGTGTAATAGTTCACCAGCTACTCCTAGTGATTGCTTAAGATCATAGACACCTGACGAAACTTTTGTCAAAGCTATATAGGTAGTATGGTGGGCAAGAGGATGAGGATCACTGAGCACGGAGCCCTTGAGAAGGGTCTTCTTGTAATACCGTGGGTGGATCGTCTTATAGTGGTCCGCTTGTGAACTATTCTCCCACTCTAGCCTGTGCCACCATTCCTTCTCACAGTCGAATTCCACTACCTTGTTGCTATTGCTGACATCCGGAAGATGTGTGAGGCTCCAGCAGCCCCTAATCTTGACAGTCTCAAGATTGGGTGCTGACATTCGGGATCCCATATATGCTATGTAGGGAAGGGAGCTCATGCAGATGGATATGCTTTAGAGCAGGGAAGTTTATGGTATGGGCATCATAGTTGGGCTTTGGTTCGGTGCCCAATGGGAGTAACTCTCTGATGTCACCACAACACATGATCTCAATTAATGATCTCCAGTCCCTCAAAGCCGCCGTATTCTAATTTGAATATAGGTGTATGCGTGGACACAGGGAATGCATGTATAAGCCTGGGGCAGAAGTCCAGGTGCAACAACTTCAGGTGTGAAAAATATCTACAACGGAATCCAGATGACGATTCATTCCAGCTGCAGATATAGCATGCTTTCAAAAGCTGTGATGCCCAGAATATTCCCAGGCGATACGTAGTACCATCAAACTTGGTAACCTTGGGAATGCTGAAGACACTTTTTAGCTCTGGGCATCTCTGCACTCTGCACCATTCTATATGTGTCCACTCATTATAATGCAGTGACATGGTAGCTTAAGGTATAGCCGTGATAGACACGCTATCATGCACATGCAGGATCTTGGCACTAACATGTACAAACTCTGGTAGTGTGATAGCACTGGTTTCTTCACCACCTGTTGGTACTTTTTGTCCAAATCCGGTCCTGTATGTACATGTAGCTTCTATTTGTTTCTGGAAGACCAAGACTGGGAGGATCTGGACAAGGCCACATACACATGATCACCGGACCATCATCTTCGCCTTCATTAGCCTGTTGGTGCAGGTAGGCCCCCATGGTATCTGCATATACTGCAGGGTAAGGTTGCTGCTGCAGGCGTGACACCACTTTGTGCTCACTGTTCTTGCCACACTTAATTGCATCATCTTTGATGAAGCCAGCAGTAACATTAGGACGAGCAGGAGAGGACACTTCCACATATGCCACCCGAGAATAACGATCATATACTGACTCAAGTGAGAAAAGGAGCCTTGCATCCTGAACAGAAATGTGCCAACCAAATTCAGTGGTCTTTCGATTGCCATGTTCGTGGGGCTCTACTACTACTGTTTGTGTAGCGGCAGTACTACCCCCTTGCCCGCCATCTTCCCTATAATGGGCACTGGACACTGACTACATTGTGTCAATCAGCAGCTTAAACTTATACCAAAACTCGTCATCTGGATCACCAAGCCATGTTGGCCACAAGATAGCACAAAGCTTCTCACAATTAAGTAGACATAGCTCAACAAGGTCCCAAAATTTTAATGCACTGAAATCTTGTGTTTTCACTGCCGTGCCCGAGATGTCTAGGCTGCGGATCACCATGCGTCCTCTGAATAATATATTCTTCAGTTTAGCACATCCCCTGAAGAACATCAGTTTTATGTAACCACACTCCTCTAGAATGACAGTGTCAAGGCAGCTATTGCTGCTTGTTACCCCCAGTTCATATGGCCTCACAGGATGACTAGGATCCCAGGGATCATTTCCAGAAAACTCAAGAAGCTCCATCTTGTCCATATCCAGGAAAATGTGATTTCCTGGGCAACTAGAGTAAATAGAAGACTTTGTTACTCGTAGCTTGCGGATGTTTGGCAATCTTCCTTGCAGGAGGCCCATGTCGAAATCCTTGGCTCCTGTCACATTTAGCTCCTAGAGCTGAGTCATGAGATCCAGCATCTGTGTGGATAAGATCTGATCACAGTCTGTGTAGCGCACGATGAGCACCCACAGCCCCTGAAAGAACTGGCGGATGTCCTCCTCCTTCCCTGCCCCATCTGTGCTTGCCGTGCTCACTCCTTGGCAATGGTCGAGCCATTAGAAACCTAAGGCCACGACAGCAAACAAATGGAGGTGACTGCAAATAAAAGGTGCAGTTTGAGAGCTTGAGAACACTAAGCTTCTTGCCGAAGGAGTGTTGGAACATGTCCCCATTATGAATAAGGCCATCCGAAATCCGAGTAAACCCACAAGTCGGTGAAGTCCAATATGGCTTGCTCTTGATAAACCTTGGTAAGTGAGGGGAGGACAAATATTGATGGTGGTCCATATCCAATGGCATCTCACGCTGCAGAGCATGTGCAGCTCTCCACAACCCATCACTGTTGTCATCACCGCCGCTGACATCTCTCTCCCCCTGTTGTAGCCGATGATGTATGATAGAATCACATACCCAGTAATTGGGGCCATGGGTGGCCAAATCATAGTCGAGACAGTGGCTTCCTCTGCAACACAGCTCCAACATGTACAAGAAACACTCAGCCACTTGTGCTGGCCTAACCATTATTCCGTGAGACTTGTTGCATGCTGCAACTACTTCAACAGCCTCTTCAAGTAAAAGCTTGGACCAGACATGCTCTTCCTTCTGTTTCTGTGGAGCCATAGAGATAAAAGTATCAGTTGCTCCCACGCTCTTCATGGCCGTGTCAACTTTGTTCCGAAGTTTGATCCGGAACCTCCCTTGGAATGTCCACAGCACCATGCTGGTTGAGTACCCAGACAGAGGGAAGCCACAAAAAGTGGCCAGCTCGATCTCCTCACTGCCCCCATTGTGGAAAATCACCAAGAATCTGCGGTTCTGCGTGTGCTGATACATCTTCCTGCCGACCTCTTCTAGCTCAGCTCGGGAGCCCAGGGCTAAACCAGCAAAATCGTCCTCCTCATCTTGCCTGTTAAACAGCCCCATCACTTCGTCGGGGAGCTTCAGCTGCTCTGCGACCGCCCTCTGAAGTGCTCTTCTGCTCTCCCACATTGAGCAGTCAATGTGGATGACCTGATCAAACTCAAGTCCAGCTGGTGGTGGGGCTCTCTGCCCAGCTGGAGAAGTTGCCATGAGGCGGTCAGCGACGGCTTGGAGGACTGCGGATGCCCCAAGCCCATCCCAGCCGTCGAAGTAGATGACATTGCTTCTGGTACGAACAGTTCTAGTAGTATTCCTGTGTTCCTTCAGCACTTTGAGAATTTGTTCAGCAGCCTCATGTATGGTATCTGCCTCAAAAACCTGCATAAATGTATCATGTCATGGCTGAGAGAGAGAGAGAGAGAGAGAGAGGAGCTTTACCTCAGTACGCATGCCGGTGAGCGGTGAGTTGGGCTTGGTGTAGTTTATTGTTTTTGCGGTGTAGCTGCTATGTATTCAGCAATTCTTATTGCTGCAACCTCCACTTCATTTTGGAAAATTATCGTCCATGTACAAAGTGCCAATGTCCTGCAGACCAACTCTGTTTCAGTTATATATATATATGGAATCTAACCCGCCGCTTATTCTATCCGCTAATCTGGTCAACACACACGTATCAAACTAATTCAGAGCAGTCATATCATATATGTTATCCCAATTTGTATTGCATTGCAATTTTTGTGCCATATATATGAAAAATATCCAGTTTGGAATTAGCAGTTGATTTCCATGATGAGCAAGGTACATACTGTGCATACATATGAATTTGAATGTGCAACGGAAGGAGTTGAGTAATTAAATTGCATACCTCAGATATGTTGAATTGGCTTGCAGTAGCAGCAGACAGACAACAGCCGAACAGACCAAACCAGCAGTTATGTGTATTTGTTTGTGTGTTGCGTGAGAGAGAGAGAGAGAGAGAGAGAATACACAAAACTGCTGGCCCGGCTGTGTGCAGATAAACTTTGCTTTTTAGTGTGCTTGTATGCTCACCACACAGATGATTCTTTGCTTACTCGCTAGAGGAAAAGAAAGAGACAATAAAGAAAGATGATTCTTTGCTTGGAAGAAGGAGCTAACTGCTGCATAACGCAACCCGAGGAAAAGATAAAGATTAATAAAGGTATGCAAGTAATAAGTACTGAAGAAGGGCTCCCCGTTCCTTGTTATCTGCCCGATCTGGTCCACCTATAGGGAACAATCGTGTACTTTTTTTTTTGCCTTGTGAGCCACTCAAAGTGAGCAAAGTTTTGGAATCCAATGTAGCCAGGTACAGAACCCGAGATGCTTGGTTGTCCTCCAGTTTATCAATTGCATATCTTGCTATGTACGTGTTGGTGACTGGCGAATTCCACTCTTCTAGTTGTGAGTTGCGTTAGACTCTTCTAGTTCTTCACAGCCCATACGTTGTGAGAAATCAAGCTGAATCCTAGACGCCAACAACTCCAACTCTCCAAGGATGCCCACCCAACGCGAGGACTCTAGCTTCGTCGAGTTTTCCAGATACCCGTTAGCGCACGGGCATTTCGTCAAACACCTCACCTGCACGAGACACCGGCCGAGACCACGCTAGCCGCGGCAAGCACGCAAACCCATGACCATGGGCCACCATGGCCCCATTTGATACGCGATAATAGGACACGGGGGAACAGGGCACTCACCGCCATCGGAGGTGTTGGCGTCCTGGTCCACCGCCTCCAGTAGAGCGGCTGGCTCCAAGCCTCCGATCCTGTCGGTGTTTGTTGATTCGGCGACGACCCACGGCGGCTTCAGAGATGTGGGTGCAGAATCTACATCCAGGTTGATTCACGGTGGCAGAGTCCATGTATGCTGCAGGAGTTGCGGTGGCGGTGTTGTTGGTGCGTGACCGTGTACAATTCTAAGACAAACGACCGCGCCTTGTTGTTTTTTTTTTAAGGAGAGGAGAGGCGGTTTGCTCTTTATTAATTCTTATTTTTTTATATAAAAAATAAAAGTCCAGTTTTCAGCTGGTTGATATCGTTAATTTGCCTTCGTCGACAGAGATGTGGCCTCATCGGATCAAGAAGCGGCCGCAGCTCTGGGACGGAGATGGATCCCGCCGCCGCCGCAGGTGAGTCAAGTTCCCTTCTGCCGTACTCTACACCCACAACGTGTCCTCTAGTGGACCCCTTGGGGTCAGAGGTGGTTGTTTCTCGGAAGCGTGACGCCGGCAGTCTGCTCGCGCTTGTTGCAGGCCAAGCGCTCGACGAAAAGCGGCAGAGGATGACGACAGGCATCGACGATGACGCGGCGGCGGCGGCAGCGGCAGCATCGCTGTGGGCGTTCCTTCTGCCGGATATCCTGGGCGTCATGTTCCGCTTCCTGCCCTGCCTCGCTGACCGCGCTGCCGTGCGGTCGGTGTGCCGGCATTGGCGTGACGCTGCACACGGGCACAACCTGCCGCCGCCACTACCGCTGCTCGTGCTCCCGAGGTACTGGTACTTCAACTTTTCGACCGAGGGGGCAATGGTCGCCTTCAGCTTTTCGACCAAGGGGCAATGGTCGCCATGCGCCGCGGGTGGATGCTGCCTGCGGAGATGGCCACCGGTCATGTTCGCTGCGTTGGATCTTCAGAAGGGTGGATGCTCGTGGCGAGACCTAGTGATGATGGCGTGGGCAGCGAGCGCTTCCTGGTGAACACATTCCCCACGAGATCATCCATCTGCCACGCCTTCATGCTCCCTACTGCACCACCGCCGGTGAGCACCCCTGGATTGCCGATGATTACCCCAAGTATTCGAAGTCACTCAACCACGTCGTGCTCTCTGGTCCGCCTGGCTCGGCGACCAAGTGCATAGTAGCTGGCTTCTCGTACCGCAGGGGTGAGCCCCGTCTCCCATACTGGCGCAGCAGCTTGCCTGGGATTACGCTGTGGAAGCCTGGGATGAAGACATGGTACGTCTACCAATCTCGCTCTATCAACAGCCGCTCGAATGACCTTGTGTTCCACCAGGAGAAACTATACATGCTCAACAGGTTCTGGTATGCCTACAAATCGTCGCCATTGCTATTCGCTTTTACACTTGGGGAAGATGAACATGGGGTCAATGTCTCTGGCCATGAGCATCAAGTGAATATTCCGCCGATTCCCCGCCCTAGCCCTGCACGCTGGGAGAAGTGCAACTTGCTGCTATGGCGTGGTAGCCTGTTGGTGATCATAAGATACCTAGATACTTGTGGAGTCACTGAAAAGGTTGATGTGTTTGCATTGGACGTCAGCATAGACCCTTGTGGAGTCATTCAGATCCACAACTTCGATGGTGATTGTGTCTTTGTCGATCCATGCCGCTTCACTTCCTTTCCTGCTCGGTCATATGAGGGTGTCCAAGGTGACTGTATCTACTTTATCGATAATAAGTATAACACCTATGGTGACCGTATTTACTTGAAAAGTTATGTGACAACTGTGTACAACATGGGAGATGGTACAGTAAAGCCCTTCTTCAGTGCTGATTTATTGTCGGGTATGCCAGCAAGGGACAACCCCGCCGACGCAGTGTGGATGTTTCCTTCCCAATGAACTGCAGATCGATTAAGTCTGGTATCTTACCTAGCTGGTGCTGTCGCTTTGTTCAAATTTCAAAGAGTCTCAGTTAATTACAATATGCCTCTTATATTTGAGAACGCCATATAATTTTAGGGCGCTTGTGTTTCTTTGAGTTGCTGTCGGTATGAATGGAGTCTTGCATAAACTTGTTGATAGTAATGGGCTTTCTATATGCAATAATTGAAGCCTTGCATCTGTGATCTGATGTGGTAGTCTTTTATTTTCAACTTTTGTTACTCTGAATCTGGAATATGTTATTGTTATTGACTGGACCAGTGCGAGTTGTGGGGCTCTGCTCACTAGTAACGACAATCTTTTAGGTGACGGACAGATTCAATTTTGCGTGGCGGGCTTGGCGTCCGCCGCGCATGGAAGGTCACGGAAAATGTGGGGAATAACTGTGGCAGGCAGCCTATGCCCGTCGCGGTTAATCGAAAAAACAAAACCCGAGCCCATCTAGACCCGGATCTGGGCTGCTGGGCCCAATCATGCCGCTGGTGCCGCCGCCCGCTGGATGCGCCCTCGATGCTCCACCGTTCGATGCCACCACGGTTGGTCCTCCACGGATCGAGCTAGTCGACTCCACGGATCGCTTCCACCGACGAGCCCCTCCTTTGGATCGGCGAGGGAGGGACGCAGCCCTACACCGGGATCGAGCTGCTCCCTGCACGATCCATGCGGTAGTCACGCAGGGGACGAGGTGGCCGCACCCCAGCGCTCGACCGTCGTAGAGGGATGAGGGGGATGTGCCGGGCGCGGATATGCCACGTTCGCGACCTCATCCCATCACAGCGCTGCCGAGGAGAGCTCGATGCGCGAGAAGGAGGAAGGAGGAAGCGGGGAAGGGAGTGGAGTGGTGGGCGGCCGGACTCATCACGCGGCTCGCGACGAGGAAGGGCGCGGCGGAAGGAGGAAGGGCACGCGAGGAAGGAGTGGTGGGCGTGTGCGGCGCTATCGGTGGAGAGGTGGGCGGACTCATTGGAGTGAATGACTGATGACTGAAACCCTAAGTGTTGTATTTATACGAGGCGGATATCGGGACTCGCCCTGGGCTTATTGGGCCCTGCATTTTTCGTGGCGGACCTTTAATGTTGCCCACCATGGAAAATCGATTTTCAGTGGTGGGCAAAAGTGTTCGTCACGGAAAATAAAATGGCCCGCCATGGTTAATCGAACCATTAACCGTGGCAGGCAAACTCAACACCCGCCACATAAAAGATTGGGTAGTGTCTTGTAAAATCATTTTGTTACTAGTGGCTATTGTTAGTGCCATGTGGCTCTTGAAAAGCGAGGTGAATGTAATTTACAGTAAAAACTAATCAAATAAAGTATCATAAAGTAAACTGCCAAGTTAAGCATAAGCCTGGCATTGCCGTGATCTTCTCTGTGATCTTCTCTGAATTAGCAGTAATAATAATATTGAGATAAATGGACATATAAGTGAATTTTGTTCTTTTTGAATTCAGTTGGAGGCAGCATCTCATATGCGCTGATTAATGCTTCGATCAAGTTCTAAAAAATAGATTACTTCTATACTGTGACCCTCTCGCATATGTTGTTGAAGTTTTGTTAATAAAGGGTAGATGTAACAAAACTAAAGGTATTTCCAAACGAACAGTATTTTTTTAATTGCAATGGTTTTAGTTAACACTACGAGCCTAGTTTAATTAAGTTTTCGTCAGATTTATACCTATTGAAAAGACCCTAAAATTTTATTGCTCTATCGAAAATAAGCAAGGGGGATGCTCAGAAACTTTTCTTAAAAATCTTGTGCTGGGTAAGAGTTTTTGTGGCATTATAAACCCCTCAAAAAAAGGGGGTGATATGATGTTGTGGTTCTAGGCATTAACCTACAAACTTCTGACATTGGTGAGATTATTGAAGAAGGGGATTCCTTACAAAATTCAGGATTTGCAATAACGACACAGATGATGTGAGATCAGTTTTGTGTATATAAAAAGGCAGGATAAAAAAAAGAAACCACACTCTGAGGCATTTCAGAACAGAAAACAATTTGGAAGAAATGCTTCACCCTGATAGAGATAGAAGTAATAACCATAAGATAGAGACAGAAATAAAGATACAAATACATATACTCCTTCCGCGAGTCCCAAAATAAGTCATTCTCCTGCAACAAGTTTGAGTCGATTCGTAGAAATATGGAATATTTGTATTTGTAAACAAATTCATTAAAAGACTAGATTCAAAGATCGCTTCCATAATATTAATTATGTTACAAAAATATGAACATATTTTAATATATATTTAGCTAAAGTTATTTTTCAGAAAGCAAGGACGATGGTTATTTTGGGACGGATACTCCTGTACGTCGGCTCTTACCGTCATGATGTATATGTATGCAAATCAAAGTATACTCACCGTTTCAACGGCGTGCACAGAGCATTATCTCGGCATCGATCTGGTGTACGTGACCGTGTCTAATACCAACGATCTCTCCTTGTTTCTCTTCGGGTATAAGGGATGTTTACGATTCATTTAATATTATCTCTTATTATATATATTATATATATAGGTAGAGAAGTATCCTGCTTTTTTGTTCTTTGATAGATCCTTTTTTTTTGACAGTATAGATCGAATGAGTTCATCTGATTTGTTGCTATCTTTTGCAACGTGGGTAAAGAGGGATGGCTTCATCGGCTCAAAACTCCCCGGCGCACAGCTCCTGGACGTTGATGGATCCCGTCACCGACGACAGCGCCCGGTGAGTCCAGTTCCCCTCTTTCGTACTCTACACCCACGACGTGTCCCGTAGTCGGCGCCTCATCAGGGTCATGGATGGTTGTTGCTCGGAAGCCTCACGCCGGCAGCCCGCTCGCCATTCTTGCAGGTGAAGCGCTCGACGGAAAGACACATAGGGCGACAAGCATCGACGATGACACTGCGGCAGTGTCGCTGTGGGCGGTCATTCTGCGGATATCCTGGGCACCGTGCTCCGCTTCCTGCCCTGCCTCGCTGACCGCGCCGCCCGTGCGGTCCGTGTGCGGCACTGGCGCGCCCGCCCCGCGCCGGCCACAGCCTGCCCCTGCGCTGCCACTGCTCGTGCTCCCAAGGCACAGGTTCTTCAGCTTTTCCACCAAGGGTGACGTCGTCGCCATGCGCCGCGGTGGATGCCTGAGGAGGTGGCCACCGACCATGTCGCTGCGCGTGGGATCTTCGAAGGGTGGCTGCTCGTGGGGAGACCCAGCGAAGATGGCACCTGCCGTGAGCGCTTCCTGGTGAACGCGTTCTCTCGCGAGGTTGTCCGTCTGCCTCGCCTACATGCTCCATACTGCACCACCTCCGGTGAGCACCCTTGGGATGCCGGCGATGACCCCATGTATTCATGTTCCCTCGACCACGTCGTGCTCTCTGCTCCGCCTGGCTCGGCAACCAAGTGCATAGTGGCTGGCTTCTCCTACCGCATACCCGCACCCAGCTTGCCTGGGATTACATTGTGGCAACCTGGGATGAAGACATGTTACGTCTACCACTGTCACTCTAGCAGGATGAGCGACCTTGTATTCCACCACGGGAAACTCTACCAGCTCCACAGGTCCTGGTATGCCTTACAATCGCCATTGCTCTTCGCTTTTACACTTGGGGAAGATGAGCATGGTGTCAATATCTCTGGCCATGAGCGTCGAGTGAATATTCCGCCTATTGCCCGACCCAGCGACGACCCTAGACTCTGGGCGAGGTGCAACTTGGTGCTATGGCGTGGCAGCCTAGTGTTGATCATAAGATATGTCGATGCTTCCATATCGTTCTCCGATACCGAGAAGGTTGATGTGTTTGCACTAGACCTCAGCATAGACCCTTGTGGAGTAACTGAGATCCACAACTTTGATGGTGATTGTGTCTTTGTCGATCCATGCCGCTGCACTTGCTTTTCTGCTGGGTCATATGAGGGTGTCCAAGGTGACTGTATCTACTTTATCGATAGGTATAAGAAGCACAATGGCCCTAGTTACGTGACAAGTTATGTGACAACTGTGTACAACATGAGAGATGGTACAGTGAAGCCCTTCACTGCTGATTTATTGTCGGGTAACCGAGCAGAGGACAACCTTGCCGATGCAGTGTGGATATTTCCTTCCCAGTGAACTGCAGATTATGTTTGGTGTCTTACCTAACTGGTGCTGTCACTTTGTTGAAATTTTCAAGATTCTTAAGTTAATTTCAATATGCCTCTTCTATTTTCGAACGCCATATATTTTAGGGCACTTGTGTTTCTTTGAGTTGCTGTCGGTATGAATGGAGTTTTGCTTAGACTTGTGTATCGTCATGGGCTTTCTTTGTGCATAATTGAAGTATTGCATGTGTGATCCGATGGCAGTCATTTATTTTCTACTCGATGTTTCTCTGAACCTGGAAAAGGTTGATGTTGACTGGTCTAATAATTGGAGTCTTGCATGTACTGAGTTAGTGGATGTGGCTCTCAAAGTCTGGTCAATGTAATGAACTGTAGAAATAATCAAATAAAATGTCATAACTAAATTGCCAGAGTTTTTTCTTATTAAATAAGCATAAGAGTGACATTGCCATGATCTCCTAGGTAATAGGTGCCTCCTCAGTAAATATGGTTATAAAAAATTGTAATGTGTAGATGAAATATGGCAGAAATTATTACAGAGTAAGTACCTAAATGACAAAGCAATTTCCCTTAAATGGGAAGCTTAAGTATTCAACAAACAAGGAAGGATACTGTCAAGTTGGACCTTAAGTATTCAACAGTCCCCTTAATTAGAGTCTCTTTTAGGAGGGCACTGGAATAAATTGCTGGAATGGAATAACCTGATCACAACTATTACAGATAACTTACAAGCAAGGAAGGATACTGTCAACTAGGACCTTAAGTACAATTAAGTAAAAGTACGTTGTAGTTAGGTCGATAACAAGTACATAATAATTACCAATGACAGCCCGATAACATAGGAAACTAGCTAGCAGGAGCCCCAGCGCAATTGCACGGGCTAGGAACAAAAAATTTTGTGGCACAAAATACCCAACAAAAATATTTGGTGATGAAAGCATCAGTTGAAGACATGAAAGCAGTAAAAGAGAAGACAAAATCATCTTAAACTCTGGAGGTTCCCTTCATAGCACGTCCATAGCCAAAATAACATTGTGTTATATGAGGCATGTTGTTACACTGCTTCAAGATCTCCATTACTGCTCTTGCGAAAGTGGGCGCTGATGGTGATTATTGCGAAGTGCCTGTAAGAGTATGTAGCTTTAGGTTGCAGTTTGGTTAAAAATAATGAAATTTGTGGGCATAGGACTGTATTTTGATAAATGGTGCTTAAGATAATATGAAGGAATCATCGATGGAAAAAAATAATACATGCTATTGAAGGAGCCACGTTGCAACCTTGGATTGTGCAGTTGAAACAATTATCTGAAAAGGGAAATCTGGAATTATGCATAAACAGTGATTCTGAAATTAGATCATACAGCAAGAGTGTTGAGGAGTTTGAGTTAAAGAAGAGGGCAATTTACCATATCTGATAAGCCACAAATGCAAGCAAATGGTACACTATCTTGGATCAGACATTTTTAATCGTTTATAAATCATCAGGACACCATTAATTGGGAGTTCAAAATAAGATGAAGACACCTATTTTTGTAATTTAGTGTTTCATCAACATGAGTAGGTGCTCGCTTACGGCCTTTAACCATATTTAAAGGACTTAAACAATCTGTAGTAAGAGTGTGTGGAGAAAAACATTAAGCGAACTGAATTGCACCGTGCTGGAAGAATACATGAACAAAAAATATTGGATGACAGTTGCACTAATTCATTGAATAGAATTAAGCCTGCCATGGAACCAACTCAGTGAGGAAAAATTATGAAAATATGTAGCATTTCCATGTGGTTAGTAAATGAAAATGAAGCCCAAAGGCGTTGAACTATCGCATTAAGCTGAACATTAGGAAATCTTTAGCCTTTCGTCTCAATTTAATGGAGCATACTGACATCCATATTCATATATTATATCGATGGCAATCAATGTGGTGGGTTTAGAAATATGCATATATTCAGGAACTTAGGTAATCATTCAGAGTCGGGGACACTTCATCAGAAAATAACCATGACAGTATGGAACAACAAAGTCATGTGATAGAAAGCATACTATTCATATGTCTTCTGCGGCTTTCACAGTACCAATGAATGATGATGGGCATGCCATATGTAGTATATAAATAAAGAATAGGGATTGTTCAGGACGATGACATGCATAGTTTGTGAGGTAAAATCACTGCACTTTTTTTTTTTTTTTAAAGATGCTAGGTTGTACACAAAAGGCAGGAAAACATTAGATATCAAATTCATAACAGTAGGTAGTATAACACCAAAATCCTAAGATCACCTGGACGTTGCTGGATCAGGCGTGTTTTACGCCATTTTGGCAACAAAACAGCACACTATCATTCATATATTATATAGTAGAATAGCAATTGTAGTAGCAGTTCTGGAATTAGCTTGGTGGTCCAAAGAATTAAAGTTTGATGTAGCAAAGTAATAAGAAACCGTATAGAATGGAAATGCATGGTCTAATCAGAAATAATAGAAGGTAAAGGCAAATTATGATCTTCCGTTTAGCCAGTCAAGGCAAAGCAGTTCTCCTTCAACTATCTCATTCAGTCGGATGCAATAGATGAATCAATAACCTGCAGAGTGTAGCGGCCTGACGACTGCCAGGCGGCACACGGAGCGCGGTTGGCCTGCACGGCCACGCAGAGACGGCGGCGGCTGTCTGCCCTTCGTACGCGCACAGGCGCAGGACGGGACACCGGGCGCGGAGCTGCCGAGGGAGCGGAGGGTGTGGACTTAAAGGGAGCTGTGAGGGTCGGCGAGGAAGCGGGGGACCGGGCGGGTCGGGCGTGCGAAGGTGAAGGGTCTGATGGAGGCTGGATAGAGATTTTTAGTCTGAGTGGTAG
Source organism: Hyparrhenia diplandra (assembly GCA_015847255.1). Taxonomy (NCBI): domain Eukaryota; kingdom Viridiplantae; phylum Streptophyta; class Magnoliopsida; order Poales; family Poaceae; genus Hyparrhenia; species Hyparrhenia diplandra. The sequence continues at coordinate 31,494 of JADLZK010009883.1, forward strand.
CCGTAGATCTCAGATCGAACGAACGCTATTAAGAGATGACGTGGCTTAACATGCGAACAGATAGGTTAGTATAGGATTCATAGAGAAAGGTAGATTTGACGAGTAAAACTGCCACTTAGATATTTAATTGATTCCTAAAAGGTGGTGTAAAATTAACCAAGATGGAAAAGCTAGCTGATAGAAACTGACAAGGATGCAAATATTGTTCCTTATGTAATAACTATGAGAAGTGTTCTCAGTAATTCAGTGAATCAACAGGCTTAAAATAAACTACTCCAAATCAATGATGGTGCCTCTAAATTTAAGCAATGAGAAGCTACAACATTTAGCTAGAGCTTTTGGGTGCCAAACAGGTTCTTTCCCTTTCACTTATCTTGGTCTCACTACTGGACAGGGAGCTGTTGCGGCGCGCCACGCCTTTGCCGGCGCCAAAAGCGTGGAGCTTCGGCAGCGAGGTCCTTTGGCGAAGGCCCAGTAGCAAAGCGCTCGGCAAGCGGCGCTTCGGCAAAGGCTCTCCTTTGCCGGCGCCAACGCTTCGATGAAAAGGAACGCCGCGGTGAAGGTGTCCCTTTACCCGGCGCCCGGCTCTCGGAAAACTTTTGCGCTCCATAAGGGGGCGAAGCAAGATGTTCGCGTATGTCGTGGATGTTTCGGCGCTTCGGCCGTTGGCGCTCGGCTTCGGCAAAACCTGCACGCCGCCCGGCTGCGGATGGGCTCCGCTCGACAAAGGTTTAGTTTGCCGAGCGCCCTTCGGCGATTTTTTTGATTTTGGAGTTCATATTTTTCTGTAGCTTTGCTAGGGCACTACACTACTACATAAAGGATTTATGGTGGCGGGCAAAAAAATTTTTGGTGGCGGTTATTAGATCCGCCACCGAGGAAGGGTCACACAAAATCGACCCGAACTTGCGTGGCGGTTTTACGGCAGCGAAATGCCCGCCACCGAAAAATCAAGAAAAAATAAAAAAAGAAAAATCAAATCCTAACCCTAATGGGCCCCAGATCCGGCGGCCCGCATCTGGGCCCATTAGGGTTAGGGTGCCGAAACTCCGTGACGGCCCGGCTATTAGATCCGGCCGCCGGGGGCCCGAGCCGGCCCGGGAGCCGCCAGCCGGGTGCCTCCCACTACCGAGATCCGCCGATAGGACCCGGATCCGCCATGGGGCTGGATGCGACGCCCGGGGCCGGATCCGGCGCCGGAGGCTCGAGCCGCACCGTCGTGGCGCGCCGCCGTGGCCGGGTCCTCGAACATCCGGCGGGGAGGGGTCGGGGATCGCGACGGCCGACCTCCCACGCCCGTGGATCCGGCCTCGTGCCGCCGCCGTAGCCGTGGTGTGGGACGCCCGAGCCGCCGCCGGCTGGCCTGACCCGTGCCGCCGTCGCCTTGCCAGCGCGAAGCCGCCGCCGACCGCCCACAGCGCCGAGCGCTTCAGCATCCACTCACCGCGCGTGCCGGGTCGGAGGGAGGGGCCGCCCGGCGTCCGCTCCTCGCGCGCCGTGGGGGAGCCGGAGGGTCGTCGGGTTTGGGTGGGGAGAGGGGCCGGCCCGGGTTTGGATGGGGAGAGGGGCGCTTCGGGAAGGGAAGGGAATGGGAGCCGGCCGGGTGAGAGTGGTGAGAGAGTGGGTGAGAGATGGATGCTGAATCCTAGCTCGCCAATATATATGAGCCCGGTTAGATGGGTAGATATGGGCTTTTGGAAGTTGATTTTGGGCCTCAGGATTTGGACGACTGGACCTAATTAACCGTGGAGGGCTTTTTAATAAAAACCGCCATGGTTAATCGATTAACCGCGTGGCGGTTATTATGTATTCACGCTAAAAATAGAAAATGGCCGCCGCGGTTAATCATGCTATTAACCGTGGCGGTTTTTCAAATGCCCGCCACGGAAAATGAAATCCGAACACCATGCAAAATCAATTCTCGTAGTAGTGCTATTCACCACATATTGAAATTTTAGATTTTTTCGTACTATTTGTTGTATTTATAGTGTTTATGTCTATTTTTTGAAATTTTTTCGAAAAGCAAATTTGAACTACAAGTCTTTAGAATAATTGGAAAAGGTGAATGGAAAATTCATATTCTTGTTATAGAGCGTAATTTGAGGCCCCATGCAAGTCCTCACATGAAATATCGAAGACCGAGTTCACGAGACACGGCGATTTAATTGGGGGTGGATTGTTTTAAAATTCCAAAAACGAAACCAAGTCCGAAAAATTTTGAAACTTGTCCAGTTATCGTGGTATGGTATGTGTAGCCTATGAAAAATATTTGAGAAGGTTTCATTGACATTTCCATTTACGATTGCTGAAACACAAGACATCTCCACATGAGATCTGACTTTGAGTTTGGCACTTTGGCTAGACCAAGTGTTGATGATTAACTGCCACTTCTGAATAAATGTGAAAAAAAGCTCAACTACATTTCTCCCTATCTCAACCAAGTTGGTAGACTGGAGCTGACGACTAACTCAGTCCTGACTGCTTTGCCAACTTATATGATGTGCTCAGTAGTTACGCCAAAGAGGACAAATACAAAAGGCATTGCTTATGGAGAGGGCAAAAGCTAATGAAAAAAAAAAGTTTCCAAAGCCGCCTTGCCACTTGTTTGCACCTCAGAAGAACAAGGTGGCACGGGTGTTCTGTTCAGACACAAAATGAAGCTCTTATTCTGAAGCACTTGCATAAATTCTTCAACAAAGAATGTTTGCCATGGTTGACCCTGGTCTGGGATAAAGCATTATAGAAATGGAAAGCTTTCGACCCTAAAAGCAGGAAGGGATCCTTAGGGTGGAAAGACATTCTAAAGATTACGGATAAACACAAAGGGTTAGCAAGTGCATCAGTCAAACATGTATGCTGCGGAAAATCTGTGGAATGGGTATGTAAGAAGGTTAGCATTACCTGAATTACATTCGTTTGCAAAGGCCAGACAGATTTCTCTACATAAAGCTATGGAATTGGGCACTTATCTTGATTTGTTCAACCTTCGTTTGTCCACACAAGCTTACCAACAGTTCCTGCAACTTCAAGATGAATTATCTAATCTCAACCTGATCGAGATGAGTGATAAATGGACCTTTTCGTCCTCAAAAGCTTACAAGCATTTGTCTCATCAACAACACACTGATCCTATTTTTAAGTGGCTCGAAAAACTTCTTGTAACAAGCTGAGCACCAGAAATAAGTGTCAACAGCAAACAGAAGACACAGTTCAACATCTCCTCTTCCAGTGCCCTTTCTGAAAGCAATGCTGGCGCATACTGAATTTTCAATTTGATGATGGTTCACCAATCAATCTAATCTTTCAAGAATGGAAGACCCACATAAATCGCCATTCCTCTTTTGTTGGGGAATTTGGATGGTCAGAAATGATGATTTCAGAAATAAAGCACCGACAGTTCTAGAGTGCCGAAGATACATTTCTCTAGAATCCTCTCTATTGCTGCATAGAATCAAGCCTCCTCTTGTTCCTGTTTTAGATATACGGCTTTCTTCCAATTTGTAATTTGTTCGTGCTGCTTTTCCTTTTTAGTTCCCTGATCCCTTCCTGTTCTGTAGTTCTAAATCCGGCTTTGTGGTTGTTGTTATTCTTTTAATAAATTTACAGTAGGAGCCCTTGGCTCGTCCAAATTCCTCAAAAAAAATTATGAGAGTAATCAATACAGACACCTCCACCGAGGAAGACATGTGATTTGAGCCTCTCATATGCGTGTATCTGAAGAGAGACAAATACAAATAAACGGATTCTGATATAATATTGGGATGTCTCTAAATCATTTATTGTACCAGTGGTTACCAATGATGGGTGTCGGCATGATCCTTCATCTTGGTGCAACCTCTCCCCACTTTTACAAACCAAGCCATCACTAAGGCCTTCGGGCGGAGCTCCCCACTTCAAATCGTGTATTTGATGAGCCCCCGGTCGCTGAGCCTCACAGTCACCAGCTCGCCTACCTAGCGTGATCGATCCACCTAATGTATTGCCCTCGTCGGCTCACCCACTCTTGATCACGTTGCCAATCGACATGTCAAATGTGCTCGTCCGCTCTCTACCCATGGCTAATGATCACATATCTGCCCGGTGTGTGGCTCTGATCCGGTTCGCGACCACATGCCCATCCAACGTGTGAGCGATCATGTTTCGTCCTTTATCAACATCATGATGGGGTGAAGCATATGGGCGTGTTTGGAAAGGTGGTCATGGCTAGCCCGGCCCGGCGGCAAAGCTGAGGCCAACTAGTGCCAGTTGTAACGGGCCACCCTTTCTTGTTTGGTCTAGTGGCTCAAACCAGCCTGGCCACCTTGAGAGAAGGTGTTTGGACACCACAGGGGAGCGGGCTGGCAGCCCAACTGCCACCAACTGCACGAACAGACTAGTGTTTGGGGCCGAGCAGTGGGCAACTGCTAGGAATCACACAACAACACATACGCATGATACAATTTAAACATTGAATTGATGCAACACAAGTAGAATAAACAAGTATATTGGAACATATTTGTCACAAATTTGTCTCAGCTTACTCTCATGTTACAAAATAAGATGGAAATTAGTATCGAAGAAAATAAAAGTATGAAAAAAATTCATTGGCCTCAACTTTTCTTTCATTGGTGGCTGCAAGGAAATGGAGAAACAACTAGGAGCAAACTAGGAGCAAAATAACATTCATGGATGTCATGGAACTCATAGGGACATCATTCAGTGCCATAACCTCTTGTTGCTGTTGAAACTGAGTGATGTCACACAAGGGCTTGATGACAGTCATGAAAGAAGCAATGAACAAACTCAAATAGCAGCCACCACCTAGCAAGGTTTACATCATAGGCCAATAATTGCATCAGTTCTAGATTAGGTTCCATCACCCTCACACCATGCATCATCACTTGCACCTAGTGCACATAAGAAGTCCCAACCCCAGTCCCACCACCCTAAAAAGCACAACTATGGCAATAACAAAAACAGGAAAATGGCAAGCTGAATGGTGAGCCACCCCTGACCTTGACCCACCAACGGTGGAGGAGCATTGTCCAACGGAGGGACATGATCACCTCCATTGAACTCAAGTACGAGGCTTATGCTTCTTCTCTTGTAGGAAAACTGATGAGAATTATTTGGGAAGCCACGACCTGTGTTTGCGCACATTGCCCACGAGTTATGCGCACCGGGCCTCCGGCCATAGTACACAACGTACCAAGCCATGACAGCCTTACAACAAAAACAAACACAAGCCATCGATTCACATAGGGGTATTAGGTACTACAGGTTCCTCGGCTACAAGTGCCAATTGTTCACATACATGGACTTGGAGCTTAAGGTTTTTCGAGTTCCTCACAAGTCCACGTTCATTAACCAGTCTCATTGTTGGCATTGTTAGCATCATAGGAATAAAAGAAAGAGGTGCCTCGGCTTTATAAAGTGCAATAGGATCGGGTAAGTAATCATCATTGGTGGTGACAACATATAACAAAGGCAGGGAACCACATGACACCACAAAGAAATAACATAGCAACCATGGAATGTTCTAGAACATCCACATGGTGCCATCCAAAAGACACATGCCTTAATGGTTGCAATCCACGAGGATGATGCTAGAACACTTGATGACAACCATGAAACAACAACAATAAGTAACCAAATATTTGCCACCTCAGATTACTAAGATTGCATCACGGGCCAATAGAAACCAACATAGAAGAGCTTCACCAACAATGGCCTCAGTAGGTGGTTTGCCTTGGCCATGAACACAGCTTGGTTGGAGCAGCAACATAAGTTGTTTGCTGACCCCACTAGGCTGAGTTTCATCGCAAAAAAAAGAGAAAAACAACCACCACAATTGGCTATATCAAGACAATATAGATGGGGCCTCGGCTTTTCATGAAGGTTTGCATCATAGGCTTCTTTGCAAATTCAAGATAGTATAGCCTACTTCTAAAAAAAGAAGAACATTGAACGTCTCGCTTCTTCTTGATGCTCTCGGGTCATGAATAAGTGAGAAGCTCAATGTACTTTCTTTGAGCGATGGCAAAAATTTCAAGAGAGGTGGATAGATGGGGAGGGGAACTATGCCTTATATAATCACACACATGTAAAGCAAAAGAAGGTGATAGTGCAAAAGACAACATGTGACATCAAATTGCGAGATGAATACAAACATTGAATGAACAATTTCCATGTGAGCGAGACAAAATTTCTTAAAAAGAAGAGTCTTTGATGTAAAGATTAAAGACATTGCAAAAGACAACATTTGACACAAGTTACCTCAAATTTCAGACATTTGCATCAAAGGGAATCTGTGATGTAATCTTCCACAAACTCCACACACCATCTTCACTTGTCTGATGACTGTGAAAGATTACATCACAGACTACACCTCACAATAGGAATCAACAATGGTACCACAAAACGGTTGGATCTTTGCACTTTGAACACAACTAAGCATCATTGCTGGCTCAATAGGTAGGCAAGATGGAAAATAAAAGTCATGGAGTCCATGAAATCCATGGAAACATTCATACTAAAGCAACAACACAAGAAAGAAGGGGATGATGATTTGGTATGGATGTTTCACATGGACTCGATGAATTACATGAGAAACAAACTCATTTTGAGCCAACTCAGCGACATCTATGTTTGCATCAACGGCCTAATCTATTCCCCCATGTAAAATGTGCATGGCTGCTTGATTGAACAAGCCTCCCAGTGCAAGCACCAACAGATCCATGTTCATGGCTGCTTGATTGAACAAGCCTCCCAGTGCAAGCCAAATCAAAACAATGTAAACTGTAGCATCATGGCAACAAAGGAAGGAGGAGGTTTAGGGGGCGATTTGACCTTCGGTGGGTTGGGAGGAGGCACCGGAACTGCAGATCAAGAAGAAGAGGAAGCAGATCCAGCACACAGCAAACCCTAGGTCACCACCAGCACCGAGGGAGAAGAAGAAGCGTGCCGCCGGGAGTACTAGCATCGCCAAGTTGCAGCAGATCCGCACCAGGGGAATGGCGAGGAAGGCCACCGGGGACGGAGCCCGGCTCGCCACCGACCACCGCAAACCCTAGGGAGGGAGGAAGACAAGCACCGGCGGCAAGGGAGGCGCGTGGAAGTTTCATCATGGCCGCGAGCCCCTAGAGCCACCCGCCCCCGCCCGAAATCGCCCTTGAATCACCCGCTCTGCGCCGCGCAAAAGCGAGCCCCCAGCTGAGAAGGAAAGTGGCGTACGAGTGGAGCCAAGCGGAGGGGGCGTTTTTGGCTCTCGAAGGCCATGCCGAGGAAGGGGAAAACGGAGCCAAACAAGTAAGCCCCGGGCTCCCGGGGGCAGCCAACCCCAGGCCACCCTTCCAAACGCGCCCTATATGTGGCTGTGGCAAGCTGCAAGGACTACTACTAGTGCTTACCGTTATCAAATATGTCGTTGTAGCTATGTAACAAAATTATTAATTCATGATTTTGGTGCAATGGATATGTATACGTATGGGTCCCATTGCAACGCCACAGATATTTTTGGTAGTAGTAGTAAATAAAAAAAAAAAAAAACACCGTACATGGAAAGTCAAACGTTATTGCATACGTACCTGCGGGCCGACGCCTTGCAATTGCCCACTGGGCACACGCGACTCGCAGGCCTTTTCCAGGCCCGCCTCCACGCTGCTGGCCACACGATAGGACTCGGCCAATACGCCTGAATCCTGGTGCTTGAAGCAACGCTGGCGAGGACTCGTCCGCCGCCATCACGAATCGGCGAACAACGAACTCGACGGACGTGCACAGGCGAGTAAGGTAAGATTCAATCGCTGATCTTCTAGCTTATTTGTATTGTAGAAAAATTAAGTCTATTTGATTGGCATGTCACTAGTAAGATAAGGAATTCACCGATCTATACATGAAAATTTGTATACCAGCTCTCGATCGGACCGAGATGGAACCCGTCGCCGATACCGCCGGTGAATCCATAGTCACGGCCTCAGCGGACAACCGCAAGCCGCATGGGGTTCTTGCAGGTGAGGCGCTCGAAGAAAAGCAGCAGAGAATGACAAGCATCACCGACACGACGGCGTCATCATTGTGGGCGTTCATTCTGGCAGACATCCTGGGCGTCGTACTCCGCTTCCTGCCCTGCCTAGCTGACCGCGCTGCTGTGCGGTCCGTGTGCCGGCACTGGCGCGCCGCTGCGCATGGGCACAACCTGCCGCCGCCGCTACCACTGCTGGTGCTCCCTAAGTTCAGGTTCCTCAGCTTTTGCATCCATGGGTTCAACGTCACCTTGCGCCGCGGGTGGATGCCTGAGGAGCTGGGCACCGGCCATGGTTGCTGTGTGGGAGCTTTCGATGGGTGGCTTCTTGTGGCCAGACCATGTGAAGACGCCGGCGGCCCTGAGCGCTTCCTGGTGAACACATTCTCTCACAATATCGTCCATCTGCCATGCCTGCGTGCTCCCTACTGCACCGCCTCCGGTGACCACTCCTGGACGGCCAACGATGATCCCAAGTATTTAAGATCACTCAACCACGTCGTGCTATCTGCTCCACCTGGCTCGGCGACCAAGTGCATAGTGGCTGGCATCTCAAACTGCCGCGGCTTGGCTGGGATTACGCTATGGCAGCCTGGGATGAAGACCTGGTATGTCTACCAGTCTCCTTGGGTTGACTGGTCGAGTAACCTTATGTTCCACCAAGGGAAACTCTACATGCTCTACAGTGGTCAATGTCTGTCACCATGGATCTTCGCTGTTACACTCGGGGAAGATGAACATGGAATCAATGTCTCTCACCTTGAGGGTCCAGTGACTATGCTGCCATTGCCCTGTCCCAGCCGTGCCCACTGGGTAGCATTGTGCAACTTGGTGCAATGGCGTGGCAGCCTCGTGGTGATTGTAAGATACGTGGATCCTAACATATCGTTATACCAAACTAAGAAGGTTGAAGTATTTGCATTGGACATCAGCATAGACCCTTGTGGAGTCACTGAGATCCACAGCTTCGGTGGCGATTGCGTCTTTGTAGATCCTTGCCGCTGCACTTCCTTTCCTTCCAGCTCATATGATGGTGTCCAAGGTGATTGTATCTACTTTATCGATAAGTATAAGAAGCGCGATGAGCATATTTATCAGACAACTGTGTACAACATGAGACATGGTACAGTGAAGCCCTTCACTGCTGAGTTATCGTCCATTAACTCAGATGAGGACGACCATGGGGATCCAATGTGGATGTTTCCTCCCCAATGAACTGCAGATTATTCAGTCTGGTATCTTATCTGGTGCTGTCCGGTGTTTATATTTCAATGATTCTCACTTAATTACAATATGCCTTTTATATTTTAGAACCCCATTTTAGGTCACATGTGTTTCTTTGAGTTGCTGTCGATACGATTGGAGTCTTGCATAAATTTGTTGATAGACATGGACTTTCTATATGTAGTAATTGACATCTTGCAGTTGCATCCATGAACTGATAGCAGCCTTTTTATTTTCTCCAATAATTTGTTGATGTTGTTTGACTGGACCAATGTGACTTGAAAGTGGTATGTGGCTCTGCTACTGCAGTGGTATGTGGCTCTTTGAAAGTGTGGTGGATGTAAATACCCACGTTTCTTCTTTTTGGAAAAAAAAGAATTAGTGTTTCATTGCAATGATCTTCTCTGAATTAGAGTAATAATAAGAATAACCAGATATAAGGGCGTATGTCAGTTTTGTTCTTTGCAAATTCAATGGAAGGATCATCCCATATGGTTCTTCTGATTGAGTATTGTAGCTTATATCATGCCATCATGGGATTGCTTGTCCAGTTCATTGAATAATGCTTCTATCGAGTTCTAGAAATTAAGATTGCTTTTGTAGTGTCCCACTTGAATTTGGCAAGACCCACACAACGGAAGCCTGGTGCTTTGACGCCAGGCGGCGGGGAAAGGTCCGAAGGCAGGAAACACAACAAGGCAGCAATGGCCCCAGTCACTGCCCCGGTGCTGACGCCTGTCCCCACTACCCTCCCCACAGCTCGCGGGGCCTGGCGCGACGACTTCAAGCCCATAGGCGTCGATGCTAGATCCTGTCGCCGCCTTGTTCCGCAGTGCCACCACCCTAGCTTCATTGCCACGTCCTAGCGTCGGAGACCACCTCTGAACCTACGTTGTAGGGCCACGATCATTCATCCATTAATGACGGGCGACCGCCGCCTCCCCGTGGTTACTGCGCCGGGGCTGATGCCACTGCCGCCACCCGAGACCCCAACATCATTGGTGGCCCTCCTCTTCCTTGGATCTGGAACGAAGTGTAACCCGCCAGAGGCCTCCTCTCAGGCCACCTCAGCAGGCTACGCAAGTGCTGCCGCCGTGGCAATCCCTACCTCTAACACCCCTCTACCTGATCAACCCTGACCGATGACGCACTTGAGTGCGTCGAGGATGGTGCTTCGACATTGCATCCTTCAGCGGGGGTAGGCCACGGCTAGGTACATCCGTGCATGTATCACGGATGCTGCTCTTCCATGGCACCGCCTCGCTACTTGTTGGATGACCTAGTTCCTGGGTCGGGGACCGGGTGGCGAGGTCACCTCTTGGGTCACCGTGTCCTCTACTGTTGACTGGCGTACCTCTGCCGGCCACCCAAAGCACTTCCTCCCTATCAGCAGCTGTAGCTACTTTTTAGCCGGTATCTAGAGGTTGTCCAAGGCAACGAGAACAGGCGGATCATGATGGTGAGGAGTCAGACAACCGCCCGTGAAGCAACCTTGACATTGTGCGTCGCCCGGTGAAGGCGGTTACTGCGCCATCTACTATCGCCAAGACTCGCCCTTTCTTGGGTTTGGACCATGCTAGAGCGGTCCTCGATCAGGAGAGACATGGGCGTCGTTAGAGGAAATGCAATCGGTCATGTCTACTGGTGGTGAAACGGCTTCCCGTGCGGCTCATGGAGGGTTGCATCCCTACCCGCCAACGCCTCGGTGGTCATCGACATGTCTCCGTCCCTAATGGCAATATGTTGGCCCCAGATCCTCCACTAGAAGCAAAATGGTTCAGCTGCTGCCTTGGTTGGGCATCGCTCTAGCCCAATGCAGCACCGAGAGACCAGGAAGATCCTCACAGATCTTGTCTAGTTGCCCAGGCATTGTGTATGTTGGCTCGATCTCCATCACCTCGCCAGGGACTACAGACATCCTAGGCATGCCATGACATCAGTGGTAGAGTCTAGGGGCCAACCATGACATTCCGCTTGTGGCGGCCATCAACCAGTTTCCCTACGCGTCGATGAGCATGCGGGGCATGTGGAGCACTTTGGCAAGTGTGAGAGGTAAACAACGGCGGCGATAGCGGCGCCGGAGTAATCCAACAAGGGTCATCAACATTGGTGGTGACCACAATGCCGCTTCTATTATTCATGGGGGCCACGTCCTGAAGCCTAATCCACTAGGGTCGAAGCCCGCGTGCGAGGACATTGCCGCTGTGTGGATTGACCTAATGCAGGAGGAGTTCACCACCTCCGATCACGAGGCTTGAGGTTTGTTTGACACCAGTTCTCTGGCGATGTGGTTTCTATGTGCACAATGGAGCAGCCTCCGGCTTCACCTTCCTAGGGCACACATCTCCAGACGGGGTGAGAGAGATGGCACCTAGGTAGGTTCATCAAGTCCAACCGACTAGGTCGAATCCGTCCAAGCACACGTCAGTCTCTACGCCGTAGTAGGACAGACACCTAGACGGCCAGTCCACACTCAACCCTTCTATGCCAACAAAGGACCTATAACAGGACAACCGCGCCACGCGTGACCCTAGCGACATGACACCCACACTGGGCGAGGCTGTTCAATGCCTCGCATGATTTGCTGATGACGTGCACGTCAAGTAAAGGTCACCCTTAACAACTGCACTCCACCACAGTAGAAGGTGGCAACCATGAGGCCCTTGCCACTTAGGGGTAGGGGCAGATCAGTCATGGCGCACATAGCACCCTCCAAGCAGGGTGAGGTATTTCTCAAGTAGAGCTTGGGCAGGGCACCGCCGACAACTCTAGCTTCACCTGCATCCAAGATAACATTCGATGTGTTGCGCACTGGGACCTCGACGTAGAGCTAGTTGGATGCTACAGACATGTTGTTCCCAGCGTTCAATGAGCTCACTAGAAATATCTTCATGGATGCTTCGTAGGGCATTGCGACGATTGCACTTCCTGTTATTCCATTTATCTAATATCGACCTTTGAAATTGTCTGCTAGGTTGGTCCGCTCTTGGATGTAAAGCCACCTAGAGCGCTTGATGCGCATCATTTGAATGGATAATCTCTTCTTCTTAATAGAAAGGATATGCAAATCTTTTGTCTATTCGAGAGAAAAAAGACGTTGCCATGGGTCTGAGAATTACTCAATCCCTTTGCTTTTTCTTGTTCTTCGTTTTAATCTCCCTTTGCTCTAGTCTGTTCTAAGCCTACCCTATTCCTGTTCTGCAAGCTTTTTGAAGGAGTCCTAGATGGCCTTATTTACTCTAGCATGTATTGTTCAAATTTTGTTAACAAAGGGTAGATCTAACAAAACTAAATGAATTTCCAAGTCAACCGTATTTTTTTGGAACTGTAATGGTTTAGGTGACACTGCGAAGCTAGTTTTAAGTTTCCGTCAAACTTACCTATTGAAAAAAGCCTAAAATTTTATTGCCCTAATGCTCGGAAACATTTCTTAAAATTCTTGTGCTGCGTTGGAGTTTTGGCAGCATTATAAACCTCCACAAGGATGATATGATGGTATGCTTCTTTTTTTTTCCACAACGGTTACCCAAATTTCATTACTCATGTAACAAAATTACACAGTTCAATTTTGGGTTGTGTTCAGCAGATCATGAAAGGTAAACCACCCCACCTATGAACTCCCACGGAACATAGGATGGGGGGAAAGATGATGCTAAGAACCCCTACGAGTACCCAGCACTATCCAAAGAAAACGGATTACAGTATGAAGAAGCGATTACAAAACGATTGAGTAGCCAACTTGACGCAATGGGAAGACCCCAAAACTTGAAATCCTATTGCAGCAATTGTCGAAAACTCTGTTGAGCGCTGACTTCATCCGACGAAAGGTACCAGCTGGCGATCCTGATGATCTCCCCATTTGTCCTGATATTGGAAGGAGAGTGCTGCAGCCTTGATCACCTCTGCTCTGGCCATCATTTGTATCTTGAGCTCCTCCTTCATTATCCCTGCCCAGTATTTAATGAAGACACATATTAAATAGACAATCTCTGTAGGAGATTGTATTTTTTGTTATTCTCAAAGCATATCAAATTTCTATTATGCCAAATGGACCAACAAAGTGCAGCTAGGCCGAACATGTACATATTTGGTGCTTAAGGCAAGATAATATGCATCCACAGCCAGAATTGATCAAAAGATGATGGTCTGTGTCTAACTCCAAAGGAGAAGGCAATCAGACTCCAAACATATCTTTGCAGTAGCACACTCAAAGAATATATGAGTCACACTCTCTTGTTCAGCACAGAAAGAGCAACTGGGAGATCCTTTCCATTTATGTTTTAGCAAATTGTCCTTTGTGAGAATGACATTTTGAAAGGCAAGCCACATAAAGATTTTTATTTTCAGTGGTATCTTAGCTTCCCAGATTGTCTTAAAGTTGTTTCCATTCTCCTGAGAGCTAAAGGGATTTGTATGTGGACTTTACTGTGAATTTCCCTAATTTTTCAAGATCCCATTTTGCTCTATCCTTCCGCAGGTGATAACACAACGAAATGTTATGTCATGCAGCCTTCTAAGCTGGGACTGATTCTCTTCATACAACCATATTCTAAACGACAGTCTCCAATTCTTTTGGAGCATCTCAGCACAGAACAGTTTTATTCCTCGTTAATTTCATAGAGGTCAGGAGAATTTATCAGCTAAAGAAACCTGACCACACCACCTGTCATGCGTAAACTTGTGTTTTTGCGATTACCTACTACCATAGATCTCCCTTTGAGGTAAATGGGTCTTACTTTTTAGCAAATCATTCCAAACTAGGGAATTCTTGGGGATGTGTTTTAACACACTAACCATTTTCAACTTCTATTGTCAATAATCTTATTCGAGATCCACTTCCATTTTCAACTTCCCACCACCATTTACATAAAAGGCTCATATTCATTCTTCTCAAATCTTTAGTCCCCAAACCCCTTTTGCTTTAGTTTTAGTGAGAATAGTCCATTTAATAAGATGGTACTTTCTCTTCATACTTCCCCCGCCAAAAAAGAACCTTCTCCTAGCAAAGCGTCCATCTTGTTAATGACCGACGTAGGCAGCCAAAAAACATAGACATAGCATAAATTGGAAAAATTATTTAGACAGACATTGATTGGAGTTGATCTTCCACCAAAACTCAAAGCAACGCCATTCCACCCTTCTAATCTTTCCAATATTCTTTCATAAATGGTTATCCAATCCGCCACATGTAGTCTAGATCTAGAGACGGGAACACCCGGATACTTTATGGGCCAATTACCAATAACGCTGATTGAACATATCAGCATAGAAAAGATTTTTGTAATCATCACCATCATTACCTCATTTTTAGCAAAAATTAATCTTCAAACCCGACATGTTTTCATACAGATAAAGCAACAGTTTCAAATGAGTTGCATGCCCCACATCATCTTGCGACACAAAATCGATGATGGTATGCTTCTAGGCACTACAAACTTTTGACATTGGTTTTTTTTCGAATCACGCAAAAGACGGCGCATCTTTGTATTTAAGAAGAAGAGTTTTTACACCGCGCACCGGCGCGCTTTTTGGAGGGTAAGATTTACAATAGGCGCGCCTCCTTGTCGTTTTTCACATGGCGATTACCGCTTGCTAATTCTCTAGGTGGCGTGCCCTGCCTCTATCCATAGGTCGGCGATCCGCTTAATCTTGGCGAGGAATTGGCGCTAGTGGCCGCTTCGTTCGGAAGAATCTCGCGTTCTCTCTTTCCAAAGCTCCCATGCCACAGGGCGAAGAGGGTGTCCGCGCCTTCCTCCTCTCTCTCCGTGCCAACCTTCGTCTCCACCGCTCCCACCGGTCGAGGATGGATCCCCCCACCGACCTATGAGGCGTCAACCCCAAGCGTCGCCCGGGATGGTCCACGGATATTATGCGGAGAAGGAGCAGCCGGTGATGCTGTGGTCGATGGTCTCGGGTCTTGATCACAAAGGTAGCACTCGTCGCGCGCGCATCAAGCCCATGGCGGTGCCTCCTGTCCAGCGGTCTGCCTCCTCGGAGAGCCAGCCATAGAAAGATCATCGACTCGTGCTTGGCCCAAGTGCTCGGACCCGAGCACAACCTGGGATCGGGTGGTACGGCTGGTGTAGGGCCACGTAGGCCGATCACGGAGGAGTAGGTCCCCCGCTGGGTCCATTTCCACACCAAGCGGTCGGCGTTGTTGTTGAGACTTCCATCTCGACCAAATCGAGCAGACGCTGATATTCCGTAGCGGGGGCGGTGATGCCTCGGTGATCTGTCGTACCCATGCACGTCCCTGTAGTCCTTGTGCCACGGTTGTCCGCGGATGTCCCGCTGCGGTGGCGAAGTTCGGCAAGCTTGGCGCAATGTGCTTGAGCGCCCTTCCCGGATCCATCGACCCGTCGAAGGGGGTGGACCGACCGTCTCTCGAGGACCGTGTACATGGATGCCTCAAAGAAACTTTGAACCTCTCGTGGCACGGAGGCGGCAACTCAGCCCGAGGCTCGGTCCTCATCGTGTGCTGCGGCCAAAGCCACCTTGCTTTTTGCGGTAGCGATGGAGGAAAGGCGTAGATCGGGGATCGAGACCCCGGGTCCGGTGTGGGCGGCAAGCGATAGGCCATGCGACCATGCACTTCCCCGATGCTGCCTTCTTTGCCCGTCCACGGGGAATCTCCTACAAATTGCATTGGTTTCCTCGATGCGCCCACGGAGGCAGGCGTCGGGCGATGATGGTGTAGATCGGGACTGCGCTGCACAACCGATTTGATCGGATGAGCCTTCGCTTTTATTCATGAGGGTCCGTGGCAAGCGGCATCGTCTGGCGACAACGTCCACCGCAGATTGGATCTTGGCCTTAGGCACTTTCTTCACACTTTCGGTGGGAGGCCTAGGTATGTGATGGGGAAGTCCGCGACTTGGCATCCCAAAATACCCTTAAGGTGCTCGTGTTGTCTTCCGGTGCGTGGATCGGCGTGATGGAGCATTTCCCCATTTGTCCTTAGACCGGAGGCATCACCGAAGATTTGAAGGATCGTCTTTATTGCATTCGCCTCACCCGCGCTCGGGTGCATGAAGAGGATCACGCGTCGGCGTAGATCTTTGCTGATGTGGTGCCGAATCGGGGCTGCCCCGTGGGCCGATGAGGCGGTCCATGGCGCCGAGTCACCAATCGCGCGGATGCTTCCATGGCGATGATGAAGAGCATCGGGCGATAGTGAGTCACCACGACGCACCCCCTCCTATCTTTGGATAGGCTGGCCCGGTCTGCCGCGTTGAGGAGGATCCTAGAGGAGGCCGAGGATAGCGGCGTGGCTATCGGTACGCCGCCCGGTGTTCGAATCCGAAGGCCCTAAGGCTGTCCGGCAGAATGGCCAAGACACGGTGTCGAACGCCTTGGAGATGTCAAGTTTAAGCAGGGCCTTGGGGATTTTTTCTTCTTCCTCGTGAGTACGGACGCCCGCTGGATGAACTTGAAGTTGTCGTGAATCGTTAAGCCCCTTGATGAAGGCATTACGTTGTGAGATTAACTCATGTAACCTTGGGGCAAGCCGATTAGCCATGAGCTTGGAAGCCATCTTTCCGAAGCTATGGATCATCGAGAAGGGGCGGAAGTCTGCGGCGGACCTTGCCCGGGTTTCTTGGGCAAGTAAGCACAACGGGGAGATGTTTAGCTTATCAAATGCTCTCTGTCTCCAAAGAAGAGGGCGTTGATGGCCGCCGTGGACGTCGTCCTTGATGACCGCCACGCGGACTTGTAGAAGGCCCCGATGAAACCGTCGGGACCCGGGGCTCTGTCGGGCGGCATCTCTCGCACGCGACCACCTCGACCTCCTCCGCCGTGAATGCCCGGGTCGGTCGCGAGAGAGAGGTCCAAGGGCTGGATACCGATAGCACGGAAATCGAGCTCGAACCCGGTCGCCCTTGGTTGACCAAACACCGCTTGAAGTGGTTGTAGAGGGCCATCTCTATGTCTTCCCGGCGGAGTGGATGCTGCCCCCTTCTTCCAACCTGGTGATGGTGTTTCTCCGCTTCCTACCGCGAGCGAGGGAGATGGAAGTACTTAGTGTTTCGCGTCGCCGTCAAGAAGGTACCGACCCTAGCTCTCGTGCTATGGTCCGTTCGAGGGAGGAAAGGCCAAGGCATTTATATTTGAGGTCCTGCGCGAGTTCGAACTCGGCATCGTTCGAGGGTCGGCGGTCGGCCCCCTGGTCAAGCTTGGAGGATGATATCTCGGGCCATGAGTAGCCGCTGCTCCGGACGTTCCCTATATCGTTGCGGACCACCTCTGGAGCTCTTTTTAAGGTTGCGTAGCATCAAGTCTAGGCCTCGGAGGGGGTCAGAAATTGTGTCGACGAGCATGTCCATCCTCGGCGGTAGCGTCCGGGTAGCCCTCCGTCTTGGGCGGAATGCCTCAAAGTGGAAACAGGGCTTTGCATGTATGGCCATCCGAGTCTCGAAGGAGCGGTGGGGCGTGGTCTGAGGCGTCGGAGGAGAGGGCACGGAGATGACAATCCAGTGCATGCCCTCCCCGGTCGAGGGAGACGAGGGGCGCGGTCGAAGTCGGACCATAGTGGGTGAGCGCCGTTCGTTGCTCGAGTGTAACGTCGACCATGCAGTGTGAAGGTCGAGGAGCTCAAGGTTGGCCGGCGTTTGGCGAAAATTTGGACATCGTGCTTTGCTGATGTTGTCATTGTTCTTGTATGCCTTGTCAAGAATGAGGTTGAAGTCGTCTAGGACCGCCCATGGTCGGGGCAAGCGTCTCTAACGGCCGAGCTCCTCGAGGAATAGCCCCTTCTTGTTCTCCTCCTGCGGCGCGTGTAGGCGATTGTGAGCCACCACGGGTCATGTGGCTCGGCCTTTCGGATGGACCGAGGCGGTGGCGGAGAAGCAACCGATGTGGGCGTCGAGAGGCGTATGTCGGGCTCCCTAGCTGCAATAATGATTCGCCACAAGTGCCCACATTTTGGGAGGTACGCGTAGTCAACATAATTCATTCCCAAAGCATAGAAGAAACTTCCATCGAGTTACAATGTTCAATTTGGATTCTACAATACAAGCGATGTGCGGCCGCACCTCCCACACCAACGTGCGAACATTGTCCCGCCGGGCTCCGCGATTGAGCCCCCCGGCGTTCCAACACGGGATGGTCGTACTATCCATGGGTGTCGTCTCCGATCGGCTCGGACGACCGCACGCCCACCACGGCGGCGTCAAGGCCGCGCGCCGCCGGGAAAGCTCCCTCAAAGCGTCCAAGCCGGTGTGCGGTGGGTCGTCTCCCACCATGGATGTAGTCCTCCGGCCTCCTCCTTTGTCATGCCCGATTGTTGGCCGTCGCGGATGGATGACTAGCACCTCGCCGCTTGGCGGCGGGGACGTTGGCTAGTGGTTGTGCTGCGATCCTGGTGCTTCGATGGGCATCTTAGATGATGAGTCATAGACCCTAGTCTTCAGCAAGGGGAGGCCGCCTTCTTTATGACCCGCCATGCTAACGCTGACGCGCGGCCGGCGAGTGATTTAGGCGATCCGTCAACCCGTTGCTTGTGGAGGGGCCGCCGGGGGGGTGCGGAGGACCTCGTCCCGACGCCCACCCCTAGGCTTATTACATCGGCTGTGGAGACCGTGGTGGTGTGTGGAGGACCTCGTCCTCACGCCCCGCCACGGCCGTGAAGGCACCTCAACAAGCCCGGGGTGGCGTGTCGCCGCCGAGGCCGCCTTCCTCTCGAGAAGCTTGGGCGGAGCAGTAGGTCTCGCCCCACGGTCGCGAGGCCCCGACCCTAGTCCTGGTGTAGACTAGAAGGCAAAGTATTTGTGGTGGGGGCATCAGCACCAACCGGCGCGCCCTCCATCCCCACGGCCGCACCCAGTGCGCTCGGCCTCCGCCGCTCGGGTGTAAGTCTTCGTCGAGACCCCACAGAGACTCGAAGCCGCGGGCGGCGAGTTGGTCCCGTCGTCCAAACCGGGCGAGGGCGCGTGGAGGTCACGTGCTCAACGGTCGGGTCAGCCGCCGTCAGTCTCGGGTTCCTCCCAGAAGGGAGTGGGCCGGGCGGCGGCGCGCGTCATCGCCCGGTGGGTGAGCCCGTGGGTGTCCCGGCGTGGTGTGGTGGAGGGACCTCGTCTCACACCCATCACCGCCGACACGGGTAGCTCGTAGGAGCACCGGTCGCCGTCGGGAGAGAGGCCCGCCCACGATGGGGTGGTGGCGGGCTCGCCGCTACCCAATGAGTCCCCTCGCTCGTCCGCCAGGGAGCCGGCTTGTGAAGGACGTGCCGTCGTCCGCGAGGGATCGCCGGGGTGGTCGGCGTGTCGAGGGTGGAGGGGACCTGCCTCGACAACCCTCCCCGACGCGACACGGCTCCGAGAAGCACCGGTCGTCGTCATGGGTGGTGTCCTCGTGCGGTAGCCACAGTCTCGTCAAGGCGGGGACGTCCTCGACACCCCTCCTCCGATCAAGCGGACACGGCTCCAAAGGAGGCGGCTGGTCGTCGTAGGTGGGTGGTGTCCTCCCGCGCAGCCGGCCGCGCGTCGTCGAAGGGTGGAGGACCTCGTCCTCGGCGACCCCCTCCGATTGCGGACACGCTCGGAGGAGGCGGCTGGTCGTCGTCGTGGGGTGTGTCACTGCGGTAGCGCGATCGTCGAAAGGTGGAGGACCCCGCCCCTCGACACCCTCCTCCGTATGCGTATGCCGCTCGGTCGTCGTCTGAGTGGTGCCCCATGTTGCCGCGGTGGTCGCAGGCGTGGGGTGGCGGAGGACCTTGTCCTCGACACCCTCCCTCTATCTGCGCGTGGCACCCCAAGGAGGACCGCGTATGCGTGGTGTAGGGTGCCTCCACACGGGGTGGTCGGCGGCCGTGGTGATGCGAGACGGTCCGTCCTTCGAGCCCCCACGGGTGTGTAGGGGATGGGCGTCCGGTGGACCCGACCGCCACTCTGTGCCGTCGTTGATTTGTCCTCGCCAGCGGCCGTAACAGGCAGCGGTGGAACCGGGCATTTTGCGAGGGCGATACCTCGCATGTGGTGCCCGCTTGTCCCCTCGTCTAGCGCCCCGGGCAGGCGGTCGGTGCCTTACCCCGATGGCGGCGCTCGGGCCGGGCCGAGTGTCTCGGCGCCCAACGGTGCGGACGTGCTGTTGCATTTGTCGAGGTCGGCGTTGGGGATCCCACGGTCGCAGCGTGGGAAAGGGAGTGAATGTGCGGACCGGTGAGCGAAGGGTCGCCCGACTTTCTCCCGTAGTGTCAACACCTCGTGGGTGGCGGCCCCCCAGGCCCGGTGAAGTCAGCCCACGGTCCGGATGTGTATCAGCTGCCTCGTATCCCAGGTTCTTGATCTCTTGAAGGTACTAGGGGGCAACCGGGACCTCGACAGCGGGTGGGCCGGCTCGTCGTCCTCGCCCAAGCCCAACCAACGGTCAGCGGGATGAGGGAGGGGTGGGCGGTCCATGCCGTGGCGTTGAGCGAAGAGAGGTTGTCACCGCGGCGTGGCCGTGTCACACACCGAACCCAACACGAGGGGGGGACAGGATCCGGAGGTCGTGTCCTCACGCCAAGCGTCGGCGGTGGGATGCCCTCAAGCTTCAAGGTGACACGGAAGAAGAGCTTCCCTCGACCGCATGGGTGAGCTTCGACCACGGGCTTAGGCTCAAGGCGTTGGTCCTCATAGACAACGGGGGCACAACAGAGGGATCCGGTCCATCCGCTCTCGGGTGCCGCGAGAAGATGATGAAGTTATCCGGATAGAAGGGCGGATGGTGATGTCCTCGAGCTGGGATCCGGCTACGATAGCCGCCGCGGGCGTCGTCGATGGGCAGGTCCGCGACCCCATCCTGGCATTCACGACAACCGCGAGCCCGAAGGGCCTCCTCGGCCCGGTCGCGTACTGCGTCCGCTTGATGTAGTAGAAGGTCTCTCGAGGGCGCGTGCGGGGATCGCCGGGCAAGGCGTGGTCGAGTCCACGGCGGACTCGGGCGGCGGCGGCGTCGACCGAGGTTATTGCCATCCGCAACGGTGTGTTAGGCGGGCGTGTCGGGCGGCGTGGTGGTGTCGAAGCCGCGCTGAGTGGCGCCACCAGCTCGTTGGGGCTCCTCGCCCACCTCGGCGGACGGAGCGTCCGCCCGTCGCGAGCAAGCTGTTGGTTGGTCTCTTCGCCCTCGGCCTCTTACAGTCCTTTGCCAAGTGGTGCTCGCCCGAGGCGGTTGAAACACCGGAGGTCGCGTCACGAGGCTATCGCGATGGCGGTGCCAGCCGATTGGCAGCGATCGCCGGTGTCCCTCTTGCGGTGGGCGTGGGCGGGGGCACGGGTGGTCCGCCATCGACGCGCCCCGGGCTGGGTCCTGGCGGTCTGCTTGGCAGCACCTCCCGCCAACCCTCCCCGCCGGCCGGGAGGCGCGGAGGTGCTTGCCAAGCCGGAGGTGCACCGCAAACGCCCCCGGCCGGCATGGGGCCGAGCCTCTCGGTGGGCCGTTACGCACGTACGGGTTCGGGCCTAGTCGAGGAAGCTGAGCTGGTCGTCGACGGACTGCCTCCGGGTAGGAGAAGGGGCGCGGGCGGGCGGTAGGCTGTGGTGCGCCCGCCGGGAAGCCTCCCCGGCAGCTGCTGCAGCCTCCCCCCGGGCGCCGCGCCCAAGGAAGGGCAGCCCACAGCTGGTGGCGCGGGGCGCCACGGACCGAGGACCCGCAGCCGGAACGGACACGGCCTCTCGCCGAGGCTCCCGCCTCTAGAGCCGTGGAAGGCAGCGGTGTCGGGCGCGATGGTGGCTTTTGACATTGGTGAGATGGAAGAAGGGGAATTGTTTATCAAGATTTGCAATATAGATAGATTTCTAAAGGTTACTAATTAGTTTCGGTTTACAGTGTCGCACGAAAAGAATTATAGCGGAGTTCTTATTGGGGTTATGTGCTAAAGAAACATTACATTTTGTTATCTGGCTCGTTTTAAAAATTAAAATGCAGGGTATATTTTGGAATCGGGTTGTGTATCGTTGATCAACGGGAGATGTTTTATAGCTAGGCATGGGTTGTCCTGAATTCAGGTTGCAAATGTCACAGATGTAAGATCAGTTTGGTGTATATATAGAAAAGCAGGACAAAAACAAGAAACCATACATTGAGGTATTACAGAACAGAAAACAATTTGGAAGAAATTCTTTACCCTGATAGAGAAAGAGATAAAGATAAACATACAAATAGAAACATATAGTTCTCGAAATTCTTTAATTACTAGGTAAATGCCCGTGCGTTGTAATCGGGGAAAAATATCTTTCACTTTTTTTTTCCTTCCTCCGTGATCAACAATTCTCATTTCCTTTGGGCTTGAATATGTTCTGGCCATATAATAAATCCTCTATCAACAAGAGGTTCAATCACGAAGACAAACTTAAGTACCAGAACATTAAAGTTGTTTAGAATTTTCTGTTGTGAAATAAGGCCAACAATGCTACAATTTGAAGTTGCATAAAAACATACCAATCGTAATTATAGGTGCTATTTTATGGGGTGATATTACTAATTTAATATCCAAGACTTAAATTTCTATTTTTAGCTGGCATGTGTGGCATGCGGTGGTTGGTTGACTGATTGAGCCCTTAATAACGGAGCCGGGTGATTAGAGTTGGGGGGGTGAAAATTCCTAATTCCTATTTTTAGCCAGGCATTGCTTCATGCGGAGGCGGGGTGAGTCCGCTTGGTGGACGATTCCTTTTCACTCTTTTTAGTAGTAAGACTGTATACCAAATCTCAGCTTTTAGTTGTTGTGAAACATGTCATCAGCGGTTAGGACCTTCCCTCTCCGTCTCTCATGATCACGCAGATAGATGAAAGAAGTAGAACAAGTAGACACAAGATATGGAGACTATTCTTTGTTCATCTGAATATCTGTAATTACAACATAGAGCTCCCACGTATATATAGTCCCGCCAAGGTCTAAGAGTTTCGGTAAGAGCCCACATACGAACGGACTAGGATTAGGATTCCTCCTTCCCCTTTCCTTCTAGGATAGAGTTCGTGTGTTTTACAACACTCCCCTTGGGCGATTACCACGATATGCATATGCCTCATCAAAAACTCCATCCGAAAACCCAAAGTGGGAAAAAACGGTTCTTGGAGAAAAGAGTACATCACATTAGTTAATTGTATTGCACATGTTGTCTCATTAAAAACCTTGTGTGAGAAACCATCAAGTAAAAACTCACGTAGGGAAAAAGAGTACAACATTTAACCTTCTTGGTCATATATTCTTCAGGATATTCTATTCTTCATGAATAGATATTGATCTTCATAATCTATGCATAAACTTCAGTGTTTTGGCAGATTCAATAAAATATGCTCCCCTCATAAAGCCAAACTTTGAACTTCATTGTTCAAACCACACTTTTTCATAAACGTGTGTAAATAAAAGTTGGCTTATAATTCTTCTATGAATTATATGAGAGCAATATGCTTAATGCATAATGACCACCAATTAGTTGTGCAAAACAAATAAATATTATCCTTAAGAGAAATAGATCCTTTTCAGAGGATTATGGGGGTAAATAAATTAATATTCAATATCTTCAAGATAGTGTATCAAACTTATACTAGAGTTTGAATACTTATAATTAGTCTTAATGGATTTTCAAATTGTATTCTACAAATCTTCGAGATTTTGATTGTACAAATCCAGCCTTGCATTTGGCATTTGGGGGGATAATTCAATTGCCAAAACCACCATTATTCTCATACCTTCTATGGTATTCTTAGAGGATAGCATTAACTTCATGCTAGCTTTCCATACACTTTCTAAGTGTTTCGATGACACCTTCATGGTGTTTAAGATTCCTCATTTTCTTTTTTCTTCTCGGGTCTATATTCACTTCGAGGGATGAATGGTGTTTATTTAAAATTGACCGGTAAATCCTTCATGGATTAATTCCTTCAAGGATGTACATTCATTCTTAATGAATTAATAATTCTCTTCTATGAGATACATTCTCTAGTGCATTATTCTTTGTAAAATCATTTAATGATTGCAATCCTTCTAGGACATGCTCTTCTTGAGACTTGAATATTCATTCAGGGAATATATATACCTTGGACTTTAATACTTAGTATGAGATTTCTACAAGTTGCTATTTATATTCTTCGGGAATTATATGGATTTTCATAATCCACTAATTAAACTGCATATTCGATATTCATTCATTTCATTTGCCGGAGATATAGCGAGAACATTAATTTCTTCTTAATAGGAGATTCAACCTCAATTGCATTCTTCATTGACCCGATATGATCGCTACTGGGGCGATTTTGCCATGGACTTTGTTTCCGGATCCGGGTTCTCATAAGAGAAACATTTGTAATTAAAGAGGTAGTTTGTCGACAATTATTTTCTTTCTCCCAATACTCTCACAATGTGAGAATATTCTCTCTATCATTTCCCGGACAAGAGATGGTATATTGTTCTTCATACCCAACACTAGTGAGGTGCGCGCTTATTGTGTTGGATGTCATCTTCATGATGATCCTCTTCATGAGGTGCTTAACCTTCTTCGTGAGGCGTTCTCTTCACGAGAATAGAAGAGTTCTATTTCTTTTCTATTTAACGTGTATACACTAAACTAGAACCCACAGGCCCCCCGTAAATTTTAGATTGATAGTATAGAACATTTAGTTTATACTAGTAAACACAACTTCTGGTTTATAACTTCAAGTTACTCCTCTCATTTTAAAAATATCCGCATATGCTCGCTTCAGGCTTCACAAGAGCATTAGTCAAACTATTGTATGACTTAGTGTGTGATACTATTCCTGCTTCAAGCTTCAAGGAATATTTTCTCTTAAGATCATTTTTCTTTTGTGGAAATAATAATTGGCATTCAAAATATAGGCTTTCTCTCCCTAATGCCAATATTAGATCATTAATAGCATACTTCAAAATATATCCCCTATCATGGGCTTAATTCAAATTCATATATCTCCAATTACAAGTGGAGGCCCATTTATGTATGCTATGATTAAATTTTATGGGAAATATTCACACACATATTTCAATATGGGGGTTATTATTCATTATGCAAATGAGCTAGAATACTTAAAGTGCACTTAAGAATGTTCAAGCATTCCTACAAAATCAGGGATGTTCTCCCTCTAATATGCACAAAACATAGTTTAAAAAAACTATTTCATTCTCTAGCTTCTTTATTAATTAGCCTAAAAAAAATTGATCCAAGTACTCATAAAAAATGGATCATACACTTCAAATATATAAAAGAACACAACATTCAAATTAACATGGAATTTTCTTCTAGAATTTTCTAATTGCCTTTAATGAAAAAAATCCCTTGATGCCTTTTCTTCATAATAAATCCCAAATCATCATAATTGTGTTATCCAATATCTTAGTTCCACAACTATTCATCCCATCAAATGGGTTAGTCTCCATTGAGCAAAATTTCATAAACTCACTCCCCCGATCTTAGGCTACTCAAACCCTAGACCAATCTATTGCTTATGCATACGATGCATTGAAAGTAAATCATTCCTTAATTCAACAGGAACCACATAGGCGTAGCATGCTAGCTAGCTATTTTGATTATGAGGGAAGCACAAAAGTAGCTACTAGCTACAATTATAGTTGTTATGCTAATATTCATGCAAGAGTGGAGATAGTTGCAGCTCAACAATATACACATGCAGGTGTAATGTGGAATGTTAGTATTCGGTCTAACATAATAGATAACAACAAAATGCAAAGCTACGAGCTTACATGCAATTAGTGCAGAGAGAAAGTTAACTTTCGGCCGGAAGGGACACGGGCGGAAGGCTATGCCTATTAAAATATTACCCACATTTTCTTATGCTTTTGCCTAAAATTCCTCGCCCTTTTCATGCCATGACTACTTCAAGTAGTGATTTGCTTCATGCATCATCTATGAATAGTCACTTCTAATGCTTCATAGAATCCAATCATACTTCTAGGATTCATTGATTATGGCACGAAATTCACATATCCATTGTACTATTCAGTGTATAACAATAGATTCAGGGTATGATGCAGCTTAGGATTATACAATTTGTTGGCTAAATCGACCCTTCGAGATCAATTAATATATCAAGTATAGTCCATTGTTCATGTGCTTTTAAGAAAATTCAGTTTTCCATCTACCTACATGGTAGTAATGCACAAAGAATGATAACCTTCGTGGTTAACTAAGGCTTCTTTGTGGATAAAATTAATGCAAAATTTATTTTGATAGGCAATAGACAATTGTTTATATGTGAAAACATATAAATCTAATTTATTCCATGAGAAATTCGCACACATTACTTCAAGTAATAAAAAGCGCAACTAAGAATATAAAGTATTTCATAGTAGTCTTCAAGCTAACAAATTAACCATTAACCACTTAATTCAACGGGAATTAAAACTTAACGCACCACCACCACTACTATCAATTCTTCGGGATATGAACTTCAAATATAATATAAGCACATGATTTAAGTCCTTCTTCAAGAGAAACTTTATATGTTCCAAATAATATACATTTTCGCATGTCTTAACTTCTATACTTGACAAGCGGTAGCTTCATGCTTTATATTCAATAGTTATGATATACCGTCACAAGCCTTCAAGGGGTGTAACATATATGCAAGTCATATATTCAAAATTATTGCAATTGATAATATCCTGGTTTCAAATACTTCAAGTATTACATTGCTCTTTGATATTCTATATACAAGAGATACTTCTTCAAGAATGTAGATCGATATAATCTTACTTACCATCTTGTCTTCTAGACATTTACAAAGCTTCGAGCTATTGTTTACAGAAAGCGTTAAGCATACAAGCTTCAAAATTTGACTTTCAATGCAATATGATATTCTATAATCATAATTTGGGATTTTACTCATGCAATGAGTCTCACAATGCATTTGTTACTTCTATCGGCCATATACTCATTCTAGAGAGTAATTCAGAAATATATATACTCGGTTTACTACACTTCAATGGCAAGTAAAATATCCTACATGGATTTAATAATGACCATAACAAATACTTTCTGAGTAATTTCAGGATATTGCTTCTTCTTTTTAAGGCATGTAAAATACCGTAACTTGGACCATGTGCATATAAGTTTACTACATGTAAACGACTAGCAAGGTGCAAAAAGACGGTGGATGGTTACTCGAAATATTCTTAGAAGCGTCCTAACATTTTTTCGGGATTATGGTATATGCAAAATTTTTCAGAATGTATACCAAGCATTCATTCATCCTAAAAAAAAAAATCATATGCTAGGAAAAATAAATATGAGACTCTCAAATAATTAGTCTAAGGTCTGCAGGATTTAGAGAGCTCATGAACCTTTACCATGTTTCTAGTATAATCATTCAAGATTTATCCTTGCAATTACATGGTATATAAATCATGGTTGCGCTTAGCAATTTTCAGAATTAAATTCTACTTGTTACTTACGTAAAACATAAAGCTAGGCAAAGCATCCATTAAACTTCAGATTTAATATGTACATACATGCTCTTATACATGCGGGTATAAGAAACATAGTAAAGCAGATGGTCTAGGGCGAATTATCTTGTAAACTTCTTGTTTACGAAGGGTTGTTTGCAAAACACCATAAATGTGTATTTTCCGAGAAAATATAAGATTTATCTGCAAGAATATGGAACCTATATACATAGAATCTGCAAGATCCGTTTTTCGGATTTTTCTTGAATTTTTCATACGACCCAATATTCATATTAGGCTAATTCGCACATTTTTTCTCGTACACGGCCCGGAGTCCATGCAATAATTTTTATTGTTGTTCCTCGGGCTCACAATTCTGCTTGAATACGGCTCTATTCTTGCTAACCACCTAGCACGTTGCCTTTCCGGCTTGCTTCGTGCGGCTAGTTGGTAGGCGAACATAGCCGCCGATAGCGACGTGCTACTGACCTCTGGTTGGATTCGGTCCCAAGATGAGCTTGATCACCGCTGGCGTACAAGCCGTGTGTAGGAGGAACAAAGTACACAAGGAGTTCATGCCATACAGTAAAGGCGGTGGCGTGCTAGCGGCTTCTTCAGGGGATGGCGGGCCTTGCACGCCGCTTGGTGGATTCGACTACAACATGGATTTGTGTCTGGACATGCAAATCCGAACAACTCCTTCTGCAAGGTTGGTGTTGTTGCGCACAAGTACGGGCAAGGTGCATTGACATGGATCCGTGGACTGTACATGCAATGTAAGCCAGTAACTAGATGTTACGGTGCCTTTGTCTTCTTCTTCTTTTAATTAACCCTATATGCAATACAACATGCGTGTGTGCCATGCAAAAGATAGGCAGATGCTACGGTATCCATGATTCGATTACTTCGCAAATATATATGTGCGAGTATATGCACTACATATATAATTCTATTTTCACAGAAAATACGGACCACCTCGATGATCTGAACAAACACAAACCCAATTTGCGAGATGCGATTTTTTCGTACCTTTGTTCTTGAATTCGAGGAGAATCGAAGCCTGTCGCGTAGGACAGTTCGGCTAGGCCGTGGGGACCTGCCGGCGTGACGATGAGTCGATGCAAAGGCAGATTAGTAGCGTGCGGAGGTAGCAGATCCAGATCCGCTAACAACGCCGGGATGTCGACGCCCGCCGGCGAAGTAGTTGCGGCGAGGCGCCGCCACGAGCATCGGTGCCGAAGATCGGCGACGGCTTCAACGACGATTTCGACGAAGAGCTTGTCGTGCTGATAACGTGTTGTGAAACATGTCATCAGCGGTTAGGACCTTCCCCTCTCCGTCTCTCATGATCACGCAGTAGATGAAAGAAGTAGAACAAGTAGACACAAGATATGGAGACTATTCTTTGTTCATCTGAATATCTGTAATTACAACATAGAGCTCCCACGTATATATAGTCCTGCCAAGGTCTAAGAGTTTCGGTAAGAGCCCACATACGAACGGACTAGCATTAGGATTCCTCCTTCCCCTTTCCATCTAGGATAGAGTCCGTGTGTTTTACAACATTAGGTTTAGCTCTGTGGCAAAACCTACGATCGACCATACAAATCACTGTCATATATTCCTGCATCGGCCTTTACCGTGTCATGATGTATGATCTATATATGCAAATCCAAAGTATACTCACGTGGCTTTTACCGCTTCAACGGCGTGCACAAAACATCTCGAGATCTGGTGTGGTGCGTACGTGACCTTGTCCAACTCCAATACGTACCAACTATTGGTCCTTGTTATTTCTCGTCGACTCCCCGTGCTCCCCGGCCGGACGGTTCCAGTTCCATCCGCGGCGCATCGTTCGCCGCCCTTCCAAAGAGACTCTCGCCACCAATCCTTCTCCGCCCCCATTGCCGACGCATCTTCCTACGGTTGCCGACCACCTCGCCAGCTTCTGTGGGTCGCCGCCGCCCTCACCACCAGCACGTACCCACCACCCTAGGCTAGCTTGCCACCGCTCACCTGTGTGGGTCACCGGCGGCTGCAGCAGAGAGTAATTTGGGACAAGATTGGTGGATAGAATCTTGATGTTAGGTCTTCGATCGATCGATCGATCGAGTTCATCTGATTTGTTGCTATCGTTTACCGTCGTCGGTACAGCTGATATATGGCTTCATAGGATAAAAAAAAACCCTGCGCAAAAAAACCCACCGCCGCCCTTGATGGAACCCGTCACCGACAGAGCCGGTAAGTCCAGTTCCCCTCTTTCGTACTCTACACCCACGGCGTGTCCCGTAGTCGGGCGCCTCATCAGGGTCATGGATGCTTGTTTCGGAAGCTTTACGCCGGCACCCTTTCGCCCTTCTTGCGTGCAAAGCGCCGACGGAAAGCGGACGGAGGGCGACAAGCATCGATGATGACACGGCGGCACCATCGCTGTGGGCGTTCATTCTTCCGGATATCCTGGGCGTCATGCTCCGCTTCCTGCCCTGCCTCGCTGACCATGCCGCGGTGCGGTCGGTGTGCGGCACTGGCGTGCCGCTGCCTGTGTGGGCACGAAGCCTACCACCGCCACTACCGCTGCTCGTGCTCCCTGGGTTCAGGTTCTTCAGCTTTTCCACCAAGGGTTCTGTTGTCGCCATGCGTCGCGGGTGGATGCCTGAGGAGGTGGCCACTGGTCATGTCAGCTACGTGGGGGGAGTTGCGAAGGGTGGGTGCTGGTGGCGAGACCTAGAGAAGATCGCGCCGGCAGTGAGCGCTTCCTGGTGAACGCTTTCTCCCACGAGATGGTCCATCTGCCACGCCTGCGTGCTTCCTACGGCACCACCACCGGTGAGCACCCTTGGGTGGCCAACGATGACCCCATGTATTCAAGGTCACTCGACCACGTCGTGCTCTCCGCTCCACCCACTACTGGAGGCTGAGTCTCTACCGAGCGCTAAAAGCGCTCAGTGAAGGCCTAATAGCCCTCGGTGGAGCCACCACCGAGCGAAGCTCTCGGTACATCGTATATGTACCGAGCGCTTGTTTGGGGCTCTCGGTACAGGCTCTGGCGCTCGGTGGAGGCTGACTGTGCGGTAGTGACTCGGCTCGGCAATCAAGTGCATAGTGGCTAGCTTCTCGTACCGGTTGCACGCGCCCAACTTGCCTGGGATTACACTGTGGCAACCTGGGATGAAGACATGGTACGTCTATCACTCTCGCTCCGTCGACTGGTTTAGTGACCTTGTATTCCACCAGGGGAAACTCTACATGCTCCACAGGTGCAGTTTGCCATTATTGCTCTTCGCTTTTACCCTTGGGGAAAACGAACATGGTGTCAATGTCTCTGGCCATGAGCGCCCAGTGAATATTCCGCCGATTCCCCACCCCAGCAGCCCTCCATTTTGGGTAAGGCGCAACTTGGTGCTATGGCGTGGCAGCCTGGTGGTGATCATAAGATACGTCGATGCTTCCATACTGTTCTCCCATACCCTGAAGGTTGTTGTGTTTGCACTAGACCTCAGCATGGACCCTTGTGGAGTAACTGAGATCCACAACTTTGATGGTGATTGTGTCTTTGTCGATCTATGCCGCTGCACTTCCTTCCCTGCTGGGTCATATGAGGGTGTCCAAGGTGACTGTATCTACTTTATCGATAGGTATAAGACGCACAATGGCCCTAGTTACGTGACAAGTTATGTGACAACTGTGTACAACATGCCTCTTGTATTTGGTGTCTTACTTGCTGGTGCTGTCGCTTTGTTCAAATTTCCAAGATTCTCAAGTTAATTTCAATATGCCTCTTGTATTTTAGAACGCCATATATTTTAGGGCACTTGTGTTTCATTGAGTTGCTGTCGATATGAATGGAGTTATGCTTAGACTTGTTTATAGTCATGGGCTTTCTTTGTGCATAATTGAAGTATTGCATCTGTGATCCGATGGCAGTCACTTATTTTCTACTCGATGTTTCTCTGAACCTGGAAAAGGTTAATGTTGACTGGTCTAATAATTGGAGTCTTGCATGTGCTGAGTTAGTGGATGTGGCTCTGAAAGTGTGGTGAATGTAATTAACTGTAAAAAATAATCAAATAAAATATCATAACTAAATTTCCAGAGTTTTTTTTTTTTTTTGAGTCATAGAGTTTTTCTTATTAATAAGCATAAGGATCACATGGAAAAGGCGATGTGATTTAGCAGCACACGACACATTTGCAGAGAAGCCCCAGTTCAGTTCAGTAACAGATGTGTATAAATTGACACCTTGTTATTTCAACGAGACTAAACACGACATGTATTCCTCTTCTTGAGTAGTGTCACTTCCATTATGCGAAAATATTTTCTCATTTTCGAGGTGGATGCAATTGGAAAAGGTTCATTAACATGCTCCATATGGAAATGTTCATCTATTGTTTTCATCTATTGTTTATAAGTTCTGTATGCACAAAGAGTGCTTGCAACCCCTATGATCCAATGATGACATGGACATTAGAGCATTTTTTTACTAATATAAAACGTTATCTTAGCCGTATCACGGAAAAGTCTTTGTGAACCTATGATAGCGCGCTCTGTGTACTGTTAATTGCAAGTTTTGGATTAAATATCACTTCAATGTTAGTATTAATTTTTTACAATATTATTATCATATCGTGCGATACATGTTTTTATATAAAAATTTACTCTATCACAAAAAAAAAAAATCTTTTTACAAGGCACTTCTATTTCATTAATTAACATCTTGATTAACCGTCACAGTTATTTTTATAACCGAAGCGGGTTTTTTAACTGCCACGGTAAATTGATTAACCGCCACGGCTAAAGCAGCCCAACAGCCAGCCCATTTAAGCCCGATAACAAAGGTGCACTCATTGGTCCAGTATATAAACAAGCCACTAGGGTTTTCTTCCCAACCCTAACCGCTCAAGCACCCAGCCCGCCCCCTCCTCTTCACTCTCCCAACTCCTATTCCCCACTCCACCAGCGCCGGCCATCCCCATCCTTCTCCCTTGGTGTTGGTGTCCACATTCCAGTCACCATGCAAAAGCAAAACACTAGTCCCTCCTTCTCATCTTAAAATAATTTTAACTTTTTCATGAGAGGGTCAGAGTATCTCAAGTCCCGACACACGCCGCTCTACATCAGGCTTCTGCGAGTTCCTCGACAACTCCCTCATCTCGTGGTCTTCTAAGTGACAGACTATGGTATCGAGGTCTAGTGCCGAGGCCGAGTACCGTGCCATTGCCAATGCCTCCTTCTCTCCCCGCGAGCAGGCCGGCCCATCTGGCCTCGATGCCGACCGAGCCCAGCTTCGCCTCCCTCCGCTCGCTGATGGCCGGGTCCCACTGTCGTCTCCTACCTCGCGTCGTATCCACCCAGCAGCCGGCCCCGCTTCACTATCCATGCCGCCACGACGAGGAAACTGACGACTGGAGCACAGCGGCTGGAGCGGATCACGATGCGCTTCGCCAGCCAAGCGCTAGCTGCATCCGTGCGTACAGGGATGAGGGTAAACGCACACAGCGACAACGCCGACCTTTGCCGGGCACCGACCTTTTAACGTGACCCGGACGATTGTCCGGGAAACCGAGAAAACCACACGCCGCGGCATGACGCCAAGGACATCCCACCCCTCCGTCCCACGTGAGCATTTTCAATATCGCACACACAATTGCCGCCGGGCAACCAGACGCAGAGACCGACCACGACCGCACGACACCTCGCCACGCCGGTGCTGTGGACGAAGACGAGTGAGTAGCGCGCCTCGTGGAGGGAGTGTGCGGGCGCATTTAAGACAAGGCGAGCCCCACCGGGCGACCAGCCACGCAGGAGCATGACTCAGCACATACGACCACGCGGGAGCATGATGACGCCGCCGTGGCGGCGCCAGCACGGTCAGCATCGCTGGGGGATTCATTTTGCCGGACATCCCTAGGCGCCGTGCTCCGCTTCCTTCCCTACCTCATTGATCGCACCGCCCGTGCGTCCGTGTGCCAGCATTGGCGCGCAGCTGCGAGCGAGCACAACAACGTACCACCGCCGCTACCGCTGCTTGTGCTCCCTAGGTTCAGGTTCTTCAGTTTTTCCACCAACGGCACAGTCGTCGCCAAGCAGGTGGATGCCATAGGAGGTGGCCACCGGCCAAGTCAGCTGTGTAGGATCTTCTGAAGGGTGGCTGCTCATGGCGAAACCTAGTGAAGATGGCGCCGGCAGTGAGCGCTTCCTGGTGAATGCTTTCTCCCATGAGATAGTCCATCTGCCACGCCTACATGCTCCCTACTGCACCACCTCCGGTGAGCACCCCTGGAATGCCGAGGATCACCCCAAGCATTTAGGGTCACTCGACCACGTCGTGCTCTCTGCTCCGCCTGGCTCGGCAACGGCGCATAGTGGCTGGTTTCTCGTACCGCAAAGCGCCCAGCTTGCCTGGGATTACACTGTGGCAACCTGGGATGAAGACATGGTACGTCTACCACTCTCACTCCGTCGACTGGTTCAGTGACCTTGTATTCTACCAGGGGAAACTCTACCTGCTCCACAGGTCCTGGTACGCCTTACAATCGCCATCGCTCTTCGCTTTTACACTTGGGGAAGATGAGCATGGTGTCAATATCTCTGGCCATGAGCGTCCCGTGAATATTCTGCCTATTCCCCGACCCAGCGACGACCCTACACTCTGGGCGAGGTGCAACTTGGTGCTATGGCGTGGCAGCCTAGTGTTGATCATAAGATATGTCGATGCTTCCATATCGTTTTCCCATACCGAGAAGGTTGATGTGTTTGCACTACACCACAGCATAGACCCTTGTGGAGTAACTGAGATCCACAACTTCGATGGTGATTGTGTCTTTGTCGATCTATGCCGCTGCACTTCCTTTTCTGCTGGGTCATATGAGGGTGTCCAAGGTGACTGTATCTACTTTATTGATGATAAGTATAACATGACGCATAGTTACGTGACAACTGTGTACAACATGAGAGATGGTACAGTGAAGCCCTTCTTCACTGCTGATTTAATGTCGGGTAACCCAGCAGAGGACAACCTCGCCGACGCAGTGTGGGTGTTTCCTTCCCAATGAACTGCAGATTTAGTCTGGTATATATCTTAGCTGGTGCTGTCGCAGTGTTTAAATTTCCAAGATTCTCAGTTAATTTCAGTATGCCTCTTATATATTTTAGAACGTTAGATATTTTAGGGCACTTTTGTTTCTTTGAGTTTCTGTCGATATGAATGGAGTCTTGCTTAAAACTTGTTGATAGTCATGGGCTTTCTAGCTATATGGATAATTGAAGTCTTGCATCTGTTATCTGATGGCAGTCTTCTATTTTCTACTCGATGTTTCTCTGAACCTGATGTTGATGTTGTTTGACTGGACCAATAACTGGAGTCTTGCATGTGATGAGTTAGTGGATGTGGCTCTTTGAATGTGTGGTGAATGTATACGGTAAAAATAAACAAATAAGTTATGATAACTAAATTAGCAGATTTCTTCTTGTTAAAGAAGCGTAAATCTCGTTTATGTGAATTAGCAGTACTAGTAATAATCATATAAAACGCCAAAAGTCAATTTTGTTATGTATGAATTCAATTGGAGGCATCATCTCACCTGGCTCTTCTTGTTGAGTATTTTAGTTTATAATATCATCATGGGATTGATTTTCTTATCGCTCAATAATAATAATGCCTGTATCGAATTCAGAGAAACATCGAGTAGAAAATTTTGCAGGACCCATACATAATGCCTGTATTGATTATTTTTGTATTGTGTCCCACTTAAATTTTGCAGGACCCATACATAATGCAAGCACCAACAGTCTAGCGCGTGCACGCTGAGTGACGACGCCTATATTATCTGGTTTGTGTGTGTCAAAATGGGTCCAAGAATGACTCAATTTTTGTATTTGTTTTCAGTCAGTTTTTGGTGGTATTTGGACTCTACCATACTATAGTATTTTTGAGCCATGATTTTGAGATCAAACTGATATTTTTTGTCCTTTTGTTTTTCTTTTTATTCTCATAGTCCTAGTCTTTTCCAACTCTAACAGGCTATTCTATGTTCTGGTTGTCTTGCCGGCCCTAGAGCAACCCTAAGTGTATCTCTCTACCATGTCATGTCACATATGTTCAAGTTATTTTTAACAAAGGTTACAACCTAACATATCTAGATGATCTTTTAAATGAATGGTATTTTTTAAAATTGTATTAGTTTGGGCGGCAATATGATGTCTAAGTTTCTGTTAGATTTAGCTATTGAAAAAGAGCTAGATTTTATTGCCTGCACTATTAAATTGTTTAGGAGGCGGGCAGTTTAGATTAATGGAGGTGGGCATTGCAACCGCCTGCATTAAAAGGTCATGGTTAATCTGTGATTAATGGAGATGATTTATTTTGCCCTGATCTGTAAATCGAAATAAAATAATGAAAATGAGCTTAATGCCATCCCATATGGGACTGACCTTGAGCCCAGTCACGTCATCGCCCTCCAAGATCCGCCATCACCAGAGCACCTGGAGGAGCATCGGATCTAATGGCGGAGGCCCTGCATCCGCATCTAGAGGCACCCACCACATCCCTCCATTGGATCCGCCATGGATCGAGCATGGCATAGCCAGATCTGCCAGACTCGATTTGCGTGCGCCATCATTGTCTATCTACCCTACTAATGCACCAACTTATTTTTGTTCAAATCTATTCAAATGAACCATCCAGATTGCTTCTCAACCTTCTCTCGTTACTCATTCATGATTCTACCCTACTAATGCACCAACTTATTTGTGTTCAAATCTATTCAAATGAACTATCTAGATTACTTCTCAACCTTCTCTCTCGTTACTCATTCATGATTCGAGGGTCAGGATAAAAGTGTGTCAACCTCATCCTCACCTTCCGCACTCATGCCCACGCGCAGCCTCCCACCGGCGCACCTCACGACCGGAGTTCGATTCCTCTGCCATCTTATTTTTGTTTCTCAGATTCTGAGAAAAACTGAAACTGCCCACGTCCAGCCCCAGGCATTAGGGGTTTGTTGGAAACCAAAAGCCCAGCACCAATGCCACCGCCGCCAGCGTCGCGCCAATCGTAGTCCACATCAGCAGCGTGCAATACGGCGCCGACATCCTTCCTCTCCGGTAGCCGCGGAAGCTTCGTGCAGCAGCCGTTTGAGCACTGATGACCGCTGCCGTGAGGATCGCAGCCTCCCGGACCGCCGCAGAGTCGCGCCCACCACAACCGGCATCTCGGCTCCCATCCTCCAACTAGCATCTCGGATTCCATCCTCCAACCAAAGCGAGCCATCACCCTCGACAGCGGCGGCGCCCGTTCCTCACCGGCTGTTGGGGATTTTTTTTTTTTTTGAATCAATGAACTTGATCGTAATCTGAATTGTGAGTGATGCCTTGTGATGGTGATGGATTAGGAAAGTGGTGAAGACGTGGGGAACGAAGATGAATGAAGCTGGAGGCTGGAGCCGGCGATGTTGACAGGTTGGATTCCTCCTTCACGTGTTCCTGAACCAGAGATGCCTACCATGTGTTCGTTGTAATGCCCTCAAAGTAATAACTTCTGATTTCTGAACGATTTTTTAGTGAATTTGAGTCGGATTTCATTGTTTCGTTCCATTTTGGTGCAAATTGGGTGACAAGTACTCAGCTATGTACTTTCAACCTTTTGTTCATGGGTAATCAATTTTGTGGGAAGTATCAAATTTGATTGAATCTGGTTTTTTAAAAAGCAGGGTATCTGATTGAATTTGGTTCTTTGAAAAGCAGTAACAAACCTGGTAACACATAGGGCATGTAAGGATGATTTATTCTAATCAGCTTGACTATCGGAGCTCAGAAGCATAGTTCATACAGGCACTGTAATCCCCATGTGTGATGCACAATTACACGCTACAGTAAAATGGTGTGGACACATTATCCAAGGTCCTCAAGTGTTTATCTACTAAAGATTTGCATCTGCCAAATTTATTCTGGTCACGGCTTGTGTGTGAACACTAAGATTAGATGAAAACTGATTGGTTTGAGTCAATGTCTGAACTATTTATTTGGTTAGGGTATGGAAGATTGTGAATTTGTTAGGCTATGAGAACTAATTGGTTTCATGTTTCAGTCTTCGTTTGTGTTGGTGCGGATTTATTCGATGCCCGTTTCTGTTCTCGGGTTTTGGGACGGATGTAATTTACATCACGTGTCTTGCTAATGTTTACTGGAAATTGAGTTGGTACTGGGTTATGGCATCTGCAGGGGAACATGATTCATGTGCGCACCAAAGCCTGACGCTAAACGTTGCACAGCTTCAGCACAACAAGCTCGGTCAACAGTCCTAACGTCTAACTTCAGTGCAAACACATCAGAACAAGGTGAGGGGCACTCGAGTCGAAGTAATAGGTTGAATGCACGCATAAATATCATCTTTGTTTCAGTTAGGTTCCTGGCACAATTTGCGGCGCAGAGATACATGGTCGTGGTGATACTTGCCGGGAGGCCCAAGGTTCTGAGGAGCGCTGCTCACTCTGAACAGCAGCAGAATCCTTGAGATGTACTTAATTCTTTTCAGATTGAAGACTATATTGTAGATAAGCTTTCCTGTATATTTCTTTTAAATTTTTAAAATAGACTTGTTTCGAGCTGCTTGTATGTATATTACTCTTTTCTATAGTTTTAGAGACAATTTCAGTTTATTTATATCGGATTTACAAATTATATCTACGTTGTCACGCGAAGACCTGTGTACGTATCCACTATATATCATTGTTGTCATCATGCAAGTAATCTTTATTTGGCATATCAGATTGTCAGTGTAATCATGTGAATTCACCAACCATATACGTCATTTGGGTTGTTTAATTTATGTTGTCTTAGATATCGCCGTTGCGTTAGCACGGGTAATATACTAGTCAAGGTAATACGGAAGGGAGGGAGGGTGAGAAATGGATCCGCTATATAGATATAAGAGAGATAGAGGCATATCGCTTGGATATGCAAGGAGAAGGCGGCCGGCCAGCTATCATTGGATCCATTACAGTCAGGAGCATAGCTAGATGGGTGTCGGGCAGTCGTCTAGTCGTGCTTCGCCATGAGGCCGTCCCACTATGCATTGCTCGGGAAGGAGGGAGATGTTGCCTCTCCTTACGCCAACCGGGAGGAGGGAGAGGCTGTCGCCTGGGGAGGGGCAGCCGATGTGCTGAGGGGAAGGGGAAAGGTGGTGTGGAGGAGGAAGATAGAGGTAGTGAGGGGCAGAGTGTGGAAGGGGCAGCGTCAGGACATCGGGTATTGGGATGATGGTCGCGTGACGGAGACACAGAGGAACCAGCACCGCTCGGTGCCTCTCGGTGGGAGTCGACGGAGGAGGTAGTGAAGAGAAAATGAAACGAAACCCTAACTTCTTCTATTAATATGAAGATGGCTATTAGGTCTCGTCTAGGCCTATCACGCAAAGTCTTTTTTGGAGGAGTGCTTTATAGTTTGCCCGCCTCCAAAAATTGATTTATGCCTCTAGAAATTGATTTATAGAGGCAGACAAAATGGACCGCCTCCGTAAGACAATCTGTCCGCATCCATTAACAAGAATTTAGGAGGCAGTTGAATAATTTGACCACCTCCATTAATAAAGGGGAACCATCTTGCAAAATCATTTGTGCTGGGAGTTTCTGTGGGTTCTTTAAGTTGCATACCTAATGCTAATTGGAAGCAAAACATGTGGGAATGCTCATAAATCTTTCTTAAAATCATTGTGCTGGGGAAGAGTTTTTGTGGCATTATAAACCTCTCAAAGGATGGTGGCATGCCTCTGGGCATCAACCTACAAACTTTTACATTGGTGAGATAGAAGGTGATTTTTTTGTAAAATCCAAAATTCACATTAGATGCACGCACGCACGCACGCGCAGAGAGAGAGAGAGATTGATTTCAAATGGCATTAGTTTCAGTTCAAGGTGCCGCATGACAAGATCGAATGAAACAAGTCGTTCTTATTGGTGCTCTCTCTGTTATGTGTGAAAGAAACCCGTATGTGTTGTCATAGGAAGTGACTTTAATTTCATAAGAGGACCATCTGAGGAAATAACTCGAGGAGTAAAACTGCCACTTAATATGTTAAGATATTTATTTGATTCTTACCAAGAGGACCTAGCTAAAAAGAAATTAACAAGGATGCAAATATTGTTGCTCATGTAGTAATTATGAGAGTATTCAACACGGTCACCTTGACTGACGAAGACATGGCCATGGTCACCGTGTACAGCTGCGGTTTGATATGAGTCTATCTTATGCATTGTAGAGACGACGACTATAAATAAAACGCTTCTGATATAATATAGGGGCGTCTCTATAAAACATTTATTGTACCTGTGGTTATCGGTGATGGTGGCGCACGTGCACTAGTAGTGTTAGCAGCGCACATGCGCCAGCAACAATAACAGCGCACATGCACGCATACAATGCAGTAATAGCAATGCACTGATAACAATAGCAGCGCACACCCACACCACAAGTGGCATGTTTCTCATGTCTAACATTTTCCTGTCAATGGGTCAAGATTTTTTTTTTTGCAGCCAAACTTTACACTCTAAATTTTGAAACTTTGTACTCCAACAATAAAAACTTTGTACTCCAACAATAAAAACTTTGTACTCTTAGATGTAAAACTTTACACTCTAAATTTTGAAACTTTGTACTCCAACAATAAAAACTTTGTACTCCAACAATAAAAACTTTATACTCCTAGATGTAAAACTTTATACTTTAGATGTAAATTTTTGTCATCATGAAAATTATCTCAAAACATATCCAATATGGATCTAGTTTTATAGATCTCATTATAATAAGCGCGATGGTACAAACGGAATTGAAAACAGATGCTTGGCGATAAAGATATTGCATTTTAAAGGGAAAGGAAAGAAAAAAAAAAAGAAGCGGGACCCATTCAGAATCCTGTCGTCCACTTGCTTGCCTGCTTCAAACATGCATGCATGCAGCATGCAAGGCTCCACTCCGCGTGTCTCCACGTGCCACAGGCGCGCCAGAAGCGATGGTGGCGCGCGTGGCGCCATATAAGATTCGGGACGGTTCGCTCGTGCAACCTCACACCGCTTTTACTCCGTCGTGTCTCATGGAGTTTGTCGTTTTGAATTTTGAACTTCATGTTTGACTATCCGTCTTATTCAAAATATTTATGCAAATTATAAAATAAATTAATCAATATTCAAGTATCTTTATAGATAAAATAAGTCATAACAAAATAAATTATATTTATGTAAAAATTTGAATAAGGCAGTCATTGAAAAAGATGGCACGGAGGAAGTACACACCAAGTCGTCACTGAAGTCTCCGCTAGGTGGCTCCCCAGTTTTATCCCCCGTTGTCGCCGAGCCTTACGCTGCGACGTGCACACCTCTACGTGTGTCATCCCCTCGTCTGCTAACCCACACCTGATCGCTCACCCGGATGAAACATGCGGCTGCGGCAACTGCAAGGACTGCTACTACTTCTTACCATGATCAAATATGTCGTTGTAACCATGTATAAAATTATCAATTCATGGTCATGGTGCAATGGATTTTTTATGTACATATAACAAAAAATAAATTAAGGGGCAATTGACGCTTGGACATGCAAAGTGGAAACTATTTGTTATTGTTGGAGAACACTGGTAGTACCAAATCCATAGTACAAAAATGTGTACGGAATGTCTATGAGCAAATGGTCTCCACTTTTCATGTCTGGTTGCCAATTTTGCCAAAAAAAAAAAAACAATGTATATTTTTTATGAGAATTATACAATACAACATAAGCGCTTACAACACGCACGCACACTCATCTCTATAAACACACGTGACGCAAAACCCTACTTCTATGAGCACCTCTAAAGAACTGAGCACCCGACAGATCTGGAAATTTCCGAAATCACCATTGATGCCTCATTGTCGACGGGAACGTCACTAACCTTACACGCATAACGCTAGTAAAATCTAAAAAAATCAGCAAAAAATTATACGAGCACCAAAATTTAAACCTCAGTTTAGCGTCCCAACTAACCATCCTACCAAGGCAAAGTCAAACGTTGTTGCGTACCTGCGGGCCGACCCAATGCAATCACACGCGAGTACGCGACTCGCAAGCCTTTCCAAGTTTCCAGGCCAAGCACACTGCGGGCCACACAATACGCCAGGAGGGCCTGAATAATCCTGGTGCTTGACAGCAACGCTGGGGAGGACTCTCGTCCGCCGCCATCACGAATTGGCGAACAACGAACTCGACGGACGTGAACAGGCGCCTAGGCGAGTAAGGTAAGATTCAATCGCTGATCTTCCAGCTTATTTGTATTGTAGAAAATTAAGTCTATTCGATTGGCGTGTCATTCGTGAAAGTAGTGAGATCAGGACGGACGGAGATGGATCCCGCCGCCGGCACCGCCGGTGAATCCCTAGTCACGGCCTCAGGGGACAACCGCGAGCCGCGTGGGGTTCTTGCAGGTGAGGCGCTCGAAGAAAGCAGCAGAGGACGACAAGCATCGGCGATGCCACAGCTTCATCATTGTGGGCGTTCATTCTGGCAGACATCCTGGGCGTGGTACTCCGCTTCCTGCCCTGCCTCGCTGACCGCACCGCTGTGCGGTCCGTGTACCCGGCACTGGCGCGCCGCGGCGCGTGGGCACAGCCTGCCGCCGCCGCTACCACTGCTGGTGCTCCCTAAGTTCAGGTTCTTCAGCTTTTCCAAACATGGGGCAATCGTCGCATTGCGCCGCGGGTGGATGCCTGAGGAGGTGGGCACCGGCCATGTCAGCTGCGTGGGAGCTTTAGATGGGTGGCTTCTTGTGGCCAGACCATTTGAAGACGCCGGTGGCCCTGAGCGCTTCCTGGTGAACACATTCTCTCACAATATCGTCCATCTGCCACGCCTGCGTGCTCCCTACTGCACCGCCTCCGGTGACCACTCCTGGACGGCCAACGATGATCCCAAGTATTTAAGATCACTCGACCACGTCGTGCTATCTGCTCCGCCTGGCTCGGCGACCAAGTGCATAGTGGCTGGCATCTCAAACTGCCGCGGCTTGGCTGGGATTACGCTATGGCAGCCTGGGATGAAGACCTGGTATGTCTACCAGTCTCCTTGGGTTGACTGGTCGAGTAACCTTATGTTCCACCAAGGGAAACTCTACATGCTCTACGTACACTTGTCAATGTCTGTCACCATGGATCTTCGCTGTTACACTCGGGGAAGATGAACATGGAATCAATGTCTCTCACCTTGAGGGTCCAGTGAATATGCTGCCATTGCCCTGTCCCAGCCCTGCCCACCGGGTAGCATTGTGCAACTTGGTGCAATGGGGTGGCATCCTGGTGGTGATTGTAAGATACGTGGATCCTAACATATCGTCATACCAAACTGAGAAGGTTGATGTATTTGGATTAGACATCAGCATTGACCCTTGTGGAGTCACTGAGATCCACAGCTTCGGTGGCGATTGCGTCTTTGTAGATCCTTGCCGCTGCACTTCCTTTCCTGCCAGCTCATATGATGGTGTCCAAGGTGATTGTATCTACTTTATCGATAAGTATAAGAAGCGCGATGAGCGTAT
Source organism: Hyparrhenia diplandra (assembly GCA_015847255.1). Taxonomy (NCBI): domain Eukaryota; kingdom Viridiplantae; phylum Streptophyta; class Magnoliopsida; order Poales; family Poaceae; genus Hyparrhenia; species Hyparrhenia diplandra. The sequence continues at coordinate 74,667 of JADLZK010009883.1, forward strand.
TTATCAGACAACTGTGTACAACATGACAGATTGTACAGTGAAGCCCTTCACTTCTGAGTTATCGTCCGTTAACTCAGATGAGGACGACCTTGGGGACCCAATGTGGATGTTTCCTCCCGAATGAACTGCAGATTATTCAGTCTGGTATCTTATCTGGTGCTGTCACGTGTTTATATATTTCAAGGATTCTCAGTTAATTACAATATGCCTTTTATATTTTCGAACCCCATTTTAGGTTACATGTGTTTCTTTGAGTTTCTGTTATACGATATTGGAGTCTTGCATAAATTTGTTTATAGACATGGACTTTCTGTATGTAATAATTGACGTCTTGCAGTTGCATCCATGAACTGATAGCAGCCTTTTTTTTTCTCCAATATAATAATTTGTTGATGTTGTTTGACTAGACCAATGTGACTTGTGGGGCTCTGCTATTGTAGTGTTATGTAGCTCTTTCAAAGTGTGGTGGATGTAAATACCCAAGCTTCTTCTTTTTGAAAAAAGCATTAGCGTTTCATTGCAATGATCTGGAATAGAGTAATAATAAAAATAACCAGATATTAGTGCATATGTCAGTTTTGTTCTTTGCAAATTCAATGTTGGAAGGATCATCTCATATGGTTCTTCTGATTGTGTGGACTGGGCGATAGTCCAGGTGGTTGGCTTCCCCGGTGTGGAATCAACCGCTCCTGAGTTCGATTTTCATCAGAAACGGATTTACACGCCTCATTTTCTTCTTAATTAATAAAAAACCACCTAGTTCCTCCTATGTTGGGTCTCATTTTTATCCTTCGATTGAGTATTGTAATTTATAACATGCCATCACAGGATTTCTTGTCTGGTTCGCTGAATAATGCTTCTATCGAGTTCTAGAAATTAAGATTGCTTTTGTAGTTTCCCACTTAAATTTGGCAAGACCCACTCAACGCCGGGACGAGCGAAAGGTCCGAAGGCAGGAAACACAACAAGGCAGCAACGGCGTGCTAATTTCGGCACCTTTAAGAATAGGTCCTCGTTGTGTGTAAACCCTAGGCGCCCTCCCCTGCCCCCACCGCCACCAATGGCCCCATTCACTGCACTGGTCCCCACTACTCGCGGGGCCTGGCGCGTCGAATTCAAGCCCACAGGCGTCGATGCTAGATCCTATCGCGCCTTCTACGCGGTGCCACCACCCCAGCTTCATTGTCACGTCGGCGTCGGAGACCACCTCGAACCTGCGCTGCACCTGCCGGGTGTGGGCCATGAGTCCGTTAATGACGGATGATCGCTGCCTCCACTGTGGTTGCCTGCGCCGGAGCTGATGCCACAGCCACCACGGAGACCCCAAAGACGTTGGTGGCCTCCCCCTCCTTGGCTCCCTCCCCTTCTGGCATGGGTGTAACCCGTCGGAGGCCTCCTCTCGGGCCACCTCAGCGGGGCTACGCGGCAATTGTTGTTGTGGCAATCCCCACCTCTAACACCCCTCCGCTTGATCAAACGACCGTCGTCGAGGATGGTGCCTCGCCACTGTAGTCTGCAGCGGGGTAGGCCACTGCTAGGTACATCCGTGTGTGGATCCTAGGTGCTGCTCTTACGGGGCACTTTGCGCCTCTGTTGGGCGGCCTGGTGGGTCGAGGGGACCGTGGTGGCAAGGTCACCTCTAGGGTCACCGTGTCCTCTTGTTGACCGGTGTACCTGCCGGACACCCAAAGCACTTCATCCCTATCAGCAACTGTAGCTAATTTCTAGCCAGTATCTAGAGGATGTCTAAAGCATCGAGAATGGGCAGATCACGAAGGTGAGGAGTCAAACGAAAACTGCCCGTCAAGCAACCTTGACGTCGTGCGTCGCCCGGTGAAGGCGGTTACTACGACATCTACTATCGCCAAGACTCTCTGTCTTTGGTTTGGACCGTGTTGGAGGAGTCCTTGATCGGGAGAGACATGAGCGTCGGTAGAGGAAACGCGAACCGATCATGTCATCCCTAGCCGCCTAAACCTCAATGGTCATGGGCATGTCTTCGTCCCTAACGGCGATATGGGTGACCTCAAATCCTCTACTAGAAGCAAAATGGTTCAGCTGCTACCTTGGTTGGGCCGCGCCCGGCCAAATGCGATCGAGAGACTAGGAAGATCCTCATAGATCTTCTTGGGCGATGCTTCAACTACCTATCCTACTTGCATCGAGTAGGGACTTGCCGGTTGCCCAGACATTGTGTATGTTGCCTCGATCTCCATCACCTCGCCAGGGACTACAAGCATCCTAGGCATGCCATGACATCGGTGGCAGAGGCTGGGGGCCAACCATGACATTCTGCTTGTGGCGGCCATCAACCAATTTACCTATGCGCGTCGATGAGCATGCAATGAGGGGGCCATGCGGAGCACTTTGGCAAGTGTGAGAGGTAAACAACGACGACAATAGCGGTGTCGGAGTAAGCCAACAAGGGTCATCAGCATTGGTGGTGACCACAACGTGGCTTCTATTGTTCATGCGGGGCACTTCCTCAACCCTAATCCACTAGGGCTGAAGCCATGTGCGAGCACATTGCCACCCGTGTGGATCGACCTAATGATGGAGGAGTTCACCACCTCAGATCATGAGGCTTGAGGTTTGTTGGACACCAGTTCTCTGGCTATGGTTGTATGTGCAAAATGGAGCATCCTCCGGCTTCACCTTCGTAGGGCACACATCTCCAGACGGGGGTGGGCGAGATGGCACCTAGATAGGTTCATCACGTCCAACCGACTAGGTCGAATCCGTCCAAGCACACGTCTATCTCTATGCTGAAGTAGGACAGACACCTAGACGGCCAGGCCACACTCAACCCTTCTATGCCAACAAAGGACCTACAACCGGACAACCACGACACGCCTGAGGCCTAACCCTAGCGACATGACACCCACACTGGGCGAGGCTGTTCAATGCCTCGCATGGTTTGCTGATGACATGCACGTCAAGTAAAGGTCACCCTTAATTGCACTCCACCACAGTAGAAGGCGGCAACCATGAAGCCCTTGCCACTTAGGGGTAGGGGCAGATCAGTCATGGCGCACATACCGCCCTTCCTAGCTGGGTGAGGTATTTCTCAACTAGAGCTTGGGCATCGCACCGCCGACAGCTCTAGGTTCACTTGCATCCAAGATAACATTTGATGTGTTGCGCACTGGGACCTCAACGTAGAGCTAGTTGGATGCTACAGACATGTTGTTCCCAACGATCAACAAGCTCACTAGAAATATCTTCGTGGATGCTTTGTAGGGCATTGCGGCGATAGGTTGGTCCGCTCTTGGGTAAGGCCACCTAGAGCGCTTGATGCGCATCGTTCGAACGGATAATCTCTTCTTCTTGATGTGTTGCCATGGAGTTTTCATGTGTCCTAGATGGCCTTATTTACTCTAGCATGTATTGTTCAAGTTTTGTTAACAAAGGGTAGATCTAACACAACTAAATGAATTTCTAAGTGAACCGTATTTTTTTGGAACTGTAATGGTTTAGGTGACACTACGAAGCTAGTTTTAAGTTTCCGTCAAACTTACCTATTAAAAAAAAGCCAAAATTTTTATTGCCCTATCGAAAATAAGCAAGGCGGAATGCTCAGAAATATTTCTTAAAATTCTTGTGCTGCGTTGGAGTTTTGGCAGCATTATAAACCTCCCCAAGGATGATCTGATGGTATGCATTAGAGACAGATTTCAAAAGGTTATTAGTTTCGGTTTACAGTGTCGCATGAAAAGAATTAAAGAGGTGTTCTTATTGGGGTTGTCTTTCTTATGTGCAAAAGAAACATTACATTTTGTTATCTGGCTGGTTTTAAAATGAAGGGTACATTCTGTATCGTTGCTCAACTGGAGATGTTATAGCTAGACATGGGTTGTCATGAATTCAGGTTGCAGACGACACAGATGTGAGATCAGTTTGGTGTATACAAAAAAAAGCAGGATAGAAAAAAGAAACCATACATTGAGGTATTACAGAACAGAAAACAATCTGGAAGAAATGCTTTACCCTGATAGAGAAAGAGATAATACACCGTATAAGAATACGTGTGACAGCTGCCCAGCCTATAATCTACAAGGACCCCAGCAAATAAAGAAATTACAAACTGGTCCTTAAACCCTTTAAGAACGGACACCGAACCTGAAGCACCGGAAGCCGGAGGAAGCCGTCGGCATTGGGGTGGACTGCAGAAGACGCTCGATCTCGCGCGGCGAAGTAGTCTTTGAACGCCCATCCGTCGGGATCACTATCCAGGTTGAAACGACGATGGTGGCGCCGACGATAGCATCCTCCGTCGTGGTGAAGCTGAGCCCCGCTCAAACCTGGACGGCTTCGCCGATGACGACCCATGCCGCCAGCAGATCAAGTTCAATCCAGCACTCTCCATCTTGCCTCCACATCCTCAGCCGCCACTCTATCCTTGACATGAAAAGGTATACATTATCAAAAAAAAAAAGAGAAAGAGATAATAACGTTAAGATAGAGACAGAGATAAAGATATAAATAGATACATATAGTTCTCGATTTTTTTTATTATTATATACCAAATCTCAGCTTTTAGGTTTAGCTCCGTTGGCAAAACCTACGACGCTACGACCATACAAATCACTGTCATATATACTCCTGCGTCCGCTTTTACCGTCAAGATGTATGATCTATATACGCAAATCCAAAGTATACTCACGCGTGGCTTTTACCGCTTCAACGGCGTGCACAGAACATCTCGAGATCGCCGCCGTACAGCATCGATCCGGTGTGGTGCGTACGTGACCGTCTCCAACTCCAATACGTACCAACTATTGCTCCTTATTATTTCTCGTCGACTCCCCGTGCTCCCCGGCCGGACGGTTCCAGTTCCATCCGCGGCGCATCGTTCGCCGCCCTTCCCAAGAGCCTCCGCCCAGCTCTCGCCACCAATCCCTCTCCGCCCCCATTGCCGTCCTTCCCCATTGCCGACGCATCTTCCTACGGTTGCCGCCCACCTCGCCGGTTCTGTGGGTCGCCGCTGCCCTCACCACCAGCACGTATATACCCACCTCCCTAGGCTTGCCACCGCTCACCTGTGTGGGTCACCGGCGGCTGCAGCAGAGAGTTATTTGGGACAAGATTGGTGGATAGAATCTTTTAGGTCTTCGATCGATCGATCCAGTTCATCTGATTTGTTGCTATCGTTTACCATCGTCGGTACAGCTGATAGATGGCTTAGGATCAAAACCCCTTGTGCACAGCTCCGGGACGATGATGGATCCCGTCACCGACAGCGCCGGTAAGTCCAGTTCCCCTTTTCCGTTCTCTACACCCACGACATGTCCGTTGTCGCCGCCTCATCAGGGTCATGGATGGTTGTTTCTCGGAAGCTTTACGCCGGCACCCCGCTCTCCCTTCTTGCAGGCAAAGCCCTCGACGGAAAGCGGCAGAGGACGTACGACAAGCATCGATGATGACACGGCGGCACCATCGCTGTGGGCGTTCATTCTTCCAGATATCCTGGGCATCATGCTCCGCTTCCTGCCCTGCCTCGCTGACCGTGCCGCCGTCGCGGTCGGTGTGCCGGCACTGGCGTGCCGCTGCGTGTGGGCACAGCAGCAGCCTGCCGCCACTGCCACTGCTCGTGCTCCCCAAGGCACAGGTTCTTCAGCTTTTCCAGCAAGGGGGCAGTCGTCGCCATGCATCGCGGGTGGATGCCTGAGGAGGTGGCCACTGGTCATGTCAGCTGCGTGGGGAGTTGCGAAGGGTGGCTGCTGGTAGCGAGACCTAGAGAAGATGGCGCCGGCAGTGAGCGCTTCCTGGTGAATGCTTTCTCCCATGAGATGGTCCATCTGCCACGCCTGCATGCTCCGTACTGCACCACCTCCGGTGAGCACCCTTGGGCGGCCAATGATGACCCCAAGTATTCAAGGTCACTCGACCACGTCGTGCTCTCTGCTCCACCCGGCTCGGCAATCAAGTGCATAGTGGCTGGCTTCTCGTACCGGTTGCACGCGCCCAACTTGCCTGGGATTACACTGTGGCAGCCTGGGATGAAGACATGGTACGTCTATCACTCTCGCTCCGTCGACTGGTTTAGTGACCTTGTATTCCACCAGGGGAAACTCTACATGCTCCACAGGTGCTCTTTGCCATTATTGCTCTTCGCTTTTACCCTTGGGGAAAACGAACATGGTGTCAATGTCTCTGGCCATGAGCGCCCAGTGAATATTCCGCCGATTCCCCACCCCAGCAGCCCTTCATTTTGGCTAAGGCGCAACTTGGTGCTATGGCGTGGCAGCCTGGTTGTGATCATAAGATACGTCGATGCTTCCATACTGTTCTCCCATACCCTGAAGGTTGTTGTGTTTGCACTAGACCTCAGCATGGACCCTTGTGGAGTAACTGAGATCCACAACTTTGATGGTGATTGTGTCTTTGTCGATCTATGCCGCTGCACTTCCTTCCCTGCTGGGTCACATGAGGGTGTCCAAGGTGACTGTATATACTTTATCGATGGGTATAAGAAGCACGATGGCCCTAGTTACGTGACAAGTTATGTGACAACTGTGTACAACATGAGAGATGGTAGAGTGAAGCCCTTCACTGCTGATTTATTGTCAGGTAACCCGGCAGAGTGTTTGGGATATCGTTTCGGTCAAAAATATCGGTACCCAGAGATAAAAACGAAAATCGGGATTTTCGGCGATTATCGGGTTTTCTCGGTACAAAATCTATCCAATTTTTGAATGAAATCTATGAAATTTATGAACATAAATTTGCAAAAAACGTCCAAATGAAACAAATTAATATACCAAGTAGATTTTAGCACCTTTTTGTTTACCAGATCACACAGTAATGCTTTAAGTCTGTACTGTTATTTAAGCACTACAAACAATTTTGAAAAGGACCGAAATTTCGGGCCGATATAGCCTAATATCGGGCCTGACCGATATATACGATATTCGCCGATTATCGGGAATATCGGACCGAAATTCTGAACACTTACCTCGGCGACGCAGTGTGGATGTTTCCTTCCCAGTGAACTGCAAGTCTGGTATCTTACCTAGCTGTGGTGCTGTCGCTTTGTTCAAATTTCCAAGATTCTCACGTTAATTTCAATATGCCTCTTATATTTTAGAACACCATATATTTTAGGGCACTTGTGTTTCTTTGAGTTGTTGTCGTTATGAAAGGAGTTTTGATTAGACTTGTTTATAGTCATGGGCTTTCTTTGTGCATAATTCAATTATTGCATCTGTGATCCGATGGCAATCAGTTATTTTCTACTTGATGTTTCTGTGAACCTGGAAGAGGTTGATGTTGTTTGACTGTGCTGAGTTAGTGGATGCGGCTCTCAAAGTGTGGAAAATGTAATTAACTGTAAAAATAATCAAATAAAATATCATAACTTTGTAATGTAGATGAAATATGGCAGAAATTATGACAAAATAAGTACCTAAATAATAAAGCACTTTCCCTTCAATTGGAAAGCTAGGGATTCTTATTTAATTCTTGGATGGGATTTGGCAGCGAAGGAACAATTTCTGGATTTAATGTGGTTCAACTTAACGAATTAAATAATGTCAATTCAAGCTGTAGAAAGGTACCTAGTTCTGAACGTGTTGAACACAGTTCACAAAAAACAAGGAAGGATACTGTCAAGTTGGACCTTAAGTAGACAAAGTATTCAGCACAGTCCCTTTAATTAGTGTCTCTTTTGGGAGGGCACTGGAATGAATTGCTGGAATGGAATAACCTGATCACAACTATTACAGATACTTACAAGCAACGAAGGATACTGTCAAGTTGGACCATAAGTAAAATTAGGTAAAACTACGTGATAGTTTTGTAGTTAGGTCGATCACAAGTACTTTACTGATGACAACCCGATAACATAGGAAACTTGACGAGTAAAACTGCCACTTAATGTTAATATATTTATTTGATTCCTAAACAGGGGTGTAAAACTAACTAAGATGGCCTAGCTAATAGAAACTGACAAGGATGCAAATATTGTTTATTATTTAGAGAATAATCTTTTTTCAAGAGCACGCCTGGGGCGTTTTTCATTAAGCGAAAGAGTGTTACAAACCATGGTCGATCCGGTAACACGACGATTACCGGGATCACCCCCCTACTTCTCTTTGGATTTTACAAGAGCGATTACATTGAAACAAACTTGCAACAAGAGTGAAACTGAAGAGATGAAGGCAGAACTATCAGACCTCCTCTTCCACAATCCCAGTCATGTTGAGTTCCATGGCGGAGAGGTCGATCCCACCTCCTAAAAGAGCCTCGAAGCAACTCCTCTTTCGTTCAGTCATCTTGCCCCCAAACACAACCACAAAATTGTGCTCAATTTGTGAGTCCGCGGCATCATCGTCGACCTCCTCACCAAGCTTACGAAGCAGCACCTTCTGTGCTTGGACCATTGCATTGGGGGCACGTGGTTTAGCCGCAATCGTCCCACTCCTCTGAGGGGAATGGACCGACACCGGCATGCGGGAACGGCGTAGCTTGGGCCCATCCTTGATCAGAGGAGTGTTGAGGGGTATGCATATCCGTGCCTCGAGCTCCTCCCGGACCGACGGTGTCACACGCTCAACATCGTCATCGGAGGTGGGCAAGCACGGCGCCTTTGTCGATGTGTACCTCGACGTCGAAGGAGCGCACGAGGCGGGCGGGAGCGACATCCGGCGACGTCAAAGTAGCGAGGGCGTCGTCGAGAATTTTGGGGAGGTGTCAAGCTGAACCGCCGCCACCACCACAACAGCGGGCCTGGGCACTCAAATTCAGCATCGACCATGGCGGACCACGAGTCGACCATAGCGGCAGCGATGCGGACTCCGCTATGTCCTCCGATCGAGGTCGTCGTCGACACACCCGGAGCAACAGTACACTCCTCGAGTGTCGCGGTCCAAGCCGACAATCTCCTCCAACATTGGGTCGATCCATTCGTGCGGCCCCATGCTCGTGTGGGGCTCCACCGCGAAAGCGTGTCAGGCTCGGGGATGCAGCCCGCATGAACAACGAGGAGGAGGTGGCAGGCGTTGCCATGAGGAGGTGGCCACACGAATCCTCCACCGCGGTGGCCCAAGTCAAGACATCAGAATCAAGCGGTGATGGAGCGAGACCCTCCTGCGGCGTAGTCTTCTTCTCTGCGGTGGCGACGGTTGTGGCGCCGGAAGTGGTCCGTGCGGTCGATGGGCCACGCCGCCCGACCTCCCGCATGCGCCATGGGCGTGGCGTGCCCGATGCCCCTCGTGATTGGCGGGTGCGGCAAAGACGCCATGAAGCTGCAACCCGTCTAGGCGTGCCCCTCCCGAAGGCGGTTGAAGCATAGACCCCGAAGGTCCTTGGGCGAGATGCCGCGCGGCCGAAGAAACGCCGGGGAAAGGCGACGCCGGCGGCGGCGGCGGACCTCCCCAAACCCGGCTGACGTCGGGTTTGGAGGAAAGATGCGACGGATGCAGAAAAGTGGCAACAACAGGGCGCTGAGGCGTAGCCACTCCCGAGGAGTTCCTTTGGTGACGGCGACGCGGTGGCGGGAGCACGGCGCAGCCCAGCGCCTGAAAGCTGGGACTCGCGAGGCTGCGTGCGGCCCGAAGCGCCGATGGACGAGGGGACCCGCGCGGCTCATGCGGTCGTACCCACCGCACGCTTGGGCACGAAGCCGGCCCCGCCGGGCGGGGGCCTGTGGAGGTGGGGTACCTCGGTGGCGCCACGTCGTGGGGAAGAGAGCGCACCTGAGCCCAACCTAGTCTCCGGCACCGCTGAAATCAGCAAGCGACCGCGGCCATTGTTGCATTGCGGTGTCGAGGGCGGATGTCGAGGAAGCAATGGGGGAGCCAAGGTTGAGTCGGAATCATAGTCGCATGAATCCTCGACCCACCGAAGGGCCTTGCCCCTGCCCGCAGATTTGCTTAGGGAAGACGGGCGGGGCGGAATCGGAAGCCTGGCCTCCCTAGCGACAAGGAGGCCACGGGCGTGGAGTCGGGCGCCAGCCCCGAAGGCGTCGGGCGGTTGCGGTGGAGACCGTGGAAGCAACGACACCTGCCCCTCGAGGATGGGGGGCAACCATGACATTTTCGCTTGTGGCGGCCATCAACCAATTTACCTACGCGTCGGCGAGCATGCGGAGGGGGAGCCATGCGTAGCACTTTGGCAAGTGTGAGAGGTAAACAACGATGATGATAGCAGTTGTCGGAGTAAGCCAACACTACTACATAACCGATTTTCCGTGGCGGACTTTTTGATTTTCCGTGGCGGACTTTGTGTCCGCCACCAACATAGGGTCACGGTTAATCATCCCATTTTCCGTGGTGGACTTTTTTAGCACCTCAAATGCCCGCCACCATTAATGAAATAAAAAATAGAAACCTAGATCCAGGCCCAAATGGGCCCAGGTCTGGAGCCGCGACGCCAGGGGCTGCACCACGCCGCCACTGCGAGCTACTGCCGCCGCCAGGGCCTGCTACTGCCGCCGCCGGTGGCCGTTGCCGACGCCAGGGGGCCGCGTCGCCAACGCCTGGGGACGTCACCGCCGCCGGGATCTCGCGCTCCACTTGGGAGGAGGCGCCCGCCGGAGGGCCTCGCGGATCTCGCTGCAGGGAACCGCCGCTCCGCGGCCGCCGGAGAGGTGCCGCCGGAGAAACTCCACGAATCCCGAGTCCACCTCGCCGCTGGAGGCGCGCCCGCGCGCGGATCCGGCTCCAGGGCCGCCGCTCCATGGCCCGCCGCTCCCCGTCGCCGCCTCCAGTAGCGGATCCGTCGGGGTGGGGAGGGAGGGAGGCCGCGTCGCCGTCGGTGAGGGGAGGGAGGAGGGCCGCGTCGCCGTCGGGAGGGGAGGGAGGAGGCCGGGTAGGGGAGGAGAACCGGCGTCGCCGTCGGGGAGGGGAGGCCGCGTCGGGTGGAGGACCGGTGGCGGTAGAGAGAGAAGGGAGGGAGGCGGTGGAGAGAGAAGAGGAGTGGTGGAAAATAATGGGTTAGGGTTTAGGGTTTCCTCCTCCTCGGCTTATATACGATCCACCGTTTTTATTGGGCTAAATGGGCCGCAAGATGTACAGTGGGTTAAAACTCTAGGCCTCATTTACCATGGCGGTTTTTATAATAAAAACCGCCACGGTTAATCGATTTTCCGTGGTGGTTTTATAGACCGCCACGGTTAATAAAAGTTGTTCGCCACGGTTAATCGGTGTATTTTCGTGGCGGTTTCTCAAAAAGCCCGCCACGGAAAATGAAATCTAAACACCACGCAAAATCAATTACGTAGTAGTGCAACAAGGGTCATCAACATTGGCGGTGACCACAATGCCGCTTCTATTGTTCATGCGGGGCACATCCTCAAGCCTAATCCACTAGGGTTGAAGCCATAAATGAAAGCACGTTGCCGCCCGTGTGGATCGACCTTGTCTTGGAGGAGTTCACCCCCTCGGATCACGAGGCTGGAGGTTTGTTGGACACTAGTTCTCTTGCGATGGTTGCTATGTGTACAATGGAGCAGCCTCCGGCTTCACCTTCGTAGGGCACACATCTCTAGACGGGGTCAGTGAGATGGCACCTAGATAGGTTCATCAGGTCCAACTGACTAGGTCGAATCCGTCCAAGCACACGTCTATCTCTATGCCGAAGTAGGAGATAGGCACCTAGACGGCCAGGCCACACTCAACCCTTCTATGCCAACAAAGGACCTACAACCGCACTACCACACCACGCTTGACCCTAGCGATATGACACCCACACTTGGCGAGGTTGTTCAATGCCTCGCATGGTTTGGTGATGACGTGCACGTCATGTAAAGGTCACCCTTAATTGCACTCCCACCACGGTAGAAGGCGGCAACCCTTGCGCACATACCGCCCTCCAAGCGAGGTGAGGTATTTCTGAAGTAGAGCTTGGGCATCGCACCACCGACAGCTCTTGCTTCACCTCGCATCCAAGATAACATTCGATGTGTTGCGCACTGGGACCTCAATGTAGAGCTAATTTTATGCTACTGGGCGTGTTGTTCCCTGCGTTCAACGAGGCCACTAGAAATATCTTCGTGGATGCTTCGTGAGGGCATTACGTCGATTTCACTTCCCATTATTCCATTTATGTAATATCGACAATTGAAATTGTCTGCTAGGTTGGTCCGCTCTTGGGTAAGGCCACCTAGAGCGCTTGATGTGCATCCTTCGAACGGATAATCTCTTCTTCTTAATAGAAATGATATGCAAATCTTTTGTGTATTCGAGAGAAAAAAGGTGTTACCATGGGTCCTTAGTTTTAATCTCCCTTTGCTCTAGAATGATCTAATCCTACCCTATTCCTGTTCTCGCAAGCTTTTCGAAGGAGTTTTCAGGTGTCCTAGATGGCCTTATTTACTCTAGCATGTATTGTTCAAGTTTTGTTAACAATGTGTAGATCTAACAAAACTAAATGAGTTTCCAAATGAACTGTATATTTTTTGGAACTGTAATGGTTTAGGTGACACTACAAAGCTAGTTTTAAGTTTCCGTCAGACTTACTGTTATGACCGGCCTCCCCTACAAGCGCCGGCATAAGCCCACCAGTGACTAGGGACGGCACACCAGAAGGAGGAGGTGCCAAAGCATTAGATGGGCTAAGGCCTAATTTATCTTTATAATTTCCTATTATTAGTAATTGAGAGAGACTATATATTGTAAACACTTGGTATTATGGAAGATTAAGATAATTGCAACCTAATTGTTGCCGACTTCCCAAGGGAGCCAGCACTCCCCTCTTCTGCCCTAGCCGCCAGCTGCAATCACGGTGCCCCAGCGCCGTGTTCATCCCCATCCTCCGGCTGAACATCCGTACAAGTTGAGAGAAGTTCGAGGTAGGATCAGGAACCCTACCACTTAACTATTGAAAAAAAACCTAAAATTTTATTGCCCTATCGAAAATATGCAAGGCAGATTTCTTAAAATTCTTGTGCTGCGTTTGGAGTCTTGGCAGCATTATAAACCTCCCTAAGGATGATCTGATGGTATATGCTTCTAGGCACTACAAACTTTTGACATTGGTGAGATGGAAGAAGCTTATAGCCATCCGTCCATCCATACTTGGGAAGATGTTTAGACATGTCCTCCTTACTTTGCCTTTTTTTTATTCTCACATTTCTTGCATGGACACCAAACCTTACTCGCACCTCGTTCATTCTGGAAAGCCTTGTCCACGAAATCACTGCTCTTCATAACCCATTCAAGGTCATAATCTCTAAAACTCCTCCAGCCATCGTATATCCACGCACGGTCATCCATTCTCTATTATATGCGCGAGAATATAAGAATGCAAAGGCATCTACACAAGGATCCCGCCATCTAGTAGGTGAAGATAGGTCCTAATCCCACCGAGGATGCGTAGATGAGGTCAGTTCCATGCTCCACTCCTATCAGAGACGAGAATTTCGTAGCACCTCCCTCGCTGTTCTCCAAATACACGTCCTCCCCGAGAGGGGAGCTGTATTCAAGAACAACAGGAGATGCTTTGCCGAAACTCGAATCGACAGAGTGGAGCATGGAACGAACCTCATCTACGCATCCTCGGGCTGTCCAAAACGTGGACAATTTGAAAACATATACGGTTATAGGTATGCAGGGATCTGCATACTTCCAACCGTATCTCTTCGAACGGGAGACGCCTAACCGAGTTGCACGATCTAGCTACCACCATGACACGGAAGGAAGGGATATATACCTAGGGTCGCGGTGGAGTCGGGCTAGCGGGCGAGGAAGAAGATCAGGGCCACCAAGGGACTCCAGCCGGCTAGGCAAGGCACTCAACTCGGCTCCGGAGGGCTCCTCTCTGCATAAAAAGAAGCACACGGGATCGGGTTGAAAATTTCGATAGAACCTCCCCCTCGCACGGAGAGGTTTCCAATACCGCAAACAAAAACACCGCGACCACGATGGCCGACAGCCACATATATATTGACATAAACAAGTCACATGGCTCGGCGGCCGACAACCTGTGAGGCCGAAGGCGAGGGCGCCGAGGCGGATCCGGACGCCGAAAGCAACGAGGGCGGCGGGTCTAGGCGGACAACGGTTGGGCGGTCGTGCTCCTCCTCCTCCTCGCCTCCCTTTTCCCTCCTTCCTCCTCCTCTTCCCTTCTTCCTCCTCCCTCTTCCCTTCTTCCTCCTCCTATCCTCCCTTTTCCCTCCTTCCTCCTCCTCCTCCTCCTCCTCCTCCTCCTCTCCTCCCTTTTCCTTCTTCTTCTTCCTCCTCCTACTCCTCCTTCCTCCTCCTCCTCTCCTCCCTTCTCCCTTCTCCCTCCTTAATCCTCCTCCTCACTCCTCCCCCTCCCCTACTCCTTCACAGGGGCAGCGTTTGCCACCCCCCAGCCCAGCCGGTGGGGGCAGAGGAGAACCCGGCCCTTCCTTGGAGGAGGAGGGGGCGGGGCCGCACAGCTCGGCGGGGGAGGGGCGGGGCCGGGCGATTCTGGGGAGGCGGCGGGTGGCGTGGTGGTGGCGGCCGACGACGGTCGTCGGTGGCGGGCGGGCGCGCATGCCGGCGGCGGCATTGCGTCGGGTGGCGGCGGTCGTCGAGGCGGCTCCTGTGTGGTGTGTGGGTGTGTGTGTCGAAAGGATCAGGTGTGTGGTGTGTGTGGGGTGGGGTTGACTAAATTATAAAAAAACGCTTTCCCGTGATGGATCTAGGGGGGATCACGAAAGACACCTCTTTCCCCGTGATGGATCTGGGGGATCACGGGAAAGACACCTCTTTCCCGTGATCCCCCGCATCCATCACGGGAAAGCAGATTTTTTTAATATCCACCGCCGCCACTGCGAGGCGGGTCCCACCGCCACCTCTTTCCCCTTGATCCCCTCATATCCATCACGGGAAAGAGGATTTTTTTAAGTATCCACTGCGCCACCTGCGGCGGGACCCACCGACCACCCCTTTCCCGTGATTGGCTCACGGGAAATCTCTTTACCTTTCCCATGAGCAGACTCACGGAAAGGTTTTTTTCAAAACTAAATTTATTACTCCCCTTTCTTTTTGTAATGAGATATATTTTCAAACTTTGATCAAGATTACTTCAAAAAAATACCTTATCACATACACTCACCCATACATAATTGATCCTTGCGCGAAAAAAATTGCCATTATTTCATGTGGTTCTATCTCCTTTTTTCAAAATTGTATTTACTTCACTACAACAAAAAAAATTATAATAATTACCAAAATAATCCAAAAAATTTCGAAAATAGACATGACTCAATATCGAGGTCATTTGCATATAGAAAAAGTTTTCGTAGCCAAACCACAACTTGACCGCCACATCCACATGAAATGACCTTTGGATCATTCTCAACAAACATGAAACTTCTACGTAGATGTCGGAGCTTGTGAACATCGTCCGTGCCAACTTGTGCGAAACGTTCCCAATTTTTTATCATAGCCTCGACATAAGATATCATGACATATTATCATATTTCATGATTTTTTGCACATCGGTTTATTTTCTAGAATTTTTAAACCACTAGAACAGGGATTAACGTTCATGATTTCGTATTAAGATGTTCCGATTTCGTTATTTTTTTAAATGCAAGGTTTTTTTTCAAAAATTTGAAGCACTTGTAGTTCAAATTTGGCCTTATTTCATAAATTCCCATAAAAAGAGAATAATTACCTAAATATATCAAATAAAGTCAATAGTTCACCAAACTTTAATATTGACTGCCATATGATGTGCAACAAGTGTAGAAAAGTTTGGAGATGAAAATCCAAAAAAAAAATCCCGTGGCGTCTTTCCGTGAGCAGGGTACCGGCTCACGGGAAATGGGGCCCTTTTACAGAGGCCTACTGTTTAGCCCACGGGAAAGACGGCTCACGGGAAAGTCTTTCCCGTCAGCTAAACGGAGGCCTCACGGGAAAAAGGTGGACGGAGGGGACGGAGCGGGGGCTGGGCTGACTGCCGTTCACTTTCCCGTGAGCCCCCACCTCCTCACGGGAAAGGGGTGGGAGATTTCCGTGAGCTGTCCATCACGGGAAATTTGATATCCCGTGGGTATTTTCTTCCCCGTAATGTTTCCTTGTGGCTCACGGGATATCTTATTATTTCCGTGATTATTTTCTTTTAGCTCACGGAAATCGTTTCCTCACGGGAAATCGCAGTATTCCAGTAGTGAAGGGGAATTGTTTATCAAGATTTGCAATAGAGACAGATTTCGAAAGGTTACTAATTAGTTTCGGTTTAAAGTGTCGCACGAAAAGAATTATAGAGGAGTTCTTATTGGGGTTATGTGCTAAAGAAACATTACATTTTGTAATCTGGCTCGTTTTAAAATGCAGGGTATATTTTGGAATCGGGTTCTGTATCGTTGCTCAACGGGAGATATTTTATAGCTAGGCATGGGTTGTCCTGAATTCAGGTTGCAAACGACACAGATGTAAGATCAGTTTGGTGTATATAGAAAAGCAGGATAAAAACAAGAAACCATACATTGAGGTATTACAGAACAAGAAAACAATTTGGAAGAAATGCTTTTACCCTGATAGAGAAAGAGATAAAGATAAACATACAAATAGATACATAGTTCTCGAAATTCTTTGATTACTATATACCAAATCTCAGCTTTTAGGTTTAGCTCTGTGGCAAAACCTACGATCGACCATACACAAATCACTGTCATATACTCCTGCACAGAACATCTTCGATCGGCACGTGACCGTGTCCAACCCCAATACGTACCAACTATTGCTCCTTCTTATTGTTATTTCTCGTCGACTCCCCGTGCTCCCCGGCCGGACGGTTCCAGTTCCATCCGCGGCGCATCGTTCGCCGCCCTCCCCATAGCCGCCCTTCCCATGCCTCCGCCCAGCTCTCGCCACCAATCCTTCTCCGCCCCCATTGCCGTCCTTCCCCATTGCCGGCGCATCTTCCTACGGTTGCCGCCCACCTCGCCGCTTCTGTGGGTCGCCGCTGCCCTCACCACCAGCACGTATATACCCACCTCCCTAGGCTTGCCACCGCTCACCTGTGTGGGTCACCGGCGGCTGCAGCAGAGAGTTATTTGGGACAAGATTGGTGGATAGAATCTTGGTTTTATGTCTTCGATCGATCGATCGATCCAGTTCATTGTCAGATAGATGGCTTTATTGGATCAAAAACCCCGGCGCACAGCTCCGGGACGTTGATGGATCCCATCACCGACCACAGCGCCGGTAAGTCCAGTTCCCCTCTTCCGTACTCTACACCCACGACGTGTCCCGTAGTCGACGCCTCGGGGTCATGAATATGGTTGTTTCTCGGAAGCCTCACGCCGGCAGCCCGCTCGCCCTTAACTTCTTGCAGGGGAAGCGCTCGACGGAAAGCGGCAGAGGACGACAAGCATCGATGATGACACGGTGGCACCCTCGCTGTGGGCGTTCATTCTTCCAGATATCCTGGGCATCATGCTCCGCTTCCTGCCCTGCCTCGCTGACCGTGCTGCCGTGCGGTCGGTGTGCCGGGCACTGGCGTGCCGTTGCGTGTGGGCACAGCAGCCTGCCGCCGCCGCTGCCACTGCTCGTGCTCCCAAGGCACAGGTTCTTCAGCTTTTCCACCAAGGGGCAGTCGTCGCCATGCGCCGTGGGTGGATTCCTGAGGAGGTGGCTACCGACCATGTCGGCTGCGTGGGATCTTCCGAAGGGTGGCTGCTCGTGGCGAGACCCAGCGAAGATGGCACCTGCCGTGAGCGCTTCCTGGTGAACGCGTTCTCTCGCGAGGTCGTCCGTCTGCCTCGCCTACTTGCTCCATACTGCACCACCTCCGGTGAGCACCCTTGGGTTGCCGACGATCGCCCCAAGTATTCAAGGTCACTCGAGCACGTCGTGCTGTCTGCTCCGCCCGGCTCGGCAACCAAGTGCATAGTGGCTGGCTTCTCCTACCGCATACCCGCACCCAGCTTGCCTCGGATTACATTGTGGCAACCTGGGATGAAGACATGGTACGTCTACCACTCTCACTCCGACACCTGGATGAGCGACCTTGTATTCCACCAGGGGAAACTCTACCTGCTCTACAGGTCCTGGTACGCTTTACAATCGCCATCGCTCTTCACTTTTACACTTGGGGAAGATGAGCATGGTGTCAATATCTCTGGCCATGAGCGTCGGGTGAATATTCCACCTATTCCCCGACCCAGCGACGACCCTCCACTCTGGGCGAGTTGCAACTTGGTGCTATGGCGTGGCAGACTAGTGTTGATCATAAGATATGTCGATGCTTCCATATCGTTCTCCCATACCTTGAAGATTGATGTGTTTGCACTAGACCTCAGCAAAGACCCTTGTGGAGTAACTGAGATCCACAGCTTCGGTGGTGATTGTGTCTTTGTCGATCTATGCCGCTGCACTTGCTTTTCTGCTGGGTCATATGACGGTGTCCAAGGTGACTGTATCTACTTTATTGATAAGTATAAGAAGTACGATGGCGATGGCCGTAGTTACCTGACAAGTTATGTGACAACTATGTACAACATGAGAGATGGTACAGTGAAGCCCTTCACTGCTGATTTATTGTCGGGTAACCGAGCAGAGGACAACCTTGCCGATGCAGTGTGGATATTTCCTTCCCAGTGAACTGCAGATTATGTTTGGTATCTTACCTAGCTGGTGCTGTCGCTTTGTTGAAATTTCCAAGATTCATAAGTTAATTTCAATATGCCTCTTATATTTTAGAACACCATATATTTTTGGGCACTTGTGTTATTTTTTGAGTTGTTGTCGTTATGAAAGGAGTTTTGATTAGACTTGTTTATAGTCATGGGCTTTCTTTGTGCATAATTGAATTATTGCATCTGTGATCCGATAGTAGTCATTTATTTTCTACTCGATGATTCTCTGAACCTGGAAAAGGTTGATGTTGACTGGTCTAATAATTGGAGTGTTCATGTGCTGAGTTTGTGGATGTGGCTCTGAAAGTGTGGTGAATGTAATTAACTGTACAAAATAATCAAATAAAATATCATCACTAAATCGCCAGAGTTTTTTTTCTTATTAAATAAGCATAAGAGTGACATTGCCATGATCTCCTAGGGAATAGGAGGGTTGGAAATTGCAGATTTACAGAATAGGTGCCTCCTCAATAAATATGGTTATACAAAAATTGTAATGTGTAGATGAAATATGGCAGAAATTATTAGAGAGTAAGTACCTAAATGACAAAGCAATTTCCCTTAAATGGGAAGCTAGGGATTCTTATTTAATTTTGGATGGGTTTAATGGCAGCAAGGGAACAATTTCTGGATTTAATGTGGTTCAACTTAACGAATAATTCTCAATTCAAGTTGTGGAAAGGTAGCTAGTTCTTGAACCAGCCCTACGCTCCAAATTCCTGAACGTGGTCAACGTAGTTCACAAAAAACAAGGAGGATACTGTCAAGTTGGACCTTAAGTAGACAAAGTATTCAACAATCCCCTTAATTAGTGTCTCTTTTTAGGAGGGCACTCGAATAAATTGCTGGAATGGAATAACCTGATCACAACTATTACAGATAACTTACAAGCAAGGAAGGATACTGTCAAGTAGGATCTTAAGTAAAATTAAGTAAAAGTACGTTGTAGTTAGGTCGATCACAAGTACATAATAATTACCAATGACAACCCGATAACATAAGGAATTTGACGAGTAAAACTGCCACTTAGATATTTATTTGATTGCTAAAAAAGGGGGTGTAAAATTAACCAAGATGGCAAAGCTACCTGATAGAAACTGACAAGGATGCAAATATTGTTCCTTATGTAATAACTATGAGAAGTGTTCTCAGTAATTCAGTGAATCAACAGGCTTAAAATAAATTACTCCAAATCAATGATGGTGCCTCTAAATTTAAGCAATGAGAAGCTACAACATTTAGCTAGAGCTTTTGGGTGGCAAACAGGTTCTTTCCCTTTCACTTATCTTGGTCTCACTACTGGACAGGTGAGCGCCGCAACGAGGTCCTTTGGCGAAGGCTGGTAGCAAAGCGCTCGGCAAACGACGGCGCCGGCAAAACTCTCCTTTGCCGAGCGCCAACGCCGGTGAAAAGGAACGCATGGTGAAGGTGTCCCTTTACCGAGCGCCGCTCGGAAACTTTTGTGCTCGGTAAAGGGGGACGGAGCAAGACGTTCGCCGCTGTCGCGGACGTTTCGGCGCCGCCGTTGGCGCTTAGCAAAAAACCTGCACTTTGCTGAGCGGCGGATGGGATCCGCTTCGACAAAGGTTTAGTTTGCCGGCGCCCTTCCCGGTGCTCGGCGATTTTTTTTTTTTGATTTTGGAGTTCATATTTTTTCTGTAGCTTTGATAGGGCACTATTCACCACATATTGAAATTTTAGAATTTTTTCGTACTATTTGCTATATTTATAGTGTTTATGTCTATTTTTTTGAATTTTTTTTTTTTTTGAAAAGCAAATTTGAACTACAAGTCTTGAGAATAATTGGAAAAGGTGAATGGAAAATTCATATTATTGTTATAGAGCGTAATTTGAGGCCCCATGCGAGTCCTCACATGAAATATCGAAGGCTGAGTTCACGAGACACGATGATTTAATTGCGGTTGGATTGTTTTAAAATTCCAAAAAAACGAAACCAAGTCCGAAAATTTTGAAACTTGTCCCGTTATCGTGGTATGGTATGTGTAGCCTATGAAAAATATTTGAGAAGGTTTCATTGACATTTCCATTTACGATTGTTGAAACACAAGACATCTCCACATGAGATCGGACTTTGAGTTTGGCTAGACCAAGTGTTGATGATTAACTGCCACTTCTGAATAAATGTGAAAAAAAGGCTCAACTACATTTCTCCCTATCTCAACCAAGTTGGTAGACTGGAGCTGACTAACTCAGTCCTGACTGCTTTGCCAACTTATATGATGTGCTCAGTAGTTCTGCCAAAGAGGACAAATACAAAAGGCATTGCTTATGGAGAGGGACAAAAGCTAATGAAAAAAAAAGTTTCCAAAGCCGCCTTGCCACTTGTTTGCACCTCAGAAGAACAAGGTGGCATGGGTGTTCTGTTCAGACACAAAATGAAGCTCTTATTCTGAAGCACTTGCATAAATTCTTCAACAAAGAATTTTTGCCATGGGTGACCCTGGTCTGGGATAAGCATTATAGAAATGGAAAGCTTCCTGACCCTAAAAGCAGGAAGGGATCCTTCTGGTGGAAGGACATTCTAAAGATTCTGGACACAAAGGGTTAGCAAGTGCATCAGTCAAACATGTATGCTCTGCGAAAATCTGTGGAATGGGTATGTAAGAAGGTTAGCATTACCTGAATTACATTCGTTTTGCAAAGGCCAAACAGATTTCTCTACATAAAGCTACGGAATTGGGCAATTATCTTGATTTGTTCAACCTTCGTTTGTCCACACAAGCTTACCAACAATTCCTGCAACTTCAAGATGAATTATCTAATCTCAACCTGATCGAGATGAATGATAAATGGACCTTTTCCTCCTCAAAAGCTTACAAGCATTTGTCTCATCAACAACACACTGATCCAATTTTTAAGTGGCTCCGAAAAACTTCTTGTAACAAGCTGAGCACCAGAAATAAGTGTCAACAGCAAACAGAAGACACAGTTCAACATCTCCTCTTCCAGTGCCCTTTCTCAAAGCAATGCTGGCGCATACTGAATTTTCAATTTGATGATTGTTTACCAATCAATCTAATCTTTCAAGAATGGAAGACCCACATAAATCTTGATTCCTCTTTTGTTGGGGAATTTGGATGGTCAGAAATGATGAAAATTTCAGAAATAAAGCACCGACAGTTCTAGAGTGCTGAAGATACATTTCTCTAGAATCCTCTCTATTGCTGCACAGAATCAAGCCTCCTTTTGTTCCTGTTTTAGATATATGGCTTTCTTCCAATTTGTAATTTGTTTGAGCTGCTTTTCCTTTTTAGTTCCCTGATCCCTTCCTGTTCTGTAGTTCTAAATCCTGCTTTGTGGTTGTTGTTATTATTTTTAACAAATTTACAGTAGGAGCCCTTGGCTCGTCCAAATTCCTCAAAAAAATTATGAGAGTAATCAATACGGAAACCTCCACCGAGGAAGACATGTGATGTGAGCCTCACATATGCATGTATCTGAAGAGAGACAAATACAAATAAACGGATTCTGATATAATATTGGGATGTCTCTAAATCATTTATTGTACCAGTGGTTACCAATGATGGGTGTCGGCATGATCCTTCATCTTGGTGCAACCTCTTCCCGCTTTTACAAACCAAGCCATCACGAAGGCCTCCGGGCGGAGCTCCCCACTTCAAATCGTATTTGATGAGCCCCCGGTCGCTGAGCCTCACAGTCACCAGCTCGCCTACCTAGCGTGATCGATCCACCTAATGTGTGCCCCTCGTCGGCTCACCCACTCTTGATCACGTTGCCAATCGACATGTCAAATGTGCTCGACCGCTCTCTACCCATGGCTAATGATCACATATCTGCCCGGTGTGTGCCTCTGATCCGGTTCGCGACCACATGCCCATCCAACGTGTGAACGATCATGTTTCGTCCTTTGTCAACATCATGATGGGGGTGAAGCATATGGGCGTGTTTGGAAAGGTGGTCATGGCTAGCTCGGCCCAGCGTCCAGGCTGAGGCCAACTAGAGCCCGGTTGTAACGGGCCACCCTTTCTTGTTTGGTCTAGTGGCTCAAACCAGCCTGGCCACGCAGAGATGGTGTTTGGACACCACCTGGGAGCCGGGCTGGCAGCCCAACTGCCACCAACCGCCTGAACAGACTAGTGTTTGGGGCCGAGCCAGGCTGGGCAACTGCTAGGAATCACACAACAACACATACGCATGATACAATTTAAACATTGAATTGATGCAACACAAGTAGAATAAACAAGTATATTGGAACATATTTGTCACAAATTTGTCTCAGCTTACTCTCATCACTACTACACGATGGACATTTATTCCCGGCTCGGTTGGGCCTTTATTCCCGGTTGTATAACCGGGAATACGAGTTGGGGAATAGAGGTAGGTGAACCGGGAATAGAGGTAGGGGCTTTATTTCGGTTGGAGGTACCAACGGGAATAAAGCTCCTGCCAGCACGTGGCCCGCCAGAAGTTTTTACTCCCGGTTGATACCTCCAACCGGGAGTAAAAGGGTTTTTTTTTTTTTTGATTCCAATTCTTAATCTGTTTTGGTTTAAATTACGTAATTAATGTACACATGTACTAACTAATCATTAACGTACACATATATTACACATGTCCATCATATAAAAAACAACATCCAGTGCTATACATCTCGTCTTTACAATGGAAGATTACATATTATTTGCAACGAGATCACAAATGACATCGATTTTTGAATCTTCAGAACATAAACAGGGAACAAAAAAGAAATAGGGGCTGCATGAGTGCCAACATGTGTGGTGTCAGAATTTTTGCTCGCCAACGAAGAGAAAGAAAATTGAAAAAAAAAATTGAGGAGAAAATATCATCATTCATTGCTATAGCTGGACTCCATGCTCCCCTCATCTCACGGAAACCACCATACAATATCTCAAAGAAAGAATCTGTTTGTTGAATGAAGGGGCAATATTAGTGACTAAATATCTCAAAGAAAGAAATAGATCTGAACAAACTATCGCTATCAGGCTCCAGGACCGCCGCCTACCTGCCGCCGGGCGGACCGCTGGACGCGAGGACTGCCGCCGGGCGAACCTGCCGCCTACCTGCCGTCGCTTGGGCCTCACCACCGCCCCGCCGCCGAGGCCTGCCGCGACCCTCTCCACGGCCAAGCCACAGGAAGTCGCGAGGAAGAAGGGAAGTCCGCCACCAGCGACTGGGAAGGGATCTGAAGGGAAGATGAGGAAGGAGTGGTGTTTTATACAAGTGACCTTTATTCCCGGGCGGGATTAACAGCCGGGATTAAAGGTGTTCGGCTTTAGTCCCGGGCAGTGTTTCCACCCGGGAGTAGATGTTTATTCCCGGTTTGGGTTTCCAACGGGGAGTAAAAGTCTATCTTTACTTCGGTTGGAGACTTTAACCGAGTAAATCTTTGGCGCCAAGCGCTGGTCGGCGGCGTGGCCTTTTACTCCCCGGGCTGGAGAGTCCAACCGGGAATAAAGGGGCCTTTATTCCGCGTTCAATTTCCAACGGGAGTAACCACGTTTTTAGGCTCGAGAAGAGAAGTCGTTTGTGTAGTAGTGCATGTTACAAAATAAGATGGAAATTGGTATCGAAGAAAATAAAAATATGAAAAAAAAAAAAATCAATGGCCTCAGCTTTTCTTTCATTGGTGGATGCAAGGAAATGGAGAAACAACTAGGAGCAAACTAGGAGCAAAAAATAACATTCATGGATGTCATGGAACTCATAGGGACATCATTCAGTGCCATAACCTCTTGTTGCTGTTGAAACTGAGTGATGTCACACAAGGGCTTGATGGCAGTCATGAAAGAAGCAATGAACAAACTCAAATAACAGCCACCACCTAGCAAGGTTTACATCATAGGCCAATAATTGCATCAGTTCTAGATTAGGTTCCATCACCCTCACACCATGCATCATCACTTGCACCTAGTGCACATAAGAAGTCCCAACCCCAGTCCCACCACTCTAGAAAGTACAACTATGGCAATATCAAAAACAGGAAAATGGCAAGCTGAATGGTGAGCCACCCCTACTTGATCCACCAACGGTGGAGGAGCATTGTCCAACAGAGGGACATGATCACCTCCAATGAACTCAAGTACGAGGCTTATGCTTCTTCTCTTGTAGGAAAACTCTAATGAGAGTTATTTGGGAAGCCACGACCTGTGTTGCGCATACATTGCCCACGAGTTGTATGCACCGGGCCTCCCGCCATAGTGCACAATGTACCAAGCCATGACAGCCTTACAACAAAAACAAACACAAGCCATCAGATTCACATAGGGGTATTAGGTACTATAGGTGCCTCAGCTACAAGTGCCAATTGTTCACATACATGGACTTGGAGCTTAAGGTTTTTCGAGTTCCTCACAAGTCCACGTTCATTAACCAGTCTCACTGTTGGCATTGTTAGCATTATAGGAATAAAAGAAAGAGGTGCCTCAGCTTTATAAAGTGCAACAGGATCAGGTAAGTAATCATCATTGGTGGCTGACAACATATAATAAAGACAGGAACCACATGACACCACAGAGAAATAACATAGCAGCCATGGAATGTTCTAGAACATCCACATGTTGCCATCCAAAAAAGACACATGCCCTAATGGTTGCAATCCTGAGGATGATGCTAGAACACTTGATGACAACCATGAAACAACAATAAGTAACCAAATATTTCCCACCTCAGATTACTAAGATTGCATCACAGGCCAATAGTAACCAACATAGAAGAGCTTCACCAACAATGGCCTCAGCAGGTGGTTTGCCTTGGCCATGAACACAGCTTGGTTGGAGCAGCAACATAAGTTGTTTGCTGACCCCACTAGGCTGAGTTTCATCGCCAAAGAAAAGATCAGAAAAACAACCACCACAATTGGCTATATCAAGACAATATAGATGGGGCCTCAGCTTTTCACAAAGGTTTGCATCATAGGCTTCTTTGCAAATTCAAGATAGTATAGCCTACTTCTAAAAAGAAGAACATTGAACTTCTCGCTTCTTCTTGATGCTCGTAGGTCATGAATAAGTGAGAAGCTCAATGTACTTTCTTTTGAACAGTGGCAAAAACTTTGAAGAGAGGTGGTGTGGGGATATGGACCCCCCATACCCTCATGGCTCTACATGGGCCGCACCATCCAAGGAGGCCGGCCCAAGACGTGCGGCACACGTACGTCTATTATATTGAACCACATTGCTTATCAAGGCATGTAACCTTGTCTACCGGACTATATAAGGTGGGCAAGGATCTCCTCAAATCTCAACGAATCCTAGATTAGATCACCACGATCTATCTTGTAATCTGATTCTCAATCAATCAATACAACTAAGCAGGACGTAGGTTTTACGCCATCAAGGCGGCCGAACCTGGGTAAAACCCGTGTGTTTTGTCCTTTGCTCGTTCTGCTTAACGTCTTGTTAGTCGTCTAGCGCATCCCTAACCGCTCAATCTACTAGCCGGGTACACCCCTGCTAGACTATCGCCCGATAACTCGACGACAGTTGGCGCGCCAGGTAGGGGGTGTGCACGGAGACTCCATGGCTAGCAAGATGGAATCTTCCAAACTCCATGATCGTCGACCTAGCGCTGAACATTCAGTTCGGGACGATATCGTGGAATTGCGGCGTCCGCAACGGCGTCATCAACCTCGAGCCGGCACATATCCAATCTGCATCGCCAACACTGCACCAATATCGGGATCAATCTCGATAACGACTCCGTCAAGCTTCGCACGGCGGCTTCCCGCGACAGGCATCCTTCAGTAAACTGCAAGGCAATCCAATCTGGGTCTTGCCGACGGCGACAAACGTGCCGACCAAAGGAACAGGCGAGATTCGATAGGGCCTAGAAAGAGAAGGAGATCACGGCAAGCCTGGGATTCGTCTCCAACACGTACGGGACCAACGTGGTCATCGATCGACCACACGCACATGCAGATCAAATCTGTGACGCTTACAGAAAAGCTAAGTTATTTTTTTAAATTTAATATCCAACGATATTGCAAACGGGAGTCTACATCTACGTATATGCATGGTTATCATGGCAGGAATCTGACAACGCTAATCATCGTTCCGGTCATCGGTTGGCGTTAAGAATCTCGTCGACAGAGGCCGACTGCATGCAGCTGCCGGCCGACGAGTGCTCAACATCATCAGCGACAACTCACCTTCGTCAAGGGCGGACTACGACGTCATTGCGGCGAGGACAAACCATGACCGTGGTCGCGTACGTGATCTGGTCAAGTGTCGAATCGGATCTCATCACGATGTCCGAATTCGACACGGCGCTGATGACCAACACGTGTGGCATCGGAGTCCAACTCCTACACAAGTACAGGCCAAGATCAATCTACGCCTACGGACATGCATCATGTGTACAGGCACCAGCAAAGAGCCTGTACATACATCAATACAAGACGCCTCGACATGCAGCTTCACTAGTACCTAAAACCTTTTGCGTGACGGGCATAATAAATTTTGGCGTGGCGGGGCACTGTAGCCCGTCACTAATGAAAGGTCACGGTTAATCGCGTGACTTGCGTGGCGGGCTACAGTGCCCGTCGCCATAAAGATCATATCCGTGGCGGGCGATTAGGATGCCCATCACGGTCCAAGTTTTGAAAAAATAAAAAGAAAAGAAAACCCCGACAGGCCCCGCCGAGCCCATCTAGGGCCCGCCGAGCCCATCCAATGGAGCAGCACCGCCGCCGCCACGGGATCCGCCAACGCGCCCCGCCGTCGTCCCCGCGGCGCCGCCGCCCGTCGTCGTCGCGCGGCGCCGCCATCGTCCCGTCCAAAGGCGCGCCTGCTCATCCTCGATCCGGATCTGCCGCCGCCGCTCGATCCGCCGTGGAGGTAGGAGGCCGGCGCCTCAGCGAGATCCGCCACGGCCGTTGCTCGCCGCCGCCGCGCGGCGCCGTGGATGTGCCGCCGTTGCTCGCCGCCGCTGGCCGTGGATCCGCCTTTTTGGTCGCCGCTGGTGGTGCTGCCCGGATCCGCGTGGAGGGAGGGAGGGGTGGTGTAGGCTCGCCTGGCGCCCCCACTCCGCTTGGCGAAGCGGACCGCTCTCCACCACCACGAGAAAGGGGAAGCCGCCACCCACCGGATTTGGGTGGAGAGACGAGTGAGAAGGGAGAGGATGCATGCGATGCTGAGAAGGAAAGGAGGGGGGATGCGCGCGGAAGGAGAGGATGCATGCGGTGCGGTGGAGGGAGAGTGAGTTGGCCCTTTGTGCGAGAGCAGGAGAGACGGTGCGGCGGTGGCTGAGAGATGCGGGAGGGGTGGCGGCCACGGGAGAGAGAGGTGGTGGGGGAGTGATGAGTCCGAAACCCTAGGTGACGGTATTTATATCCGAAGGATCATATTGGGCCGATGGGCTGTTTCTTGGGCTTTGATGTACCGTGACGGGCTTTTAATGTTGCCCGCCACGGAAAGATTTTTTGCGTGGCGGGCACCTTAACATGCCCGCCACGCAAAATTTTTTTTATTTTGCGTGGCGTGCGTGTTAAGGTGCCCGCCACGCGTAAAAATCTTTTCCCGTGGACGGGAAAAAAACTCCCGCCACGTAAAAAAAAGCTGGACATGGCGGGGTATTTTCCATGACGGGTAAAAAGTGCCCGCCACGGAAAAGATTTTGCAAGTGCTCGCAAAATCATTTCGTTACTAGTGCTTGGCATCCGACAAGAGCTAAGTCAAATCTTTTTTATTTAATATTCAGTTATATACGTATATGGCTCGATATCTACGTATCGTCGTGTGTATTATTATGGCCAGGGACAAAACCTCGGAAGTGATCCTGTCATCATGCCGACCACGACGATGGCCAAAGCCAAGGACGTCAAGGTCGACTACAAGCCCTGCTCATGGCGCACTTGCGAGCAACCACGCCGAGCCCTCAAGCGAGCCCGCCTTGAGCCCTCGAGAGCGCCGCTGAGCGAGCCACGTTGAGTCATCGCAAGGCGCGACAAGCCACAAACGACCACATCCCTGGGCTGGCCGGACACTAGATCCGTCAACTACTTTATTGTCGACAAACGAGCTAAGTCACGCTTTAATATTTTTTCATAAATACTCGCCCATCTTCGCATATCTTCAGATGTTCTTCGCTTTACAAGTAATTATCGCTTTATAAGTAATCAGCCATACAGTTTTTGTCTCCCCAAGTACCTCTAGAGTCGACCCCCACTGCCGCGTGCGCACGTCGGCACAGCTCCCGCGCCACGGGTGGTCGGAATGGTCTCTCCGGGTCGGATAAGTGTTCGGCACGTGCACAGGCCCACAGTGCCTCACCACCGGATAACTGGTCGGCCAGGGCTGGAGTGCTTCGCGGTGTGGAACTAAAACTACATGCGCTAAGTGCTTGTAAATGCTCTACACATGCTTTTCGAAAACCATGACGACTAAGTCATCGGCTACAACTCAACGCTTTTGTCACACAGCCCTCTAGAGCCGGCACTGTCTCCGACTAATCCAATGCGTGCATGTGGTAAATCAATCCCCGCGTATTTGATAGTTGGCAGGAGTTCCTTTGTGCGGTTGAACAACCCGGCACTCGTGTCAATGAGCATCGCGCTCCACGCAGCGGTTATACCCCCACAAAGGCTAGATCGGATGCTACGACACTCTAAAAAACAGAACTAAAAAATCTACACCACAAAACACGCATCTCTGCGTACCAGTTTCTTCACCTCCTACCGGAGATCAAATATTTATTTTGTACATCATGTACTACAGCTCTTCATGTTTATTTTTCAGGAACAAGGCTCAGCCAACGAGCTCACGCTTTATGCTCGGGGACTGCAGCTCTGACTACTCAAAACTGCTACCTCCGACTACTCCGATTATTCGTCTCCTTTTTTGCAGGCCACCATAAGAATATTTTCGTGGCCAGGACAAACAAAGCAGCAAGGGCCACGCACAGCAGGCCAGGCCAACCTTCAAGCAACTCCTACGTGATCAAGCAACAAGGAAGGCCAACCCATATATGCGTGTATATGCATGCACGTACAGAGTTTTACCTTGAATTCGCTTCTACCACTCGAGCTCGGAGAACAGCGCACGGCCACAGGAACGTCAAGACCGAGCACAAACTCGTGGTGCAGTTCGAAGCATGGCAGCACACGCGAAGATGCCGAGCAATGGACACTATGCCTCCAACTTCGTCACGCTCGGGGACTGCCCTCTCACCTCGTCACGCTCGGGGACTGCGCCTCCGACCTCGCCAACCGCTCGGGGACTGCGCCTTCGGCCTCGCCGACCGCTCGAGGATTCGCCTCCGACCACCCAACTGCTCGGAGGCTGCGTCTTCGACCTCGGACCTCGCCAAGCTCAAGGACTACTTCGGCTGCTTCGACCTCGCCAAGCTCGGCGACCGCGCCTCCGACCTCGCCGCGCTCGGGGACTGTGGCTCTGACTATTCAGGACTGCGTCTCCGATCACTCGGAACCTGCGTCTTCGACTTCGCCAAGCTCGGGGACTTTCCTTCGACCACTCCACACTCCTGGCAAGCTAAGTCGTACAATATATTTGGGCCAAATATTTTACCCAACATATTTTTTCGGATGTCTTTGTTTCTGCGTTACCATTATTAGCAGGAACTCGATGGCAGCTCTCGTCAGCATGCAGCAACGAGACACACACAAGCATACAAGGAATGCATGGAGGACCACGTATCCCTCTACAAGTCCATGCACGTGAACCATGATTCAACTCCTCGTCGGCTATGACTACATTGGTGCCTACAGCAACTCCATCAAAGCGAGTTGTCAAGCAAGCTACGCCGAGCCAACAGCAAGGGAGCGTTCACGTACATCGACAGCTCGGCGCTCGGCGTCAGCCACGCTGGGACTTCCTCGGTGGGCAGATTCTGCTACATCTTCACGTCGCTGCTACGTCGGGATGTGCTGTCACATTGCTCCATACTGTCCGGATCAGGTGCTGATTTTGGGCAGTGCGTCGGGGCATTGATAAGTACATCTCGGATTTGTTTCTTGACCCTGCTACAAGACTTCTACGGCGTCTTCCAGCAGGCTCGGGGACTACATGGATACATGTCATCTACGACGACATTTATTCTCTTTTTCACTACATGGATACATGTCCGTGGTGGAAACTTTTTTTTTCTTCTCTGTAGCACCCAACATCCTGCAGGCGAACCTCAAGACAACTCCATGGTGGTCGGAACAACAGCTACATTGTCGGACGACGCTCTCCCGATTGGTCGGCGTTACTCTACACTAGTCGGACGACGCTCTCCCGACTGCTTGCGGCGTTGATCCACACCAAATGGAGGTCTACAAGACGGCGTTGCTAGCAGGATGTAGCGTGCTCGGGGACTAGCTGTGGGGATATGGACCCCCCATACCCTCATGGCTCTACATGGGTCGCACCATCCAAGGAGGCCGGCCCAAGACGTGCGGCACACGTACGCCTATTATATTGAACCACATTGCTTATCAAGGCATGTAACCTTATCTACCGGACTATATAAGGTGGGCAAGGATCTCCTCAAATCTCAACGAATCCTAGATTAGATCACCACGATCTATTTTTCATCTGATTCTCAATCAATCAATACAACTAAGCAGGACATAGGTTTTACGCCATCAAGGCGGCCGAACCTGAGTAAAACCCGTGTGTTTTGTCCTTCGCTCGTTCTGCTTAACGTCTTGTTAGTCGTCTAGCGCATCCCCTAACCGCTCAATCTACTAGCCGGGTACACCTGCTAGACTATCGCCGATAACTCGGCGATAGGTGGATAGATGGGGAGGGGAACTATGCCTTATATAATCACACACATATAAAACAAAAGAAGGTGATAGTGCAAAAGACAACATGTGACATCAAATTGCAGATGAATACAAACATTGAATGAACAGTTTCCATGTGAGCAGACAAAATTTCTTAAAAAGAAGAGTCTTTGATGTAAAG
The DNA here is from genome assembly GCA_015847255.1 of Hyparrhenia diplandra. Taxonomy (NCBI): domain Eukaryota; kingdom Viridiplantae; phylum Streptophyta; class Magnoliopsida; order Poales; family Poaceae; genus Hyparrhenia; species Hyparrhenia diplandra. The sequence continues at coordinate 106,134 of JADLZK010009883.1, forward strand.
ATTAAAGACATTGCAAAAGACAACATTTGACACAAGTTACCTCAAATTTCAGACATTTACATCAAAGGGAATCTGTGATGTAATCTTCCACAAACTCCACACACCATCTTCACTTGTTCGATGACTGGTGTCCGTGAAAGATTACATCACAGACTACACCTCACAATAGGAATCATCAATGGTGCCACAAAACAGTTGGATCTTTGCATTTTGAACACAACTAAGCATCATTGCTGGCTCAATAGGTAGGCAAGATGGAAAATAAAAGTCATGGAGTCCATGAAATCCATGGAAACATATATACTAAAGCAACAACACAAGAAAGAAGGGGATGATGATTTGGTATGGATGTTTCGCATGGACTCGATGAATTACATGAGAAACAAACTCATTTCGAGCCAACTCAGCGACATCTATGTTTGCATCAACAGCCTAATCTATTCCCCCATGTAAAATGTGCACGACTGCTTGATTGAACAAGCCTCCCAGTGCAAGCACCAACAGATCCATGTTCATGGCTATTTGACTGAACAAGCCTCCCAGTGCAAGCACCAACAGATCCATGTTCATGGCTGCTTGACTGAACAAGCCTCCCAGTGCAAGCCAAATCAAAACAATGTAAACCGTAGCATCATGGCAACAAAGGAAGGAGGAGGTTTAGGGGGCGATTTGACCTTCGGTGGGTTGGGAGGAGGCACCGGAACTGCAGATCAAGAAGAAGAGGAAGCAGATCTGGCACACAGCAAACCCTAGGTCACCACCAGACTAAGGGAGAAGAAGCATGCCGCCAGGAGTACTAGCGTCGCCAAGTTGCAGCAGATCCGCACTGGGGGAATGGAGAGGAAGGCCACCGAGGGCGGAGCCCGGCTCGCCACCGACCACCGTAAACCCTAGGGAGGGAGGAAGACAAGCACCGGCGGCAAAGGGAGGGCGCGTGGAAGTTTCATCATGAGCGCGCGAGTCCCCTAGAGCCACCCACCGCCAGCAGAAATCGCCCCTGAATCACCCGCTCAAGGCAGCGAGAGCAGAGCCCCCAGCTACGAAGGAAAGTGGCGACACGAGTGGAGCCAAGCGGAGGGGGCGTTTTTGGCTCTCGGAGGCCAGGCCGAGGAAGGGGAAAACGGAGCCAAACAAGTAACTGGGCTCCCTGGGGCGCAGCCAACCCCCTGGGCCACCCTTCCAAACGCGCCCTATATGTGGCTGTGGCAACTGCAAGGACTACTACTGGTGCTTACCGTTATCAAATATGTCATTGTAGCTATGTAGCAAAATTATTAATTCATGATTTTGGTGCAATGGATATGTATACGTATGGGTCCCGTTGCAACTCACAAATATTTTTGGTAGTAGTATAGTAAATAAAAAAATAAAAACACCGTACATGGAAAGTCAAACGTTATTGCGTACGTACCTGCGGGCCGACGCCTTGCAATTGCCCACTCGGCACACGCGACTCGCAGGCCTTTTCCAGGCCCGCCTCCACGCTGCTGGCCACACGATAGGACTCGGCCAGGACGCCTGAATCCTGGTGCTTGAAGCAACGCTGGCAAGGACTCGTCCGCCGCCATCACGAATCGGCGAACAACGAACTCGACGGACGTGCACAGGCGAGTAAGGTAAGATTCAATCGCTGATCTTCTAGCTTATTTGTATTGTAGAAAAATTAAGTCTATTTGATTGGCATGTCAGTAGTAAGATAAGGAATTCACCGATCTATACATGAAAATTTGTATACCAGCTCTCGATCGGACCGAGATGGAACCCGTCGCCGATACCGCCGGTGAATCCATAGTCACGGCCTCCGCGGACAACCGCAAGCCGCATGGGGTTCTTGCAGGTGAGGCGCTCGAAGAAAAGCAGCAGAGGATGACAAGCATCACCGACACGACGGCGTCATCATTGTGGGCCTTCATTCTGGCAGACATCCTGGGCGTCGTACTCCGCTTCCCTGCCCTGCCTCGCTGACCGCGCCGCTGTGCGGTCCGTGTGCCGGCACTGGCGCGCCGCTGCGCGTGGGCACAGCCTGCCGTCGCCGCTACCACTGCTGGTGCTCCCTAAGTTCAGGTTCTTCAGCTTTTCCACCCGTGGGGCAATAGTCGCATTGCGCCGCGGGTGGATGCCTGAGGAGGTGTCCACAGGCAATGTTGCCTGCGTGGGATCTTCTCAAGGGTGGCTTCTTGTGGCGAGACCCTGCGAAGATGGCACCGGCAGTGAGCGCTTCCTGGTGAATGCGTTCTCCCACGAGATGGTCCATCTGCCCCGCCTCCATGCTCCCTACTGCACCACCTCCGATGAGTACCCCTGGATTGCCAACGATGATCCCAAGCACATAGGATCACTCGTCCGTGTCGTGCTATCTGCTCCACCTGGATCAGCGACCAAGTGCATAGTGGCTGGCGTCTCCTATCGCAGGCGTGTGCCTGAGCTCTCAGACTGGCACGGCTTGGCTGGGATAACGTTGTGGCAGCCTGGGATGAAGACCTGGTACGTTTACCAATCTCGCTGGTTTAACTGGTTGGGTGACCTTGTGTTTCACCAAGGGAAACTCTACATGCTCCACTGCTCCTGTTACGCCCACCAATCGCCAAGGCTTTTCTCTATTACGCTGGGGGAAGATGAACTTGGGGTCAACGTCTCTGGCCTTGAGGGTCCGGTGACTATGCCGTCATTCCCCCTTCGGGGCCCTCCGCACTGGATATACAGGTGCAACATGGTGCTATGGCGTGGCAGCTTGATGGTTATCGTAACATACGGTAACATATCCTTACCGGGAACTCACAAGGTTGATGTGTTTGCATTGGACCTCAGCATAGACCCTTGTGGAGTCACTGAGATCCACAGCTTAGGTGGAGACTGCGTCTTTGTCGATCGATGCCGCTGCACTTCCTTTCCTGCCGGCTCATATGATGGTGTCCAAGGTGACTGTATCTACTTTATCGATATGTATAAGAAGCTCGGTGTGTACAACATGAGAGATGGTACACTGAAGCCCTCCACTGCTCAGTTATCGTCCGGTAACACAGCTGAGGATGACATTGTGGGACCAATGTGGATGTTTCCTCCCGAATGAACTGCAGATTATTCAGTCTAGTATCTTACCTGGTGCTGTGACTTGTTTATATTTGAAGGATTCTCAGTTAATTACAGTATGCCTCGTATATTTTAGAACCCCATTTTTGGTCACATGTCGATTCGATTGGAGTCTTGCATAAATTTGTTGATAGTCATGGACTTTCTACATGCAATAATTGACGTCTTGCATCTGTGAACTTAGATCAGTCTTTTTATTTTGCACTCACTGTTTCTGTAGACCAGGAATTTGTTGATGTTGTTCGACTGGACCAATGTGACTTGTGGGGCTATGCTAAGATTGTAGTGGCACGTGGCTCTTTGAATTAGTGTGGTGAATGTACTTTACTTTAAAAATACCTAAATACTAGTTTCTGCGTGTGCGGCGCGTTAGCGCTGGCGCCTGCGCATGCCTCCCTGCCGTCCGATGGGCGAGTGCGGTTGTTGGCCACGGCCTGCCGTCCGATGCGCAGCGAGAGAAGGAAACCGATTGCATGTGGGGCCCATTCAAAATTTCGGGAATCGCGCCCCCTCTCTCCTCTCATCTTCCTTTCGTCTTTCCTCTCTCCTCTCCTGCATCGCCGGCGCCGTCCATCCCGCCGCACCCCGGCGCCTCCGTCGCCAGCGGCTGCCGCGCCGCCCCCCGCCCGCTTTCCGCCGACGGCGTTGCGCCCCCTCCGAGCTGCGCGGGCCTCACCCGCTCCCACTTGCTGCGGAGGCGCTCCTCGACGGACGTGGAGCCCTCGTCGCTGGCCCCGTCGCGGTCTCGCCCGGCGTCCGCGCAGATCTCTCATCCTCTCCCCGGCGACCGCTCGACGTCTTCCGGAGACCGCTTGTCCCTGCGCCGGCGACCTCGCGCGTTCGTGGACGACGGTCGTGCAAGCGGGAGGTGCTCCATCGAAGGTACCACTTACCTGAGCAAATCTCTACTGAAGTGGTGGATCTGATGCCAATCGATCTAACCATCCGGATTTGGGTACGAATCGACGCGTGTAGGGTCACCGACGGGAGGTCGTCGCCGACGGGGAGGTGTTGCCGCGCGACGGGTGGTTGCCGCCGACGGGTGGTTGCCTAGGCATCAACACCGCAGCGAGCAATTGTTGAGGTATTTGCATTCCGCTGCTACCCCTAGTTATTTGGGTGTACTGTTTTTTATTTGTACGCACATCTAATCTGAATGAGCTCTACATCCATTGGTTTGCATCACTGCATGAGCTCTAGATTCTGAAATCTGAATGAATATACCCCAAATTGCTATGTTTACAGCGAGAGATGTGTTCTGTGTACATCCAAATGAGTGTTCAGTAGGTGAGGGCTGGCAACAAGTTAGGCACCTTATGTGAGTATTAGTGAAGCAGATGCAAATGTCCATTTGTATTGGCAGAGCTTCATTACTCTTCTTTGTGTATTACTATTAGGACTCGATGGACTGAAGTCTTTAGCTGGCTTATGGACTAATGTAGTTAGTACTGAGATCCAGTGCAATGATTTCTTAGATTGTTAATGTAGGAAATGATGTATGGATTGGATTTCATACATCAATTGTACAGAGATGGCCAATGCTTCCATTATTGTCAACAGAAAGTGAAAGTACGGGATCAGTTGATCTCCATTGCAGTTGAATATTCATGTGCAGTCACATCTCCAAAACTCCACTCCAGGTGACGCATATGACATGTTGCCTTGTGCATGTTATAAATTAATAGAATCGAATTAACTAACTGCACCACTTGGAGCTCGTGGAACTTGTATATTAATTAACTAGCACTGAATGGGCAAACTACATGTCTTTTGCATGTTCTGCTTTCTAAAAATTAATTTGGCAAACTAAACTTCACGGTATGCAGGTGTGAAAGCTGAGCTGATATTATGGATTAATATCACTAACAATAATTAGGGTGCAAAATTATGTAGATAGCATGAAGGCATTACTTTATATAGGTCACCCCTCCACTCTCATATGTTGCACAAGGCGTGTGCACTATGTAACTCTCATATGTTGCACAAGGCGCGTGCACTATGTAGTTTCAGTGATTGATTTCAGAGTTGTGGTTCTAGAAATTAATTCATAAATTGTGACATGTTGGTATCTGCTATTACAGAGGGTTGGAATTTGCTACTAGTTGCAATAGTGATTTATTTCTGCCAAATTTCAGGCCTAATTTGAGGAGAACTTGAGTATTGTTGATGTGTATTTGGATTATCTCCTATTACAATGGTCTTAGGCCTGATCATAGTTATGTTAACTACATGTGCACATTTGTGTGGTTCCCTTATCAGTTATTATTGGTGTATATTCAACCTCTGCGCTTGTTTAAATGTCAACAGACATTGCATTTCTTCTTCTAGCGCCAAGTCATTTTTCATGTTTCTATTAGCATTTTTTTTTATTTGGCAAGGCAGTTTTGCTCCGTACCCATGGGAAGCTGCGCCACTGCCCAAACTCTGTCAATACAAATTCATAGGAACGACATTTGATTAATGAAGCTTACTCTCCTTTTTTTTCAACTCATAGGAACTGCAAGCAACCATTTGGACGAGGACCAGATTGGTGAAGCAATTTCTTCCTCATACCATCATCATAAAGAGGTGAGGCAGCTTCTCTTCATCAAGGTTAGGTTTCACTCCATGTACTTGTACGTTGTACTTTTTCCACTGCATATTTTGTGGTGGCTGCACATCAGTAGGCGTTAGCATATTAGTAGGCATTGGATTGCTCTTTTTCTTGCTTGTACCATGTGTCCTTGATACCTAAACTTGATTGGATTAGTTCCGTGCAGCAATCATATTTCAGCCTAGCCATTCTAATCTGAATTTTAATCTCCACACCAACCAAAACCAAATCCAAGCAGCTACTAGTAGGTCTCAGCCAGTGCATGCCTGCCTAAGCTGAACACTAGCAAACCGATCTTGCATTCATACGAAATCCGTGCAGCAACAGCCACAAAAAAAGCTAAAGTGAAGACACCTTTGTTCCATTTGTTAAGATGGTTGCTGAATTTTTTTTCTTCTCTCCAAACTAATAACCAAGGATAAAATATTTAAGTTTGGTCACTCTTGGATTGTCTTTTTGGTTCTATTTCATAAGTGTGACACCTATTGTTCTCTATAAATGGTTCTCAGCCTATGTACTGTACATACTATCTGTACTTTATTTTTGCTTGTTACCATAATATACCCGCACTCCACATCAAAAGTGCTTTGTTTTTCATACATAAATGCCTAGCTTTTGATACTAAATTGCTAGTTTCCTATTCCCACATACCTTGCTTAGCTTTAGCTTATCCCACCAGTTTGCTTCATTCTTGGGGTGTGTCACCCACTTGTGTGTCAGCAACTTCCGTATATTGGGGTTTTCGGTCTCCTTGAAGTTGTATATCTGACGGCCATCCCAGTGCTGCGCATGCATGATCATGTCAAACCCGCAATCATGGCTGCAATAGAACCAAAGCAAGTAGTAGTGTCGCTCTCTCTCGATCCGTCGCTTCCCAACTTTTCAAGCACGAGGGAACATTACTTTGCGCCGTTTTTTGTTCACATCTTGTTAGTAACACAACAAACCCGACTATTCTGACTTTTAGTAAAGGTTTCATATGTCAACTCACCATCTGACGGTGGTCGAGGTGGTTATCAGCAGCTCTGAATACGCGAGTCACCTCAGTCCTATGCAGCTGGCCCGATTGGTTGCACTGTATGCCAAATTATACCTTTGTGCTGCTAATTATACGTGTATCCACATTTGATCCTGCTAATTCTTTGTATTTGCTTAATGAGCATGTCACTCTTTTCACTTGCACAAAAAGAGGGAACTCATTAATGCTGTGACTTTTGTGCTGGTTTCACCAACCTCGTGGGTACTTTATTAGAAAAAGTATTCACAATGGAAGAACCATCAACCAGTTCTCATGGAGGACAAAGGCAATCTAGGTCTAGGCAAGCAAGACAAGCACATGAGGATCCTGATGATGATGAAGAAGAAGATGGCACTGATGATGAAGAAGGTGATAGTGAAGAAGAAGCTGGCAGTGAAGAAGAAGAAGATGACGACACTGTTGTCTATAATGCAGTGTGTGCGAATGCAAGGTCTACTCAGGGAAGGCAACCTAATGAGTACGTGATTTCCTTCCAGCATTTTCAATCTTTTGTCTCTGTGTTCCTGCATTTATTTAGTCCTCCCTAAGCATTTTATCTATTTTCCCCTAGCATTTATTCAATTAAACCTAAACATTTTATCCAGTTGTGCTTTCTTCTCCATACTAGTTTTCATGAGTGGTTCTGGTGTATGTGATGTATGTATGTGATGTTGACAATACAATTAACTGAAAAGAAAAGTAGACTGCTAATGTAAAACGAGCTAGCTTAGCACATCATGTAGTTTTATTGTAGCCGACTATAATAGAGATTATTAGTAGCCTAGCTTAGCATAACGATTTAGCTCCACATACTATGAATGGTTGTTATCCTGTCCAACTAGTTGTATCACTAGCCTACTGAGACCAGCCTGTGGCCCGGTACCGATGGACTAGCGAGACCAGCTGTTAAGTCACCTAACAGGGCAGTGCTTACTAGAAAAGAGAGAGGGACGGCGATGGGTGGAGCTGAGCCTAGCCCCAGCCTTATTTTTCTATCTCTTTCTGAGATGTCTATTGCAATAGCATTTGTTTAGTCATGCTAAGCAGTTTATCTATTTCTTCCTAGCATTTATTCAGTTCAAGCTAAGCAATTTATTGATTACAACCTACCAACTTTAGCAATAGCAGCCTACTTCTCCTCCCGTTGTTTTTTTCTTCTAGTTTAGCATTTATTTGGTTATTTGTGAGCAGTTACTTTATTTTTCCTGAGCATTTTTCTGTTCAAGCTAAACATTTTTCTAATTACAACCTACCAAGGTCATTTTTTTTTTTGACATCATTTGTGTTTTGTGGCTGTAGGACAATGATAGTCAATTCTGGGAGTTCTTTGTCTATCTGGACCACCTTGCTACTTTAGTTAAACTAGGAGGCCACCTACATAACACACAGTTGCAGAGATTGGAATTCAAGTAATTGACTTAGAGAAATCAAAGGTCAAGCACTGTCAAAGCGGCGTGTGCTTCCATTAAAAGTCACGGTCAGACTTTCCCTTTTCTCTTTACCATTTCTTCGTTTAGTCAAGTATTTTTACACATGCCCATTAGCATTTTTGTAACGTGTTCACGCATTTATTCATTTTTTGGTAGACATTTCTCTAATCGGGCCAGCTTCATAGGACTGAGGTGACTCGCGTATTCAGAGCTGCTGATAACCACCTCGACCACCGTCAGATGGTGAGTTGACATATGAAACCTTTACTAAAAGTCAGAATAGTCAGGTTTGTTGTGTTACTAACAAGATGTGAACAAAAAACGGCGCAAGTAATGTTCCCTGTGCTTGAAAAGTTGGGAAGCGACGGATCAGAGAGAGCGGGACACTACTACTTGCTGGTTCTATTGCAGCCATGATTGCGGGTTTGACATGATCATGCATGCGCAGCACTGGGATGGCCGTCAGATATACAACTTCAAGGAGACCGAAAACCCCAATATACGGAAGTTGCTGACACACAAGTGGGTGACACACCCCAAGAATGAAGCAAACTGGTGGGATAAGCTAAAGCTAAGCAAGGTATGTGGGAATAGGAAACTAGCAATTTAGTATCAAAAGCTAGGCATTTATGTATGAAAAACAAAGCACTTTTGATGTGGAGTGCGGGTATATTATGGTAACAAGCAAAAATAAAGTACAGATAGTATGTACAGTACATAGGCTGAGAACCATTTATAGAGAACAATAGGTGTCACACTTATGAAATAGAACCAAAAAGACAATCCAAGAGTGACCAAACTTAAATATTTTATCCTTGGTTATTAGTTTGGAGAGAAGAAAAAAAATTCAGCAACCATCTCTCATTAACTTAAGAAGAAGACAGAACATAGTCCTATTAAGTAAAGAACCATCTCTGTAAATTACAATTTATTTTGACAAAATGGAATCTAAGCCATGGAATCTAAGCCATGTAACCTGAGAATTTGGGATTTCACTTGCTTGCTAGTATCAGACGGTAAATTGGCAATCTGCTAGTATCAGACCAGTAGTATCATCTACTTGCTGCCATTTGTAAATTTGAAACCTGAGAACCAAAAATTTGGGAATTCACTAACAAATTCCTACAGTTTGCTACTGCAACACTTGAAGTTCCTAAATAAAAACCTGAATGTGCTGATACCCCTAGTGCAAAGCTAGCTAAGCTAACTACCGTCCTGGCCAACTAGTCTTTGTGCCCACTAGCCTACAATTTAGTATTATGAGCTCCACTGTTTTATCTTTGCTTGCTTGCTGTGCTGCGTGAGACTGCAAGACTTTTTCTGCTCATATCCCCTGCTTCTTCTATTCTTTCTCTCTTGTTCTCATTTCTCTCACATGTGTTGATGTAATTTGGCAATGACAGCAGCAATAAGTGGTGGAAAAATTCTCACTTCAATCTTTGTTCTTACAGGTTGTGGACAACGACGACAAGACACCAATAGATCCATTTGCAATACCCAGCTGAGATGAAGATGTGAAGAAATCTAATAATTTTGTGATTCTCTAGATGACTCCACATAAGATTTGAAGGGAATTCAAAAAATGATGTGTAGCTCATTCTGGAAGCAGAAACTAGATGTGAAGAAATCTAATAATTTTTTGTGATTCTCTAGATGACTGCACATAAGATTTGAAGGGAATTCAAAAAATGATGTGTAGCTCATTCTGGAAGCATATCTTGTGCATTTGAACCTTTAAACATATTGCATTTGAAATATTAATGAAGCAAATCTTATGCGGAGTGTCAAATAATTTGGAACATTAATATGTTTCTTCATGTATTTCTCAGTCCTTTAACTTCTTTTTTGTGTAGTTCTGATAATACGTGCAGTTCAAAGGTATTTAATGTTAAAATTAAAGCCTTTTTGTGCATGCATGCTGTCATTTTAATTCAGTTTTGCATGAAAAAAATTGTTAAGAGATGCTAAATTAGGAGGTCATAGCATGCAAAAGGCATGTGCCTCACTAATTTTGGCGGCAAAACTATAGGGGGTTTGAAAATCCCCTCCGGCAGTGCGCTCTGGACCACCAATTATAATATTTTACTAAAAAAGGAAAGTGCGGAGAGGTCTATCCAAAAAAAAAAGAAGTGTGCAAGAGGAAGGCCATAAACCTGCGCGTGCAGGCTGTAGTGAACTCCTTAAAAATAACCAGATAAACTATCGTAAGTAAATTGCCAAAGGTTTTTTTTTCATTTTTGAAAAACAAAACATAAGCGTGACATTGGCATGATCTTCTCTGAATTAGCAGTAACAATAATCAGATAAAAGGACATATGTCAATTTTGTTCTTTATGAACTCAAAATTGGAGGCATCATCTCATCTAGTTCTTCTGGTTGAGTATTGTATCCTGGGATTGCTTTTCCAGTTCGCTGAATATTGCTTCTATCGAGTTCCGAAATTAAGATTTATTATGTAGTGTCCCACTTAAACATGACAAGACCCACCAGGCGCCGGCGCCGTCCTCCCACCCTCCTCGACCCTCGCCTCCTCCCCAACCCTCTCCTCCCCCTTCCTCTCCCGGCTTGGGCTGGCCTGTCGGGAGGCGGCGGCGCGGTAACTCTCTTTGGGGCCGCCGGCGGAGGCGGACCTGCCACCGCTAGCGGCCGGATCAGTCCTCTCCGCTGTGGGATCCGGGCGCCAATTGACCCACCCGACCTCGTTGTCGACGGGCCCTGCTGCAACGGCCTCGGGACGTTGTCTTCGGGTCGCCATGGCGGGCTCTCTTGCATCCGCTGCGGGTTCGGCGTTGCGGTGCCCCCACGGTCCACCCGCCCTCGCCGGCGATGACCACCGCCCGCCCCCACCATCGGCAACGCCCGGATGGCACAGCTGCAGGCACCCCCGTACGGTCGTCACCGTCTCCGAGTGACCCGGCGTCCGCGACCTCGGTTTCGTACCTTGCTTGTGGCCCCGCTTCCCCCGTGGAAGAGCGCCAATCTGCGGGAGGGTGGCACCGGCGGACGGGAAGCAATGACCAAACTCGGTCGGCTAGGGCCGCCTCGGCGCCTGTGAGCCGGATCTACGGCCTGCTCGTGGACGGCCGGCATAGAGGATGCCCCCTTGGGTACTGCTGTGGCGTCCGGCGGTGAGGACGGGGTCCTCCGCATGCCATCTAAAAGCGCACCCGCTGCCCCACCGCCCGACGCAACCGTCGAGGACGAGGTCCTCCGCAATCCTTCAATGGCGGGCCAGCCGGGCGACCTCCTCCCTGCTCATCGTGGAGGACGTCCCGGAGGACGATGATGACGTGGAGATGCGTGGGAGTGACTCCAGCCTCGACGCCTTCCTCGTTAACCCGTCCACCCCATCCTGAGCCTGCCTTCGTCCTTATCTCCTACTACAACACCATTCCATCCTGGGAGCAACACGTTGCGGCGCTCAAAGCATCGGCGGTGGGCGGATGAAGACAGCGACGCATCGGCGACGAAGCAGCCCTTGTCGTACCTGTTTTTTGCTTGTCGGGCACCAAGGCGGCCGCGACACTTCAAGAGCCGGCGTAGGCTAGCTTGGCTGGAGCTCCTGATTGCGGCGCGGCGGCTCGGTCCGAAGACGGAGGCAACGCGATTGACCTCGTCCCCAGCTAGTGGCGACATTCCCGCCGCGGCGGTGGAGGGTTGTTCCCCACACAACGGCATCCCGGGCGGCGCGAAGTGTCGCGGACGGTTGGCCGCCAAAGCCGTGCTGGAGCGGCTATCCGTCCACCTGTGACTTGGGTCGACGCCCGCAACCGCCCGGACGTCGATGGATGGTAACGCGTGCTCCCCAGCCGTCGTCCCTAGCCCATGCGCGGCAGCGGCGGCGCAAAGCCGCAATGAGGAGACGCAGGGGCGAGCGGGCCAAGGTGGCGATTCCAAAGACCGCCGGCGGCCCACTTCAAATGCCCGGCAGTGGGGCATCATGTCGCCACCTGCAAACCTTCCTTGGCGATATCTCCGTTGCCACAACCTTGGCCATGTTGCACGGGATTGCAAGAGGCCGCAGGCGTCAATCGATGTGGCAAGTCGAGGCGTCCGGCAGCGCGCGTGGTGGTGTGGGGGCGGGGATGGCTGTCATGTGGCTGCAGATCTGAGTCGTAGTTGACCCCACGCTTCCCCACTAACGCGTGCTCGCGATGCGCCCAAAGACGCCGGCGCTACTGGCGTAAGAGTATGCAGGGAACGACCAATGCCAACCAGGCTTCCATGGTTTGGTGGCCACAGTCTGCTCGCCCTGGGGCTGGAGCATCGACGTGCCACCCACCCGACCGAGGGCTCGGCTTTGGATCACGGACCTCTATAGATCCAATGGACACCTAGAGGGATGTGGCACGGACCCGTCATCTTCGAAGGTCCATTGCCACCGCCGGCGTCAAGACCCTAGTCATTCCGGGAATGATGTCCCGAGTCGGCGACGCCGTCCCCCCGAGACGGCGACACCGGTGGCCAACGTGGATCCGTAGCCTTCGCTTGCCTCCTGGACCGCGGTCCTAGAGGGCCCGCAACCAGCCCTCGGGGACACCTGGGAAGGAACATTTTCTGGACCATCCTCACCCACCTCTGAAGCTGGAGGAGCACTAGAGCTAGGGGCAACTAAGGCGGCTCCTGCGGAGGTGCAGTCGATCTGGAGGCCCCGGGACGCGGCCTCTCCGGCCGTGATCGGCGAGCGGGGCGGGAGCTCCGCGACATTGCCGCACCACGGGGGAAGTCAACTCAAGTCGGGCCGGCTCGACGGCAGCCCCGGCGGCAGCCGACCCGCGGCGGCTGCCGCGTCGGGCTGTTAGGTGTGAGGGAGAGGGCGCGCCACGTGGTCGAGATCCTCGTGTTGGCGGCTATCGCCACCCAGGGGAGCATGCCACGCGGGCGATGACGGCGGATGCTGCTCGCTGCCACCGGGCTTCCGATGCTCGCTTACAAGGACGTCGGGATGGGTAGGACGGCGTCGTGTGATGGCGGCGATATGTTGCAGCCCTCAACGGACGCGATCGAGGGGGTTCGCCCAGCGGGTGCTCAAGAACGCCGCCGCACCCTGCTGCAGGTGCCCACAACACCCTTGTTGCAAACCAAGGTCTACGACCACTCCACTGGGCTCCCCCTCAGGAGTGCGAGGATAGCGGCGCAGCCGCTCGCGAACATCCCAGTCGCCAAGCGAGGGGAAGCCCTCATCTTACATCGGCTTCGATGACTTCAGGGGAAATCGACGGCGGAGGCCAAGCTGGAGTATGAGGCCATGTTCGGCGAAAGTGACGACCCCCCGCGGACGTGGATTCCGAGTTGTTACGGAGCTCTTCCCTGCCTCACACGCCTTTGGCAGTCCCGCGGGCGGCGCGGCGACCGTGCATGACCGCCACCGCCGATCCACGGATCCGTGCCGGTGCGCGCAGTCTATGTGTTTAATCCGTGAGTAATCCGCTTATAGAAGGAAAGGTTTGGGAGTGAGGCATAATGTAATATCCTAACCCCGAACGCGCGACAACACGGTAAAAGCGCAGATGTAAAAACTCTTCTCTTAAATACAAAGATGTGCAAGCCTTTTGCGTATTCGAGAATAAATAAATAAATAAATAAATAAATAAACGAAAAAAAACGTACATGGAAAGTCTAACGTTGTTGCGTACGTACCTGCGGGCCGACGCCTTGCAATTGCCAACTCGGCCAGGACGCATCAATCCTGGTGCGTCACGGCTCATATCCATCCAAGCAACGCTGGCGAGGACTTCTCCGCCGCCATCACGAATCGGCGAACAACGAACTCGACGGACGTGCACCGAAGCCCAGCCGAGTAAGGTAAGATTCAATCGCTGATCTCCCAGCTTATTTGTATTGTAGAAGAATTAAGTCTATTTGATTGGCATGTCATTCTAGAGTAGTGAGATAAGGAATTCACCGATCTATACATGAAAGTTTGTATACCAGGCCTCGATCGAACGGAGATGGATCCCGTCGACGACAGCGCCGGCGGATCCGTAGTCATGGCCACAGGGGACAACTGCAACCGACGTGGGGTTCTTGCACGTGAGGCGCTCGATGAAAAGCAGCAGAGGACGACAAGCATCACCAACGCGACGGCGTCATCATTGTGGGCGTTCATTCTGGCAGACATCCTGGGCGTCGTACTCCGCTTCCTGCCCTGCCTCGCTGACCGCGCCGCTGTGCGGTCCGTGTGCCGGCACTGGCGAGCCGCTGCGCGTGGGCACAGCCTGCCGCCACCGCTACCACTGCTAGTGCTCCCTAAGTTCAGGTTCTTCAGAATTTCCACCCATGGGGCAATCGTCGCATTGCACCGCGGGTGGATGCCTGAGGAGGTGGGCACCGGCCATGTCAGCTGCGTGGGAGCTTTCAATGGCTGGCTTCTTGTGGCCAGACCATGTGAAGACGGCACATGCCGTGAGCGCTTCCTGGTGAACGCATTCAACCACGAGATTGTCCATCTGCCCCGCCTCCAATCTCCCTACTGCACCACCTCCGGTGAGTACCCCTGGACTGCGGATGATGATCCCAAGTACATAGGATCACTCAACCACGTCGTGCTATCTGCTCCCCCTGGATCAGCAACCAAGTGCATAGTGGCTGGCGTCTCCTATCGCAGGTGTGTGCCTAGGCTCTCAGACTGGCACGACTTGGCTGGGATTACGTTGTGGCAGCCTGGGATGAAGACCTGGTACGTCTACCAATCTCACTGGTTTAACTGGTTGGGTGACCTTGTGTTCCACCAAGGGAAACTCTACATGCTCCACCGGTCCTGGTATGCCGACCAATCGCCAAGGCTCTTCTCTATTACGCTGGGGAAGATGAACTCGGAGTCAACGTCTCTAGCCTTGAGGGTCCAGTGACTATGCCGTCATTCCCCCGTCCCAGCCCTCTGCACTGGATAGCCAGGTGCAACTTGGTGGTATGGCGTGGCAGCTTGGTGGTTATCGTAAGATATGGTAACATATCCTTATGGCCAACTGATCAGAAGGTTGATGTGTTTGCATTGGACCTCAGCATAGACCCTTGTGGAGTCACTGAGATCCACAGCTTTGGTGGCGACTGCGTCTTTGTCGATCGATGCCGCTGCACTTCCTTTCCTGCCGGCTCATATGATGGTGTCCAAGGTGATTGTATCTACTTTATCGATATGTATGAGAAGCTCGATGTGTACAACATGAGAGATGGTACAGTGAAGTCCTCCACTGCTCAGTTATCGTCCGGTGTGGAACCAATGTGGATGTTTCCTCCCGAATGAACTGCAGATTATTCAGTCTAGTATCCTACCTGGTGCTGTCACTTGTTTATATTTGAAGGATCGATATATTCTCAGTTAAATACAATATGCCTCGTATATTTTAAAACCTCATTTTAGGTCACATGTGTTTCTTTTTGAGTTGATGTTGATAGGAATGGAGACTTGCATAAATTTGTTGATAGTCATGGACTCTCTATATGCAATAATTGACAACTTGCATCTTTGAACTGATAGCAGCCTTTTTATTTTCTACTCACTGTTTCTCTAGACCAGGAATATGTTGATATGTTGTGTGACTCGACCAATGTGACTTGTAGGGCTGTGCTATTGTAGTGGCATGGGGCTCTTTGAAAGTGTAGTGAATTTAATCGACTCTAAAATAACCAGATAAAATATCGTAAGTAAATTGCCAAAGTTTTTTTTTTTTTTTGAAAAAAAAAAAAGGCGTGACATTGCCATGATCTTCTCTGAATTAGCAGTAATAATAATAATAATAATCAGATCAAAGGACATATGCCAAATTTGTTCTTTATGAGTTCAAAATTGGAGGCACTATCTCATCTAGTTCCTCTGGTTGAGTATTCTATAATGGGATATATTGCATTTCCAGTTCCCTGAATATTGCTTCTATCGAAGTTTCAGAAATTATAATTGTTTTTATAGTATCCCACTTAAATTTGACAAGACCCACACAAAAATGCAAGCGCCAGGCATTCTGTTGCGTGGACACCAGACCCTTTGTGTAATCTGGGAAGTTGATGCTCTTTTTGCGCATGTAATTCTCCATTCTTCTTATTAATATATATGCCGGATTTGATCCGATTCTTACAAAAAAAAAATGACTCTGTGTAATCAATCACAGGTCCGAGAATGTCTCAATTTCTGCATTTGTTTGGGACCAATTTTTAGAGATGTATTGCGACTCTACCATACGACAAACTTTCCACCTTATATAAATATAAAGGGTTAATTATTATGAATAATTGAGCGATGCAGTCAACATTTTTTATCTCTTTGTCTTTAGTTTTATTTTTATTTTTATTCTCCCTTTTCCCTAGTCTCCTTCTAACCCTAACCTACTGTTCTGAAGCTTCTCGATGGAGTTTTCAGGTGTTCTAGACATGTGTCTCCTTCTAAGCTTGCAGACTCTAGAGCAACGGTTCACTGTGTCTCCCTGATAGATCCTCCTCGGTAGATCTAACAGAACTAAATGAATTTCCAAATGAACGGTATTTTTTTGGAACTATAATGGTTTAGGTGACACTACTAAAAAAGCCTTTTTTCTTATTGAAAACAAGCAAGAGGAAATGTTCAGAAACTCTTCTTAAAAATCTTCATGGCGGGAAATAGTTTTGGTGGCATTATATTCCTCCCCAAGGACGATAGTGTAGGCATTAACCTAAAAACTTTGACATTGGTCAAATAGAGAAGAAGGGGAATCTATCTATAAATAAACTCCTTTAAATGTGGGCATTAACCTACAAACTTTAACCGACGATGCGTAGCCCGCTACCTGCTGTCCGACTCCCATCGCCGTTGTAACAGAGTTCGGCAGTCGTGCCCTCCACCAGCATGAACCCGCCGCCCAGCCATCGCCCTGAATTTCCTGCCCGATCTCGCCTTTCAACGAGACACCATATTCTTGTTGCTCATATTTCCCGGACACCCGAGGGGAATAAGATGGGCGTGTTCATGGAGCCTTTGATCGATGAATTGATCAAGGCTTGGGACGTAGGCATATGGACATACGCCTGAGCTACAAAGTCAACCTTCAAAATGTACGTTTGGTACCAGGATTGAATTCATGACTTCCTGGCGTATGGGTTGTTCTCAGGCTTGTGTGTTCATGGAAAGTTCCCATGCCCAATATGCAAGGAACGTGTGAGGTTCATCTGGTTGAAGAATGATGTTAAGTTTTCGTCGTTCGATCAACGTCATCAGTTTCTGCCTCTTGACCATCCATTCAAAAATGACACGAAGAACTTTACAAAAGGGGTCACAGTGGCAAATCCTCCACCGTAGATGTAGACTAGTGCCGAGGTTCGTGCTCAGCTAGATTCTCTTGTGGACAATGAACAAGGTGGTGGTTTTGTGGGATATGGTCAGCAGCATATGTGTACTCATAAGTCGGGCTTGGAGAGGCTCCCCTATCATGATGACCTGCTGGTGCCACATCACATTGACTTTATGCACACTAAGAAGAATATTGTTGAGGCACTTTTTGGCACCCTCATGGGCACTGATAAATCTAAGGAGGACCCTAAGGCTAGAGTGGACATCGCAACATTATGTGATAGACCAAAGCAAGAGATGAGGCCTCCCACAGGTGGCAAGAGATGGAGAAGGCCCAAGGCCGACTTCGTCTTGGCCATCGAACATTGGAAGGAACACTTAAATGGATGAAGTCACTTAGGTTTCCAAATGGGTATGCACATAATGTCAAGAGGGGAGTCAATTTAACTACTCTGCAAGTCAATTGGATGAAGAGTCATGACTACCAAGTATGGATTGAGCGGCTTCTTCCCACAACGGTTTGAGGCTTTGTCCCCGAGAGTCTATGGCTAGTGCTTCAGAGTTGAGCTATTTCTTCCGCCAGCTATGTACAAAGCAGGTCTCTCAGACCGTCTGCAAAAAGTTGGAAAAAGTGGCACCTGTGTTACTCTACAAGTTGGAGAAAATATTTTCGCCCGGATTATTCTTGTCGATGCAGCTTATGATTCTGCTCCTCCCATATGATGTACGTATGGGGAGCCGGTGCAGTACCATTGGTGCTACCCAATCCAGAGAACTCTAAAGAATGTACACAAAAAATGTAGAAACAAAACTAGGATCGAGCCTTCAGTTGCAGAGGCATCCGTTGTAGAGGAGGTGTTTGCGAGAACCTTCCTAGTTCGCATGATCAAACACCTCATTACAATGTTTGCGAGAATCAAGCGAAGCTCAGCCTTTTCCAAGGCCAATTCAGAAGCACGAGTGCATCTACCACTAAGCAGTTGAGCAATGAAGAGTGGTGCAATATCATGCTACATGTACTGACCACCTCGCCAGGGGTGGATTCGTACAAACAGCAATTCATTCGTGATTCCTACCCTGAATCGAGGCATCCAAAGCCACATGAAATTGATACCCTTCTTTCAAGAGGTACGGGGCCACAGAGGCCCGATTTCATTTCGTGGTTCAAAAGAAAGGTAATGTCCAATTGCGCTCGTCCATTTGAAGTTGGTCGTGCATTCCAGTCAATATTATAACTCTCTGTCCTCCTTGAACTTACAGGCCCAAACCGATCCTTCCATCGGTGGCGAGTTGATTGCTGTTGCAAATGGCTGTGAAGTAAGGGCCTGGTCATTGACCGGTTATGATGTGAACGGATATTGATTCCACACGACAAGCTATGAACAGAGTCGACCCAATCGAAGTATCACAAACAGCGGCATGCTTACGGTCGACAATAATGGGACTGAATAAAATGGAAGAGTCTAAAAAATATACGAGCTTTCATTTTATGGCGCCCCACATCCTTGTGATATTCAAATGTCATTGGTTTGATCCTGAATGTACTAAATGTACCCCCGACAATTGGGCTAGTCGAAGTTTGACCAGATTCCTAGTACACGAGCTGATGTCTACATTGTGGCACAATAGGCCATGCCGGTTTATTACCTGCCAAAGCCAAGATTATCTTAAGAGTTTGGAGAGGTTGTGCAGAAGGTAGCGCCGCATTGTAAATTACCTGTCCCAAACGATGAAGATTATAACTTGATCAACCCAAACACATATGATGGAGAGTTCTATCAAGAAGAGGGGCTACCTGGGAGTTTTGTGATAGACCTAACTACACTTCTAGGAATGGAAGTAAACAATGAAATGGTTGATGACGGCGGCGGCAAAGAGGTGCAAAATTTGAAGGACTTAGAAATGCTTGATCGATTGGGCACAGACAATGAAGACAACATTCCTCCTCCAGATTGTCTTGATTATTTGGACAACTTTTGATAGTGATGACGAGAGGACAGACGTACCAGATAATCCCAATGATGATCCGGATTACTTCTAAAATATGTAATACTATGTCTTGTGTAATAAATATTTGTTTATTAAGCATATCATTCTAATTATGTCTTGTTTATATTTTGATTACAGGTGATTGAAGGAAGATGGCGAGCACACATCGGGGAGGACGATGCGGAGTAGGACTAGAGGTGGACGAGGACCGACATCAGCTGCACACGTCCCACTTTTATGTGGCAGGACAGGGGAAGGAGGACAGGGAGGGTCAGACCGGAAGACGAGGAGGACCGATGCCCGTAGGACCAGGAGGCCACCACCTTTGCCGAAGACTAAGAAGGATGAGGACGACGAGGAGCTGCTCATGGACCACACGCCCCTAGGGGCGAAAGCAGCCGGCACCGGACGAGGACGAGGGCGATAACGACGGCGGGGGGAGGGCGAGTCTACTAGGGACACCTCGGTGGGGGTGGCTGGGGTGCAGGTTCCGTGGCGGCAATGAAAAGGCGGCGAAGGTCACTTGTGAATCCCCTCACAACTCCCTCGGACTCCCCTCCTCACAACCGCCTAGTGATTCACCCCCAAGGGCGCTTGTAAGTAACTAACCTTACATGTCTTACTTTAATTTGACTATCAAGAGAAACTAATATTTTCTCTTACATGTGCAGGAACTGGATCGTTGGGTTAGGTGGTGCCTCACGCAAACCCGTGGGCATTATCGGGCTTCGTGCAGGCAGCACTACCCCGGTATTGTCACGCACCACCGGGCGGACAGAGCCGGCCTAGACTTGGTGGGGCCAGTACTACCAGGGCGAAGACTCAGACTACACCGGCAAAGGCGAGTGGGTCTTGAACGAGTTTTGGGTAAGTGAACCTCGCACAAATTCTTTATCAATACATCACATTTATTTGATGATACAATGAATGTGACATCATATTTGTATGCAAGATTACTATCAATGCGAGGAAGGAAAATAGGCTGAAGCGGACCTAGTGCTTGAGGCAGCACCGCAAAAACGCGTCACCGACATGCATCACGAGGTGAAGCACAATGCCATCATAACATACAACACGACGATGCTTGGCAAGAGGATAGACAAGGAACAGGCAAGAAAGGAGATGTTGACCCATGAGCAGTTTATAGAGGTACATGAACAACATTAATATTGTTTTCTTTTGTATGTATGTTTAGTTTGACTTTCTCAACTGTCAAATGATTCATGACGTGTAGATGATTCCCTGGTGGAGCTGCGGCCAGACTATTGCCTGGGCGATGGAGGTGGACAAGTGGTTCTTGGAGGACTACCAAGGGACGCACCAGTAGGCACAGGAGCAAGCTTCGATGATGATCGATCCTAGCACACCACCAAAAGGATCGAGCCTTGCAGAGCACAAAGAGTTATGGGCATGCGGTTTCTTTTATCGATTCAGAGGCTCCAAGATTTATCGGTCCAGCACACTAATCCTCTTCCTTTATTTCTTGCAGCTATAGGCACATCCCGACAAGGACTGCAATGACTTATAGGCCTTCTGCATGTCGCACAAGGGCAAGGCGAGGTCTAACGTTTCCTACAACGTGGACAACCAGCCCGAGGCGTACAGCAACCAAAGTGTGGGCACCTGGATCGTTGAGTACACGACGGCAACCAGGCAGAAATATGGGGAAGATTAAGATCCGAGTGCTCATGACATTGATACAGACATCGTCATATGGGCTCTTTTGAAGGCAAGAAGCACAGAAGGTTGGGCATCGGTGACGACATCATTGATAGCAGAAGCCTCAGACTAACCGAGGGCGGACACTGACCCACCGATACGACCAAGGGCGAGCATGGCATGGGACGGGTCAGCGCCCTTGAGGTTTGCTTTACTCGTTGTACAATGATCTTTACACGCCTTATTAGGTCTGCATTACTGAAACTCTGAAGTTAAATTTTGCAGACTCAGATAGAAGAGGAAAGACGACTTCGTGAGGAGCAAGCCCAACAACTAGCAGGGGAAAGGAGGCGCCGTCAAGAGGTGGAGGCCACGCAGAAGGCAATGGATGACAAGTTCGAGGAACTTACTAGGTTCCTTGCGACGAGAGGTGGTTTGGACCTGCCAGCTACACTCCTCGGTCCGGTCGCTCCATAGCTTCCGACTGAGCTCACTCCTGTGAATATGATAGCAAAGGGTTTCTTTTGCGGTGTTCATGTACCAAGTAATCAAGTCTAACACTTGCAATCTTGCCTCCTAGGAGCAGCCTGGATCAGCGGCCGGTTCAAATCAGCCGCCTGATGGTGGTGAGCAAGTCTTCCCCTCGCCACAATCGCAGATCCCACCTTTCCCACCTCTCGGACCCACCTCGTAGGTTTGCTTTTCATTTAGTGGAAGATGTCGTGAGACTTGTTGAGACTTGTGGACTTGTGGTTAGGCACGTGAATTTGTGGACGGGACTTTTGGACATGTGGTTAGACTTTTGGATGTGTGGACTTGGAGACATATGCAATACATGTGTTATGGATGTCAAAATGTGATCAATGTGCGATATATGTCCTCTGTATTGGAATAGATGTGATATATGTCTTCTGTTTGTCAAGATGGAAACCAAAAATTAAAAAAGTAGCAATTTTTTGACTCTTTGCCGAGCGGAACGCCGAAAGGAGTCTTTGCCGAGTGCAATGACAACTACGCCGGCATAGCTGAGAAATTCGAAGTTAAAAAACCCACTTTTCGATTTGCTGGCGCAATGGCTCCAACTCTCAGCAAAGACAAGGGCTTTGACGAGAGCGGGGCTGAGCTCTCGGCAAAAACAAGGGCTTTGGGGAGGGTGCTCTCGGCTGTCGGCACATAAAAGATCTTTGCCGAGGGTCAGGCGCTCGCCCCTCGGCAAAGATGCGGGTTTTGCCGAGGGGTTGAGCTCTCGGAATACCTTTCCACGGGAAACAAAATGGTGCCTATATATATAAACCTAATCTTTGCCGAGAGGGATTATGGGTGCTCGGCAAAGAAGGATGTAGCTGCTGTTTTGTGTAACTGTCGTTAACGGCTACTTTTATTTGCTGAGGGGAAACAACGACCGTCGGTGAAGGCTTCGCCAAGCGGATGTATCCCCGGTGCTCAGCCAATTATCATTGCCTACGAAAATTTCCCGAAGGGTCTTTTTGCCGACGGTCGTGGGTACATTTCCGCTTGGTGAAGGAGTCGCCGAGCGGATTAACCCCTTTGCCGAGTGGGGGTGCCTCCCGGTGAAAGATCGGCGTCCTGTGTCAAGGGGCTCACGGTGCAATGGCAAAGGCCATTGGTTGGGGGGCTCCCACCCAGGGTTCAAATCCTGGGTGACACTTTATCCTGGATTTATTTTAGGATTTTCCGGCGCTGTGCATTAAGTGGTAGTCGACGTCTCCGTCGATAGTGAGGCGCCAGTGGTGACTTCGGAACTTCAAGATTTGTCGGCTCAGTCCTTCGAAGGTGCTCATAGGGGTAGGGTGTTTGCGTACGTGTGTTCATAGGGGTGAGTGTGCGTGCGTTTTGAGCGTCTGCGTTGTACTGTGTAATCTCAAAAAAACATCGGCGTCCTGTAGTGGTGGGGAAGGGTTCCCACCTGGTAGGTATGCCTAGATTCTAGCAGTGGCAGGTGCAAAGAAACAAGAATGGAACCCATGACCAAGTAGTTTTGGCGTACGCGAGAAGCAACCTCCGAAGTGTATGCTTGTACATTCAATTCCTTACCTTGACCGAATCATTATATTCCAGACAATTACTAGTGGAGGTTTTGCTTTGGTTCGCATATATACATAGCTATCTCAATAGTTCATGTGGCACATCGTGAAACTGTTCACACGGACTATTGATGCACTGTGCGTAGCAACCGACAAGGGATCTCGCATAAACAAGTTGAATTGAATTTCTCTGTCTTTGTAGTGATAGTGATCATCAATGAACAAAAATGGAGCAGAAACCTAACTATTTCTGTTATTGTGGAACATATGCTTCAAATAATTCATGATGGTGGCCCATCACGGATGCGATATGCGGTAGGGTTTTGGATGCTCAGTTATCATCTTCGTCCCACTCCCACATGGTGGCCCCGGAGAAGTTATTCGGTATCGGATGTATATATTAGCACACCTCCTGAGCCTAAGACAAATTGGAAGTCCAAACCAGAGCTATCTGCACACCCTTTGTTTCACCCAAGGCATATAGGCATGGCGAGTATAAGTCACTTCGCCGACAAACACATGCTTCAGTGGACGCAGTACAGTAGCTCGGCCTCTCAAACCAGCCACTGCGACATCTGTCTCTCCGGGCTCGCCGGCCGCATCGGCTACCGCTGCAACACCTGCAACTTCGACATCCACGGGAACTGCGCGGATTCCTACAAGCCGACCATTGCCTTCTTCGCCCACCCCTGGCACACCCTCCAGTTGAGGCGCATCCCCAGGTCCGGTGCCGGTGGTGGATGGTTTTTCTTCTGAGGAAACGGTGGTGTGCGACCTCTGCCGGGAGAAATGCCCGCCGGGGAGCTTGGTGTACCGCTGCATCGGCTGCATGTTCGACGTACACCCTCGTTGCACGTGGCGCTTCCCGCAGACGATCCGTAGCTCACTCCACCCAGAGCATGAGCTCTTCATGGTCCCTGACGCTACATCGGGACACTCGTGCGGGGCCTGCTGGAGAAGTTTAAACGTGTGGCAATACGTCTGTGGGGGATCTTGTAAGGTCAGATTTCACCTCGCGTGCGTACGTCCTAATTGAGCTTCTCCATTCGCCACGTATGTATTTGATTGTCTTACTGAGCGCCGTCTTCTGCAATATCTGTCTTCTGTTTCTGTTGGGGTTCTCGTGGCGTCAGAGCTTCTTGGTTTCGCTTCCCTTTAGAAGCTTGAGCTGTGTGTGTGTGTCTCTCTATATATATGTATGTATAAAGAAATTAATTCATGTTGGATAACAATGAAAAGCATCAAAATAAAATTTGAATCTCATCTGAACCATGACTTCATGAACACCATCCCGTCGAGCTGTGGCGTGTGCACGTCGGCGTTGACCGTCGGGTATAAGAACGAGCTCCGAGCCGTAGCCGGTGCCAAGCGCAGCAACGCTCCCGTATGTGTTCGATTGGAGGAAAAAAAATGATGTTGTTCGTGTTTGGAATGCAAGAATTTGGACATTTTCAATGTAAATATTTTTTTTTTACTGTGCTAGGGACACCGGGTGCGGATGTACCCGGTTATGCGTGGATGTCCATTCAAACCGTGACACGTGGATGTTAATAAACAGGTTGAGTTCCGCCTCCCAGTGGTGCAATGGCTCGCAATTTGTTCATGTACATCAGGTCAACCCGGCGCCACCGTCAACCAACAAGGCATGGCGAGCCGACTTGATCCGATCCTGTGGACGGCGATGGCGCCGCGATGTGTTGCACCAGGCGCCGTCTTTCGACCTGATGTTGATCGAGTTGGAAGCGTGGGCTACCAGCCCGCATCCGGTCCGCCATGCCTTTGCACCGCCGTAGGCGTGGGGTACCATGCTAGAGCCCACAACGCCATCGGTTTGTGGGCAGGGTAAAACAGGCAATTAAAATGCCTCGAGTGCCAAAGCCACCGAAAGCATTCATGGTTTCCACAAGACCATTGCAAGGCGACTCTCCACTCTTGTTCTTCATAAAATTCAATATTTGTAATATAAAGATACATTTCAAATGGTTATTAGTTTCAGTTTACAAGCTCTCACATGTTGTACACAAATGCGCCAGCGACCATCCGTCATGGTTTAGGCATCCGAAATTCACGGCATGCTTGTATGGAAAAAGTCAGATTTTGGCCCCGGCCAACTGAAATCAAACGTGTAGAAGCAATGCTCTTTTTTCTTTTGGACAGAAAGAGGCAATGCTCTTGATGGCTGCTCTAGGAGCAATGCTGGCCATCTGCAGTGTGGCCTTTTTATGGCTTTTTACCATACCTTTTTTTTTTTTTTTGGCTTTGTACCATACCTGGTCGAGCACACATGCTGGCCCAGCTTCTTGGCCCACCAACAGTTTTTTTTTAAATGGAAACCCAACAGCAGTTTATTGTCCAAGCTGGAAACACAAGCAGGCTCGGCCCAGACACGGCCCAGACAGTAGCATTCAAGCTTGGGCCTGGCCCAGTTGTGTGATCTAGTACTTCTCTCGTCTACTACAAACTAAACACTGATTCAGGAGAACCGTCAACACAAGACAACCCAGTTCAGAAGGCATGGACAGAAAGAACTCGACGCTGCAACTATGGATCAGCAGGAACCATCGCTGTGTCAGTGTCAGGTACTCATGTTACACGAAGAAAGGAGCAAGCATTCCAGATTCACCGTTCACGCTGTCCTTTAATAATAAACACATTTTACCTGGTTACCACTTAAAGTACGAACTGAGAATCACACAACTGTCAATAGCAGAATAACTCATCCTGCTTGATCTGTATCCATTATCAATAAAAAGAAAACAGCAGCTTCAGCACAGTATAACAGGGGAACAAGAGGGGATAAATACCATGAGAAGCACCAAGTAAATACTTGCATTTTGAGCATTTCAGGCACATACAGAAGCATTGCAGAGATCGAGTTCTTGCTCTGATCTCAGTTCTGCAACTGGGTAATCCCTCACCATACATACAGGCAGGAAATTGGGAATAAAAGATACAGATTTCTCCTACAAATGGGGTTGCAATACAGAATGCATCACAGTACACATTATCTCTGAGAGCAAACTGCAGCACCCACCAGCCACCACCCAGTACACATCAGGTTTGATACTGACTGAGATTACTCAGGGGGAAACATCCAGACAGGAAAACCAAAGCTCAACACTGGTGAACCGATACTGCGAGGCAATGGCTCAACAATACGACTTGTCTTACCATCTCTCATGTTGTACACAAATGAGTCATGAGTGTAGTCGCCACCGAATTAGCTGTGGATCTCAGTGAGGCAATGGCTCCAACTATTTGGTTTCGTGCTCAAGTCCATCTCTTGCCTCACATGGTAACCACTATACAGTAGTAGAGAAATGACTTTCGGTTTGCATATTTAGTCTCGGTTGTGTTAAAGTTCGGGAGTAAAGGGAGCATTATGGTCGACACGGGCACAGAAGACCCTTTAGTCCCTGCACCTTTAGTCCGGGATGATAAGGACATGTACAACCGGTTTGTAAACCTTGTCTAGATGTCATGTATTTTACAAAAACAACCTTGTTTCTAAGATGACGAGGTTTCCCTGTTTGTTCACTAGACGACGAGCGTGGCTCGTGGTCGAAGAAGTCCTCATCTCCAATCCGAATTTCCTCACCATGTTGGAGATGGGGACTTCTTGGACCACGGCAGCCTGGGTGCTGGTCATGGCCGTCTGTCTCCACGGCAGCCTGGGTGCTGGCAACGGCGACCGGCTGGGTCGAGGCCATGTCCTGTTCGGCCGCCGGCTGGGAACCGTACAGATAGCGCAATAGGTACGACAGAAGGCACGGCGGCGCAAAAATAAGAAAAAAACATAAAAAATAAGTGGGACCAAATTTTAATTTTTTTAGAAGTGAGATATTGGGTACTATTGGAGATGAATTACTTTTCTTCTAATAACTTTCTAGGAGTTGGGAAACATGTAGTTTTTATAGAAGAAAAAAATAAGAAACTCTTGGAGATGCTCTAACCCAAATTGTTACCGGGTTGAGCTATCGGGCTACCTGGCTTCTCGGGTCAACACGGTTTGTGCCGTGCCTGGATCTGACCATGGGCATGACAACAAAACATTGCACCGCACGGTTTGGTAGTCGTGCCTTTTGTGCCCTTGGAGGTCAGCCTGCTAATGGTTTGGGCGAATTGGGTTTTGTGGTTTGGTTTTAGTATTGGGCTGAATAGGTTTGGAGGATATGGGCTGGCTTCATCCCATAGTTTGTCCGGTTGGGTATGAGGATAACAATAATTTGGTCTGGTTTGGTTTCTAGCCCATGGTTCCAATTGGTTCTCAACTACAACCCTAGCCATACTCAAAAAAAACTACAACCCTAGCCATGGTTTCCCGTCTGCGAACGCCGACACACCCACGCTGCCCAAAGACGATGACCCGCCGCCGCGCTCGCCGCCCAGACGCTCTGCTCCTCACACCCGCCGTAGCCAAAAGCACCGTCGTGCTCGTGCCGCCGTGCCGCGACGCACTTTCGCCGCCCAACATCGCCGCCATAGCGCGCGAGCCGCGACGGAGCCACTCTAGCCCGCGACTCCGGCCGCCGAGACAACCGCGACACCGACGGCGGGACCGCCGCTGCTCTGCTCACGCGCCGGAGCAAGAGCATGGTCGAGCCCACCGTGTGCTCGGACGATGAGTGTCGTCGCCGCCCGGACGCCCGGCCGTCTCACGTAGGGAGTCGGCGTGGCCAGCAGCAAGAGGGCCCTGCCCGCACCGAAGCCACATGCCGCCGCTCTCCTGCCTCGCCCGGCGTCGCCTTGCTGCTCTGTTCCCATCTTTCTCCATCTCTCTATTCCTCTCCCTCCCTTTCTTCTCAGCCATGAACGGCGAACAGAAGAGGATGAGAATTGAGTGGACGAGCAATAGGATCCAGGCCCGATGCCTTTGCCAATGTAGTGGGTTGAAACCATGGGATGGGATGGTTTCTAGTGGGTTGAAACTATTTGTTGTATGCAGTTTGGTCAGTGCTAGCAAGCAGGCTGGGGGAGTTTGGTTACTGGAGACCATGGGTTGGTTTTGGGTGGGTTTATTTTTTTTGTTAAATGCTGTATGGATTGGATTGGTTGCGGGTTGGATTTGAGCCCACTAGCAGGGCTACTTGGAGGCATGCCGGTGACGACAACGAGCAGGTGCAAGCACTATGACCTCCTTCCCCTACCCAGTGATGACGGGTAGATGCGTCCGAGTCACTCGAAAGTGAAATAATGGCTATTGCGTGCAGAACGTTCTCTGTATACGTAATACATATGATGTGCAGAAAGGATTGTTTACGCATATGCAATTTGACTTTTGAGTCTCTGTGTCAAGTTCTGATTTGTTTTTCTCACCAGTTGCTCTAAAAAACATCTGAAAGTACATATACCTCTTCTGACTTCATATTAAATACTGTTGCGTGCTTTGGAGTCTGTCGAATAATGTTCAGTAGTTTCTTCTTTCTGACCATGCTCTAAAAAAACTCTGCAAGTGTCCATATTCCACGAGCATTGTATATCCGCAATCCTTCCAAGCCTTTGCTGGCATGTCTGCGCGTCTACTTCAAAAAGGATCTCTCCTCTAAGCTCAGATCGATCTATCTATCCTTGACTAGTCTCACGCGCGTGCGTCTTCGAGGAACCTGGGTGCGCCTCTTTAGTGGAAGTCTGAGATCTCAAAAGGAAGACCAAGGTAAGGATCCCTCTCGATCATTTTGGTCGTGCTTCTGCAGTGCTGCTGTTCCGATCCCTCCTCACTTCTCCGGTTCCTAGCTCGGTCTTGCACCAATTCAACCTCAACTGCTCCTGCCTTGCAGGTTGTCATACAAGTACACATGTTTGTTTCCCCCATTGTAATTCATAACCTGGTTTGATCCGTAAGTGCTTTGAACCATCTTCCAAGGATCTATATACTTGCTGAAATGTTTTAATTACTCTGATCTTTTCATAAAAGGTAGCATCTGTTCCATTCTTCTCACACAGGGGTTCTTTAATTTGTACTAGCAGAAATTACGGACAGAACTATGGAACTTGAGGAACTATCATTGGAATTCCTACGAGAAATTACAGATGGCTTCTCCGAGGAGCGGAGACTTAATGAAGGAGCATTTGGGGTTGTCTACAAGGTAACATTCGGGCATGCTATATAATCTCAACAAACCTGGAATTGGAAACACTGTAGCGTGGGGAAACAAAATGGTTTTACTGTAAAGTGGCCAACAGGCATATACTCCCTCCATCCCATCTTATAATACAATTTTGTATTAGTGTTTCCAACTGTCTTGGAGAGTTAAAACATGTCACGTTAGACCAAATTTATATAATATAATAACGATAACATCTACGATTCCACTTTGTAATTTTTTTTTCTTTATAATTTTTGTCAAACATAAGATGCTTTTAATCAAATACACTAAATTCCCATAGTCCTGAAATGTAGCATATTTTTATTAGTCCTAATCAACCCACCTATATTTGACTAAAATTAATGAGAGACATATTAGCTTCTACCACATCAAAAGGTAAGTTATAAAAATACATAAGTTATAAAAATACAGTCCATAAACTACTCCGTAAAATATTTTCCACAGCAAGCATTTTCGATTTACCAACTACCTCAATCTAAGGTCACGCTGAATCGTGACCCTTTTCAAGCGGTTTGCTCTCCACCTCGGTTACTAATCAAACTAGTATAGTGCCCGTGCTAACGCCACGGCTTCATTTCAGGGATGCACATAAAAACAATCAAACGACAATAATTTTTCCCATAATTCAACTTTAACACAACTGTAATATATATTACTCACAAAAAGTTATGCATAACAAGACATAATAAACAATGATACAACCTCTAGCCATGACCTATGGAGGATCCATTTTGCATATGTCTCTTGGATCCACCTCGACCACTAAGGATGCTCTTATCAAAGACTATCGGCAGGTCACTCACCATCACCTGATCGGGGGAACACCATATGCCTTCATCTCCAACTACACCTTTCCTGTCTCTAGGAGAAATAAAACAATCAATATTTTTTTTTCCAACCCTGTCTCCATGGAAAACAGAAACATGGTAAGTACCAAGAAAAATGATGTGCCATGTGAGACGATGATGAGTGACTTGGTAGCTTGGTGATACCGTTTAAAGCCGTGTTCAAAAACAATATATATATCTTAATCAAGCACAACCAGATTAGATCTTGGAGATAGCAAAAACAAACTACACTGTGTAAGCCTATTGCCTTAACATTAGAGAGGGACTTAACCATTTCAAATGTGCTGGACTATTTATACACCAACAGTTCAAGGATGACTTAAAATAAGTTATATAAGTCCAGAGCAAAGTACTGCAAGACATCCAGTTAAAAAGAGAAAATAAGCCACATATGTGAGCCAAACAAAGAAGTGGGAGAAATGTACTGATTTGCAATAGACACCAAAATGTTCTATCATGTTGAGTGGAATAGTCTGGTACTCAGACACAGGCTCATCTGGTGGCTTGTAATCTTTTGGGTATGTCCTAAAAGCTCAATTTCCACTTTACCAGCAGAAACAGTCCTTGGGGGCTTGTAATCTTGCAGCTTCAGTTTTCTTCTAAGCTTCGACATCAAAAGGATCAGCATATATACAATAAAGCCTGCAAAAAAGGCAAATGTATCAAAAGGACCACACTATCATTTAACAAGTTGGGAAGTTAAATAATCGCAGTGCATGCTAAAACACAATAATGGTGTATATGATTCGAGGCAAGTTAATACGGTAATTATGCATACAAAGTAGCGGCACTAACCAAACTACCAGATCCAATATCTGTGTTGCCCGGGCTCAACTTCTCATTGGACTGATAAAGCTTCTGCACAAATGAGCCACCTGAACCTGCAAATTCGAAACCACTTTGCATGTAAAATTTCACAACAAAAATAAAGGGAGGAACCAAGGAACTCTAATTCCGATCAATGAATGTGATAGATGACTACAACAGCAAGCATTCAAAAATATAATATGATCAGGCACATACCAGGCCAGGAAGTATATTCTTCTAAGAATTGAAAGAACAATAATTCAGCCTATCTTCAGATTACTGTACACAGCTCCACTTTCAGGACGTTCCCAGGTTATCAAATGCTCAACGCTCAAGATCCCATCTCCCTGAGTGAAAATGGACGAATGTCTACTATCTAGAAAAAAAATACAGGGGCAGGCAGGAACAAGTCATATTCTCAGCACGGGTGGATTACAGACACGCCAGATGTGAACGTGATAAGAAACCTGACCTCCGCAATGCTGAACAAGATACGGTGTTAGCATTCAGATCCCATCATTGATCATCCTAATCTCTGGAGCACAGAACGAACCAATCCAGCCAAAATGCAGTATCACCACGCCAGGCTGATATTACCGTGTTTGATGGACAGTGCCGCCGATGGAGGAAAACACAGCGACGTCGAGCACACAGCGCGCACGGAGAGCACGACCGTCGGAGGGCGAGATGGACCCCGCTGCCGCGGAGGCCGAGGAGATGGCCGGCTGCGTCGGCTGTGCCGCGGCGGCCGAGGAGGAGGCCGCTGCAGCGACGGCACGGCTGCGTCGGCTACCGCCGAGGCCGTGGAGGAGCGACGGCGGCTGCAGCCGCGGCTGTGGCGGCTTCGTTGTTGGGATTGGGAGTGACTGCGGCGGCGAAGGAACTGCAGCCGCGGAGAAGGAATCGGCGCCGAAACCGGAGGTGGCTCCCTCGTCGTCGCTGGCCTTTGCTGCGGATTAGCGCCGTACCATCGCGCGAGGAGGATAGTACCGCCGTCGTCGCTGGGATTTTTGGAAACTTCCGATTGGGAAGGTGCGCGTGATTAACGCCTTTGTCTGACGGTCCGTGGGAGGCGGAAGGGGATTAGCGCGTGGATTACCTTGACACAATCAACCATGACCCTTGGATTATGAGTGAGTAAAGAGAGAGAAAGGTGAAATTGAATCTGGAGTGTCCGTTTTGAAAGATTTTGAATTTTTTTATAGATATTTGTTTCCATTTGTAGCATAGCAAAGTTGGTGCATTAGTAGGGTAGAAAAAAAAAATCCATGAACAGGCCCACCAAGCCCATCAATGGGCCCACCAAGTCCATCCATTTTCCGCCACCGCCCGCTCGACAATGCCTGCATCCTCACCAGCTCTAGCCTCCCGCAGCTCACCGCCGAATCTGGCCCTCCTGCAGCAAGATCTGGCCTATCGCCGCCGGATCCACGCCATCATAACCAGGGGTGCTACGAGAGATCTGGGACCGCTGTTGCTGCCCGCGAGCGTGCCGCCACTTCGTTGGAGAGGGCATTCGTGTAATGAAGCCCCTCAACGCCTTGGATTTGCAAGGAGGGACCAATAGTGAGAGAAGGGGATGGGGAGAGAGAGAGAGAGAGAGAGAGAGAGAGAGAGAGAGGAGACCTACCGCACACTGCTGAAGGAGGTGACGCCCAGCGTCGCCCCCACACATGGAGAGGAAGGTGGATCCGACATCTAGATGCTCCGTGGTCGCCGCTCAGAGGTCCACCATTGTTGGGGAGAGGAAGATGGATGGGATAGGAAGGGCGCCGGAGAGGAAGTGAGTGAGAGAGAGTGCAAGAGTGGAGGGAGGGGAGAGAGGCGCACGTTCACAACTACGTCGGGGAGGCAGAGGAATTGAGGGAGAGGGAGGCGAGAGAAAGTTGGGGTTTGGTGCTATATATATATATATAAGGATGGCATTGGGTCGGGTTCGGATTGGGTGGAGTCTCCGTGCACCCAAAACTGAAACCCAAAATCAAAACCCGAACACGAAACGGATTCGGGTGAAAATCCATCACCAAAACCAAACCCGTTGATACCCGAAACCTGAACGGATAACCGAAACCGAATGGATACCCGAAACACGTGGATATACACACACATATTCACATGTATAAACAAGAGGCAACAAATAATAAATATTTTCATGAGTCAACTTTGAATAAATTTAATAATCTAAGTAAAGAAATTAATATTAACATACTTAAAACATGAATTTTAATTCCAAATAATTGATTTCAGATATCCATTGGATATCCACGGGTGGAAAACTAAACCCGAACCGAACCCGAAAAACCGTGGGTGAAAATTCATCAACAAACTCAAACCCATAGGACCCGAAACCCGCGGATATCTGCCCTGAACCCGATCCGCTGCCATCCTTATATGTATGTCTGTAGTAGTAATTGTTGCTTTTTCAAAATCATATCAGGATCTTTTTTTTTTTTGACAAGGAAAATCACATCAGGATCAAATAGTATTTTTATTACTAGAGAAAATCTAATTTGCAATCAAATAGTATCATTTTTAGAGCCAGAGACAATCTTCTTTACTGATAGTAGATATGTAAGGAGCGGATTTTTCTCCTCAATTAACGTAAATGTCTATAGTAGTACAGTAATTGTTACGTTTTCCAAATCATATCAGGATCAAATAATATTTTTTATTACTAGAGAATATACTTTACAATCAAATAGTATCATTTTCAGTACCAGATCGAGACAATCTTCTTTACGGTAAACATTCCTGGATGCTCGAAGTGCCCAACGTTGTTCAATAAAAATTTTACAAAAATCTGGAGAAAAGCAAACAACATTTACACACTCTTTCTCACATTCATTGCACTTACAAAAAATCATTTGTACAACAAAATCCATAAAAAAAATCAAATGTCTCAGGAGCCGCAGCCGCTCCATCCAGACGGCATTTGAGGCAAATGACAGAAAACTAGGTTTAGTGAGGTATTTATACGAGGCATAACACTTTACGTTCATAAAAAGAACTTTACGGTTGTGGCAACGTGGGGATGGGTCGGACACTATGGACCTGATGTTTTGTGTTCACGACATGAGTTTTACTGTAGCGGATTGATTAGTTACGGTTGTAGGTCGGGAAAGCTGGTTGGGTGCTCTATATATTATTTAGAGTGTAAAGAAACTAAATAGCAGTTATATATATATATATATATATATATATATATAGAGGGAGAGTATAATCTGTAGCTAGCTACAGAACACCATATTGTGTAGCCAGGCCAGGTCAGGCCAGCGGACCGCACCAGGGTCCAACCGAACCACCGCACCACCTGATTGAATTGTCATTTACTGTAATGAATGCAGCCATGCAGGAACCATCATGTATGTTAATTAATGTGAGCCCGCTACCGGTAATCACGTCAATTGTTCTCAAATAATCGCCACATCTGGAGGCTTCCATTTCTTCAGGAGACGTATTTAAAAAGTATCGTAACTTGCCTGTCCTTGTCCAGCTCAAGGGTTGTAGTAACAGATGTACATATTTAGGCCCCCTTTGGATGTAGGATAGGAAAAGTATAGCAAAAGGAAAAATAGAGGAATAATATAGGAATGCATATGTAATCCTATGGGATTGAAAACATAGGAATTATGTGTTTGGCTAGGTATAGAAAAAGCTAAGGAATTCTAAAGGAATCTTAAGGACAAATTCATTTTACTTCTTTATTCAACCTAGGTAAATGACCAATTGAAGCTATTTAATCCTTTGGTTGTCCTTGGTCCTTGTGCATAGGAAACTTTCCATGAGGTATGAGTGGATTCTTTTTTTTCCTATGGTATTCCTATGGAATCAAAGGCAAAGGAATTTTTCCTTTGGTTTTCCTATGCTCTATTCCTACAAACCAAAGGCTAGGATAGAATTGAATCCATAGGAATTGAAATCCTACATTTTTCCTATGATTCACCTCCATTCCAAAGGGGGCCTTACTATTTTTAGTCACCGTGATTTAGTTACTATATAAGCTGTATGTGCATCATCAGGCGACCAGCGCTGCAGCGTGCATCAGTATTTTAGAAAAGGAGCGTGCTGCGTGCATCAGTATGGATTGTACATTATTTAATTATGGTATATACATGTACGCTAGTCATAGTTGGGCACATTGCTTTCTAGTTAGTAGTAGTTACCATAATTTGGTATCAGCTCAGTACGTACGTAGTTACGATTAGAATAAGGAATTACCGTAATTTGACGTAAAGAGGTTACCATAATTCTTATTCCTCGGACTATAATTGAGTACGAAGTTACCACAACTTTATACTTGAGTATTTGATTATAATAATAAAATAAACGTGGCATGATAAATTTATGATAATTCAGGAGAGAGCGACCTTTGCGAGAAATCTAAACTAAGAAAAACTTTCGTCTGCACTAAGAAATATTTACTAGATTTACGAGAATATTTAGGAGAATCTATGAGAGTTACGAGAAATATTTACAAGATTTACGAGAAATCCATGTGAGGTACGGAAAGATATACACAATTTTGTGCTTTTAAACAGTAGCCAGCAAGAAAAACAACAAAATCAAATACTAAAATGTCTGTCGTTCATCAGTCATACATCACACATGAAATTTTGGATGAAACCAAACTAATTCATCTGTATTTAAACAAATAAATCTAACAAAAACAAAATCAAATAGGTCATGCTGCATGCCTGAAGGGGCCTGCCGCCATGCCATCGCTAAGGAGGGAGGGAGGCGACATCTCGTTGCTAGCTTGGCCGCCGCCGAGGGGCACTGCAGCGCTGGGACCGCCATGCGCGTGACAGAAGCCGCTCCGCGCATCGTGGGCTTGGTGGAGATTACGTGCGCCTCGTCGCCCGCAAGCCGGCGCACATCCTGGTGCCGATACCGACGTCGTCGGCCTCGACCATGGCCACGCCGGACCGGAGTCATGGGTGCAGTCCATGACCACGTCGCCAGTGCTGGCGACGTACGTCAGCTTCTCGGTGAGCGATGAGTACATAGCCACGGCCTGGGCTGCCATGTTCGCGAGGGAAGCTGCTCAACCGTCGGGGGCTGCCATCCGAGCCGGAGCCGACATCCGTGCGAGGCGAGCAGCTCCGTCGCCGGGGCTGCCCTCCGACCGAGATCGGTAGGGCGAGCCGCGCCGCCGCCGGGGCCACCGCATCCATGCGAGACGGGGTCACACGGTGGATGGCCGCACCACACGCACCGCCGCAGCATTGGACCACGTCGCGAGACGGAGCATGGAGCCGACGTCGCCGGATTCAGAGCTCAGCTGGGGAGGCCGCAAGTGCGGGGGCAGGCTGTTCTGGTGCCCGGTAGAAGGAAACGTAATCTTGGGCATTAAATTAGTGCATGCATGCATTAGTTCGTTGGGACCACCCGAGTCAAAGGTAATTCCTTTTTTTTAGCCACCACATGTGAGCTGGATCCATCTGGGTGGTGTCTGGTCTGTGTGCGCTTTTGGCTCAGCGGTTGGGTCTGGCTACAAAATCAGATATTCTGTAGCTAGCTAGCTAGCTACAGAATTTGATATTCTGTAGCCAAGCCGTCCGACTCCGACCGAACCAGGCTTGCACCGAACCAGCACCGCTGCACCTGTGGGTTCCCGTAATCACGCGCGAGCCAACCAACGCAATAATGGAAGCAGCTAGCCGGAAGTAAATGCATTGTTTATTAATGGTAATTGAAAAAAGTAATCGGCCACAGTGCCTCACGCTTGGCACCATATGGATCTCGTAACTTAATTTTTCTAGTATGGTAAGAGCATCTCCAGTGGAGGCCCTCAAATGGAGGCCACAAAATTTTATTTGTTGGCTTGACTAAAAAAAATAAGGGCTCAAATTAAGACCCAACTCCAATGGAAAAAACTGTTCCAGCCCCTAACTACCGTGGGACCCAGCTGCCAGTGAAAAAGGAACTCAATCCGTCCGCTTCGTCGCCCTACTCGCGAGTCCACGACTCCTCCGGCGCCCGCCCGTGCCGCCCGCGCCATCGCCCGGCCCGTGCCGCTGCCCGCCGCCGCGCCAGCACCGCCGCCATGGTTTGGCCGAGGTCACGCAGGTCCGGCCGCATCGGCTCGACGGAAGATGCAGGCCTGGCCACGTCGGCGCTTGGAGTAGGTCTCGCGGCGCCAGACGGCGCTGCGGCCGGCCAGCCGGGGCTATTCATTGGTCGGTAGCCGGGAGGCGGGGACGACGCGGTTGCAGCACGCAGCGGTGGGCGTCGTCGTCATCACTCATCAACCCGGCCGGGCCGGTGTTCAGCAGTGCTGCGGTGGGCACGCGCCGGCGAGCGTCATTGGCTCACCGCTGGCCAACGCACAGGCTACGCATGCAGCTCCATCGGCGGGGGCCGGCACGCTGCGAGCTGCAGCCTGCATCTGCGTGCTTGCTCTGAACTCCACAGGCTCCGTCCGTCGCCGCGTGTAGTTGACGTCGCTGTATGTGTGCCTTGGCGCCTTGTTGTCTTGCCTGCGCGCGCGTTCTACGGCTGGCTGTACTGAGCATGCATATCTCGGTCAAGGCCGCCGTATGTCGCCCGCCCCGGTCCATGCATGAGACGCTGCGAAATTGGGCTGGAGGCGGGGGCGGCCCGGCCGGCGTGGATAGCGGCGACGATGGCGGTGTGGCCGCCTTCCGCGCGCTCCACGGGCGGCCTCGGCGCGCCACCGCTTCCGCGTCGCACAGGTCCTTCACCGCCGGCGGCGCTGGCGGTCGACGACGGAGAAGGGTGCGCCATCTTCGCGAGCTGCAAGGGCCGGTTCAACAAGTACGGCATCGCCGTGGGGACCGAACACGGGTGAGCAGGTCGACTTCTTCAACGAGCCGCCGGGTGCGCGCCTGGGCGACGCCGACAGGCTCCAGTGGCTCGACAGCGCCGGCGAGTGGAGAAGACGCCGCCCGACGGCGCCGGTGGGCGGCGCTTGCAACCTGGGAAAGCGAATCTCCCGTGACGGGCGGCCGGAGGAAAGGGGGCGGGGAATAGGGGGTATCCAGTGTAGGGGGTCAAAACTAAAATTTGAGGTTTTGTAAATTTTGAGGTCTCATTAAGGGACTCCATTGGAGTTGATTTTTTCACAAACCCCCTAGAATTTAGGGTAGGGGCTCAAATAAGGGGTGGGTTGGAGTTGCTCTAACAGGGAGGCGTACTTGCATGTGTTTACTAGATTTGCAACTTTTTACTAGAATCCATGTCTTTCTAGTTACGATTTTTAATTTACTACATTTTTGAAAATTATTTACCAGAATATAAACTTTCAGCCCATGTACGTAATGTATTTACTAGAACTTTTGCTTAGTTACTTACTTAAAATATATGTCAATTAAATAATGGTAACTAGAAAGAAGAGTTACTGGAATTTACTAATATTGTTACTGGAATTTTAGTTGCTTGTCATGGTAACTAGGACAGAGTTACTATAATTTGGCTTCATGGTGTTGTTATATACTACTATTTACAATAATGACTAGATGAATTATCATCAATAGTTACGAGAACAATCAAATAGCTTTTGGTGTTAATGAAAATGGCAACGGTGATCCAGATGTATGGGGTCACGATAATTCATTAATAGAAAATACAAATGTGAAACTACACATTGTAAAACTACATATGTCATCTCAAATATAACTGAACATTGCATTATCTAAATTTAGTTTGCTTTTTTTGAACATTCTCTATCTGGCACTACTCCAACACGTGCATCCTAGTGATCAAACTGAGATCATAGGTCATGTATCACTACTAACTAAACTTTTTTTGCGTGGCGGGCAGTTTTAGTTTTGCGTGGCAGGTGGCAAACACTCCGTCACCCATCAAAGGTCACGGAAAATGGCGATTAACCGTGGCGGGCAAAAGGGCCCGCCACGGATAATAAATAAATAAAATAAAAAAAATGAGCCCAATGCCGGCCCAAACGGGCCCAACATCGAAGCGAATCTACCGCCGCCGGAACCGCCGTCTTGGATCCGCCGCCGCCGCCGGAGCTACACCCGGACGCGCCACTAGGACCTGGATCCGCGAGGCCGCCGCGGGATGCTCACCCTCGCCACCACGCGCCGCCCGGAGCCGCGAGGGACGCCGCCGGGACGCCGTGCCACCCCGCGCCGCCGGATCCGTCGGTCGAGGGAGGGAGGGGCCGCCGGGGACGCCCGCGCCTCCCGCGGCTGCCGGAATCACCGGTCGAGGGAGGGGAGGAGGGACGCCGCGCCTCCACGCGCCGCCGGGACGCCAGTCGAGGGAGGGAGGGGGGCGTCGGGTCGTCGATCCGCCGTGACGCGCGCCTCCCAGCGCCGCCGGCCGAGGGAGAGAGGGGCCGCCGGGTTGACGAGTGAGGAGGGAGCTCCGACCGCCGCCGCTGAGCGCTGTTGGAGGGGGGATCCGAGATGCGGGAGGAAGACAGTGGAGAGAGAGTGGAGTGGGAGACGGGAGGAAGGGGAGGAGGCGTGCGCTATCTTATCGGCGCCGTAGAGGGGGAGGACGGGGAGGGGGTGTGTGCGGGGCTGGAGTGAGGGGCAACAACCCTAAGTCTCTAATTTATATGATCCCACTAAGAGTAGGTATGGGCTTTTCTAGCTGGCCACTATTTACCGTGGCGGGCTTTTAAAGTTGCCCGCCACACAAAATTGATTTTGCGTGGACGGGCACCTTAACTTCGACCACCACTGAAAATACACTATTTTTCGTGGCGGGCAAATTAAGGTGCCCGCCACGGAAAATCATTTTGCGTGGTGGCGGAAACCGACCGCCACGGTAAATAAAAAAATGCCCGCCCACGGTTAATCGGGGCATTAACCGTGTGAGAGGGGGCAAACTCGGACGCCCGCCACGGAAAAGATTTTGCAGTATCACGCAAAATTGTTTCGTTAGTAGTGTATGTTAGCTGCTCTAAGTAACCAGCCGCTATCGAGAAGTCTCATGGCCTGAAATCATAAAATATGAACAATTGTAAATTATATCATGCTTTAACAGGAACAATGTGAATAAGGTGGCTCGAGATTGATCAGTAAAGAGGCACATTTAGAATGAACGAACAAGCTTGCATCTTGACGGGCAAAAAAAAAAAAAGAACTAGCTTGCATCTTACAATTATCAGAATGAACGAACTAGCTTGCAGCTTCCAATTAACAGAATGAAACTAACCCTTGAACAGTAATGATCTGATGCCAAGATATATTTGCAATAATGATGTGTAGAATACACTAGAGAAATGGTATGCATTTCTCGACCTCCATATTCTACATAAAAAAAGATATAGATTCCAGTAAAAATGGCATAGATTCCAGTAAAAAATGACATAGATTCCAGTAATGTCTCTAAAGAATCAGAGTAACCACCACACGTGTGTGCTTTCAATGAATTCCATCTTGTACTATTGCTCAACATCACAACATAGTACCCTAAGTGCATTTTGATAATTAGAGAAATGCATAAGAAAACTGATTTGAAAGCAGAGATCCTTAGTTCCTGCATTGAAAACAAAATGAGCAAGAATAACATACTATTACATCTTTGCCTAATCTTTGCTGCAGCTGTCAATTACAAACGCATTCGTCCAACAGATCTGCACAAATAAATTGATTATCAATCCACATGAGGGCGAGCAATAGGAAAAAAATATGCTGAGAAAGGGACTTACCACCAAAACTGGGAATTATCGCTAGTATGATCTGCAACCGGCCCAATATCTAGCGGAGGGTACAGACGAGAAGGCAGCTTCCCAGCAGCCAATAGACACACGAGTAGGCAATTGCCCGGCGTGGATGAATGGTGCCTTTCCCACGGCCAGAAATCAGATCCGTCGCCTGGGCTTCCCGTGCGCGCGCCACCGCCAGCACGCCGGCACAACCATGGAGACAGAAGCCGCTGCCACCACAAGATAGAGGCACCACCATGGAGGCAGGAGCCGCTGCCACCACCAGATAGAGGGCCGCCAGGAAGGAGGATGCCGCCGCCACCTACCGATGGATCCACGCGAGGTAAGTTGCTCTGCCGTCGGGGGCCCATCCACGCGAGGCCGTCGCTCCTCCACCAAGGCAGTGATCTGAGGCTCAGCGAGGCGGGTCGCGTCACAGTCGGGGAGCCTCGTGCGTGCAGGTCAAGCAGCGCGCCGACGCCGAACCGCATCCGCTCGAGGCGGGGGTGAACAGGGGAGGAGCAGCCATGGCGTTATGCATTAAGTGGTAGCGGCGTTCCGTCGACGACGAGGCGCCTATGGTGACTTCGAGAATCTCTAGATCCGCCGGCTGCCCAGTCCTTCGGAGGTGCTCATAGGGGTAGGGTTTGCGTACGTGTGTTCATAGGGGTGAGTGTGTGTGCGTGTTGTGAGCTTCGTGTTGTCTTGTGTAATTCTCAAAAAAAAAAAAATAGTGCACAATATTTTAGGGTTTAGGATTTAGCCAAAAGCGAACTATTTGTAATAGAGGGAGCTGATCAAGTAAAGTGTTGTATACTCTTGTACTGAGCACTGACAAGATATATTGGGCAGGGAGTGACTAGTACAGGAGAGGAAGTCGTTGTGAAGAAGCTAAGGAGTCTTGTCGCCCCTCTAAATTTTAAGCAGTTCCAAAATGAGTTCAACAATCTCAAGAAGCTTAAGCATCAAAACATTGTACAAGTTCTTGGCTATTGTTACGAATCAGAGAAAAGTTGTTTTCATATGGACGATGGAAATAAGGTGTTTGTCGACTATGTACAAACAGCACTCTGCCTTGAGTATTTGCACAATGGGAGCCTTCGAAATCATCTTTACGGTATGGTGCTTCTCCAATTCATGTGTTGCAAGAATGTCTTGGATATTTGCATTTCATTAATAATATTTTGTTTTTACGGGTACAGATGAGTTGTGTGGACTTGACTGGCAGACGCGTTTCAAAATTATTGAAGGGACTTGTCAGGGTCTAAAGTATATGCATAAGGGGCAGGAAGAACCTATTTACCACCTGGACCTAAAACCTGACAACATATTGCTAGATAAGGATATGGTGCCCAAGCTTGCAGATTTTGGTTTGTCCAAGATCCTGAGCAAAGAACAGACATGGACCACAAACAGTTCATATGGAACACTGTAAGTTGAATGCAACAAGTGAACATATCTATTTTTCTAAACCAAAAAAATATGTGCATTAAAAATTCATTGCACTTGCAATGCAGTGGATACCAGCCACCAGAATACATTAAGAAAGGTGAAATCTCAGGGAAGTTCGACATATTCAGCTTGGGTGTTATAATAATAATGATAGTGGCAGGACCTCAGGGCTACTTCAAATGTGCAGACATGTCTTCATCAGATGAGTTTGTTTATCAAGTGAGAAATGACAGTATTAATAGGACCACTTATTGTCTAATATTATGTCATCTGTGTACATTGGAATAGTATTAGACCATCTAAACGTTTGATTTTTTAGGTCCGAAAAATTGGAGGAACAGGTTGCAGGGAACATGCAGTAGTGATTCCTTGTTTGAAGCATGTTGCCACCAAGTAGAGACATGTATTGAGATAGCACTGAAATGTGTGGAGGATGATAGCCAAAGAAGGCCCGATATACTGATCATCGCTGAGAGGCTGAATGAGATAGTAGGCCCGATATCTTCAGATATTGGCATGGTATTCAATACTCCATTTATCTCCTTCATCTAAGTAAAAATGTTTTAGAGCAAGTATTATAGATACGCCGACTGCCGGCTGGGATGCATGTTGTGATGGTGGCGGGCCCCACTATCTCAGCCAATAGCAGGGGCTGAAGGGCCTCTTCGCCGGCTTGAGCAGGCGCATGGCCAGACGCCGGCTTGCTTCTCTCTCTTCCTCCACGTAGATTCCCAGCTCGCTCTCGGCCACTCATAATACTTGCTCTTATTCAAAAGTCTCCCTTCATATAAGCTCGGGACTTGCTTGCATTTATTGTCCCTTTGTGTGCTCATTTGACTACCACATGCCTGCATTTATTGCCTCTTTGTTGCTCATTGGCTATTCCTTGTTTGTGACTCCCCGTATGCCCTCATCCCAAGATGATTAAATGTGAACTAAGTGCTCTTTGGTCATTGCAGCAAAGGCTAAAACGATGGAGGTAAATAGACGGCGGGAGTATAATTTTTGCAGGCATATAATAGAAAGTTAGAGTTAGGCAAGAAATAATTTTAGAACATGCTCAATCATGTGATCAACTCACATATTTAATTTTCCCCAGTACAATAGGAACTGCTTCTCAACAGTATTGGCAACTCCTTGATTCAAGAGCCTTAATAATTTACAGCTGTTTTC
The DNA here is from genome assembly GCA_015847255.1 of Hyparrhenia diplandra. NCBI lineage: Eukaryota > Viridiplantae > Streptophyta > Magnoliopsida > Poales > Poaceae > Hyparrhenia > Hyparrhenia diplandra. The sequence continues at coordinate 149,247 of JADLZK010009883.1, forward strand.
AATCCCCTAGAACTGATATTCATTGTTAGAAATACATTGATCATTAGGAAAGTTCAAATTTCTAGTACTACATCTGTGTATATTATCTTTTATATCTACAAAACTATACAATATTCATATTTTCGTATTGAAAGCAAATATTCTATAATATATAAGATACTATATGATTCATATTCATCGAACTTTAACGTTGAATATATAAATTATTACTAAGATTGACAACATAATACTGATATTATTCAAGATATCAGGAAAAGTTCGTTCTTAATAATATATATTTTCATTTCATTTAGACAATGCAAAATAAATCATTAGTTCAAATGTCACGATGAAATAAATTCAATCGCTAAAAAGAATTGCATAATTGAATTGTTGGGTTTTTTTCACAAACCAATTGAAATCTTGCAGGTTCACGGGAGAGGATGTCAGGGGACAATTTCAGAAATTTCAATGCATAATAACAAGATAGAGATGAGAAAGGAATCAAAGGATATCACATTTCAACTCCAAAATAATAATTTTATTGTAGGCCCTAGTTGCAGCGAATTGGATATTGAAGCACAAGAGACATCATTAGATGTAGCAGAAGAACTATTCATTGTGGGGAGAACAGAAGAAAAAGGGGCAGTAACAACTTCTCTACTTGATAGCATGTCAAAAAAGATAGTCATACTTCCTATACATGGTATTGGAGGGGATTGGCAAGACAACCTTTGCAAGATTGATTTACAATGATCCAAATTTCAAATGTTATTCTCAAGTATGGGTCAATGTGTCCCAAAGATTTGACTTGAATAAAATTCGTGCATCCATTATTTCACAACTATCTGAAAAAGAGAGCCAAACTAATGAAAGACAGATGACACACAATTGCCTCACAAAGCTATTTTCTGGTAAGAAGATTATGATAGTTTTAGATGATCTCTGGGAGGATAATCAGTTCCAGCTGCAAGAGTTGAAGGATATGCTATATCATAATGAAAGCAACATAATTATATTAGTAACAACACGCAATGAACGTGTTGCCGAGAGAATTTGTACTAATCTTGAACCATACAAGATATTACCCCTGACAAATGACATGTGTTGGGATATAATAAAACAAAGAAGTGGTTTTGAAGCTAGAGAAGACAAAGAACAATTGATGGGTATAGGAAGGAGATTGCTCAGAAATGTGGCGGTGTGGCTTTAGCAGCTCAATCTCTTGGCTTCACTTTGAGGTCGATGAATGTTGACCAATGGATTAATTTGAAATACAATGATATATGGAATGAGCCTATTTCAAAGGATGTCTCTATGGCAAATCATGTTCTTGCATCTTTAATGCTAAGTTATAGCTATATGGCTCCATGTTTGAAACCATGTTTTACCTACTGTGCAATATTTCCAAAGGGTGAAAAGATAGTTAAAAACGATCTAATTTACCAATGGATTTCTTTGGGTTTCATAAAGCCATCAAAACTACTCTCCAACACGCAGCTCTGTGAGAAGTATATTGGGCAGCTCCTTGGACACTCTTTCTTTCATGTGGTACTGAAGGTATGTTACTTCAAAATGCAAATACTACATCTGGATTTTTTTTTTCTTACTTCTTCCATCAATTTAAAAGAAACTTACATATTGCAAAATTTCGATGAAGCACGCTAACATATATTGTACACTGGATTGGAGCATCCGCTTAATTAATGTCACTACTTAGCTGTAGTTCAGAAGTGGTGGTCAATGGCCAATATTTTGAACAATTACTATCTCTAAACACAAAGCAATGAAGGAAACGTTTAGAGAAATCACACCTAGCTAGGCTATTACAACCGGGTATATTATAGCCACAATCTATATTTTGATCTACCTCTAGTCACAAATACGTGATGATTTTTTGGTTGTCTAGTTTTAAACATAAACCTCATAAAATGCTCTTTGCGTATTGAGCTTGAATGTGTAAAAGTAGTTTGAGTAGATTTGACTTGAAAAATACTTTATGGAAACAAAATACATCGAAATAAAACTAGTAGTTAAAGTATGAAACGGTTGACTTGAGACAACTCCAAAACCTAAGTTGTCTTTGACTAGAGGGAGTAGATTAAGATGTAGATTGAGATGCATAATATATCAACTCAGTTTCACTTTCCTTTAGAATCTAGTATAAAAGGAGCCATTCAAATTTTTTTTTTTTTTTTTTTGACAAGAGCATGGTTGAACATAATACATTTCTATGGTACGGCCCAAAGGTGCTAATATGGTACCATGCAAAGAAAACTTCCCTTCCATATGGTGCTAGAAACCCAAGCTTCACAAGCAGCGTAACAAAACAGCAATCACCTATACAAAACAACCACATGCTTACTAGGACTCGAGTAATGTACATCAGATTCATTTTTCCTGGCAACATTAAGTTATTACCTGTGACATCATACAGCGAGACAACATTATTAAATAATTATGAAGGAGGAAGAAAGATGTCATCTATGCTCATCAAGTTATCATGGTCATGGTATCACTATCACATTTATCTAGCCACCAGTACATGCAAATAAACACTGGAAACTAGTACTACACATCTTCTTGCAAAGTGATACTGTAGTTGAAAGGTGGCTTTCGGAGCTTCATAGTCCAGAACTGACACCAAATAGTACTAGCAAGAGCTGAAAGGTACCACACATACAGTATAGCTAGGTTGCTGCTAATTGTGATGCCTTTACTACTAGATTAGATGAGCACGGCTAGTACTAAACAGGCAAAATCACAACTGATATAAGTAGTTAATCAGCAGAATCGCAACTAAAAGTGTGTGCAGCAGCTGCAGCTAAATAAACACCAAAAACTATGCTAACCTCGATATCCCTATGCACCAAAAGTGTGTGCAGCAGCTGCAACTAAAAGTGTGTGAAGCAAAATCACAACTGGATCTTGAAGGAGTAGGATCGGGTTTGTCTGTGTCAGCATCAGCGAACCTGCGACTCTGGCAGGTGGACCCCCCGCTTGTCCTGGGAGGGGGCGGGTGGGCTAAGAGCAAGAGCAAGGGCATGTGGCTTCCATATATAGCCCACCTACTTGTCTCACAAATATTCTTGGCTATTCAGTCCACAGCCCACCTCTCTTTCCTCTCCTTTTCTCTTCCTATTATTATACAGTACTTGCTTTAACGGGGAGGAGTCGAGGAGAGGTGCATGTCGGGTCCACCCAATGTCAATGCAACTAGTTAGAGCAAATTTGGAGCATCTCCAACAGCTCACCAATAACTTTTTGACAATAGGATTGTAATGATAGTCGCCAAATACTGTGTTTTGAATTATCCAGGAGATGATAATCTCTTCAATACCAAGCACCCACATGGAAGGTTCTAATATTTATTTTCCTTTTCTTCTCTCCTAACTACTTCTTGCACAGCATAAAGGCTCTGGTGTGTCCACCCAAAATCGATGAAATTCGACTGAAATTGAGAACCCTCCCTGCAATGTGACCCTATCCGCGGAGCTATTATCTCTAGGCTAATGTCCACCTCCTGCCAAAATACTTCCTACGGTGGGATCCCCCCATATGATGCATGATCTAAAATTTCAAACCCTAATTGGCCAACATATGATGCATGATCCAAAATCGCAAACTGCATCGTGCACCATGGAAAGGAGAGGCACAACAAAGTTCGGAAATAGAGAATTGATAGCTTCTTTTAACTTATATCTTCTGGGTCCTACGTCCAAAAAAATGCTCAAACATACACATATGAAAATCGATGCCTAAAAGACTTTCGTAGAGTCTACTTCTTTTGATCACCGTACCAATGCCCACTCTGTGTGGCTGCTCTTTGCGGCCACCATAGAAGTAAGCCGGTAGCACAGCACTTACCTTAATGATAACAGAGAGGATGTCGTGCGTCATGCCGAATGAAACCGCCACATTTGCCACCACAGTGGCAGTGTGGACTGAGCAGAGAAAACACCCATGCATTTTTTTATATAAACAAATTAACATCCGTGTTAGCCTTAGATGTGACTAGCATGAATAATTCTCAGTCAGGGTATAGAGAGACACAATTTAACTTACATTGTGAGATACGGAGGGAGGATCTCTACAATAAAACAATATTAAGAGATAGTCTAGCAAGAAACGAAATTGATTATTTTTTATATCCTTAAATAAATTCTTGATTAATTGAATGTCCAAGCAGATGTAGCAGTAATATGACTTCATATTTATTTTTATTGGTTTTCAAGTGTGGTTGACCTGCAGCGAAAGTTTGTTGGATTGCCCATGTTTAATTAGCGAGATCATACAAATCAAGAGTAGTTGACAAATTAAACCTGACCCTAGAATATACTTCTGTTGCAGACTTCTGAAGCACATCATGAAGATGCTACATTTTTCACGATGCACGATCTGGTGCATGACTTGGCACTATCACTCCTGGGTGACCAAATTCTGGATCAGAGCAAACAAGGCAGTACTAGGGAAAGCAGCTGTTGCTATGCATTGGTAGCAGATTGTAGCAAGCCATTGGTGTCGTGCCCAACTTCTTCGGACAGTCTAAAGGCAATGCGGTTTCTAGAATGTGGCAAAATCGAACTCTCTGGTTCTACATTTTCACCTGCAAGGTACTTGTGCGTTTTGGATTTAAGTGAATGCTGCATACAAAATTTGCCAGATTCTATTGGTCAGTTAGAGGAGTTGAGGTATCTTAATGCCCCGGGAATCCGAGATCAATGGATTCCCGATTCAATCACCAACCTCTTGAAATTAATTTACCTAAATATTCATGGATCCTCTGAAATCCTGGCCCTTCCAGAAGAAATTGGAAAAATGGAAGTTCTAACATACCTTGATTTATCAGGCTGTACGAAGATACAAAATCTTCCAGAATCATTTTGTGATCTTACAAATCTCGACCATCTGGATTTATCTAATTGCTCTGAAGTTAAAGGGGTATCATATTTACTGGGTAGCCTCACGAAAACCCAACATTTGAACTTGTCATACTGCAAAAATATTGGAAAGTTACCGGGAGCATTGGGCACCCTCACGGAACTACAATACTTGAATTTATCATACAGCTCATACCTTGACATAGAAGATGCAGAGGTCTTGGGCTCCCTCAGGAAGCTTAAATATTTGAACCTATCTTCAGAAAAAAATGCTATCTGAGAAGGCTCCCTGAAGCTTTGGGAGGCTTCACTGAACTCAAGTATTTGAACTTATCGGGTTTTGTGGGTCTCAAAGTATTACCAGAATCATTTGACAAGCTCTGTAATTTGGTCTACCTTGATTTGGCAAGGTGCTATCTTGTCGAAGTTGCACCAAAAGTGTTGCCAAACTTTACAAGGCTCCGATACTTAAATTTAAGTTGCTGCTCCCAGACGCTCAGAGGACTAGAAGAAGTCATCTGCAGTCACTCTGAACTCCGCTATTTAAATTTACAACGTTGCCTGAGGAATACGTGCGGCGATCAGCGAGGAGAAGAAATCAACAGTTTTCTAGGGCTCATTAGTACCCTTTACAATTTAGAGCATCTGATATTGTCTAGTAATGACTGTATTTATAGTATTCCCGAAACGCTTGGCAACCTAAGAAAGCTACATACACTGGATCTCTCATGGTGCTCCAACCTACAGAAGCTGCCGACAAGCATTTCTCAGATTTGCAGTCTGAAGGTTCTGAATACGATGCATTGTGATAAGTTGGATAAATCCACGATACCTCAGTTTAACAGTACCTCAATCTTATTTCCCCAATTTATTGTACGTGCTGTTGACGGTGAATCTAGCAGTACTCTTATTCAGCTCGAGAAAGAAGATCCAACTGTCTTGGAGATAAGCAGGCTTGAAAATGTGAAGTCAGTACAAGAGGCCCAAAGGATAAAACTCATCAACAAACAGATCATGGGTGATTTAACATTTGTGTGGACTAGAGATGCCAAGAGATATGTGGACGACATAGAAGTGCTGCAAGAACTAGTGCCACCATCTAGCTTAGGAAAATTCAGCCTACAAGGTTATATGAGCGTAAACTTTCCATCCTGGATGATGGGCGGCATTGCCAATTATTTACCTTATCTTACAATCTGTCACATGTGGGAGTTGCCCAAGTGTCACAAGCTGCCACCACTTGGTCAATTACCGAACCTTCAAGAGCTGCGTATCAAAGGACTGGACAGCATTAGGAAGATTGACAGCGACTTCTATGGCGGCACTGGACCATTTCCTCAACTACAGGTCTTTTTCATATGCAACATGAAAAGCTTGGAAGAGTGGAACACGCAATACACCTCTGGTGAGCAGGGTGAAGAGGTACTCGTGTTCCACAACCTTACTGGCTTGAATATATTCAACTGCCCCTTGCTGAGGCTGAAGCCATGCCCTCCTAGAGGTGATTACGAATGGACCATAGTGCATAGTGATCATGTAATGTCATCATGGGAGGAGAGAGGGCAAGTCGAAGCTTCCACCTCCTGTGCTCTAGATACTCTGAATATAATTGGCTGCAAGGTGCCTATATATCAGTGGAGGCTGCTTTACCACCTCCCTGCCCTCACAGAATTAAACATCACGGAATGCAGTGATCTGACATGTAGTCCACCAGGTATTCTTGGGAGTCTTACCTCCCTAGAGTCGTTAAGTTTGGTAGATTGTGGAAGCCTTGCAGCGCTGCCTGATCGGTTAGGAGACCTCACCTCCCTCCAAACTCTTGAAATATACAAATGCGAAAGCATCAAGGCTCTGCCAGATAGCATAGAGCAACTCACCAATCTGCAATTTCTAGTAATTTCGGACTGCCCTGACCTAAAACAGTGGTGTGAATCAAAGGAGAACAAGATGAAGCTAGCTCACATAGAAAATATAGTAAGTGCCCTGACGATGTATCCGTTATAACTTTCTTTATTTGCACCGACTACTCTCTCTGTCAGCTTATAGTGTTGCATGTCTTAGAGGATTTCTCTTCCTTAGATTGCTATGCATTAATATGCTAATATTCACTTTATGAAAGAAAATAAGGCTTTCCTAGGTTACTTATCTGGTCAAAATTAATTGGACACATTTAATTTTACACAAAGCGTATTTTTAACACTCTGTTTTCTAGAATGTAATAGATGTTTTAAGTATATTGAAACGAACTAAGAAAATCTCGAATGGTTAATTAATTTAAAATATCATAAATATGCGACATTTTTTCAGTCCAGCAGTATAATAATTATATGAAAGAACACCAAAACCGTGATCAAACATTAGAAAGTCCACCTGAGACAACCATGCATTTACCAGCACCAGTTAAACGGTATGTAGTTGCTTATCTCCTTATATTGTTGCAAATAATGTGTGGTTTTCAGATATTGGATGAGTCCGACCAAGAATAGAGTAGAGATATCTAAAGGCATGACTCAGACCATGCATGTCTAATCTGCTGCATATTATGCTTCCAACAATGGGGTCCAACTCGTCCAAGGAGATGTCAGGAGTAAAGAGATTTCAAGCGATGCTGCTGCATGCTACAATGGGGTCCAAGGAGATTTCAGATAGAACATCTTCAACAATCCATGCATGTCATCAGACTCATCACCAAGTGCACAGAAGGCGTAATCAGGTTCAGGTGGAGAGCATCAGAGCGCCTCAAAGACGGGGAGATACCACATCAGAGAGGAGCCAAGCCGATTGTATGTGTGGGAAATGGATGACGGATGGCAGTGGCACCCCGGGACGTTTTCGTCCATCAAGAAGAGCAGCGGCGGCCGGTGGAGATGGATGATGGATGGCAGTGGCACCACGGTGAGCCAGCCACGCGCGGCAGAAGAGGCGAAGTCAGGCTCCGTACTCTAGGGGGAGGCCGTTGAATACCACCAGGGGCGAAGCTAGTACAAAATTTATGGTGGTGCACTATGTTAACAACAGTGTACAAATAGTCTACTTTCAACTAATTTATATGGTCAAAATAAGTTATTTAGTAGTATATATATTTATTTGCCTGGTGCCTGTGCACCACCAAAGCCTAACGTGGCTTCGCCACTGAATACCACACCGCTCGCGCCCGTCTGTCCATCCTCGCCGGCCAAGAAAGCAGGGTGCATTTCGTCGAGCACCTTGTCTGCACCGCGAGGGACGGAAACAGGCAGAGCAGGAAGCTGACTCTGATCCGCTGAGGAGCCGACCATGGCCTCCGGAGTCCGGACGCCGTTGGAGCGCCGAGGCTTCTCGCCCCAGGCTGTATTGTGCCACCGGCTGCTGCTAGACTCTGCGGGCTCCCATGTAACAAGAACGCAGAAATTATGTGTGTTCAGATTAAGACATTTCCTTACTGAGAAATGCTGCATTTTAGTTATCCCTATAACTCCACAGGACTTCTAGTAGCTTGCTTAAGCTTTTTTGTTATATCTAAAACACGATTCTTTGTCTGTGCACCGTGCCATGTCTTCTGCCATTTGTGATTCTAGCTGGTGTTCCATCTACTTTTTCTCATTTTTAGATAATAAATTCATTAATCCGGATCTACTTCGTCTCTAGCCATGGACTCTGAAACGGAAGCCTAAGGCAATAAGCCTGACTAGGATTGGGGACAAGACGCCGATTGGCAATGGCGGCGGCCAAAAACTGGTGGCACCAAGTAGTTGCAGATGAGGATGGAGGATGCTAGCAAAAGTTTTTGAAGGAAATGAGAGCAAAGTTGATGATCAGTACCGATTACTGAACCAATGTGAGGGCTTATTTGCAGCACTGGCGAGGGACATGCTGGAGCCAGTTTTGGATAAATGGGGTGCTGTACTCTAAAATGCACAGTAGACGCCCCCTTTTTGTTCATAATTTTTAGAACAGTCTTCTGCTCCATGATTACAAGGACGCTAGAACAAACTAAACAATGATTCAAGAGAAACAATATAGTTCCTTTTATGCAAACTAAGCAGAGAGCACCGATAGAATGAACCTGACGCTGCAACCATGGATCAGCAGGAACCATGGCTGTGTCAGGCTCTTATGTTTGACTAAGAAACGAGTTAGTATTCGAGATTGACAGCTCACGCTATCCTCTAATAATAAACACATTTTAACTACTTAGTACGAACTACGAATAACACCACAAACCATGGCAGGATAATTCGTCAGGCTTGATCTGTATACACTATCAAGTAAAAAAAAAAACAGTAGCTCCATCCCTGTATATACCAGTGGGGGAATAAAAACCAGAGGGGATAAATACCATTAGAAGCTTCAATTAAATACTTGCATTTGGAGCATTTGAGGCACATACATAAGCATTGCAGAGATACAAGTTCTTCCTCTGACCTCAGTTCTTCTGCAACTGGGTAATAACTCACCATACATACATAAGCATTTCGAGCATTTGAGGCGCATAAAAAAGCATCACAGAGATCGAGTTCTTTCTCTGATCTCTGTTCTTCTGAAACTGGGTAATCCCTCACCATACATACATGCAGCAAATTGGGAATGAGATACAGGTATCTCCTACAAATGGGGTTGCAGTACAGAATGCATCACTGTACACATTATCTCTGTGAGCAAACTGCAGCACCCACCAGCCACCACCCAGTACACATCAGGTTTGATACTGACTGAGATTACTCAGGGGGAAACATCCAGACAGGGAAACCAAAGCTCAGCACTGGTGAACCGATACTGCGAGGCAATGGCTCAACAATACGCCTTGTCTTACCATCTCTCATGTTGTACACAAATGCGTCATGAGGGATGTAATGATCGGGAACAAAGTAGATAAGGTCGCCTTCAACTCCAGAGTGCTGGCCAGAAGGAAAAGACTTGCAGCCGCCTGTACCAACGAAGATGCAGTCGCCACCGAAGCTGTGGATCTCAGTGAGGCTATTTGGTTTCGTGCTCAAGTCCATCGCAAACACTTGGACCTTAAGAACTCTGTGCCTGACTTGGTAACCACCATAGTATCTGATGATCAGCAACAGTCTTCCACGCCACTCCACCATGTTGCAGCTCAGTACATGATTGGGACCAAGAGGGGTAGTGAGGAGCTTCTCGATCAGGCAATCCTTCATGCGAGAGAACCTGACCCCACGACCATCCTCCACGATCTCGAGAACGAAGAGGGATGGCATGAACCTCCAGAGCATGTACAGTTTCCCTGATAGAAGGCCATGTCGATATGCCCAGCAATCAAAGAATGCTGCCAGACACGCCATGTCTTCATGCCAGGTCTCCAGAGCGCCAGTTCAGGCCTGGACCTGCAGAACGCGAAAGCAGCCACAATGCACTTGGTTCCCGACTCTGGTGAAGCAGATAGCACCACTTTGCGCAGTGAGCAGGAGGAATCGCCCAGGCGCGGTAGATGGAGCACCACGTGGGAGAAGGCATTCACCAAGAAGCACTCGCCGCCGGACTGCCTGGCGCCCACCAGCCACGAACCAGAGGATCCCACGCAGTCGGCATGGTCGGCATCCACCACCCGAGGCATCCAGGAGCGCCGCGCCGTCGCCGTCAGCACGCCCCCGAGGGTCAGACTGGCGAACCTGAACCTGGGCATCACGAGCAGGGGCAGCGGCGGGGGCCACGCCGCGGGCGCGGGAGGCGGCGCGCCAGTTGCGGCACACGGACCGCACCCTGGCGCGGTCGGCGAGACAGGGGAGGAAGCTCAGCACGACGCCCAGGGCGTCTGGCTGGAGGCCCGCCCACGGCGATGGCGGCGACTCGTCGCGCTCGGGGTCAAATCTTCGCCTCTTCTCTTGCGGCATTTCGTCGAACGCCTCGCCTGCACGAGCCAGCCAGACAACTACCTCACTCTGTGGCCGATACGCGGCAACCAGAATCAACAACGGCGACGTTGTACTCAGTATGGGAGCGGAGAAACTCACCGGCGTTGTCCGCCCCCGAATCCATCGCCGCCGGAGACTATCGCCCGTGCGTCTCTTTATCTGACAAATCCGAACATCCCAGCAAAGCTTCGCCAATCAAGAACCTGCAGAAGAATCAAGCAGATTATGACTTCATGCTCGATGATTGATGAACTGGCTTTAGAATTCGGGGCTGCGACTGATAAATCGGCGACCTTCGTTTTGCAGCAGGGATGGGGACAGGATTGCTCAAAGATTGTGATCGTCTTGCTCTTCTCAGCCCAAAAGGGAAAATGCCCGCCGTACAGCTTGGTGAGTACTGTTACTGCCGGATTATAATAAGGCAAAAAAAAATGTTAACCTTGTACAAACAAAACATATTTTAGTGTCTTAAAAACATATTTTAGTGCTCAACATATTTTCTATTATTACAAAATTCACCTCATATGGTTTCTAATATAAAAAATCCTTTGTAAATTTAGAAAAAAAGGAAAAATAAGGATTGGGGATCTAGGTTTTGGCGGTGGGGATTTACCCGATTAGATGAACATGAGTAGATGACCGACGGATTAATCAGATCGCTTGGGCATGTTGTTGTATCAGTTGGCGTTGTAGGTTGAAGGAGGAGATGTCTCACTACGAGGGTTGTGGTTGAGTAATCGGGGCCGATAAGGGTGGGGATGGAGTTGGAAGGGATTAGTGGATCGGAGTTAAGAACTCACTTGTGAAGAATGTGGAAGGGTCTTCTCACGGGGGGTGGAGGGTCTTCGGAGGCAACACACTCGAGTTGTAGTCGGGATTAAGTTGGAGAAGAAAGGAAAACAATGGATGGGGGGTTACTTATACATACTTGGGGCTGAGCGGTGGAGTATACATAGTCAGGTATGTGTCATAGTAGAAGCAAGAAAAGCATGAGTAGACTTAATTATATTATTATGGGTGAGCGGTAGAAGCATTGTCAGATTCGTGTCGAAGAAGAAAAGACAAAACGGTGGGTGTAGCTTTATTAGATTTTCGTGAGCGATGCCCGTGCACTTAGACGTAAGTAAGAGAAGAAACAAGAAAGGGTGACAGGATCATAAACCGTGGGCGAGTTGTGGGGCCCGCTTGAGCTCGAGTACAAAAAGAAATAAGACAAATGTGAGTAGAGATTAATGGCGAGAGTAGAAGATAGTTGGGTTTGATGGGAGAAGAAAGAAGAAAAGGGTGAGTAGGATTAATTAGGTTGAGGGTGAGCAGGATTAATTAGGTTGAGGGTGAGCGGTGGTGGCACAATCTGGATTAAGTTAGAGAAGGATCGAGAAAGGTTCAAAAAGAGAAGGAATGAGAAATGGTGTGTGGGCATTAACTAGATTGCATGAGCGATGCGACACTATTGTTGTTGAGTTGAAGAAAAACAAGAAAGATTGGTAGGTGGTTTTTAGGATATGGTGACGAGGGTAGTGTATTTAGGTTGAGGTGGGAGAAGAAACAAGACTGATGAGCTAGATCAATTAAATTTGTGGGTAAGTGGTGGAAGCATAATTAGTATAGGATAGACAGGAAATTAAGAAAGGTTGACTAAAGATTAATTAAGGCATGGGTGAGATGGGGCGGCACATTTGGGCATGTGAGAAAAGAAACAAGAAATGGTGAGCAAGATTAATTAGGTTTGACATGTGTGGTGGCTACACATTTAGGATCGACTAGGTGAAGAAACAAGTAAAGATAAATGTGAATCAAGTATACCTCTAGATCTATATTGGGGCACAATGAAAGGACCACATGACCCAAGAGAAGGGTGATAGGGCTGAGCAAAACCTTAGCCTATGCAAATACAAGTTCACAAATATACGAAGGGCACCTAAGACTGAAAAGATCACACCAATTAATGAGTCCTTAGGATCATCATACTATGTCCTAAGCAAGGTTCACACAAAGATTAAGGTCCTTAAGTGGGGAAGGAAAATATATCACTTAACCTACTTACATATAATTCTAGTTATCGCACCATTGAATTTGCACACAAAAACCAAAGCACAAAACTAGGACCAAGAATTAATGCAAGAAAGTAAAATAGGCAAAGAGAGAACTAGATTTTTGCCATGGTATTGTGTTGTTGCCAAGTTGGAGCATCAAGTACACACAAACACTTCGTTTCATTTATTTTGTCATCAAGTCTCAAGTACTGACTAGTGAATATTCATTCTCCACTTCAGAATGGAGGGTTCCAAACTATGAAATCCAATACGGGACTCTCAACAAAAAAACGTCCATTAGGAAGCTTGGTTATCTGGCCCTCTACCAGTCCCATACCCACCAAGATTAACAAACAACAATGCCATGATGAAAACTGAACCAAGAAGACAACGATGTCATGAAAACTAAACTAGGAACATCATAATCACATAATGCACACTCCCCAATTTGCAACCTTCCACCTGTCAACTCACTATCACGTGTCTTTCCATCTTGATTCCCCCCTTCCCCCCATGTTCTTGCCCTATTCTTCTCTCAGTGTGTCTCCTTTAACAGTGTTGTCCTTGACTCAACAATCATGCCATCCTAGCCTGACAGTGTTCCACACCCTTGTACTGCCATTGCTCAATCGGATTGGAATGACAATTCCCCTCGCTCCCCCATAGCTTATTCTATTTGAACCGTAAGATCCTTGCCATCGCACTCCCATAGCTTAGTCGATTGGAATGACTATATAAACAAAACAAGAGAGAGTCTCATATGCCAATGGCTACTGGAACGGATTTGAGGGTCCAAATTTGAACGTTCCTGTTTGAGTGTATGCCAAAAAAAAAAAAAACCCTCAAAAGTAAGAGTAACGCTCAAATCAAAAGTTGGGGCTTTTAATTTATGGGCCCATACTAGAGTTGCTCTTTGGACACACATCGATAAGCCTAGCATGACCCCCAACTTGATATACCTATGTCATCCCTACATTTGGATTTTAGAGTGTCTCTAGTGTGCACTAATGGACAATCTACTTGTAATTTATCCGTCACAAAAAAAATTATATCTATGAAGGTAAAAATGCCTCAACATAGTTCCCACAAACAATCCACGTGTCTAGCTAACATCGTACCCAATAAATAATCTATGTGTACCACAGAACTATCCTCCACGGTTGACACTTAGCTAAATGAAATCTAGGGTCACCGGGCTATCGACAGCCAATTTGTCAGTTTTGATAGATAGTTTGAAAAGTCTTCACTTAGTCACTTAGCCCCTAAGATCACGTTGAGGCTTGGGTATAGATGAATAATACATTAGCACTAGCTCATAGTCATCAGACCTTGTCTCTTCAATGCAACACCTTTTGGTGACATGTCTACATGGATAGTATGTCACACCTCTAGAATAGTCTACTAGGGCACAACCAAGCTACACAAAGACACCAAAGTCCCAACATGTTGAAGCAAACAATTTTGCTTACACAGTCCGTCAAGATTACATAGATCTGACTCACTTGACTTAGTGGATACAAATGATACAGGGACTACGGTATGCACAAATCTTGATTTTCGAGGCGACATCAGACCTTTTCGATGGTCCGACACTGTAATGAGATAATCCACCTGTTGGTGTAGCCCCGGAGCAGGCTACCCCCTGGTAGGACGAATCACACAACGGAGTAACGCTTGGTGGTGTAACTCAACTGGAGTATATTTTCATTAATTCTCTCTCTCTCTCTTTCATTACAGTGACCCTTGAGGTCTATTTATAGTCCGTAGACTTTTACAATTCCAAAACTACCCTTCTACCTACCCTTCAGCCGCCGTACTCCTTCCTCGGGCCTCATGGGTAGGATGGTAATATCCCCCGTGTTCTCACCGTCCCTCGCCCGGGGCGTCGGCGTCGGACCCCGACCACCTGCAAAACAGTGGAGGACATTCGACAGGGATTGACCGCATACACTCCTTTCGGCCGGAGTCAGGTTGCATTCGCAGCAGTCTACTACTCTTTGTGCGCGAGCTAAGGCATTCGCCCCAGCAGGCTGGAATGTCAGAGTTCCGCCTAGGGCGGAACTCCGGCCGACCCCGCCAGGCCGTACGCCTCGACATTCGGCAAGACAAGCCGTAAGTCGACACATTCGGATGAGACTCAACTAGCGCCTCCTGGTCTGCCGAAAGCTGTTGCCTTCGGCTTCCATAGCTTGGGGCCATGGCTTTCGTGGCTAAGTCATGACCTCCGGAAGACCGATCCGGCATGGAAAGCGAACGGCCGCCTCTCCCGCCCGAAAGCAGGTGCTTTCGACCAAGACGCGCCGTGAGGCCCTGGCCGCGTCAGGACCCGGATGCCGCGGCATTCGGCCTTCTGCGCCGAAAGCAGGCCCATCGTGCTAATCTCGGCCGAGTTTCGCCGGGCCGACCGTAGGGGGGTGGCAACGTTCCGGCCTCCTCCCAACAGTAGCCCCTCGAGGCCAAGGGTAAGGCTCTTTCGCCTTTCCCTTGGGTTCGACCTTTCGGCCCTCAAGAAACCTCCTCTATGCCGAATGTCTGAGCGTTGCCTTTGTCGTCTGGTCGATTGGTTATATCTTATTTATTTCATATTAAAGTGTTTTTCATCTAAACCGCTCGGAGGCGAGGACGTTGTCGCCTCGGGCCGCGTGCCCGTGAATCGACGGATGGGATGTTGTCTCGAGCCGCGTGCGATTTCGTTCTATATAAGGCGGCCCCTGGCGAGGGGGCGAACTCCCCGTGGCTCATTTGCTCTTTGACGCCTTTGCTTTCTTGGAGCTCTTCGACTTTCCCCTCTTTCGGAGATCCTTTGGTTTTTCGCGCGTGAAGGCTTTCGGCACCTCGCTTCTCTTTCCGAGTAAGTTTTGTTTTACATTCTCCTTTTATCTTTCGTCTCGGTTGGGGTCCGCACTTTTATTTTAGGGTTTCGCCGTTTTTTCTCTTTTGTAGTTTCGTTGATTCGCTAAAATGTCGGGTCCGCTTGCATCGGGATCCGGCTCTTCGTCGAAGAGCTCCGACTCTTCTAGCGAGTTCTTCGGATTCAGATTCGTCGTTTGTTAATGCGATTGACTTACGTCCCATTCGAACATCGACCCGCATTTGTATTCCGGTGGATGTGACGAGAGTTACGAGCATACCAGCCCCCGCTAGTCCGCAAGTTTTGGATGTTGCCGATATGGATGTTGACATTGAGGGGTCCCCTATTGGTGGAGATGTTCGGCGCAGGGCGATCCCGATCTTTGGCTGAAATGGAGCCCGAGGCCTCATTCGGAGCTGCTTAGGGCTCGGACGATGGCAACTTTTCAGTCGCGAGAGGGTCCGGTGAGAATCAGGGCCCTCGGCGCTTCGCGAGGTTTCTTGGGCTGGGGTGTCTCGCGTTTCCAAAGCACCTTGGATGACTACATGCGAAAGGGTTGGATGGATCGCGTGACCGGGTCATTTTGTCGGGCGCCGGGGGGATGAGCGTTACCCGAATCCCGGGCCCGGGAGGCTCTTGTTTTCAAGGACTATTTTGGCCGGGTTTCGACTACCCCAATGAAGATGCTTTTATCGGTGGGGTTCGGATCGATTCGGGTTGCAGTTACACCACCTCACGCCCGAACGCTTTTGCTCGCCTTGGCGCGTTTGTGTGGGCAATGAAGATGATGGGGGCTCCCCTTTGTGTGGAGACATTTTTGCAGTTCTATGCCTGCCACAAGAAACCCAAGAAGATTCGTGATGACCGATCCAGCGAGCATTGTATTGTTCAGTTCGGCGCCTACACCTTTATTCCCAAGAGCAACATCCACCGGGCACCGGCGTTTTGCAATAAATGGTCGAAGTGCACCGAGTACTGGTTCTACGCCCGAAAGTGAGCGGGCTGAAGGAAAACCGAGCTGCCGTCACGGGGCTGCCGGTCTCCAGCTCTCTGGCGGCTAGCCGAATGATCCCGATGAGAGGCGGTGCCATGCGGATTTCTTCGAGAATGCCGAAGGGGACGTGGAAGCCACACTTGCGTTCTCGGCTACTTTGGCCAAGCAAAGTACCGAGATCTTGTGGAGGAATGGGTTGCGATGGGTGTTGGTCCTTTGAGCAGTTCGGTTAAGTTTGATATTGAACCTATGGATGTTAGCTTCTAAACTGTTCATGTCGAAGCCGGCGACCGCTGCGCTTTCATTCGGACAGAGACTTTGTCTCTTGGGTGATGCACGAGGCGAATGCTATTCTTGGCATTGTGTCTGATCGTGAATTTAAATTGGTGAAAGAGATAGTGGGGGACAGTGCTCGTGTTAATTGGATTTTCGACGCGATGGAGGTGGAGTACCCGCCTCGGCTTACTCCAGCCGAAGCCAAGGCCGAAAGGGGCACTCAAAAACCCAAACAACGAGGATCTACGTTCTTGGGTTTGTCTCGCTTTGAGCGACCTAATTAAGAAGCAGGGAGCCACCTCATCTAGGGCACGGAAGGAGGACAAGGATATCCGGGTGGGTCGAGGGATGGCTAGGGTGCTTGGGGAAGCGCAAAATTTAAAGGTTACATTCGGTACACCCGTAGATTCGGGATTGTTACATCCGCCTCGGTACTAGGCTTGCTACTTTGTGGTTTAGGCCGGGCTTTCGGCAATTTCTTTTTCATCATGTTCTTTCGAATTCATATGTACATTATATTTTTCCTTTCGACTAACCTTTTGGATGTTTGTTTGCGCGGGTAATCTCGAGCTATTCGGAGGATATGGCCCCCAAGCGGGTCAAGGATCCCCGTGACACCCTCAAGGAGGCCGACGACACCACCTCCCTCGGTCCCCGCTTTCGTCACAATCAAGTGACCGAGGGAGGCGAATCTGTCAAGGCTACCGGCTGGCGCGGCGGTTGCCCCTGTTTCCCGAAGAGGCCGAAAACTAGCAAGGAGGTTGGGGATTCGGCCCGGCTAAGGCCTCATCTTCGAAGGGACCCCCGGTAAGTCTCGGTTCTTCCGGGAGTTCATGAAGACATCCGGAATTTTTAGCGAATGCTGTTCGGGCACGGGGTCTTGTCCCTTGAGAGCAACTCTAGTGATTTTGGAGATGCCGTTGTTTACTCGGGCTGTAGTTCCCCTGAAGAGTTGAGCCCCCGTTGGGAAAAAATTGAAGGACCGGATAGGCGACCAGAGGGGGGGTGAATGGGAGCCTAAACTAAATTCTTTCGAATTAGTGGACGTGTAGCTCTCACAATCCCTCGGAGCAAAACGAACACCACACAAGATGATCACGACCTTGGATGCAAGGTGGATGACCTAGAGATTGCTCTAGAGTCACGGCGGATCAACCGGAACCAAACCAAAAACGACCACACAAGCGAGAAGAAGAAAAACAGCACCAAAACACGGGAGCTCGGACCGTCCACGCCGAGTCCGGACTGTCGCTAGCTAAAAGTGTGGGACTGTCCGACCTCCGTCCGGACCGTCCGAGGGCAAGAAAAGTAAAGCGCGTAATCGGGGGTATTTCTTGGAGAAGCTCGAGGCGACCGTCCGCGTTTGAGGACCGGACTGTCCGCAGGCCAAAACTCTGGAAACCAACTGTTCGGGACAGAAACTGTACTCAGCCGAGAAAAACACTTGCGGATCGGGTCCGCGAGCGTAGGGCGGACCGTCCGACGGCCACACACGAAAAATGTAACCGAGCCTCGACTTGGCACACACGAGCCCGGACCGTCCGCGCTCAGAGGCCGGACTGTCCGGGTGCTGAGGTGGCAAAGAGTCCCTCGGCCTCGGGCTCGAACCGGCCGAAACCCGAGGGGCCGGACCGCCCGCGCACCGTGGGCCGGACTGTCCGCGCCAGAAGGCGTGGGTGGAGCCGGCGGCGCCGGCGGCGACGACTTCCAACAAATTCGATCCAAACTCAACCAAATCGAAACCTCAGGTCACAAGAATTGAGCCATAGCATCTTGGCATGTGGGTGACCATTTCCCCCTTGGAAATTTCGAGTTTGACGGAGTGAATCAAGAGAAATCACGGATCACACCAAGAACACCCCAAAAAGGACACCTCGATCTAAAACTCGCCCGATCTACGTGCTCGTGAGCAATTAGCTCAAACCCTTGGTGGAAATGATCCTCTCACGCCCTAGCACGAATCAAGGCAAGAAAAACGAGATCAAACGATGCCAAATCGAAGAAATCGCTAAGAGCATAGAGGGGGAGAGGATGAACTCGGGAAGAACAAGTGAAGAACAAAAATCACAAAGACAAGATCAACAAAGAACACCGATCCAATCATCCCAAACGCCACCATGTGATAGGCTACTCGAGCTAGCCCTTGCTCACCAAATTCGATACAAGATCGGTGGACCTCTCACATCGGAGTCTGGAACCCTAACTAGAAAATGTGAAAATGAGAGGCAAGGGAGGATGAAGGGGTATGCCTCCTCGCTAAATAGCCCCAATTCCCCTCGCCTAAACTACCCCTAAGATACATGAGTCGATTTTGTAACCCTAAGGCTATTTCGGCCGACTCGGGTAATCTTTGATCCGACGGCCACCGCGCCTCTTCATCGGTAGCCTTGCCTCCACGCAACCTCCCGGTGCCGCCACGTGCCGTCCTTCCGTCCGCCAGGAACACTTCGGGTTTGAGGCCCAAACCCGCGAAACCCGCGCCCGTGGTTTTGAGGCCCAAACCACCAAACCAGCGCCGATGGTTTTGAGGGCAAACCACCAAACCTCCTCGACACGTGTTATCACCGTCTTGACCGCCCGAAGTCGCCAAGTCATCCGAGCTCCCGCCGCCCGCCACGCTTCGCCGTCTTGACCCGATCGACACGGTCCGCCACGTCCTCTTGCATCCGTCGATGTCCCGGATGTCGACCTCCATGGCTAGCCACCCGGCGATCCGGTCCCTCGGTCCAAGCCTCACGTCCGTCCTTCACCTCCGTGGTCCGTCGGCCCCCGCACGCCCTCCTTGGCCCCTTCACCTCGCCGTCGGCCTACCATCTCCGAGCTCAACACCCGCACAACACGAACCAAGAGATACGTCTTCGACACACTCCACGTGTGCGGTGAAACATAGCCGAAGCATAAAAGATAAAAGAAAATAGAAGGAGAATGTTGATTTGTTGACAATCACTACATCACAAAACTAAACACATGCGACCTAAATCAACCATGTGTTCGCAAAAATCTTATGAACTTGCCCGTTGTTTAGGAGCATCCTCTCGATGCCCGCGTGGTGGCGAATGTTGACCGCGGTTGCTACCCCTCTTTCCCTCGGAAGAGGGTGTAAAGCTTGGCTACGAATGCTCCGGCTCCTTCGCCCGCCCCCGCGACGGAAAAGGAACCCGCTCAAGACGGAGCCGCAGAAGCTCTTCGAGGCCCTTAATTTCTTCGCTACCGGGGTGAGCCTTCCTTTCTCTTTCGCTTAATGCATGACTCATGGTTGCTGATCTTTCGTTTTTGTTGCTTTTACAGTCCATGTTGATGTCCCGGACCGGAGAAACAATTCCAGTGGTCAGGGTAGCAAGGCCCTTGAGGCCGAGAAGGCCAAGTCCGAGAAGATCCGCAAGGACTTGAAGACTCCGCCGACGCCGAGGGCCAAGGCCAAAACCCGCGCCGACAACGCGGAAAAGCGGGCCGCGGAGTTGGACCGGCGGGTGAAGGAGCTGGAGGGGGAGCCGGAGGCCGAAAAAGGAAACGGCGGAGGAGGCTGGCCTTGCCGCCGATCGCGGGCTAAATCCGGGGTTTCGCCTTGCACCCATCGGGCATCCTTCGGAGACGGCCGTGCTCCCGCCCGGGCTTGGGGAAGGCGAAACCCTTTCCGGCTTGTTCAGGAGTTGAATGGCTTAGGCGCTCGGATAGATACGGGTAGGGGCTACGCTTCCCTCGAAACCCTCTGCGCTTTCGGCACGGCGCTTCATGAGCTCCACTGTGAGCATCTTGAGGCTGTGGTGCCGAAAGAGGATGCTTCCGAGTATTGGAAGACGCCCGCCCCTGTCCCGGAGGTTGCTGGGAGGTTTTATGACGGTTATCGGCAAGCCGGAGGTCATATCCTTGCGCTATATCGTGCTGCTGAGTCTCGTGCCGGTGTAAGTCGATTCTCATCAGTCCATTCGAATGTTATTTTTTAGCTTTCATGTGCAGGATTCTGAGGAGCGAATGTTATTTTCTTTATTTTTACTGAGAAACGAATGTTTCATGTACAGAATTCTGAGGAGAGGCAGGAGATTCGGGCTAAGGTTGACGCTTTCCTCGCCGAGCGGAAATCCCGTGATCAGCGAGATGATAACTCCAGCCCCTCTTTGGATGCCGGGACCCCTCCACCCGAAGCCCCCGATGGCGGAGCCGATAGGGTAGACCATGTTTGAATGCTTGTGAATTTCGGCCTAGATGGCCTTTTGTGTAACCGAAACATGTTTTGAATGTTGTACCGAATCTTTGGCAGGTTCCTGATGTGCACATGCCATCGTTAGCCCAAGTTACACACAAACAAGTGTATGAAGGACCGGTTACACGCAATCGTGCCAAGTTACTTCAACAAGAGGTGCATGCTTTCCTCTCTCGATTACACTCTAACATTAATGTGGAATTTATACTACCTAAATCAAGTACTTTGCTCTTACTTGGGTTTCACAAGAGGCTACACTATTGGGCATCATGAAGGACGTCGAGGATCACGCCAAGGACACGAAGATTGCTGCCCAGAAACCGGACCAGTCCAGGAGGCAAAACCGGACCAGTTTGGTGCCCAAAACGGACCAGTTCAAGAATCGTTCATAACTTTTGATTCCCAAAAGCTATGAATGTGAATGAGCACTTGATGGAAAGCTTATGAAGTCTAGTTTCCAATGGTACCAGCCCCGTCCAGAGTGGATACTTTGTCATGGCGTATGACTAGTTTTAGTGTCGACTGGTCAGAAGCTCAACAGTCTGCATGAAGCTGAAGTTGTGTGCCAAAACTGTACCATTATACAATAATTCGTGGTGCATGGCATACATGATTGGAAAGATAATCAAGTTAGCTTTCCAACGCATCCAGTGGTTCATCATTTCAACTTCTAAGCAAAGAGTTATTATCAAAACATTGAAGACTGCTCTGAAGGCCAAGAGTCACGCGGAACTGAAGACCACTTCGAGAAAGCATTAGCCAGTTGGCTTTCCACCTTCCAACGTGGATCCTTCAGTTCACACCTATCTTAGAGACTTGTTTCTTGTATAAATACCCCATATATGTAATCTATAGACAGATTTTGATGAATTGAGATTATCAGAGTGATATTGCAGCCGAGCTGCCCGAGTGCTTACTCAACCCTTGTTCTTCCCTGTTCTTCTTGGACTTGTGAAGAGATCCCTCTGGGATCCACCACTTCGTGCTCTATGGCTTCCGTTTGGCTGCGCCGTATTGTGTGGATTAGCTCCGGATTGTGGTTCTGCGGTCGTTTGGAGATCGAGTCGAAGTCTTCACGGTTTCGGTGCCTCTCCCCGTCGCTTGGTCGCATCCAACCTTGGAAGGTATAAAGCTAGTTATCCCCGCTGTTCTACAGCAAGTTATATCCTCTATCTTCATCAACAAAGTTATCCCTGCTGCCTTCGTATCAAGTTATCTTGTTCCTAAACCTCTTTGTCGTGAAGATCGGGCCATCCGAAAGTGCCGAGATCAGTTCGGTACTTATCAGTTCCCGAGGAGGGGACCTCTGACTTATATGATGATGCTCCTTTGAAAGTCGAGCGCGGTGGTTTCAGCGTTAGTGGTGCCTCCTGGCTCACATTTCGGGAAAAGTTCCCTGACCGAATGAGTGATTTTTTCACTTTCGTAGGCGAAAGATTGCCCGTCACGGGCAATCGATCCTTGACTTTTGGAGGACTTTCGTCCCTTCCGAAAGACAAAGGAACTTGGTTCGCTGGGTGCTATTGGAGCCGAAACTAGAAACAGATGTCGATATTGATCCTCTGCCGGCTCCTAGGTATCGATATTGCAAGGTTAGGGATCTGGTTTCGTTTCGGGTGTGAATGTTTTTGAAGTAATGCCCTTGTTCACGGTGCAGCTCTTTTTGGTGTTCACAGGTGGGGTTGAGCCCCTTTGAATTTGTGATAGCTTTTTGTACAGCTTAAGCTTCAGCGCATGTATTTGCTTTCGGTGTAATTGGTTTCGTTTTCTCGGAATGAATGTTGTTTATTCAAGAAACCCCCACCCCCTTTGCGAGGGAACGAAACTTGTTTGTTATGCCGAAAGCGGTTTGTCTTTACATTGAGGCCTAATGTTTGATACGCGTGTGGGCCTAGTCTTACATATCTTGTACATTTGATTATTTGGGGGTTTCGATTTTCTCCCTCGTCCTAGCTGGCTGTCGTCATAGGTGACCTGGATTGTACTTTCGAACCCCTAATGCTTGGGATCGGATCGTCGCTTTGGCGTTGCTATTTGGCTGGGAATGAGCGAATGTGCTATGTTTTTCGCCGTCCGTTTGTCCACCTTCTTGTACACTCGAACATTCGAGGTTGTGCTCATCTCGTTGATGGAAGCGGACGCGTGCACCGCTGTCAACGGTATACCCGGGTTTCACGAGCATTCGGCGCTTCGCATTTCGATGTTCAAGTGGGCTGTGTTGCTACTCCACTTTGAAACCCGGATATTGTCGGCCACCTTGAGTGATCATGGAAGTGCAAGAGTTGTCCTCGGCACTTTCTATGGAGCTCTTTCGGGTTTCGCTCTCGCTTTCTCGTTGATGGGGTTGTATGTCCACAAGCTCTTTCATGACAAAGATCTTGTAGGGAAGCTGGTAGAGCCACTCACTATTCAGCTATTTCGCTCTGTATGGCTGAATGCTAGCTATCCTTTCCTGATCCCTCTCAATCCTAGATAGTCTACTTGTATTGCTTTTGGTGGCTATCTGAAAGTGCCCTCTAAACAGCTTGCATCTGTGTTTTCTGATGGGTATGCCGGCCTTGGGCTTTGTTTTATAGTGTTTTCTGCTGTCCTTGGCGTATCTATCGCCTTTATTGTGCTGATTGTGCCCTTGTAGATATTGCTTTTGATTGAGATCTCATTGAATGGTAGTACCTACCTTGTCCTTGTTGGGGACTTTCTCGGAGGTTGCTTTTATTTTTGTGTATGCACTAGCAACGTCTTAGTTGTGCTTTTTGGCGGGTCCCACCGCCCAAGGTCCGGTTTGTCCCTTTGGGCTAAAACTCGGATGATACGGGCTTGATTGCCTCGGTTTTGGAAGTTGTCACTTTCGGACTTCTTCCCGACTTTCGGTCCTTTTGACCTTTTAGTCTTTCGGCTCTATGCCTTGGTTTTTGATCTCTTCAAAGATATACCCCTCTACGGGCAAGAGTTTTGCGAATATGTCAAGTGTGACTTAGTCACTTCTTGCTTTCGGCTCTTTTGTTTAAATAAGCAATGAGTGGGGGAAAGGAACTTTTATAAGTGGTTTATGACTTAGTGCTTCCGGGTTGCCTCGTTAAAAACCTCACACCCTCGAGAGGGCTTCCCGTGATGAGGAAAAAAGAGCGCAACCCGGAGTGGTTTCGTACGTTAACTTTTACAAACCGTTAAAGAGTAAAAAGAAGATTACAACTCCCGTTCTAGGAGCATTCGTCACGCATAGAACCTACGGAGGTTGTCCGCATTCCACGTGTGGGTGGTTTCGTCGCCTTCTTCTGTCTTGAGCCGAAACACGCCTGGCTTGACCATGCTTGCGACGATGAATGGCCCATACCATTGTGATTGTAGCTTGCCCTGCTTGTCCGAATGTCAGATTAGGACGAGGTCGCCTGGGTAGATGTTCTTGCGCAGCACTTTCTTGTCTCGCCAGCTTTTGGTCTCCTTGTGGTAGTTGTCGAGGTTTTTTGCTGCCTGCAACTTTCGAAATTCAGAGGTGTCAGCATCTACAAACCTTTGGATTTCTGTTACATCAACTATTTGTGTACGAAATGAGCCCGGCTTTAGTTCTTCGGGTGTTATGGCTTCTTCCCGTAAAGGAGACTTAAACGGAGTGAAACCGTGGCTCGGGACTTGGAGATGTTGTGACCCCAAACCGCATTTGTAGGATCGATGGAAGCCTAGAGGGGGGTGAATAGGCTTAACCCCAAAATTGACCTGTTAAAACTTTCGTAGACTGTCAGTACACAAGAAGCGCGGCACTGCCGCGTAAAGTCGCGGCACTGCCGCGTGAACCGGACCAACAGACAGAGACAGAGACAGAGAGACACTTCTCTCGCCAGTAAAGGCGCGCCGCTGCAGGATCGTGAGCGGCACTGCCAGCGTATCACCGAACGAGCACTCCCAAAAGCTAGTCCACGAGCCGGAGTTTGGTGCTCAAGGTTCCCACTTGTTCCTGCACACAAATATACCACGTAAAACCTTCCAAGGCTGGCAGAAACCCAAAGCAACCAAGTAGATCGGGTCGAAGCCCTTTCTCACAAGACAAATATGCAATAAAGTAAAGGGAGAACAAGTGAGACAAGGATTTGACCCGTGGTTCACCGCGCCACACAAAGCCGGGCTACGTCCACGTTGTTGAGGTTGCCACACAAGGCTTAGCTTGCCCACCGGCTTGCTTTTTCCCTCGTTCACAAGTCTAGGGAGTTAACCCTAGAGATGTGGGGTAATGTATTCTTTGTAGAGTGAGGTTACAAACCTCCCAAGGCTGCCACACGAAGGGGGCAAGCTCAAGTGCGATGCCTAGCCGTCTAGGAGCAAGCTCCAAGAGTAAAGAACCCTAGGGTTCCGGCCAAGCGTGAACCAAATGCTCTTTTGAGTGGGGAAGTAGTAGATCCGGCCTCCAATCGAAGTTTGCTGCCTTTTCCCTCAAAAATCCGTGGTGGGAAGTGAGGGATTGAGTGGAGAGCTCAAAGAACTTCAATGGAGGTGAGAGAGAGAGCAAGAGGTGAGTCTTGGCCGTTACGCTTTCGAGGAAGAAGAAGGATCGAGAGTGTAACCGTTGTGGGAGGGGTAGAATAGGTATTTATACCCCACGGACCCAACGGTAGGATTTAAGTGTGGCACCTTTGCCGATCGCCACGCCGGCATCGCTTGCAGCGTATGCGCTGCATCTGCCGCACCATTGCGCTGCATCTTTGCCGCGCCACCGACAAAGAAAAGGGTGGAACAAGGTGTTTTCTTCGGAATTTGGTCGCTTTGAGTTTGTGTGTGGTGTGCGTATTTGTTGTTTAGAGCACTTGGTCCACAGATACCCGAGAATCCTATGATCCCTCTTAATAGTACGGCATTTCCTAAACTCAAGATTCGAAATATAAAATAATTTAAACGCCTCGAGCCGGAAACACCACCATCTAGCTTATTTGGTACTTTTGGACCTGTTCATCAACTCCATATTTTAATCCCTGCATGTCATCTTCGTAAAACTCATTAGTCCCCTAATTCGGTGGTCATCAATGCCAAAACCCACTTAGAGCTTGATTGCACTTACAATCTCCCCCTTTTTGGTGATTGATGACAACCAAATTAGAGCTTACATAAGATGTAAAGTCAAACTTAGATTACGAAGACCAAGGATGTAGGAACCTCCCCCTAAATATGTGATTGAGTTTTGAATTCTCATGGTTGACCTGAAATGTCAATTTCACATATTTAGGTGTTGTGAGGCCTCCCCCTAAATGTATAAGTGAGATTTGAATTCTCAATTTTGACATAAAAGTCAAGATATACATTTAGAGTGTGCAAGGCCTCCCCCTACATCCATGGTTCTTTGTGGGGTGCTCAAAGGTGTCGAAAATATATCCGTGATGCATATGACAATGATAATATGATCGAGCACAAAAAGAGTGTGCATGCGCAGCGATGTGCGGCGCTGCGGCTGCGCTACTGGTGCGGCTGCTTGCGCGACTATCACGCACGACATGGGCAGATACAACATCACATCACGGCGTATATGACAAGATATATATACTCTAAACATGCGGCGGGATAATTAAAAACAGAGTTTAAACATCCAACAACCAAATCGAGGAATAACAAGTCATAGGTGGCATTATTACATAAAATAGAGTTTCTCTCAAACTCACACCTAACAAGCTACTCTCAAAAGATCTAAACTCAAGATCTGCTGCTGCTACATCCTCGAACCATCTCCGGGCGCCGAAAAAGTTTGACCCCCTTATTTCTTCTAATTTTTTCTCCCCCTTTGGCGTCAAGCACCAAAAAGATCATAGAAAAGAGAAGAAAGAAGCGGAGTCACTCCTCACCGGTGTCCTCGGCCTTTGGAAGCTGTGTCCTCGTCCTCCTCGAGATAGTAGCACGGGCTGCGTGGAGCGACGACGAGTGGAGCGTCGATTTGCCGAATTCCGCGCGCAATCGAACCAAGCATGTCGGACAAGTCCCGATCCGAGCTCTTTGGTGGCTGAAAGCTCTGGAAGATCATACTGAGGTGGTCTAGGGATAGAAGGAGGAACTGGGAGTCCTTGCTTCTCCCTGACACTCTTGAAGGCCTGTCTCACCTCCCTGCGAAGCTCATAGGTCTGCTGAGATGCATAAGAGCAATGCCCAAAGATAGCCTTGATCCACTTCCTCAGCTTGGATCCAGACTTCCTGTGCCTCCTGGGCCTAGAGCTAGAGGGCTCCTCCAAGTCCTCTCTGCCAGCTGAGGTGCCTCCTGCTGAGGGTCTGGCTCTGCCACTGGTCTTCCCACCATCCAAGCCATGAGTCTTCTCTATGTTGTAGACGGTGTGGAAGCAGTCCTTAGGATAGATATTTCCAGAGACCCTCTCAATCATGAACATAATATAAGGAGCATATGGCAGGTTCCTCCTAGCATCATCCATGGCATTAGCTAGCGGCCTCCAAATGAACTTCCCAACATTGAAAGTTTCATCATTTCTGAAATGAGCAAGCAAATTCCTAGCATAGCCATTCACATCAGAGGCTGCCCCATCCTTAGGATCAATGGTGCATCTGCAGAGGTTGTTCATCACGTAGAAGAAATCCTTCAACCCCTTCCTCTTGCCAAGCAATCCCTGATCAGCCCAGCAGTCCCTGATGGCCTTGGCATCAATAGGGTCTATCTCATGGATATCCGTGTACTCTCTCGTGGTCAGCCCCAAAACCAAGTATCTCGAGTAAGGTGACAAAGTCAACTCGTAGTGCCTCTGTCGATCATCCGGTGGATGGTGTCGACGGCTTTGCCCCAAAGTAATAAGTGGCATGGAACCGACTAAGGATCTCCTCATTCCAATCATGCTTGAAAGACATGATATCTGTCAGCTCAAACTTCTCACAAGCTTCAATTGCCTCATTGAAGGCCTCCTCCTCCTTGTCTGCCATCCTCTCAAAATCAATATAATGCATGGTTGTGATCTTGCTCTTGGTGGAGTGGAGGAGAACGTCCGATAGAAATTGGAGTGAAATGCTGCCCAACACCTCACATCAATCCCCCTCATGCGCTCATCCGCATAGACATTGTAAGCTCTAGCATCTGCTACTTCTCTTTGCTTCTTGAAGTAGCTCACGGCTGGGATAGGAGGATCATTGATGGGGGCTGTCATCTCAAACACACCCTCAACCGCTTTGCATGTAGTCGTTATCAAACACTAAGGGGTGATCCGGAGTGCCTTGTTCACCTTGGTACAATGGTGTACCCATACCGCTTCTTTCTTCTTTGCTCCTCGATGAGCTCAGTTGTTCAATTTGCTCCACCGCCACCGCCCCTGTTCGATTCTTCCTTCCTCCGCCCCTTCGCCAATCACCTTGATCCTCTGCTTCCTTTTTCCATGGGAATCACCTCCGTGGTCCATCTATGCAAGATTTAGAGTTTGATCGAAAACTGTCAAGAATAGGAAGTGGAATGACCAAATTTATGTAGTAGAAAGGTTAGAAAAATGAATTTTGATGATTTTGAGCAAGTTTGTCCGGTCGGGTCACGGGGCTGCGCGAAGATCGCCGCTGAGGAGGCACGGCATCGCTTGCAGCATGCATGCACCGGCTTTGCCGTGTCATGCACGCTGCACCGCCGCTCCCCCTTGCTCAAATATCATCTAAATTCATTTTAATAAACTTTCTAATGCATCTATTTAGCACAGGTCACTTAACTATCCCAATTTCAGATACAAATTCAGAGCAGGTGCAGAAATACCATGGATTGACATTTAGTATGAACTAAAGTGAAAACTTCTTTGATATATGGATTTAATGAATTTCCCACTTTGTTTAAGTGGATGATTTGAGGATATTTCTTGATTGAATCGTTAAGAAGCTGTCAAAGTTCTATTTAGGGACGGCCGTGCGTGCCCTCCCCTAAATCGTCAAGTAATCAAAACACGAAATCCATCAATTCTATTCAACCAAACCACTCTCCTAGAGTTCATACATCACTAATCAACACATATCCATGAAAAATTTCCACACATTGCATAGATCGGGCAAGTTCTCCACAGCTAGGGTTAGGTTTACCTTGTTGATTGGAGAGGAAAGAAGAGAAGCCGCCGAGGGAGGGAGGAGGGAGAGGGGGCGGCCGGGGGACGAGGAAGATGGGGCCGGGCGGCGCTGCGCCGGGCTTGGGGCGGGCGGTCGCAGCGGCGGGCAAGACGGCAGCGGGAGAGGACGCCGACGCCGGCCTCACGCGGGGAGAGAAAAAGAGGGGCGCGCGGCGGGCGTCGGGTCCGGGAGGAGAAGGAGAAACCGGTTGGGCAGCGGGGTAGAAAAGGAAAGAAGAAAAATGGCCCAAAACGGTTCGGACGTAAGAAGATGGCCCGGAAACCCTAGGCGGCGCACCGCCGCTGCTTTGACGCGGCACCGCAGTAGTGCCGCGGCACTGCCGTGAAGAGAACGCGGCACTGCCGCACCAGCCTGCTGTCCTGCATATATATTGCCACTTTTGACTTATTTCTCCTCAAACTTGATCACAGAGACACCAAAATTCATTGCCAGGGACAGAACAACAATACAGAACTATGGCATTGAATTTCGGATTAGAATTTGAAATCCTTTTGAAACACAATATAAAAGTTTTCACAAGCTTTTCCTATGTCGAACTAGTGTCTCAAACAGATTGCATGTGTGCTGGAATTCAAACCAAGTTACGAGAATCGAGAATGTTTAGCTCACTACGCAAAGCACAAAACCTTGACTCATCGAGAGGCTTGGTGAAGATATCGGCTAGTTGCTTTTCGGTGCTCACATGGCGAATTGCGATATCTCCTTTGAGTTCGTGGTCTCTCAAGAAGTGATGACGGATGTCTATGTGTTTTGTTCTAGAGTGTGCTCTTAGGGTTATTTGCGAGTTTGATTGCACTCTCGTTGTCACAAAGAAGAGGTATCTTTGTGAAATGACATCCGTAATCTTTTAAGGTTTGCTTCATCCAAAGTAGTTGAGCACAACATGCACCGGCTGCAACATACTCGGCCTCGGCGGTGGAAAGGGCTACACAATTTTGCTTCTTAGAGCTCCAAGACACTAAGGACCGTCCAAGGAATTGACATGTCCCTGAAGTGCTTTTTCGATCTACTTTGCAACCGGCATAGTCAGAATCTGAATAGCCAAGTAGATTGAACTTGGAACCCTTGGGATACCACAAGCCAAGGTTAGGAGTGAGCACTAGGTATCTCAAGATTCTCTTAACAGCCACGTTGTGACATTCCTTTGGATTGGCTTGAAAACGAGCACACATACACACACTAAGCATTATGTCCGGCCTAGATGCACAAAGGTAAAGCAAAGATCCAATCATGGAGCGATATACCTTCATGTCCCGGTTTGGACCCTCCTCATCAAGATCAAGATGTCCATTGCTTGGCATTGGAGTTTTGATTGGCTTTGCCTTAGCCATATCAAACTTCTTTAGCATGTCGTGGGTGTACTTGGTTTGGCAAATGAATGTCCCTTCCTCCATTTGCTTGACTTGAAACCCGAGGAAGTACTTTAGCTCACCCATCATGGATATCTTGAATCTCTTAGTCATAGTCCTACTAAATTGCTCAACATACACATTGTTAGTGCTACCAAATATTATGTCATCGACATATATTTGGCATACAAATATATCATTGCTAACTTTGTGAGTGAAGAGAGTAGGGTTGGCTTTGCCTATCTCAAAGCCTTGTTTGAGCAAGAATTCCTTAAGGCATTCATACCATGCTCTAGGTGCTTGCTTAAGCCCATAGAGCGCCTTATGGAGCTTGTAGGCGTGGTTGGGAAACTTGGGGTCTTCAAAACCGGGTGGTTGCTCAACATATACTTCCTCTTGTAGTGGGCCATTGAGGAATGCACTCTTGACATCCATTTGGTACAGCTTGAAGTCATGATGGGCAGCGAAGGCTAGAAGAATGCGAATTGCTTCTAGTCTTGCCACCGGTGCATACGTCTCATCGAAGTCCAAGCCCTCTACTTGAGTGAAGCCTTGAGCAACCAATCTTGCCTTGTTTCTTGTCACCAACCCATCTTCATCTTGCTTGTTACGGAAGACCCACTTGGTGCCAATGATGTTAGTCTTGGGTCTTTCCACCAACTCCCAAACTTCATTTCTTTTGAAGTTGTTGAGCTCCTCTTGCATGGCCAACACCCAATCCGGATCCTTGAGAGCATCATCTACTTTCTGCGGTTCCAAAGATGAAACAAAAGAGAAATGTTGATAGAAAGCAGCTAGATGAGATCGAGTAGTAACTCCCTTTCGAAGACTCCCAAGGATGTTATCAACGGGGTGATCCCGTTGAATTGTTTGTCGTAGTCGTGGGTGATCAACGCCTTCTGCATTTTCTTCTTGATCTTCATCATATTCATCATCAGCTTCAAGAATTGGAGCAAGATCAAGTGGTTGAACAGTGATGCGGGTGGATCGGTCGTTGCCGAGGTAGAAGGCGCGGCTTTGCGTAGCGTAGGTGCGGTGCTTGCGCCGCTGCCGACACTTCCACAAGCGGGCGTGCGGCGCACTTGGTCATCATCGATGCGTCGCCGAATCTTGTGCGGCAACAACCTGGTGGATCCTCCTCTCCATTAGCTTGATCTTCTTGAGGCCTTATGTCACCGATAGCCAATTGCTTGATTGCCTCACAAGGTGGATCCTCCTTTCCTACAACACTTTGATCAACTTGCTCTACTTGAGAGCCATTAGATTCATCAAATGTCACATCTATAGTGATTTCAACCCTACCGGTGGTTTGGTTGAAAACACGATAGGCATGCTCATTTGATCCGTAACCAAGAAGAAAACCTTCATCAACTTTAGGTGCAAATTTAGAGGTTAGGGGCCTTTTGTTCAGAATGAAACACTTGCACCCGAACACCCTAAAAAGTATGACACCTTAGGTTTGTTACGGTTAAGAGCTCATATGAAGTCTTCTTGAGTTTCTTGTGTAAGTAGAGGCGGTTGATGGCATGACAAGCGGTGTTGATGGCTTCACACCAAAAGATGTCCGAAGTCTTGTACTCATCAAGCATTGTCCTTGCCATCTCTATGAGTGTACGGTTCTTCCTCTCTACTACACCATTTTGTTGAGGGGTATATGCGGTGAGAACTCATGCTTGATGCCCTCTTCATCAAGGTACTCTTCAACTTGGGTGTTCTTGAATTCGGTCCCATTATCACTTCTTATTCTCTTGACGGGGGAGATCGAATTCTCTTTGTGCCCTCTTGATGAAGGTTTTCACCTTCTCTTGTACGACACTTATCAAAGACAAAGAAAACCCAAGTGAAGCGGGAGTAGTCATCAACAATAACAAGTCCATATTTGTTACCCCGATGCTAAGGTAGGCCACCGGTCCAAAGAGATCCATGTGTATCAACTCCAATGGTTGAGTAGTGGTCATCACGCTCTTTGGTGGGTGAGGTCCACCTACTTGCTTCCCGGCTTGGCAAGGTCCACATATCTGTCTTTATCAAAATCAACATTTGTTAGTCCAATGATGTGGTTGTCTCTCTCTGCGGTTTGGCCAAGTTCCTCATGCCAACATGTGCTAGGCGGCGATGCCATAACCAGCCCATGCTAGATTTTGCCATTAGACGGGTATCAAGCTTAGCCTCACTTTTGTTGAAATCAACTAAGTAAAGCTTATTCTTGAGTTTGCCTCAGTAAAGACAACAGAGGAATCCTTCTGCGAAAGACTTCCACACCAACATCCGTAAAGAGACAATTGTAGCCTTTCTCACACAATTGTGAGACCGACAACAAATTGTATCCCAACGAGTCAACATGCAAAACATCGAAATATTGTGCTCGGTTGTGATAGCGGCGTTACCAAGACCGATCACACTTCTTACATCATCATTTCCAAACCTTATGTTGTTCCTATCGTCATTGGTTTGGGAATATGATGAGAACATACTCCTTTTCTCGGTCATATGATTTGTACGCCCTTTGTCAAACACCCAACTTGACCCACCGGAGGAGTATGCCCGCAAAACAAGTTTAGTTCACAAGTTTAGGTCCCCTAAGATTCTTGGGACCTTTTACCTTAGTCACAAGAACTTTGGGAACCCATATAGAGGTGTTGCAATAAAGTTTCTTTTCCTTTGCCCAAGTACTTTGCAAACACCTCCCCCTTCTTTGTTTGCCTTCACTTCAAAGCAAGGATTTGAGTCTAACTTGCTTGCTTTTGCCTTTGATTGATAGGAGTGGCCCTTAGGAACAGCCTGGACAAGATTTTTCTGACTTACGGACCTTCTTCACGGGCTTTTGGACCATTTTCTTGGGTCTATTGCGAGCCGAGGCGGTGTAGGTGACCTTCCCTTTTCTGGGGGGCGCGGCGCCGCTTCGTCCCCAGCGGCACTGCCGCCGGCCCTTGCGACCTTTGCCACGTGTGGTGGCGACATGATACAGCTCGGGTTGGCTTGTGTCCAACGCTCTGTGCGGTCTCTCTGTACCCTCTTTGTGCCTTTGCTCAAGAATTTGACACATTCAACACCATTGATCATCTTTCGACCATTGGTTTTGTTTCCATGCTTGTGTCCAAGTCCATCCTTGATTCTTGGATTTCTCCCATCAATGTAGTTGGGCCTTTTGGGAGCCTCAATCTTGTTGCTCCTTTGTTGCCTTCTTTGGTTTCACCTTCTTTTCTTACCATAGCGGTGAGCCTAGTGATCTCTTTCTCCATTGCTTTCATATTGGCAAGGTTAGTGGCATAAGCATTCATATCAACATTATAGCATTTTCCACAACCTTGACTAGTGGAGGGAGTAGAGGTATCCTTTGTGGCTAGGAGATGTGAGTTGCTCTCACTAAGAATGCTATGTTCATTTTCAAGCTTTTTTTTTTTGTGCTTGTCTTGCAAATCACAATATTTCCCATTTAGGGTGACCATAGCCTTCTTAGTAAGAGCATGATTTCCTTGCTCATTAGCTAGGCTCTTTTGCAAGGAAGCCACCTCACTTCTCTCAGCTACAAGAGCATCCTTGTTATCAACATAGAGCTTTTCAAGTCTATCAAGTTGACTATCTCTAGTTGCTAACTCCGCTTGGGTACTTTCTAAATCCGCCATTAGTTGAGCAAGAAAGCCTCTAGTTTTGGGATCTAGGTTTTTAGTGAGTCTAACATATTCTTCATCATCACTAGATTCATCTTCACTAGAGCTTTCACTAAGATCACTAGAGTCATCACTAAGAGAAGGAGAAGGTTTGGGTTTGGATTTTTACCTTCTCATGCTTGGCCATAAGACAAACATGAGTGGAGTCATTGTCCTCATCCTCATCATCGGTCATGTTGTCGAAGAGCTTGGGTGTAGAGTTCTCTTGCATAGCAAATGTTGCAACATGGACTTCCTCTTCACTTGTCTCTTTTGTTGAGTCCCACTCATGGCCGATGTGAGCTTCACCCATGCTTCTTCCCTTTCTCTTGTAGTCTTGCTTCTTGTCCTTGCCATTGTCCTTCTTGTATTTGTTGTTCTTGTTCTCATAAGGACAATCGGCAACAAAATGCTCGGTGCTGCCACAATTGAAGCATGTTCTCTTTTTCTTGTTTGGGAATCTTCGTTGCACCATCTTGTAGCCATTTGCTTTCATCCCCTTCCCATACTTCTTCATGAATAGGGCCATGTCATCAATCTTCTTGTAATCAGCCCCATCATCTTCATCATCACTTGAGGAAGAGGTTGCATCAATATTTTCTTGCATCTTCTTCATTTCCTTGTCTTGACTTGTAGGTGCTTGCTTGCTGCCCTTTGCCTTGTGTGATGAGCAAGGCTTGCTTGTCTTGGCCGCCTTTAGGGCAACATCCTTGATCTTGATGCCCTCAAGTTTGGCTTGCAATTCACCAAGCTTCTTTCTCTCATTTGCTTCTTCTATTTGCATATCATGAGTGAGCAGCCTTCCAAGCACATCATTGGGAGTGAAGTGCTCAAACCTCTTTTTATCTCTAATCAAGGTTACCACGGTAGGATTTCTAGGTGTGTAGGCCTCTAGCATAACCTTGACAACCGTGTGGTCATCAAGATCCTCATCTCCAAATCCTCTAATCTTGCCAACTAGGACCATCAACCTATCAAACAATTCTTGTGCACCCTCACCATCAATGATCACAAACCGATTGAGCTTTGCCTTCAACATGTCAATCTTTG
Source organism: Hyparrhenia diplandra (assembly GCA_015847255.1). Classification (NCBI taxonomy): domain Eukaryota; kingdom Viridiplantae; phylum Streptophyta; class Magnoliopsida; order Poales; family Poaceae; genus Hyparrhenia; species Hyparrhenia diplandra. The sequence goes on from JADLZK010009883.1 coordinate 184,438, forward strand.
CTTTTCTCACTTTGTCAACACCTTCATGTGCAAGCACCAAGGTGTCCCAAATCTTCTTTGCAATGTTGACATTCATCACCCTATTGTACTCATTTCCTTCTAGAGCACTTAGGAGTATGCTTGTAGCTTGACCATTGATGTGGGCAGCAGCTAGCTCTTCATTTGTTGGCGCCTTTGGGTTCACCGGTGGTTGAAATCCACTACACACAACTTCCCAAAGACCGGGGTGAAGAGCTTTAAGATAAGCCCTCATCAAATGTTTCCATTTGGCATAGTTGGTCCCATCAAATTTGGGCAACTTCCCCACGGGAACATTTATGAATGACTTCTTGTCGCGGTTAGTCAAGTAAGAAGAATAATTAAAGGATATGGCGGCGAACTTGTTGTTGTTGACGCTGCCCTCATCCTTCTTGCTTTCCTTCTTCTTCTTCTTGTTGTAGGAGATATCATCATCTCCATCGTCGGAGCTACTTGATAGCTCACTTGACTCCGCCTCTTCTTCTTGCCTTTTCTTCTCTCTTGCTGCCCTCCTAGCAGCTCTTGCCTCACGAATCATCTTTCTTTGATCTTTTCTTTGAAGCTTCTCGGCAAGCTTGACACTAGCTTGCTCTTCTAGTCTTTTCTTTTCTCGCTCTTGCCTTCTAGCGTTTCGCCTTGCTATTCTTGCGGTCTTTCTCTCGGCATCGGTGGCATCACCCTTGATGGTGCTCTCACCGGCCGTACCGAGAGAAAGCTCGCCGCTGGCGGCCTCCACCTCCTCCACGGGGATGGTGGACTTGCCTCCTTTGTTCGATCCCTCCGGTACCTCCATACTTCACGCGGTGAAGCGTATCACAGTATCCTAGCTCGATACCACTTGTAGGATCCGATGGAAGCCTAGAAGGGGGGGTGAATAGGCTTAACCCCAAAATTGACTGTTAAAACTTACGTAGACCGGTCGGTACACACAAGAAGCGCGGCACTTTGCCGCGTAAAGTCGCGGTAATTTGCCGCGTGAACCGACCAACAGACAGAGACGAGAGACAGAGAGACACTTCTCTCGGCCAGTAGCGCGGCACCTTTGCGCGCGGTAGCGGCACCGCGGCGTATCACGAACGAGCACTCCCAAAAGCTAGTCCACGAGCCGGAGTTTGGTGCTCAAGGTTCCTACTTGTTCCCGCACACAAATATACCACGAGAAAACCTTCCAAGGCTGGCGTAAAACCCGGCAACCAAGTAGATCGGGTCGAAGCCCTTTCTCACAAGACAAATATGCAATAAAGTAAAGGGAGAACAAGTGAGACAAGGATTTGACCCGTGGTTCACCGCGCCACACAAAGCCGGGCTACGTCCACGTTGTTGAGGTTGCCACACAAGGCTTAGCTTGCCCACCGGCTTGCTTTTTTCCCTCGTTCACAAGTCTAGGGAGTTAACCCTAGAGATGTGGGGGTAATGTATTCTGTAGAGTGAGGTTACAAACCTCCCAAGGCTGCCACACGAAGGGGGCAAGCTCAAGGGCGACGCCTAGCCGTCTAGGAGCAAGCTCCAAGAGTAAAGAACCCTAGGGTTCGGCCAAACGTGAACCAAATGCTCTTTTGAGTGGGGGAAGTAGTAGATCCGGCCTCCAATCGAAGTTCTTTGCCTTTTCCCTCAAAAATCCGTGGTGGGAAGTGAGGGATTGAGTGGAGAGCTCAAAGAACTTCAATGGAGGTGAGAGAGAGCAAAGAGGTGAGTCTTTGGCCGTTTCGCTTTCGAGGAAGAAGAAGGATCGAGCGGTGTAACCGTTGTGGGAGGGGTAGAATAGGTATTTATACCCCACGGACCCAACGGTAGGATTTAAGTGTAACCTTGCCGCCAAGCATCGCCACGCTCTGACCGCGTATCGCTGCACCTTGCCGCACCATTGCGCTGCATCTTGCCGTACCGACAAAGAAAAGGGTGGAACAAGGTGTTTCTTTGTTTGGTCGGGCTTGGAGTTGTGTGTGGTGTGCGTATTTGTTGTTTAGAGCACTTGGTCCACGGATACCCGAGAATCCTATGATCCCTCTTAATAGTACGGCATTTCCTAAACTCAAGATTCGAAATATAAAATAATTTAAACGCCTCGAGCGGAAACACCACCATCTAGCTTATTTGGTACTTTTGGACCTGTTCATCAACTCCATATTTTAATCCCCGCATGTCATCTTCGTAAAACTCATTAGTCCCCTAATTCGGTGGTCATCAATGCCAAAACCCACTTAGAGCTTGATTGCACTTACGACTCTGATCATTTCGGCCGGCCACTTTCCTTTCTTTGGCATCCCAAAGGGACTTGGAGGCAATTTGTGAAGATTAGACCGTTGGCCTTTTTCGACGGCGCCATTGCTCGTGGGTGATAGGCTCGAGGCGAAGGTTAACTTGATCGAAAGTTCCTCCGCGAAGTTCGCCGAGTTGAGTCGAACGTTTTTGCCGTTGTCTCACGGTTATGTAGGATGGAACCCCGAAGCGACAAACTATCTGTTGCGGGCTAAAGCGATTAAGGTTGATGAAGTGATTCTTGCCAACGGTCTTGCTTCTATCCACTTGGTAAAATATTCGGTCTGACGGTGCGCGAATCTCACGCCTTTGCTGGAGCCGTTGGTAGCGGTCCCACTATGTCCACTCCCCATCGTTGTAGTGGCCAAGTGGGCACTATCGACAATTGGGGTTGGATGGGGCATTTTGCTTTTTGGCGAACATCGGCGACTTTCGCATGCTCTTACCGGTTGCTTTGCATCTTCTGGCTGGCGATGGCGGTAAAACCCCCGCCTCATTGCTCGTGGGCTATTTCATGTGGTCCTCTATGTGCTCGCACATTCCTCCATAATTTCGTCGGGGAGCTTTTCGTCCCTCTTCTCTGTTGATGCACTTGAGTTTGGGTGCTACAATGCCATCTTTGTACAGCTCCCCCTTATGATGGAGTAGTGCTTGGTTCGTGACTCCATTCGTTCTTTATTCGTGTTTTGTCTCGGGTTCGAGCGTTCTGTCGGGGAAAGGCGAATATTGGGCTTTCTCGATTCGTGACTTGCTATGACATGAATGGCCCTTGGCTCTTCTTCTTCTTCTCGATTGCCTTGGCGAAAGCTGGCTTTGGAAGAACACGTCCCGGTGGGGTTGGTATGCCAAGTGCATTTTGCCTTTGCTAGCTCATCGGCTTCTTCCTGTTTTTCCCCTCTTGGTATGTATTTTATGGAGAATCCCGCGAAATGCTTCTCCATTGCCCTTACGACTTGTAGGTATCGGCTAGTACCGGCTCTCGGCTGTGTATTCCTTTTCACAATGTCCGCTTACTACGTGAATCAAGTCTGAATGACACATCTCTCGACTCCCATTGCTTTTAGCTTTGAGTGCTAGTAGTCTTGCCGTACTCGGTTGTATTATTGGTGCTTGTGAATTGTAGCTGGCGGCATATCGGATGGATGGACCTTGTTGAGGTGTTAGAATGGCCAAAATCCGGCTCCTTTGTCGAACCGGGCTCCGTCGCAAAGATTATCTTTGTCGGATGGGTTCGTCAAAAACAATTGGATTGCCTTGTTTGCGGAGTCAATACGCTATAAAATCCGTGATTGCTTGGGACTTTTATGGCTGATCTGTGCTTTCGAAATCTATTACAAACTCGTTTAACTCTGCGGCCCATTTGCCCACTCGCCTACGACTTATTTTTGTTTTTGAAGAGAGCTTCCAAAGGTTGAGAGGAAACAATCACGGATCTTGTCTTTGAAAGTAATGCCTCAGCTTTCGGCTTGCCATTAGGACTGTATAAGCTATCTTCTCTAGCTCTGAGTAGTTGAGCTTAGCTGCCGATAGGGCTTCAGATACTTAGTAGATGGGGAATTGCTTAAGCTTGTTGTCATGCTCCTTTTCTTCGACCAGGACAGCACTTACGGCGGTGGTGATCCGCTAAGTATAGCGATAATTGCGCCTTTGGTGACGGTTTTCGTCATTGTCGTCGGTGGTAAGGTAATCCTTCAAGTCTGGAAGGCTTTACGCTATTCGGACCCCATTCGAAATTTGCGTTATCCTTTAGCACCTTGTAGAAAGGCAACCCCTTTTCGGCTGATCTTGAGATAAATCTGCTAAGAGCTGCTAGTCGGCCTGTGAGCCTCTGGACTTTCTTTCGGCTATCCGGAGGTTTCATGTCTATGATTGCTGCGATCTTATACGGATTCGCCTCTATGCCTCTCGGCGCGAAACTAGGCAACCTAGCATCTTGCCTTTGGTGATACCGAAAATACATTTTTACGGGTTTAGCTTGAGTCCGCCGTCTTAGGTTTTGCGAAAAGTTTCCTTTAGGTCGGTGATATGCGTGTCTTTGGAGCTCGCGATAACGACTATGTCATCTACATATGTCACAAGATTCTTCTTTTTTACGCTCTCTAAAAACGCCGTCGACGTGCGGAGAAGGTGGATCCGGCGTTTCTCGGACCCTCGGCATCCGCTTGAAACAATAGGTCCCCCGGTGTGATGAAGCTTGTCTTTTCTTCGTCTTCGGGGTTTAGATGTATCGATGATATCCGGAGAAGCTTGATCAAGCGGGCTCATTCTTTCGTAGCCGAGGGCGGTCGTCGGGGGTGTCTATTCTTGGGAGAGGGTATGGGTCTTTGGGACATGCTTTGTTTAGATCGGTGAAGTCTACGCACATTCGCCATTTCTTTATGTTAGGGTCGGATGTCTTTTTACGAACCATGACTACATTGGCTAACCATTCGGGATCTTGAATCGGTGCGATTACTCCTAGCGTCCAGAAAGTCTTTGGACCACCGCCGCCGCTGACACTTCTTTCTTGAGACAATTTTCTCAAGCGTTGTTTCTTGGGCTTTCTTTGGCGCTTGATACACTTAGATTGTCTTTGAGCTAAGCTTCGACTTACTCCCTTCGGGTCTTTCTACGACCCGAAAAAGCGTCCGGGTGGAGTCAAGGAATGCACACAATTGGGCCGCTTCACCGGTTGGAGTTACGAACTGATTATTATTTCTCTTTCGGGACTGTGGTTGATATTGGAACCCTTTCGGTAGATCGGCTGATTCTACTTTCGGTTCTTTGACCTTCTCGGATTTTGGTTCGAATTGCTCTTCCTCGTCTTCTTCCCTTTCAGTTTCATTACCTCATTAATCATGCTATAACTTAGGGTATTGGTCTTGCATCTATCTTGCGAGCTGCTTCACGGTCTCCCCATACGTTATGATACGAAAGGTGAGGGAATCTTCATGCACAAGAAACTCGCTTGATTCTTTGCGTCGAACTTGCTTATGACTCCTCTTCCGAAGATTGCCGTGTATGCGGATAGTCTATGTTGACTATGTCGAATGTGATGATTTCGGTCCTACATAGACCTACTTCGCCGAAAGTGACCGCGATGTCCTTTTTTCCAATTGCGTCTATCCTTTTCCCTCCGAAACCGAATAATGCATTACCCGCCGGATGCAGCGTTCTTCGCTCCATATTCATGCTTTGGAAGGCTTTGATGAATAGGATGTCTGCTGAACTTCCATTGTCTATCAGGATATTGTGGAGTGTATAGTTATGCACATTCGCGTTATTTTCTACGAATGCGTCGTATCTGGATAATCTCTTAGCGGAAGTCGCTTTTCGTCGAAAAGTGATTGGGGACGGTTGACCACGCTGGCTTTGTTCGAGGGGGTAACTTTGGGCGTTATTGTATGCACTCTTCTCACGAAGTCCCTTCTGGCTCGTTTGTTTTCATGCTCTAGGTTGGATCCGCCTGTTATTGCATAGATGTGCCCCTGGGCCGGTAGCACCGAGTTTACGGTCTGTTTTCTTGGCCTTTTCGGGCTTCATGTGTGCGTTTCTAGCTGCGATTGATCTAGATTTCTTTGGGGGAGGATACCGCCATTGATGGAGGCTGGGGCGTGGAAATGTACTGGATAATTCGAGTACAGTGATGGTTGGCCGGATGTGCGGGGGCTTCTTTGCACTAGAGGCGGTGGCGGTGGCCGAGTATTACGGTAACGAAATAAGCATTAGGCTGAGTGCACCTCGTATCTCTCATGTTGAACACATGCTTGGGGCTTGGCTGCTTTGTGAACTTTCTTCGTCTTTTGATTTTTGTTCTTTGGCCATCTGCCCCATACTTACGATCCCGACCGAAATGACCCATGTTTTCGCGCCAAAAGCGAAGCGGTAAGGTACTCTTGGGCCTTCTCGGCCTCTTCCTCGACCTCGCCCCTTGAGCCGGCCACCTCGGTTAGATTGAGTTGGCCTGGAATTTTTGGGCCTCTCACGGTTCTTGGCCGGGTTAAATTTGGTTGAGGCGAATCCCCCATGCGTTGTTATTTGGATGGGGGATTTGCCCCTTTTCGGCTATTGGTCGTGCTTTCGGATGTGGCAATTGTTGCTTTTCATTCTTTCGTGCTGCCTTTCTTCGCTTTAGCCCTTCTTCGCCTTTGCGAACTTTTTGATCGATCGTACAACTTCGGTCGGGGTTTTGGGCTCTTCCTGTCTAGGTACATGCGGCACACTATCCTATGGCCATTCCCTCGATTCTTTCTTTGCTATGACCACCTCATCGACACATTCGGTGTTTGAGCTCGAGCTGAACTATTTTCTCGAGATGTTGTGTTAATGACTCTCCGTCCCTCTGTTTGAGCTTTAGGAAATCCCTAGTTCCCTTCTTTAAGGCCCGAAACCCTCAAAAGTAATGATGAGCTGCTCCTTGAGTTGTTTCCAGTTGCTTATCGACAGTGGACGAATGGCAATGTACCATTCATGGGCAATGTCTTCTACCGCCATTATAAGGGACTTCGCGGGGTGACCGAATCCCCCCCTGCCGAATGTACCGCAGGCTTCCGTAACTTGCAATGAATTTTCTTGGATCGACTTTCCGTTGAAAGATGGCGATCACGGGCTTGTACCCTATTGGCCATGGGCTTAGTTGGAGTTCGGTGCTAAGGGTGAGGCGGGTCTATCTCGCCCTCTGTGTGAAACTAGTTTTTGCTCCCCCCGTGATGTTGCGGCATCTTTCTCCATCACGGGCGATCTCGCGAAGTAACTTTTGTTTTTCCATTTCGTGAGCCGCAATTTTGCTCTCGAGCGAATCTTCTCTCCATCTAGCTGCTTCTCCTTTCAGCATTGCTTCTTCCGAGCCCCGGCTCTCCGAGTTCGGCCCTGCCGAGGCTCAATTGCTTTCGACTAACCTTTGGCGCGCTCCTCGATTATTCCGGGGTAGTTCTTGTTCGCCCGGGGTTATCTTCATCCGAGTCCTCTGCTTCTTACGTGATTTTGGCACCTCCTTCGTTGGAGGGACCCTGGCTTTATCCGCTGCGCGCCCGGGGCGGTGGTCGCACCACATTAGCCGCCTGGTCTTGGCCCGCCGGGGCGCGGTCTCGACCCGGCGGGTCCGTTGAGGGTTCTGTAGGGGGAGATCCGGCCGCGATTGGTGGCGGCGTGACCTTGGGTCTTCCTCGTCCTAGAGCCATGGGTTACTGCACAACCACGGTGGCGCCAATGTTGGTGTAGCCGGGCGGGCTACCCCCTGGTAGGGCCGAATCACACAGCGGAGTAGCGGCTTGGTGGTGTAACTCAAGCTGGAGTATATTTTCATTAATTCTCTCTCTCTCTTTCATTCACGGTGACCCTTGAGGTCTATTTATAGTCCGTAGACTTTTACAATTCCAAAACTACCCTTCTACCTACCCTTGACCCGCCCGTACTCCTTCCTTGGGCCTCATGGGTAGGATGGTAATATCCCCGTGTTCTCATCCCGTCCGGGCGTCGGTCGGGACCCGACCACGCAAAATAGTGGAGGACATTCGATAGGGATTGACCGCATACACTCCTTTCGGCCGGGTGAGGTTGCATTCGCGGCGATATATCTTTGCTCTTTGTGCGCTTGAGCTAAGGCATTCGCCCGGCCGGGTGGAATGTCGGAGTTCGCCTAGGGCGGAACTCGGCCGACCCGCCGGGCGATGCGCCTCGACATTCGGCAAGACAAGCCGTAAGTCGACACATTCGGATGAGACTCAACTAGCGCCTCTGGTCTGCGCGGTTGTTGCCTTCGGCTTCCATAGCTTCGGGGCCATGGCTTTTCGTGGCTAAGTCATGACCTCGAGGAAGACCCGATCCGGCATGGAAGCGAGCGGCCGCCTCTCCCGCCCGAAAGCAGGTGCTTTCGACCAAGACGCCGCCGTGAGGCCGCGTCGGGACCGGATGCGCGGCATTCGGCCTTCTACGCGCGAAAAGCGGGGCCCATCGTGCTAATCTCGGCCGAAGTTTACGCCCGGGCGACCGTAGGGGTTGGCAGCGTTCGGCCTCCCCAGCACCACCAATACTAGGCAATAACCACAAAGTCTAGAACCTGGGAGTTATGTTGGTATATTGCCTCTAGTAATGTTCTATGTTATACCTAACACATCCAATACTACTAAAAAACATTTCAGTGGTAGTTTTCTTCATTAACTGTGGTAGTTTTGTAACACCATGAAGCAATTGCCACGGTTAGTCAACCATTTATTATGGTGGGTTTTAAATAACCACCACGGTTGATAAAAAGGCACAAAAAAATAAAAAAACCTAGATCCAACAGATCTGGGTCCTGCTAGCTGTCGTTAGGGTTTTGAGCTCGCCACCAGATCCTACCGCATCCATCGGATCTCACCTCCACTAGATCCTGCGCCGCCAATAGTTCCCGCCACCACCGTCGGATCCTTGCCGAGGGATGAGGATCCCATTGACACAGTTGCTGGATCCTTGGTGAGGGAGGAGGATGCCACCACTGCCGCCACCAGATCCCGCCGGATCCTTGCCGAGGGAGGAGGAGGCGGCCCCACGCCCTTGCCAGAGTTGGAGGAGGGATGCCACTATAGGAGGACTTGGCCTCACTTGGCGCGCCGCGCTGTTGGAGATGGAGAAGGAGCCTTTGCTCCTTTGTCGAGCATGGGGAGGAGGGAGGGAGGCACATGGAGGGAGAGGAGGCGCATGAGGTCACGCAACATTGAGGGAAAGGAAGGGGCTCCGGCTGAGGGAAAGAAGGAAGCGATGGAAAGTGAAATGAATCCCTAGGTCCTCCTTATATATAAAACCGATATAGACGAGGTTGTGGTGGGCCTCGGGAATATTAACCATGGCGGGCCTCATAAGAGTCCGCCATTGTTAATGGGCCCATTTCTAGTGATGGCTTTTATTACAAAGCCCTCCATGGTTAATGGATTTTGCGTGGCAGTTTTTTTAACCGCCATGGCTAATTAAAAAAACCACCATGGTTAATCGAGACATTAACTGTAGCGGTTTAAAAAAACGGTCATGGTTAATAAAATAGAAACGTCTTGTAAAAGATTTTTATCTATCGTATAGGAACTCAGGTGATCGAGGAGGATACGTTGAGATTGAAATCGAGTTCACTGCTGAAGCCCAAGTCTATCAAACCCTAAGTCGAGCACCAAGGTAAGCCTCATATGGACCTATGCACGTTATGACTAGATCCCATGAAGCACCTAGTTGATCCTAAGGACTCGAATGATTTTGCCTATACCTTGCGGTGTTTATTGTTTATCCTATCAATAATGTAACCTATGCTAATGCTTAGACCAGTAGAAGTTGAGTTAGTGATGGGTTTCTCGTTACTCATGCAAGTTAGGAATTCCTCCCTTTGTCCAAATTTAACAATTGGCTAAGAAAAAAAAATATTTTTCAAAAGTCCCTGTCATCTAATCCCATCCGTCCCGTTTTTGCTCGACCTGCGCGCTTGCCGCCCCATACCTGAGGGCCAAATGAATACGAAGCGGACCTACTCTCTCGTTAGCCTCTGTTTGCTTCATTATCCATGTGCTCCTTCCGCTTGCCTATCAAACCATTGAGCTGGGCTAATGGAGCTCTGTATGCATTGGCATGTGCTTGTCTCAACAATGAGTGAAGTAAATAGCGGGAATTAATTGAATTTCAGCAATCATCCAACCCTCATTGTTCTCTGTGCCTGAGGCTAAAACGATTGTGACAAAGTTCAAAAAGAGTTCTTGTTTTGAAAATGAACATTACGAAAAAAAGTAAGATATAAAACGAGACCAAGGTAATGAATATGTGAGAGGTCTAGTGAGAGATAGGGTCATGCCTAGATAGTGTCTTAGATAGCACATCTCCTGTGGCCAGTTAAAGACCGACCATTGCATCTATTGTAGCAAGTCATGAGTACCACATGCTATATAGATGACTTGCTATATATGGGAGCCTAGCATTATGCTTGGCCATGAGCATCTCCAACAGTTTTTGCAAAATATACTTGGCAAAACTTGTGATTTGCCAAGTCACAAAAATATATGCCAAATAAAAAACAATGGCTCTCAATAGTTTTGCAAATTCAGCTTGGCAAAAGAAAAAAAAGAAGGCAATATGTTATTTTCAGCGGTCAATACAACAACATGCAGTAAAGTGAGAGGATTTGTCAACTCCCTCCCAACTTAGCATATTTGCCAAGTTGAGGATGGTTTTTGCCAAGTTGCCATATTTTGCCTAGTCATTTGCCAAACTATTGGAGAGGTGTTTTGAGCGATTTTGTCAAAAATCAAGAATGCCAACTCAGGTTTGCCAAACTGTTAGCTAGAAAGCTTGTACCCTGGTAGATCTCGGTTTCTTTTATTGGGTGACTTTTCCTAGGACAAGAGATGTTTAAGAGTGACGAGTTACCTCTTACAAAACAATGGGTTTTAGGGCGTCCGCAATGATAATAGCTAGTGCTAGCTATGTAGTCAGCTAATGTGGAGGTGAGAGACAACAAAAAGACATAGTGACTACTCTCTCTCTCCTACTTTCTCCTTGTCACGTCACATCTAGATAGCCAAATAGCTAACCATTATAGACGGTCTTATGAGCAGTGCCCCATCCATTGGTTAGTAAAACTTGTACCCCTCAACAAAGTTTGACTTGTCTTATCATTTCGAAATGCTAAACTCTTAGTTATAAGCACATTCATGACTTAGCTTCAGTGTAATTATTTCAAAGTACATGTGGGAGATCAAGCTCCACCTTATTCTAATGTTCATGCTTCTATTATACCACTTCGATCCTATGCCTAGATGTAGTTAGATAATGTTTACTTTATGTACTAAATCTTTTATGTAAAACAACTTTATACCTTCCTAAGTCGTATGCGGAATACAATTATGTACTCAAAGTGGTACACTTAAGTTCTACAGATGAGACGGCCTTCCTATATTTTTCTACACAAGAGACTCTCCTAGCTCGTGGATGTTGGATAGTCCATGAGTTGTATCTCTAAAACTAATATACAATTACATTTCTATTGTAGCAATCGAGTTTGTGAACTTTATGATAGCAACTCATGTTATAACTTAACTACCTTTCATGATTAAGTTAAACTTTTGTGTGACATGTAAGCTATGTTCTCACTCTCTCGTTACTGTAGAACCATACCAGCTACAACCAGCAGCATCTACTATTAATGGCAGCCAACCTGGACTAAAGGAAACAAAGAATGAATGTTGGCTTTGTCTGCTTTTTCCATGTTCAAACAAATATGGAAATACGAGTTAGGATGATGAATAATAACAGTAAATGCTAAAAACATAGAATAACTATAATGCAACATATATCTTGGGTCCACGAGCTCTTAACCCTTCCTGAATCCCTAAGCCCCTAAGATATCCACCACCAAGTTACTGCAGTTCTAGTTAGGAATAAAAATTGCCTTATTAGAATTTTGTTTTAGACAATAGTGATCAACAGATTAAAACGTGGACTGAGATTTTCAACAGTCAAGTTCGGTCCAAATAAATGGCCCTCTAGGCTATACAAGATGCACCGGTGCAAATCTAAGACGAGCCACTACATGAAAAATCCAGAGATCTCTCATCAAATTCGAAGAAAGTCGCATAACTTGATATTTAATTAACTGTACTAAATACATAAGGATAATATAAACATTACAGTTATGGTATATTTAAGAGCAAATATTTCCTTCATTTGCGACGCGATAAAATTTATCATGGATATATTTCAGGTCATCGTAATTTCATAGGAAGGTCACAACTTAATAGATATGTAGCATTCCCGTCCACTTTCCTATGTATGCTTTGATATATTTTCTTCCATTGCAACACTAGAGCATGTAGCTAATGGGTATATTTTTATTATAGTTTTATTTTCAATGGTAATTAAAACTATTCAATCTCATCTAGGAATATATGAGGGCCAAGTTATTGAAAAACAATATGGTCTGTTGCTATATCCCTCCTAGTTCAAGCATATACTTAAAATAAAAAACATGTTTTTTATCTAGTGAAGTGAACCCCCAAAATTTGCTTTATGGATACTGGATACATATGTCCTCCATGACAGTCCATATATGTATAAGCCAAACTGTCTAGCATTGGTCTCTCAGCTGTGTTTAATATGGTCCAATATAGAGCTATTTACAGCCTTAGTGATTCATACTAAGAACTGAACTAACAAGAAGACCATGACAGTATTAAGTTCCAATTAAAAAAGCAAGTCAAATACCTAAATGAAACTCGTTTAGCATCTTTTATTATGTTCAAAAAGAGAAGAAAAGAAAGAACATTATGGTGAAGGATGTAAGACCGGCAACATGTTTTTAACGGCAACATAAAATAGACTAGGCTCAGATAAATAGCATCACAGATGATGATGTAGCTGAACATTCAAAATCAAGTTTGATATGAAACTAACTAGAAACAAGAGCAGAATAAAATGGAAACCAATTACATAACAGAGCAACATAACATTTAGACTCATGGATAGCAAACGTATGACACCTCTGCTTCATGAAGGAAAAATCCAAACGGGGAAATCCATCCAGGGCTCCTTTGGTACCCCTGATCTGGAGTTGGGAAGAGGCAGGCCAGCAGCAATACGCCTCTGTGTGCCATCTCTCATGTTGTGCACATATGTATCAGAAACATGATTGATGATGAGTTCATCCAAAAAGTAGATAAGGTCACCTTGAACCCCATCATACGAACTAGTAGAAAAGGACCGGCAACCGCTTTTCTGGACAAAGATACAATCGCCATCAAAGTTATGAATCTGAGTGACTCCACAAGGGCTTGTGCTGAAGTCTAATGCAAACACCTCAACACTCTGAAGTTTGAAGTCTGTCGTCAAGAACTTGATAATCAATAGCAGCTTCCCACGCCATACCACCAGGTTGCACCTCTTTGGTGAATAATATATGGTCTTGGAAGGGATAAGCCGATTAATAATCTTATAGTGCTCAGCACAGGACAAACTGACACCGTTCTCGTCCTCCTTAAGCTCAAAAGCAAAGATGTCTGGTTGGTACCTCCGAACCATGTACAGCTTTCCCTGATAGAAGGCAAGATCATAACTCAAGGAAAGATCATAACTCAAAGAATGAATCAAGCGCTTGAACAAAAATACCATGAGGTCATTCCTGGTTGCCAGAGAGCCAGTCCTGTTGCACCGCTGTTGCAAGACAAAGCAGCCACAATATAATTGGATCCTGAGCTCGGTGATGCAGATAGCATCAGCCTTGACTCTGGCATTGGGATCGAGCGAGGACTTTTGGACTCATCCATGAACCAATCATAATTGCTAGGGCTCTGCTGCAGACGTGGAAGATGAACCACCTCGCTGGAGAAGGCATGGACCAAGAAGCACTCGCCACCACCGGCTTCTACCGTGGCATGGCTGCTTGATCTCATGACTATTAGCCAGTCATCGGAAGAGCCCACGACCACGATCACGATCCCGGCATTGTCACCTGCCACCTCCCCGGGCATCAGGGCACGCCGGGCACAAGTGAGAAGCCCATCGGAGGTCAGGCATGCGAACCTGAACCTGGCGAGCACCAGCACGGGCAGCGGCTTCTACCGTGGACGGGGCCTCGCTTGCTTCGTAGACACTTTCGTCGAACACGTCGCGTGCGGATCGGGACACGACCACCAGCGGCGGCGACGTTCCGCAGCAACCACCACGGGTGGCCATGTGAGATGTCGTACAGGAGAGACTGGGTCCTGGGATCCGTCGCCAGTGGCGGCGCTGGGGACCTTCGCCGCAGTGTTTCTTGATCTGGCGAATCAATCTACCAAACGAGGGTAGTCGAGAGTATTTTGTTTTCAAAATAAATGGAAGGCTTTGGCAGAGACGTAGCTAGTTAGGGTTTGGATTGCAGATTTGGGCTGCCAATTTGCTACACTGATGCGGGGGGGTGCAGGAGTGTGTCGAGGAAGGAAGCGCGGCAGATGGACCTGGCGCGGGCCGCGTGAGGTGGGAAGGAAGGAAGTGACGGGGATTGGGCGGTACAGCGGTGCGGGGCGATTGGGCGATACAGCGGTGGGGTAGTAATAAATGGGAGTGCTCACGCCCCGCCTCGACTCCCATCCCATCCCATTCCCGTTCGCCTTGCCGAGTGCTGCCGTTCGCCACTCCGAGCATGGATTCCGCGACACTATCCCCATCCACCAGCCGGGCGTCGGCAGAGGCCGCAGCGGACTCCAAGACACGGTTCGAGGCTTACAACAAGCTCAAGGCAGCGGCGGTGGCGTTAGGCGAGGAGCTCCCCATCCCGGAGATAGTGGTGATAGGAGGTGAGTCGGATGGGAAGAGCTCCTTGCTGGAGGCGCTCCTTGGCTTCCGCTTCAACGTCTGCTTCAACACCCGCCGTCCTCTCGTCATCCAGATGCTCCACAACCCCGCCGCCCTCGAGCCTAGCTGCCAATTCCAGGTGCGTGTGCTCCTATTCCTCTGCTCGAGTCCAGTAATGATATTGATTAATGAATGTGCGTTGCAGGAGGAAGACTCCCAGGAGTACGGGAGCCCGATGGAGATGGGTACGGCCATCGCCGACCTCATCAAGGAGCGGTCTCAATCACACCTCGAGAAGATCCAGGCCGCTGTCTCGTCCAAGCCCATCGTCATGAAGGTCCAGTACGCCCACTGCGCCACCCTCACAATCATCGACACCCCAGGCTTGGTGCTTAAGGTGAACTTGGGGCTTCTTTGTAGTTTTCAGACCTCAGTGACGGCGTTGGTCAGCTGTCCGACTGATGCTGTTGTTTGCTTGCTGCAGGCTAGGAGAGGCGATGACATTGAGTTGATGGTGAAGTCACTAGCGACCCCTCCCCACCGCATCCTTCTGTTCCTCCAGCAAAGCACCGTGCCGTGGGGCTCGTCGGTCTGGCTTGACAGGCTTAGAGAGATTGATCCCGATTTCAGGCGCACCATGATAGTCGTCTCCAAGTTTGACAACCGACTCAAGGTATGCCCGTACAACAATGACCACTTCAGTTGGTACTTGAGCTTCACGCCTTCACCTGTCTGTCTCTTCAGTACCAACAAGTTGTGGTCTGTGTCTTATGAAAATGTCATTGCTCTTGGTCATTTGAAGGAATTCAAGGAGAAGAGGCAGGTTGATAACTTCTTTAGTACAAGCGGCTACATTCAAGGCATCCAGCCGTTCTTCCTGGCTCTGCCACAGGACCAAGGAACAATTTCAATGAGGAGTTCCGCAAGCAGATCTGTCAGGTTGATATTGACGTGCTTCGTTGCTTGAGAAAAGATGTGAAAGGGGGTTTCAATGAAGAGAAATATGGATCGTGCATCGGCTTCAGCTGCCTCAAGAAGTACCTCGAATCTGAACTTCACAAGAGGTACAAACAAGCAGCTCCAACTATCCTGGCAATGTTAGAGCAGAGGTGCAATGAAATCTCAATGCAAATAGCAAGACAAGATACCAAACTACAAGCAATGGGTGATGTCTCTCAGCTCCGGAGATCGGCAGCGCTTTATGCAACTTCTATTTGCAAACACTTGGTATTACAAACACAATGCAACTTATTAACATTCTCTTTTATGTTGCTGACAATTGACTTGAACTAATTGGCATTTCCTTTTTGGTACCGAAGCATGCATTACTTGATGGAGCTGCTGATCCAGCTCCACAAAGGTGGGGAAAAAAACTACGGAGCAGGAGCAAATGGATAGTGGCATTCGCGGCTGGCCTGGCATTGATGGGCCTGTAAAACCTGATAACTCCACCCTTAAGCTGTATGGTGCTGCAGCTTTTGAGAGAGCAATGCTTGAATTTCAGTGTGCAGCACAGTCAATTGAATCGCACCACCGTCAAAGGATGAGGTACTCTTTATCCTGGAACCATGTACACACAATTTTTTGGAGAATTACTTATATATACTAATGTCACTAGGTTGCGAGCATACTAATTTCCCCTGCTAGAAGAGGTGCAAAAGTAAGTTTACTGAGGTAGCAGCTGAGATAGCTTGGGCAGCTGCACGATCATGGCTTCCTCCTCTTATTGACACTGCATGTGACCGACTTGCATTTGTCCTAAAAAGTCTGTTTGATCTCGCTATGGGGCGCAACCGCAACAAGGACTCACTATGTAAGAGCTTGACCTTCCTATTCAAGCTGGTTCATCTTGCTTTTACATTTGCCTTGGTATCATTTGGTTCATAGTGAAATAAGTTACCATTGTTTATTTAGTATCTAGATTATATTTGGTTCAGCATGTTCGTCAAAAGGAATTGCATTTTTTTTCTCTACTACATTTTTAATCATCTGCATTCCCAACTTCAGATTATTCACACTTTTTGTTATCACTATTTGATAAATTTTCCATAACAGCATAGGTATTTACTGGCAAGCTACTTGTTTCCCAGCTTTTTGATTTAAGATGAATCAATTGCAGTGCTACTGTTTTCAAACTTTAATTAAGCCACCATGACCTGTCAGTTTTACATTGTCAGCACTAAGTGTTATTATTACTTTGTACTTTCACCATTTGCTAAATATTTTCCCTTTGTGTGTGGATGGGTGGGGGTGGGGGTGGGGGGTGGTAACCGATAATCAAAATGTTGACGATATAAGCCACCACATCCTGTCAGTTTTTACAGTGTCAGCACTTTATCACTTTGTATTCACCATTTTTAAAGATATAAGCCACCATGTCCTGTCAGTTTTTGCATTGTCATCACTAAGTACAATTATTACTTTGTGCTTTCACCATTTTCTAAATGATTTTCTTTGGGGTAACAGATCATCACAATGTTGTTGATATGGACCATTATGTTCCCTTTCTTGCTGCTCTCCGGCTCTCATATTATAACTTTGTCGAAGAATTGTCCAAGAAATGCAAGGAGATAGGGCGTCAACACCTTGATTCTGCTGAAGTTACATCCTTTGATCTAGCAGACAGTGGATCAGCATTAGAGGACGCTCAGAAGCACTTGCCTCCAACAGATCAGCCGCATATGACACCACCTAATAAAATCCCGCAATTTGTACCTGACACGCATTCTCCTGGTGTACATGGTGGTAAGGAGAAAGATAATGGGATCCAAATGATGGTGGCCCAAAAGGAAGCTCAGAAGGATTGTTGCTGATGACATGGGCTCGAAGACAGACTTATACGCTACCATATGCAAAAAAATCTGCTGTATATTTTTTCCAAAATTCGAGAAGACCTGATTGAAAGACATGTTCTCTCTGCATTGACCTCTGAATTATTAACACCATGGTATGTTACAAACTGGTATTTATGCCATACTTGTTACTCTTTCTGCTTTGCTCAGTTAGTGATTTTACTATGACATACATATTGAAGTTTATGTTTTCAGCTACTTGACCACATCCACTGATACTAATTTCTAGATCACCTGTCACTGAAATCACAACTGATTTTGTCAACTGGCTGATTGCATGATCATATTCACCATGAGTTGCCAGTAACACTACAGAACCATTCGATCGCATATGAATCAAACACTATCACAAAATAGAAACTTTCGGTCTACTGATGTCCATGGAAGTTGCATTTTAACTATTTTTTTTTTGCACTAAATAGTTTGATTTGCAAGATTAGATTTGGACTGCCTGAATTAATTTTGATTATAGCTGCTAGCATATCTAGTAGGGCTGTACTGTGTCGGTATCAGTTTGTTAGCACGTTGTACCCATTGCTAACATATACACATGCCTGCCCAATATTCTTGAAGTTATATTTCTGACGTGTTTCTTCCACCGGTGAAATGCAGCTGTGAAAAATTACGTCTGGAACTTGCCCTTGATATATTCGCTGTGAAAGATGACAAGTTTATGGACATGTGTGTCGCGCCTGGGAAAGTTGGTGCTATCCAGAATGATCGCCAAGCCCATCTCAAACATCTGGAGCAACTGCAGTCCTGTTTGAACGAGTTTAAGAACATATCCTGGGATTGATATTTCTGGCATGTATTCATCATGAGCTTAATGAATCCCCTCAGACGGGTACATTAAGCCAGGTTGTTGCAATGGTCCATTCTTCTTTAGACTCATTCTCATGTATCTTTCTTGGCAAAACCTATTTTCTTGATGTCTGTATCACTCTGTTCACTTGCATCTGTTCAGATTCAGTACTTATATTATTGATTATGGTCAACAACTCTTGAATAACCATTGACTTAGAGTTCTGATCTCGCCAGTTCTAGATCTCCGTTCGTACGTGCGTGCGTACCATTTTGACCACAGTTTTCTGTTCATTGGACTGCTCTGTTCTTTGTTTGTCGGTTTGGGTTCCAGATCACAAAGCAGAGAACACCATTAGCGGCCCCCTCGGGAACCCCTGAGGAGCTGCCGATCAGCCTGAGCATATGTTGTGTGTTTGTCTTGTTTCTTTATTACGTACTTGGAAGTTAGTTGTGCGAGTACACACCATTAAAACCAATTCAACAGGTGCTGGTCTCTGAGGTACGGCAAAGTGTGTTTTGATTCACACCAATTCAACTTGTTCCGGAAAGTTCTTCTGTTGCACTCCTTCTAAACATGCCACCATAACTACGTCACAATGCCAGCAAAAGACTTTCTCTGTTGTTTGTCAGATTTTAGCGCCGCACTTGCGCCAACAGCTACGGAGAGAACCTTCCATTCCAATTTTGTCTAGTACTTATAATCAAAACCACTGTTTTAAAAGGGATCAAACTTGGTCTGTGAAGACACAATCCTTGCAGATGTTCTCTTGCACACACGTGATTGTGTATTAGGAGTTTAGGACCCACACAAATGTTACACCGTAGCAAAAAAGATCTATAAATAGGTAGGCCAAACACAACCACCACAACCAAATATATGAGGTGGCATCATTGCAGCCGAACAATTGCAGACCTGGCCCTAGTGACCCAAACGGAAAACCACCGTAGGCAATCAAACCCCTATGCAACCTGAACCTCAATCGTCAGGATGGGTGCAAACAAACAGAATAATTGACACCCATTCTCCACTTGTGACAGTACCATCAACATGCTTGCTTGTCACAATTACTGAATTCCTATAAATACCCAAGTGCGGGCTCGAGGATGGGGATTGGTTGGTGGCAAGTTTGATTTCCATTTACTCCTTTTATCACCATCCTTGTCCCACCCCTTGCAAGTCCGTTTCCGTCAGGGGCCCGGACGCCCCAGCGCTCCGACCATCGGCAATCCCAGCGAAGGTCGGGGGCGCCCGGAGGCCGCCCCTCACCCCGCTCGCCTCTACTCAGTATCTCTCCTATGGGAAACCCTCACCCCCTCTCCCGCTTCCACGGGGCGAAGGTCAAGGGGCAGGTCGATCCCCACAACCACCGTACAGGAAATCAAACCCCTCTGCAACCTGAACCTCAATCGTTAGGATGGGTGCAAACAAACAGAATAATTGACACCCATTCTCCACTTGTGGCAGTACAAACAGACACATACCGGATTGTTGGCATGGTAGGCTGACCACCAACTCAAAAACTGGCATGTTTAGTAACTGGTCACGTAATTTTTAATGGAAACATATATCATAGACAAGGTGCAGATAAATAGCACCTCTGTCTGACAATAGCTGAACATTCTAATCAGTAATCAAGTTTGATATATCTAACTAAAACAAATAGCCAGGATATTATTCGATGCTGGAAAAGATTTTCAAAAAAATGCTGGAAAAAAAAAGAAGGCTCCACATCAATATTTTTGCATGTAGAGCGTTTGAGACATATGAGCATCACAGATCAGAACTGAAAGCCTCCACCGATTGCAATTCCCCCCGGCCTTCACCTAGAGATAGGAAGGAAAGTTTGGAACAAACCACACATCAGTCAATGTACAAGAATTAATGCAAGTCACTCAGCACATTATCACTCCACAAGGAAATTGAAATATATAAAACGGCACCTCCAGTTCAAGAAGAAGGAAAAATCCAAATGGGGAAACCAATGCCGCCCTCTGGTAGACTGGCAGCCAAATCCCTCACTGTACCATCTCTCATGTTGTACACATATAGGACGAAACGAGTGCCCTTGCAAGAAAAGTAGATAAGGTCACCTTGAACTCCAACATGCAAACCAGGAGTATAGAGCCGGCAACCATATGTGTCGACAAAGATACAGTTGCCATGGAGGTTGTGAATCTTAGCGAATCCATAAGGGCGTGTGCTGAAGTCTAGTGCAAACACCTCAACACTGTGAGGTGTGCAGTCCATCTTCCTGTACGTGGAATCACTGAAGTGTCTGATGATTAATAGCAGCTTTCCACGCCATACCACCATGTTGCACCTAATCCGACGAGTGGAATTGGAAGGAGTAATAAGCCGATCAATCTTATACTCCTCTGGACATGACAAACTAACTCCGTGCTCATCCTCCCTAAGCTCAAAAGAAAAGACGATGTCTGTTGTGTTACTTGTTGTTGACCTCGAAACCACATACAGCTTCCCCTCATAAAAGGCAAGATTGCCCATGGAATAATCGAGTCGAGCGTTTCGATAAAGACACCATGTGGTCATTCCTGGTTGCCAGAGAGCCAGTCCAGATTCAGCTATGTGGAAACACAAAGCAGCCACAATGTACTTGGACCCTGAGCTTGGTGATGCAGATAGTACAGCATTGCGAAGCACCACCCAGGACAGTTTTTCTTTGGGGCTAGCACTGCGAGTGCCAGATTCATCCAAACAATTGTACTGCTGTAGACACGGAAAATGAACCACCTCGCTGGAGAAGGCGTTCATCAGGAAGCACTCACGGGTTCGGCCATTCACGCCCATTAACCAGTCATCACAAGAGCCCACAATCCAGACACCGTAGCCGGCCGCCACGAGGGGCATCTGGGCACGCCGGGGAGCAGTCAGTGCCCCATCGGAGGTCAAGCAAGAGAACCTGATGAATCTTGGGAGCACCAACACGGGCAGCGGCGCGGGCAGGCCCATCTGGGCTGTCCTAGCATCTGGGTGCGCGCGACGGTGCGCCAGTGGCGGCAAACCGACCGTACGCTGGCGCGGTCGGCAGCGCAGGGGGGGAGGCGGAGCAGGCTGCCCAGGATGTCCGCCGGAACGTTGGCCCACAACGGCGGCCGCGGCGGCGGCGGGGTCTCGCTTCCTTGGTAAACACTTTCGTCCAAGACGTCGCGTGCGGATCCGGACGCCACCAGCAGCGGCGATGCTTCGTGGAAACCACCATCCGTGGCCATGTGAGATGCGGTATAGGAGAGAGACAGGATTCACCAGCGGTTTCAGTGCCGGAATCCGTCGCCATTGGCGGCTCTGGGTACCTTCGTCGTTGCAGGGTTTCTTGATCTAGCGAACTCCAGAAAAGGAAAGTTTCTTTTCCCCATGTATTAAAAAGAAAGCCCATGTAGAGACGGACTTTGGGTCGGATACTTGCTTGAATTGGACGAGTATTTCTTTTGGGCTAATCGTAATCAATGGGCCAAACCGTGTCTGGGCTAACGGCCGTTTTAAGAAGACTCAGACTTCATTATTGAACTCTTTGAACTTCATTCTCTGTTATTCATAAAAAGATTCTCTTTTTTCTAGAATTACACAGTATAACGCAGAGGTTGATTGGTATTACACAGTACCATCCTGAGGTATTGCAGCAATCATTTTCTTACGTTGATTGGAGATGTTTTCATCTCCTTTATTCTCAAGTTTCAGTAGTTGAACGTTGGATGTTACAGCAAACAGACTTGTGTTATTTCATTAGCAGGTTTCAGATGTAACAGTGGTCAAAATTGTGTTATTTCATAATCATTTCACATGTAACAATTGTGAAACTCTAGTATTTCATAAACAAATTTCAGATGTAACAGTAGTTAAAGTCAGCTCTTTCATAAGCATATTTTAGATGGAGTGTGTTGTTTCATAAGCAGATTTCAGATTTAACAGTTATGAAGCTCTGCTATCTCATAAGCAGGTTAGTAGTTAAAATCAGTTTTTAACATACTCAGATGTAATAGTTATGGAACTCTAATGTCTCATATGCAACTTTTCTGATGTAATAATAGTCAAAGTTAGTTGTTTCGTCAGTATGGTTCCAAATCGCTAATGTTCAGATATTTGTAGTATGAAACAACTCAACTTAAAGAAGTCGATGATGCACATCTTACATGGTGTTTTGAAGAAAGGTTCGTCTCCACCTCTTCCTTGCCCCTCGATCGCCACTGCAACACGAGAGTCAATCTATTGTAGACAAAGGGGAACATGGTGACGAGGATGGGGGCGCAAGATGGTACTTGGTGTGGCGAGGAATGGGCCGTGTGGTTGCACGCGAATGGCATGTCACCACGAGTGGAGGTCTCCTGTGAGTGGACGGTCTCTTGTCCGAGTGTACGGATTGGTTGACTCATATGCTTTCAATCATTAGACCGAATCAAACGACATCGCGGCGCTACAACCTGATGCCCACGATGTGCGTTCAGATGCACGTTGGAGCATGCATGCATGCAGCATGCGAAGCTAGTGCCTGGGGTCTCCATGGTCATGTGTAACAGCATGCAAGCACTTAACATGTAAAGCAAGCGGCACGCAGCACGAGTACGTATGCATAGCGGGCAAGCCGCATGTGAAGCAAAAGCGAAACCACTGCAAGCGAACACATAATTGCAGCAGATGCGTGTGGGCAGGCGGACCAATGTAGCCTGCAGTGGGCTGGGCAAGCGCGGGCGTCTGCACATGGCTAGCGTCGAGACTTCCAGGTGCTAAGCAATCCATTTTTTTATTTAGAAGAATGGCGAAAACTTTGTCGGACTTTTATTGGAAGAAAAAAAAGGAAAGCATATTTACAAACTACAAAAGGAGGCTAAGCTCCCCACAAGCATGGCAACCTGGTGCATCCTCCACTTGCAACCTTTCTAAACAAATACCTGTAGCCGAAATTCCTACACTAAAACACAAAGGGAAAATAGCCAAAATCATCCCCAAACTTTCAAGAGAAATTGGTGATTCTACCCTCGGTTCAAAGCTCAACCGTGATTTTACCCCAGTTTTCTCAACTTTGCGATTTTACCCTCGTTATTTTCAAGCGAAAGCTCCATTTACCCTCTTTTTTAACACCGTCCTATTAAATGGCAAAAAAATAAAAGGAGGGGCGTCCCAAAAGACCAAAATACCCCTCACCATCCACTACCCGTCCGCTTCTCCCGAGAATCCGCTGTGGCCCCCTCTCCCGACCGCGAACGCGATAGGCAAAGGGCGACACTCTCCTCCCAAGCTCCGGTCGCCCGCGGTCGGTTGAGCCTAGGGATCATCGCCGTCCTCACACCTCTCGGTGGCCACCCTACAACTTCGACCCCCTCTCTCCCTTTGCCACCTTACAACCCGCCCCCTCCATCCCCACGGACACCACGGAACCAGGGGTTTGGTGGCGCTAGTGTTTGAGGGGACTGTGCCCACGGCGGTGGTGCGTGGCGAGGTAGCGTCCTTGGCGGCTAGGAGAGGAGCTCCCTGGAGCCGCGAGTGAAGGATACCTGAGCGTGTGTTTATTTTCTGTTGTGAATTTGTAAATTTGTTGGCTTGTTTATTTCCTGCTGAGATTAGTAGGATAAATCACAATAAATTGGAACTTGTTCTTAGGGTTCGTTCATTTTTCAGCCTGTTAGAAAATGGTCAAAAAAACACGGTGGCAAGGTAGAACTTTGCCGGCTAAGGTTATTAACCCTAAAAGCTTTGGGTTCTTTGCAGCTAGTTGATTTCATTGCAGAGCATTGCATATGGGTTCCAAACTGTACATTACATTGTGGCGTGATTTGGAGAATGATTCTATGGAAATTAAATCCGATGAAAATTTGTTAGAGTGGTTTCTAATCAATATTGAGAATGGGTTAGTATGTATCAATTTTCAGATCCATGATTTTGAGGCGGCCACTGTATTTTTCTACAACAAAGTGAAGGTTTCACTCTATGGTGAGGGCTAGTTTGCTCTCAATTAAGGAGGGCCGTAGTGAGAGAGACACAAATGAGAGAACCACAACCCCACCTAAAAAAAGATAGTGCCCTCCAAAAATGAGAGAACCACACCCTACTATTCGTTGCAATATTTTGTAGCGAATTTTAGCGTTCCATCTATATTAACTTGTTTTTACTCTATTTTGTTGAAGTGGAAGTGGTACAAGTATAAGAAGGTGGAAGTTCAACACATCCCAACAATGAGGCAAGTGGTTCAAGAAGGGGAACAACATGGCGCATGTTGGCATTTCTTAATGCAATCAAAGGAAACAGGTATAAAACCCATCCCGATAAAAGCGTCAGAAATGCGCCGCTGACAATCCCAAGTAAACCACCATGTCGGTGATCCAAAATGAGACTGTCAACGGGATAGATCTTGTCGTCATAGATATTTCATCATAAGCGCACGGATCTATCGTTGTAGCATTTCACCGGAAGTATTGGGGTATCGTTATTTATATTTTCCCAAAGGAAGGCATGTGATTAATAAATTAGCATGGCATCTGAATAGAGGAACATGTGTTTGTTTAGACCAAAATGTTCATAACAGGGGTAAGCAATAATGGTTCATAGATAGTGTGACACACACTTAAGAATCCACCAGCAAAAGGATAAAGAAAATAGATAAAGAATAAATGAATAACCTAATGGAGTAATTCTAATGTATCTAGTCATGGCCATACAAATGAATAGTTAGGATCATATGCAAACTGATTTAATCGGGGGTTAGGTCTAGAATAACGGGGAGACTCACGGATACCATACGGCCCGATAGGAAGCATTTCTGAACTCCTAAAGCCAAAGGTGGCGTGGGGGGATTTCAAAGGGGCGGTCAAGGCTTGTCACGACCAAGCCGCCTACCCCCTCAACCGTGGCATGCACTCATATCCGCGGGTGTCGTAATACCGGGCACCATGCCGCATATCGAAACACTACTCTTGTCCCCCCAGGATCCCCACTCGTCGAATGGACGGACTAGAACAAGAGCAAACCCGAAGGAACAACGAACCGATATCCCACCTCTAATCAAGTTAGGCATATGATGATCGATGAAGAAATGTAATGAACATGTCAAGATTATGATATGTAAACTATATGCTAGTTCATATACCAACACAAGAACATGAACAAGACTATACTCTAGTTCATAAGTTAGGCCAAGAACATAGAAATAAGACTTGTAATTAGAAGAATGCTCCATAGAGTAGATGTATTACCAAAGCACTTTCTTCTAGGAGACAAGCCCTCCTTGTAGCTCTTCTACTCCAAGTTCTAACCAAGAAAGAAGAAGAAAAGAAGAAGAAGAAGGAAGAAGTAGAAGAAGAGAGAGAGGTAGAGGTGGTGGAGAGAGAGAGATTCTTTGGTTTTCTTTGGACTCCAAGTGGTGTGTGTTTTGGGGAGGGAGAGAGGGGGCCTACTTATACACTTGGAGGAGGGGCCTAAGTGCTAATTTACACCCAAACCGACCTGGTAAACCTTCCATCATTGCACAAACCGACGGACCAAGGGCGGGGAAACCCTGTTTGGAAAGTGCACGAACCGCCTCCCCGAGGTTGGGCGAAACCGCCTCGGGGAGGGTCCGGCCGCGCCACCGGTCTTGTAGCGCACCCCACAGGCTCGGCTGGCCGGGTCTTGGCGGTGTCGCCTTTCGCCCCTGAAAAGTTGTGGGGCGGGCTTTGCTCGGCCCGTTTTGATGTGTTGGGTCGATTTGCACACGGGCTTGAGTTTTGCAATAATGCGCTTTCGGAAGGCGTACTTTGGTCGATTTTCCACTTGCTTTTATTAATAATACGCAAAAATAAAATACAAGACACTACAAGTAGAATTTATTAGTGATAAATGCATATGAGTATAAAAGGTTTAATTTTACTCCCTTTATGGTAGTAAGTTGGCGGGAAAAATATGTCGATTCGTTACCGTCAACAAACTCCCCAAAAGCTTACCCTTTTGGCGTCCTCGAGCAAAAGAGATAAGTACTTGGTTGTTGATCGGGAGTTGCTACTATGCCGATTACGTTTTTACAGTGCCGGGGTTATAATAAGATTTTCTACTAGAGTTTGAATAAAATGGCACATCTTTTTCCCACCCTTTATTACCTTTCATCGTAGCGGGGCTTTTCAGCTTTTCTCAAAACCTTGGGCGGTTGTCGGATAGAACGGTTATAACAGAGGTGCTTATCATTCATCCTTTTGATCAACTCTTCATCCGAGCTTTTATTTAGATAAAACATTTATATAAATATATATATATTTCTTTTTCGAGAAAGTATGGGCTTTATTGCTATATCATTTTTTTTTTTTTTTGGAGAGGTGGGCTCGCTTCGCTCTAGACTTTTGTCTATTATTTCCTCTTTTCTTTTCTTTCTCTTCTCTTTTTTTTTTTTTTAGAGATGTGGGCTCTACTCGCCCTCGGACACTTGTCCATTATTCATCTCATATATATATATATATATATATTTTAGCATAGCCCATATCTTTTCTCTTTTCAATGCATAGATTCCCGGATGTCAAGTCTTTCTTTTTGGACAAAGTCATAGCAAATCCATTTGTACCATATCATATTTGGCAACAACTTAGACTAGATAGAGCTTATGCAACCCACATGAATCGAGGCTTTTAGGGATGAATTTTTAGAATTAGCCACTAAATCCAAACTTTAGAGAACTTGAATTATAAACTAGGCACATGCAAAGCATAAGACGAGCAACTATTCATCATTTCAACAAGGGACTAAGACTAAACATTTTTATAGCTCATATATATAAGCATTAAGGCACCAAGAAGAGCTACTTATTCTATTTTTTTTGGATTTTGGTTTTTTTTTTTTTTGCAAGATTGCTTTGAAATGTAAACATGTTAAAATAAAATAAAATTTGATGGAATTAAACATGCAATGCAGTGATACTGTGGGGTCCTCCCCAAGCTATCTGGAGGCCCATGGGTATCTTCTTCTTTTTTTATTTTGAGATAACTGCCTTTTTTTACCGGCGGAGGGTCCACTCTTTTGAGTCGGTGGGTGGGACTTTCTCCGATTTTGTTGTTCTGCGATGGTGCACCGGTTCCGGAGATACGGAGGGCTGCACCTCTTTTAGCTTCCACACCTTTTTGCGGAGAGGTGTATTTTGTTTGCTTCTTTGGTTTTGGTTCTTTTGGTGTGGAGCTTCCTTCCGGGGTCTTTTGTCCTTTTGTAAAGATGGGGACCTTCTCCTTCTTTGGTTTAGGAGCTGTCTTTTTCTTTTGTTCCCACCTTTTTTTTTTTTCTTTGCCACGGAAGTCTTTGCCGGTTTTGGGGGCTGGATTTCTATCTCTTTAATGCCTTGTTCCCCATATTTTATCGGATCATTTTGCACTCTTACGAGACTCGGGGCCTAAACTCAAACTTCTCTTCATTGCCATTGATATTGAAGCGGATTTCTCCGGCCCCAACATCAATCATTGCCCGGCGGTGCTCAAGAATGGTCGCCCAAGGATGAGTGGTGTATCTTTAGTGAACTCCATGTCCAACACCACAAAATCAACTGGGACAAAATACCCTCGGATTTTCGCGGTATGTCTTACGCAATCCCCCTTTGGATACCTTATAGATGAGTGCGCGGTTGTAGTGTCATAGATGTTGGCTCTAAATTTGTATGCTTGAGCTTGTCAAAGACGGACTTTGGCATGACACTCACACTGGCGCCCAAATCACATAAGGCGTGGTTGAATGTTTATGTTCGATTGAGCGAGGGGAATTGTAGGGCACCACGGATCTTTCTTCTTTTCGAGGCGGACGATTCGGGATAGCGGCCTTTGCATTCTTGATCCAACTTCACAACTTCCATTGTTGGCGGTGGCGCTTGTTACGGATGATGTCTTTTATGTACTTGGCATATGATGGTACATGGAGCATATCCAGAGTGGCACACTTACATGTACCTTTTGGATCATCTCCATGAACCGAGTAAATTTGCTCATCCGGCGTCGCTTCCTTGTTCTTGTGGCGAAGGGTAGGTATGTTGTGTACGTATATTCCAATGGTACCTCCTCCACTTACGGTTCTTACGCTACACTGTGGGGTTACCTCTTTGACTTCTCTTTTTGTTTTCTCACCGTTTGATTTGGGATTTGGTGGGTCACGAGTAAATTTCCCCTTACGGTAGTTACTCCTTTTACGCTCTCTGGGGGCTTCAGATTGCTTTGAAGCTTTTTCTCCTACCGTTACTTGGAGACGAGCAGCGGCTATTTGGGCTATCTGTTCTTCAATCTTCTTGTTGAAGGTTAACCGACTTGTCATAGCGAGTTAAATCCTTCTAGCTTGCTCTGACTCCTTCCAAGATATTATCCGTTTGGCTTATCTTTTTGGTGAGACTTTTCGTTGATCTTGGCACGGCCCGATGCAGGTCCTTCGGTGATGGTGACCGGGGTTATAGTTGGAGTTGTACCCCTGGTTTGCCTTGGAATGGTGGCTTTGGACTGGTTGTGATTTCTCGCTGCGGTTGGCGATACCCGTTCTTTGTTGTTTATGAAGGCAGCTTCTTCCACGGGTCTCGGGGCAATTATCCCCAGTGGCCAACCTCACCACCGTCTCTCACAGGTCATGTGGCGTCCGTGGCGTAGGCGGGCGGGTGGGTAGTAGCATCGTGCTGCGCTCCTCCGGCCTCTTATTGCGAAGGTCCATTTTGCGGCAAGCATATCCGCCTCCTTCACGGTATGCATGCCTTTTTGTGTTTTGGCTAGGGCTCTGTCTTCGCCCCGGCTACGGTTTGCCACCATTTTGTCGATCGGGGCTGTTGCACGATCGATGGTGGCGATAGGAATGCGCCACCGGCAGCGGCGTCAAGGTGCCCCTTGGATATGGCCGTGAGACCATTGTAGAAGTTACGGAGCACCGGCTAGCTCTCCATCCCGTGGTGCGGGCATGCTAGAATGTATTCACGCAGCCTTTCCACGCCTCCGGAATGGGTTCCATCGAGTTTTCTTTGGAAGTTGGCGATTCTTCCCCTCGGGGCATTGGTTTTGCCCATGGGGGAAGAACTTGGCGAAGAACGCCCACGGAGCACTTGGCCCACGTACTTACGACTTCCTTGTCCTTGTAGAACCTTTGTTTCGCCTTCCCCATGAGGGAGAAGGGAAGCGGCGGAGCTCGATGGCGTCTGGCTGCGACATCTTTGATGGCGATAGTATCGCGCGGCTCAAGGAAGTCTTTGGAGATGAGCATTTTGCGTCCTCGCTAGGCAGTCCATAGAATGGGTGGCCTGCACCATGGTGATCGGCCAGTTCGAAGCTTCGAAGTTTTTATCCGCCCGTTCACCGTCGGCCCGGTGGGCACGCGTTGGTGGCGGGGGAGTTGAGAAATCGCGCATTTCACCGGGCCATGGCTTGAGTAGCGGTTGGTGCGGGGATGTCGGTTTTCGGCCTCGAGGGGTTTCGCCGAAGAAGAAGCGGCACGAGACCGGTTCTTCCTTAGGAGTGCCTCACGGATCGGAGGTGAAGTTTTCGGCGAAGAAAAACGACGACATACACTATCCTGTTTTCATCCACAACAGGAGAAAACATAAAAGGTTAACATGCGAGCAAATGGTAGCCACGCACACAGTTCATATTCATAGCCAGCTATTTATTATATTTTTTTTTCACAATGCCTTCCCGACAGCGGCGCCGAAATGCTTGTTGGCATTTCTTAACGCAATCAAAGGAAATAGGTATCAAACCCATCCCGATAAAAGCGTCGAGAATGCGCGCGTGACAATCCCAAGTAAACCACCATGTCGGTGATCCAAAATGAGACTGTCAGCGGGATAGATCTTGTCGTCATAGATATTTCATCCATCAAGCGCGCGGATCTATCGTTGTAGCATTTCACCCGGAAGTATTCGGGGGTATCGTTATTTATATTTTCCCAAAGGAAGGCATGTGATTAATAAATTAGCATGGCATCTGAATAGAGGAACATGTGTTTGTTTAGACCAAAATGTTCATAACAAGGGTAAGCAATAATGGTTCATAGATAGTGTGACACACACTTAAGAATCCACCGGCAGAAAAGGATAAAGAAAATAGATAAAGAATAAATGAATAACCTAATGGAGTAATTCTAATGTATCTAGTCATGGCCATACAAATGAATAGTTAGGATCATATGCAAACTGATTTAATCAGGGTTAGGTCTAGGATAACGGGGAGACTCCCTGGATACCATACGGCCCGATAGGAAGCATTTACGAACTCCTACAAAGACAGAGGCGAGCGTGGGGGGGATTTCAAGGGGCGGTCAAGGCTTGTCACGACCAAGCCGCCTACCCCCTCAACCGTGGCATGCACTCATATCCCAGGTGTCGTAATACCGGGCACCATGCCGCATATCAAGCACTACTCTTGTCCCCGGGATCCCCACTCGTCGAATGGGCCGGACTAGAACAAGAGCAAACCCGAAGGAACAACGAACCGATATCCCACCTCTAATCAAGTTAGGCATATGATGATCGATGAAGAAATGTAATGAACATGTCAAGATTATGATATGTAAACTATATGCTAGTTCATATACCAACACAAGAACATGAACAAGACTATACTCTAGTTCATAAGTTAGGCCAAGAACATAGAAATAAGACTTGTAATTAGAAGAATGCTCCATAGAGTAGATGTATTACCAAAGCACTTTCTTCTAGGAGACAAGCCCTCCTTGTAGCTCTTCTACTCCAAGTTCTAACCAAGAAAGAAGAAGAAGAAAGAAGAAGAAGAAGGAAGAAGTAGAAGAAGAGAGAGAGGTAGAGGTGGTAGAGCGAGAGAGATTCTTTGGTTTCTTTGGACTCCAAGTGGTGTGTGTTGGGAGAGGGAGAGGGGGCCTACTTATACACTTGGAGGAGGGGCCTAAGTGCTAATTTACACCCAAACCGACCTGGTAAACCTTCCATCTGTGCACAAACCGACCGGACCAAGGGCGGAAACCCCTGTTTGGAAAGTGCACGAACCGCCCCCGAGGTTGGGCGAAAAACCGCCTCGAGGGGAGGGTGCGTGCCGCCGCCACCGGTGCTTGCACCCCCAGGCCCGGGTTCGGCCTGGCCGGGTCTTGGCGGGGTGTCGCCTTTCGCCCTGAAAAGTTGTGGGCGGGCTTTGCTCGGCCCGATTTTGATGTGTTGGGTCGATTTGCACACGGGCTTGAGTTTTGCAATAATGTGCTTTCGGGAAGGCGTACTTTGGTCGATTTTCCACTTGCTTTTATTAATAATCTGCAAAATAAAATACAAGATACTACAAGTGGAATTTATTAGTGATAAATGCATATGAGTATAAAAGGTTTAATTTTACTCCTTTATGGTAGTAAGTTTGACGGAAAAAATATGTCGATTCGTTTCCGCCAACAGCGGCCTTGAGACAAGCAACTTTTGGAAAGCTTGCTACTTTGTTGGGTTTCAACGCTTGATATGTGGCTTCTGATTAGTTGTCTAAAAAAACTCAGCACTAGTTTCTACTTTTCTGTGACATGTCCTTTAGATCTATATGTTAATGTTTGGCATGTTAATTTGAACCTCTATGTCAGCATGTTAATTTGGACCTCTATGTTAGCATGTAACATGATATTATGGTGGCAAAAATATATGGATCTATATGTTTGGATTATTTTTATAGTGTGATATTGGATTGTAATTATAAGGATTATGAGCAGAAATGATGTCGAATTTTATGAAAAAATCTGTGCACAAAATGTCAAAGAGTTGATACAAAACAGGGGTAAAAACACAAACCTCAAAAGAAATAAGGGCAAAAATAGAGGGGCAAAATTGTCCATTTTAACACCATTACGTGTACATAACAGAATAGGGGTAGACTGTCCCTTCATTTTGAAAAAGTGAGGGTAAAATTGCCGAATGTCACAACTTTCAAAAGGGTTAATCTAGTCCCTCAACTCTTATTTTGAGGTCAAAAGCGTCCTTGTGCTGACATGGCGTGCATGAGACAAAGGAAATGCCAATTTTGTCCTTGCTACATGGAATTTTTTGTTTTTGTCATCTTCTTTCTCGTGGACGACAGGATGACCCTTCCGAAGCAAACCCCCTCTTCTTTCTCAGAAGAACAAGCTGCTCCCTTCTATCTCCCTCTGCTCTTCTATTCCTGCTGAAGGTATTTACGGTAACACAAAAATTTTGGCCACCATAGAAATTACCGAAATTGTGAAATGTGGGCTAATTTTTTTTTTTTAAAGATTAACACATGAAGTATATTTTTCTTAAAAAAGATAGATCTAAACAAATATATGATTTATGACTACACAACTATTGAATAGAAGAATATATAATATAAACAATAGAAAATATAAGCTTAAAATTATATAGCACAAGTATTAGTGTATCACAGAACTTCGTTGTTCTATCAGCCACCACTGAAATTACCGATTTTCACAAAATTTGGTCAATTTTTTGCCGAATTTTGAACTATGCGGACGATCAATCAAAGCAAGCAAACCAGCACCCATCCGCCAGCGCTACACCCCTCCCTGCTCCTCCCTTTTTTTCTTTATTCTCTTCACCAATTTGGCAAGGCAAATTATGGGCACTACTGGAATCCTCCTGTATCCCTAGGGCCAAATACCCTAGGGAAAGACATAGATACCCTAGGGGAAACCAATTTCCCTAGGGAAATATTTCTTGGGGAAAGAGGCAAGTGTCCTAGGGCGGGCTGAGAAAACCGGAAACCTCTTTCCCTAGGTTGATTTCACACCCTAGGGAAACCTCTTTCCCTAGGGTATTTCATCCCTAGGAATATATGCTGACATGTCATTGTAGTAAAGGTGTAAAGGTGATTTCCTAGGAGGTTTGTTTTCTTGGGTACAAATTATGTAGAACATACAATTAATAAATAATATGTAATCGAATTTAAAAGTAGAATTAAAACAAATACATTATATCACACTACGTAAAACCTCTTTTTTTTTTTCCCTAGGCTCGCATGTGTTACGATTTTATCATCTCAAATGTACGCCCAGTGTACTATAATCACAAACAAACCATTCTTTTATTTATATATTGAATTGTACATATGTTACATATTACTATTACATAATCTTTCAAATATTTATTTACACAACACCGAGATCCTTTATGTACATCAATCCGAGAATTAAACACGCAACAGCACACAATCATTTGCAGTCATCCAAAGCAATATCACTCGCAGCTGAAAAAAAGAAGCTGAAAAAAAGAGGAAGAAATCAGATTATCATGCATGAATCTTGTCTTGAACCAAGGAGACAGCAGATTAAAAAAATAGACCATGAGAACAAAATACTCACCATGAACGGACCGCTAGATCTCCCCTCCATCTCACCTGCGAGCCTCCTCGCCGCTGGACGACGATAGCTGGCCGAAGCACCACAGCAGCGCAAGGGCAGCCTCGCGTGTTCGGCCGGGAACGGTGACAACTGCCTCATCACACGAGCACCAGGGCTGCACTCCACCACCGAGAGTAAGAATACGAAGGAGAAGGAGAGAGAGAATAGGATAGGAGGCGCTCCACCTGCTGGTCCTCTTGCTCTCCACTAGCGGCAACACTCCACCAGCCATGGTTGCTCGATCTGGATGTGTAGAAGTAGGAGAGAGAATAGGAGGCATGTGCGGTGGGGAGGAACCTGATGGAGAGAGTGTGGTAGAAATAAATGGGAGCTGGAGATAAGGTTGGAATGGACCCCATCATACATAGGAAAGAGAGGGAGAGATTTCAGATTCAGTTTTCGGGTTGGCGGCTTGGCGCCCATAACAATATCCCTAGGGTTCTCAAGTTTTCTAGGGAAACAATCTGGCGTGGTAGACACCTGCTACCTTTCATCCCGACGAAACCACAAAATCCTAGGGAAATATGAGTTTCCCTAGGGTTTTGAGACTTTGTCCTAGTTTCCTAGGAAAAGAAAAACTCTAGGGAAACGGTTGATTCTAGTAGTGGGGGCCAGTGACTTCCCTCTCACCATTCCCCTTTGTTCTCCACTACAGGAGCACAACCTTTCTCCAGCGAGCAAGCAACCCATCTGTTCTTCCCACCCAAGCTACACCTAAGGAGACCACCAACTTGTTCCCGCCCAAGCTACACCTAAGGAGGCCACCAACTTGCGACTCGTCAGAGCCGCCACCAAGCCCCTAACGCCAAACCTACTTGTGACCTAGATATCAGGCAGCTGCCATGTACCTCGGTGATCATGCCCACATCCTGTTCGGCGATATGGGCCAACAAGAAGCTACACCAAGGACGCTTGAAGTCAGCTGCACAAGCACGCTGGAGGAGCCGGCTGCCTCCATGGTCTTCAACAAGAAAGAAGATTGACTAGAGGAGCTGCTCAAAATTTGTAGGTCTTCTGTAATGCACGGAGGGTGGTGGGTGTAAGCGCGAGCAGGACGACAAGAAAAAAGATTGAGGGATTCAGTGATCACCATATTGATGAATGTTATCATGTTCAATTGATGAAGCGCTCGTAGGAGCTATACGCCTGTACCAAGGGAAAAATGACATTTCCCTTCATTCCATGCCCGTCACGTCAGCACAAGGATGTTTTCTTTTTACTTGAAAACGAGAGTTGAGGGAGTAGATTGCCCCTTTTGAAAATTAGGGGCCGAACCTGACCCTCTGCGCAAAGTTCAGGGATGCCTTCGGCTATTTTTCCAAACACAAAGACCAAAAAGGACAAAAGCAAAGACCAAAGACCACTAGAACAAACTACTAAAATTAAGATTGTTGTACTCCCGCATTGGTTCTCGTTCCCAACTGTACTTTATATATCTTCCTTGCATAGCATGGCCACATGGTTTTGTTGCATCGGCGTACATGTTCTGGAAAGTTCTTCTGATGTGCTCCTTCCATACATTCCAAGTACATCACAATGCCAGCGAAAAGACTCTCTGTTGTTTGTTTATGTCGATTTTAGTGCGGCACTTGCGCCAATAGCTATGGAGAGAACCTGCCATTCCAACCGTGTCTAGTACGGATAATCTAAACCACTATTTTAAAAGGGATCAAACTTGGTTTGTGAAGACACAATCCTTTTTTTTTTTTGAGTAGTGTGTGCAAATGGTCTCTTGCACAAGTGTTGTGTATTAGGACCCACACAAATGTTACACTCAAGAAAAAAAGATCTATAAATAGGCAGGCCAAATAGAACCACGACAACCAAACATTGGCATCACTGCAGCCGGACAATTGCAGACCTGGCCCCAGTGATCCAAACGGCAATCAACCCCTATGCAACCTGAACTTCAATCGTCAGGATGGGTGCAAGCAAACATTGACACATACCGGATTGTTGGCATGGCGAGCAGATGGGATGGTGTGAGACAAAGACATTCACTAGGAAACACTAAATTTGACATCACCATCAGCATGCTTGTCAGAATTTGATGTTTCACTCAATTGGGAAAAAACAAGGTGAATACCATAGACAAAAAAAAAAAGATAACATTACAATGAATGATGTCAGAAGTAAAAGTGGCATGTTTATTAACTTGTCACATAATTTTTAATGGAAACATATCATAGAGTCATAGGCAAGGTTCAAATAAATAGGAACTCCGAAAATAGCTAAACATTCTAATCAAGTTTGATATGTAACTAAAACGATAACATTACATTATTTTCGGTTCTGGAAAACATTTTCAAAAGAATGCTGGAAAAAAAAGAAGGCTAGCGTGTAATTTGCTACCGCATGATTGTTCTTGCACGAAAGCGCTCGAGACATATTAGCTTCGACATCAGAACTGAAAGTCTCCACTGGTTGCAGTCCCTCACCCTTCACCTATGGATAGGAAGGAAGTTTGAAACAAACCACACATCACTGAATGTACAAGCATGCAAGTCAGTCTGTTTATCACTGCACAAGAGAATTGAAATATATAAACGGCACCTCCAGTTCAAGAAGGAAAAACCCAAATGGGGAAGCCAGTGCGCCCTCCGGTAGACCCGGTAGCAAAAACGCCTCATTGTACCATCTCTCATGTTGTACACATATGGGATGAAACTACAAAAGTAGATAAGGTCGCCTTGAACTCCAGCATGCAAACCAGGAGAAAATGGTCGACAACCATATATATTCGACACAGATGCAGTCGCCATCCAAATTTTGAATCTGAGTGAATCCACAAGGGCGTGTGCTGAAGTCTAGTGCAAACACCTCAACATTGTGAGGTTTGCACAGCTCCATCCTGTACATGCAGTCATTCAAGTATCTGATGATTAATAGCAGCTTTTCACGCCATACCACCATGTTGCACCTAAACCGACGAGTGGAATTGGATGGAGTAATAAGCCGATCAATCTTGTACTGCTCAGGACAAGACAAACTGACTCCGTGCTCGTCCTCCCTAAGCTCAGAAGCAGAGATGTCTGTTGTGTTACCTCTGTACCTCAAACCACATACAGCTTCCCCCTCATAAAAGGCAAGATTATCCATGGAATGATGAATTCGAGCATGTCGATAAAGACACCATGTGGTCATTCCAGGTTGCCACAGAGCCAGTCAGGTTCACCTATGTGGTAACACAAAGCAGCCACAATGTACTTGGACCCTGAGCTTGGTGATGCAGATAATACTGCATTGCGAAGCACCACCCATGACACCTTTTCTTTTGTGCCATTAAACAATCTCCAGATGGGTCGTGCACTGTCAGATTCATCCAAACAATGGTAGCTGCAAGGGCTCTGCTGTAGACACGGAAGATGAACCACCTCGCTGGAGAAGGCATGCACCAAGAAACACTCGGCACAAGTCTCGTTGGAATGCCAACTGGGTCTCGAGGCCATCAGCCACTCATCACAAGAGCCCAAGATCCGAACATCGTCGCCTGCCAACTCCACAGAATTCATCAGCGCGCGCTGGGGTACAGTCAGCGATCCGTCAGAGGTCAGGCACGGGAACCTGAACCTGGGGAGCACCAGCATGGGCAACGGCGCGGGCAGCGTCTGGACGCGCGCCGCGGCGCGCCAGTGGCGACACACGGACCGCACGGCGGCGCGGTCGGCGGCGCAGGGGAGGGAGGCGGAGCACAGTGCCCAGGATGTCAGCCGGAACGTCCGCCCACAACGGCGCGACCGTCGCCGGCGCCTCACTTCCGTCGTCGGGACTTGATCTGTTACGGGGCCTCTCGTCGAACACCTCGCGTGCACAGGTCTCAGACGCTTCGCAGTAATCTCCACGGGTCTCCATGGGAGATGTGGTACAGGAAAGACGGAGCTCACCAGCAGATTTGGAGCTGGAATCCGTCGTCATTGCAGGCCTTCCTCGTTGTGGAATTTATTGATCTGATGACCGACGAGCGTCCCTAAAAAATCAAAACCAGAATTCAGAGTCCTAAGTGGAGAGAAGATTTTTTTTTAGAAATAAAAAAAAAAATAGGGAAAGCTGTGACAGAGATGGGCTTTTAGGATTTGAGTCGGTTTTCCCTTTGTGCTGAAAACTTGGTACCCAAGACTGGCGAGAGAAATAGTACAAGCCACAAGCCTGGTCGATCAAGTTGGTCAAACTTTATCTGGACCAGAAGATCCACCACATTGGCTCATATAGACTTGATTATTCCGAACTGATCATAGATCTGTTGCTGGATTCAAGTTCTCGACTTACCACATGTGCTTGAATTTTTCCTTGGTTTATTCAGAATTTTCTAGCATCATGCTTTTATTGGCAAGTGATGTTCCGTAAACGGTGAAGCACTACTACTGGTGATTTCTCGTTAATCTTCAGATCTACCGCTCAGTCTTTTGGAGATGCTCATAATGGTAGAGTTTTAATAATTGTATTCATAGAGATGAGTATGCGTGCGTGTTGTTGGCATCTGGATTTATCTTTGTGTTATTGTAGAAAAAGACTTCATTATTGGATTTTTGTTTTTCAGTTTAATTTGGAAAGGCGAATTGTTAGTGAACCCTCATCCGAACATACTGTACATATTTATTCCCTCCAACAGTTTTGCAAAATATACTTGGCAAAAGTTATGATTTGTCAAGTCACAAAAATATATGCAAAGTGAAAAACTATGCCTCTCAATAGTTTTACAAATTTAGTTTGGCAAAAAAAAAAAAAGACATCTTCTAATGCAATCTCGTTGGTGCTTTTTCGGTTGATCCATTGTGCCTCGGAACATCTTCTAAGGCATCCACCTAGCAATCTAGGTAAGTGATCATTCATGGTTTTGGTCGGTTTGATTTTGAGGGAGGTGTGAGACCTACAAATTTAAAATTCAAAAGAATTTTTGAGGCTCCTATTCATCTCCCGCTAGTAAGCCTCTTTTCGGTGCTTCAAGTACACCCAAGAAGTTTTACATAAAACACATACAAGACACCTAAAACACCCTGGAAGAACTGGAATTGATGCTCAAGGTTCCTGGATGAACTGGAATTGACGCTCAAAGTCTGCCTCGGAGGCACGCCTCTCTATCGATCTGGCCACCAGCGAACCTCATTGGAACTCGGAGAAATCCACCTCCTTCGTCCATGACCGACTCGAAGCTTTGGATACGCCCGCGCATGAGCCCCGCTCTGGACCATCCAGAGCACTGCATCAAGGAAAGAAGAAGAGGAAAGGGCATCCGCCACCGCCTAGAGGGCATGACACAAAGCCTCACCTCTACTTGAAGCGTAGACCAAGTCTCCTGGAGAAATTGGACGTGTAGCATTAAAAGATCAAATCTTTGGACACATATAATACTAAAAGATCAAAAGATTGCAACCTTATTTGTTTGTACCATTCCGTCAACTTCAGTTAGAAAATTCTGAAAATTTTATTGCCAGGCCAATGTCCTTTATTCGTTGTCCTATGGATGTCGGCTCATTTTGTCACTACAAAGAACAAACAGAACAAGGTGACGGCAGGACCGATTCATGTACATCCATAATACAGCTCAACATCTGAAGCAGCAGGCAATATATGATATAGTTAGCGACGTGAAATTCGATGTGGTTAGTATTGCACTGTACTCCTACTTGGCTTTTTTATCAGCGAGACCGAGGAAGCAGGTCATAATTAACACGGCAGGCCAAGGCTTCTCTCGAGCTCGATCCAGATCAAATCCTTGGGAGTTTTGTGGATAGCTAGGGAAGGTACATTGCTTAGGGCAGCCACGGGATGCCGCGGCCTAAGCGCAAGATGGAAGTGATCGGAGAGCATATGCTCTCGGCAGCCCCGTCGGCGGCGTCGTTGGCGGACCATGTCTGCCGCGGTCCGCGGGTTCGAGTTCGGCGCCCACGCAAGCCTGGGCGACCAGCTGTCGCGACTTAAAGTTCTGGTCATTGCGCTCCACGCCCGTCGTGGAGGCAGGCAGCGGCGTGCACATTCGCGCTGGTGGCTGCGCCCGGTGGCTCTGGAGGCTGCTTTGGCGACTCCGTGCTCGGCGGGCGACAGGTGCTAAGGCTGTTCCAGCAGCGGGCGCCACCGAGGAAACGCCGCCAGCAGCGGCGAGGCTGTGGAGCGCCCGGAGGTGCGCGTGTTCGGTCGGCGAAAACTTCTTATTCCGGGGAGGTGGCGGCGCCATGGATCGATTGAACCCGACGTTGGCGAGGTTGGAGACAGATTGAATCGGCGACTTCACCAACCCGCTTGACATAGAAATGAGGAGGCCAGAGCCACCGGCGAGGGATATTAGCGAGTGTTCGGCGCCGACAATGCGGTCTGCTGCGGTTTCTTGGAAGGCGAGAATGATTCACACTAGTACCTAAAAAGCGTTTTCCGTGGCGGTCGTTTTTGGTTTTGCGTGGCGGCACACGGTGCCCGTCACCAACCAAGGTCGCGGTTAATCGGCGTGATTAACGTGGCGCGGGCTACTGATGCCCGCCACGCTTAATTTATTTTTGCGTGGCGGGCGATTATACCCGCCCGCCACGGCCAAAAAATAATAAAAAATAAAAAACCTAAACAGGCCCGCCGAGCCCATCCATGGGCCCGCCAGAGCCCATCTAGAACGCAACATCAACGCCGCCCGCCCGGATCACCACGCCGACCCGCCGCCCGGACCCACCTCGCGAACGCGCCCGGATCCACGCCTACCCGCCCGCGGATCCACGCCGACCCGCCCGCCCGGACACTGGACGCCCGCCGGATCCACGCCCGACCCGCCCGTCGGACTGGACGCCGCCCGGATCCCGCTTCGCTGGACCCGGCTGCGGATCCCGCCGTCGTCGATCCACCTTCCCTCGACCGCCCGGACGGAGGAGAGGGCCCAGCGTCGCCGCAGCGGATCGAGCCGTCCGGCTTCAGCGTGGCCGCGGAGTAGGAGGAGGGCGGCGTCGGCTGCCGGATCTAGAGTAGCTCGGCTTCGGCGTAGGCGCGGAGTAGGAGGAGAGGCGTATCTGCCGCCCGGATCTAGCCGCCCCATCGTGCATGGCCGCCCGGAGTGAGAGCGCCGCCCGCGGATCCGCCGTTCCCTCGCGTCGGGCCGCCATTGAAGGAGGAGGGGGGCGGCCGCCGCCGGAGTTGAGGAGGAGGGCGCCTCGCCACCGGAGCCTAGAGGGGGCGCCCGAGGGGGGCGGGAGTTGCGCGCCTTGTGCTTGGCTGGAAGGTGGGGGATCGGCGCCTTCGGTAAGAGAGATGTGGGGATGGCGGGCCGGAGGGAGGTGGGGATCGCA
The DNA here is from genome assembly GCA_015847255.1 of Hyparrhenia diplandra. Classification (NCBI taxonomy): domain Eukaryota; kingdom Viridiplantae; phylum Streptophyta; class Magnoliopsida; order Poales; family Poaceae; genus Hyparrhenia; species Hyparrhenia diplandra. The sequence goes on from JADLZK010009883.1 coordinate 225,186, forward strand.
CGCGACGGGACGGAGGGAGGTGGGCGGACGGGGAGTTGGTGCGGCTCGGTGGGCAGTGACTTTTGGCTCCCAAACCCTAACTCTGTGTATATATATGCGAGTAACATGTTATCGGGCCTCGTTCTGGGCTGTTGGGCCTCTCATTTTACATGGCGGGCCTTTTAAGATGCCGCCGCGAGGGAAAGATTTTTTGCGTGGCGGGCAATTTACGCCCGCCCCGCAAAAGATTTTATTTTTGCGTGGCGTGCGTGTTAAGGTACCGCCCACGTAAAAATCTTTCCCGGTGGAAACGGGCGTAAAAAACGCCCGCCGTAAAAAAAACTGGACCTTGGGCGGGGTATTTTCCGTGACGGGCAAAAAAAAGTACCCGCCCGCGGAAAAGATTTCGCCGGTGCTCACAAAATCATTTCGTTACTAGTGTCATTTTGAGCACAACTTTTGGCGGCGCAGATTCATATTTCAGTGGGAACGATTTCTTTCTCATTTCGCATCGGAATTACGTACCGACAATGATAAAGATCGGCCTGCTGATCCTAAAGGAGAACATCCCGCGAGCGCTGGTCAAGCTCATATATACTTGGTTGGCGGTCTTCCACCTCCCAACGATACCAGAATCTGGTGAAGTTCGATGGAAGGCCAATGCCGCAATGCGACGTCAGAAGCATTTTGCCGCATTTATCAGGTTTGCAATGTATCTCTGCTAGGCAAGACAGTAATGATTAGAATAACACTAATCTATCAACTCGAGCAGTGCAGTGTTAGCAAATTTAATTACTGAGGCAATCACTTGATATATACTGAGGCTCAGTAATTTTTTAGACTATTATGGAGGACATATTAATGAAGCACCCACAAGAAAAATATTAGTACCCAACTTCGATACAAGTCTAGCTAAAAAGCATTTTTTAATATTCTTGAACTAGGGAATTGTGTCAGTAATTAAAAGGTTGATAGATTTGTACTAAATCCGTTCTAAATTATAAGATGGTTGACTTTTTTAACTCCAAATTTGACCTCGCATGTTATTGAAAAAATTTGTGTCAAATATCACATCTGTGTTGTGTCTTATTACCTCCATTTCTAAATTATAAGATGCTCTGGATTTTTTAGATGCATTCTTTTACTATGTATTTAGACATAAGTGCATAACAAAAGAAATATATCTAGAAAAGCAAGAATGTGTTATAATTGGAATGGAGGGAGTACTTTATTAATTAATGTTTTCAAAATATGACTATATGTATGCACAAATATTTTAAATAAAACGAGTGGTTAAACTTTTAGGTCAAAAAAGTGAATGTCTTATAATTTAGAATAGAGAGAATAACATGTAACATTCCACATCCATGTTTTTTCTTGTGTAGTGCATTTGCAGTATATGAGCGTCGTATATAGAACCGGCCGGAACTATCCACTGATTGAAATTCCTATCAGAATAAACCACACAGTCGAAAGTTTGAAACAAAACTCACATCAGCGTACAAGAATGCACATCAGTACAAGAAATTAAAAACATATAGACGTCCAACATAACATTTTGGCTCACATAGCACAAACGTCGTCTGGTTCAATAAGAAATTACGAAGGAAAAATCCAAAACGGTTAATTCGAGGTAGCGCTCCCTGGTACCCCTGAGCTGGATAGAGGTACACCAGCACTAAAACGCGCGCCAAACTGTACCATCCCTAACATTTTGCACATATAATAATAAGAAACACGAACACGATTGATGGTGTGGTTCATCATCTAAAAGGTAGATAAGGTGTGCAAACCAGCAGAAAAGGACCTGCAACCACTTTTCTGGACAAAGATACAATCACCATCTGAGTTATGAATATATCTAGGTGACTCGACAAGGGCTTGTGCTAAGTCTAATGCAAAAACCTCAACACTAAGGTCTACACTCCTTGTACGTGGAATAACGGAAGAATCTGATGATTAGTAGCTGCTTTCCACGCCATACCACCATGTTGCACCTCATCCAGCCAGAGGGATTAGATGGGATAATAAGTGGATCAATCGTGTACTTCTCAGGAAAAGACAAAGCATTCCATAGATTCATCATCACCAAGGAATGTCTTAACAATTAATATCTTTCCACACCATGTACAGCTTCCAAAACCATGTGCTCAGTTCAAATACTCTAATCTGAACAAAGCATTCCATAGATTCATCATCACCAAGGTATGTCTCAACAATTAATATCTTTCCACACCACTCCACTATGTCTCACATCCTGCTACAACAGCCATCACTGACCTCAATCACTTCGATTGAACGACGCTCAGCATGGGAAACCATCTGGCTACTGTTGTCATCAGCAATCTCAAAGGCCATGAGGTCTGTGGTAAATTTGCTCTTACAGAGCATGAATACCTTCCCCGATATAGAGATTACAATGCACAGACATGTTATAAATAATTTCATATAGCTAAAGATTGGTCTCTCGAGTTTAAGATCCCATATAGAGTTAGAACATTAGTGTTTCAGTAGTAAGAACTGAACTAAGAAGACCTTGTCAGTGTCATGTTTCAGTCAATTAGAACGAAAAATACATGTGGAATATATCAAAAAAGAGTAGATAACATTAAATGAAAAGAAGTCAGAAGTAAAACTGGCTTGTTTAACAGGTCACATAATGTTTTCTAACAGAAACATATCATAGACAAGGTTAAGATAAATAGCACCTCTGACAATAGATGAACATGCATTCTAATTAAGTTTGATATGTAACTAACAAAATGCCAGTGTATTATTCGATGCGGGAAAAAACTTTTTAAACAAAAAAATGCTGGAAAAAAAGCCTAGAATGTAATACGTCACATCAATATTTTTTGCACGTAGAGCCCTCGAGACATATGAGCATATAAAATCAGTACTGAAAGTCTCCGCCCGATTGCAACTCCCCTCAGCTAGCCTTCATCTACGGATAGAAAGTTTGAAACAAAGCACACGTCAATCTGTGTACAAGAATGCACGCCACCATATTATCACTGCACAAGAAAATTGAAATAGATAAAATGGCACCTCCAGTTCAAGATGTAGGAAAAATCCAAAAGGGAAATCAATGCAGTCGTCTGATAGACCGGCAGCCAAATGCCTCATTGTACCATCTTTCATGTTGTACACAGGTGGAAAACCATCTTGGATCCGTCCATCAGAAAAGTAGATAATGTCACCTTGAACCCCAACATGCAAACCAGCAGAAAAGGGGCAACAAACATTTTTTTGGACAAAGATACAATCGCCATCAAAGTTATGAATCTGAGAGACTCCACAAGTGCTTGTGCTAAAGTCTAATGCAAACACCTCAACTCTACTAGGTTCGCTCTGCATATCGAAGAATCTGACGATTAATAGCAGCTTTCCACGCCATACCACCATGTTGCACCTCATCGGGCTAAAGGGATTGGATGGGACAATAAGCGGACCAATCTTATACTTCTCAGGAGAAGACAAACTGACTCCGTGCTCGTCCTCCCTAAGCTCAAAAGCAAAGATGTCTGCTGTGCACTTGGAAACCATGTACAGCTTCCCTGATAGAAGGCAAGATCATCGTTAATACTGATTCGAGCGCTTTTGCAAAGATACCATGAGGTCATTCCAGGCTGCCAGAGTGCCAGTCCAGGTACATACGTGTGGTAACATAAAGTAGCCACAATGTACTTGGATCCTGAGCTAGGTGATGCAGATAATACTGCATGGCAAAGCACCACCCATGACTCTTGTTCTTTGGTGCCATTAACGAATCCTTGGACGCGGAGAGGACTTCTGGATTCATCCAACCAATTGTAGATGCAAGGGCTCTGCTGCAGACACGGAAGATGAACCACCTCACTGGAGAAGCCATGCACCAAGAAGCACTCGGCAATATTGCTGTGTCTCGAGGCCACTAACCACTCATCACAAGAGCCCAAGATCAGGACATCATCGCCTGCCAACTCCACCACAGGATTCATCAGCGCGCGCCGGGGACAGTCAACGACCCGTCAGAGGTCAGGCACGAGAACCTCAACCTGGGGACCACCAGCACCAGCACAGGCAGCGGCGCGGGCAGCATCTGGATGCGCGCGGCGGCGCGCCAGTGGCGACACACGGACCGCACGCCGGCGCGGTCGGCGGCGCAGGGGAGGAGGCGGAGCACGATGCCCACGATGTCAGCCGGAACGTCCGCCCACAACGGCACGACCGTCGCCGGCGCCTCACTTCCGTCGTCGGGACTTGATCTGTTAAGGGGCCTTTCGTCGAACACCTCGCGTGCACAGACCATTGGTATCTGAGACGGCTCGCAGCAATCTCCACAGGTCTCCATGGGAGATGTGGTACAGGAGAGACGGAGCTCACCAGCAGATTTGGAGCTGGAATCCGTCGTCATTGGGGGCCTTCTTCATTGCGGGATTTGAGTCTGAAAAACCAACAAAAAAAACCAGACCTCAGAATCCTAAATCGAGAGAAGAAAGTTTTTGTATAAATAAAGAAAAATTTTGGAAAGCTGTGACACAGACAGAGATGGGCTTAGGATTTGAGTCTGTTTTCGATCCCTTTGTGCTAAAAAATTGGTTACCTAAGACTGCCAAGAGAATTATCAGCTAGCGGGCCTGGTCGATCAAGTTGGACAAATTTGATCTGGGCCTCAAGCCGTGGCAAAACATCCAGGGGACATGGATTAGCTGTTTTTGGTTATTGCAAACTGATTTTTATCTGTTTCTTTATTATTGCAAACTGATTATAGATTTATAATTGTTTAGAGCAACTCCAACAGTTTGTTAAATGAGGTTGCTATCCTTCAAAATTTGTTAAAACATAAAAATTTACTCTCTAATAATTTGCTAAATGAGGTTGTCATCTTTCCCAACTTTTATTCTAGCGGGGCACCCGGCCTCAGTATCAAAAAGAGGTGGAAAGACATAAACATAATTTATTTATGTCTCTGGGTTTTACGATGTAAGTTTTTCAAGAAGTGGAAGGGCATAAATATAATTTTATTTCTCTCGAGGGGTTCATGATGCAAGTTAGATATGAGTTTGGTAAATGAATTATGTCAAAACTGTTAGAGATGAACTCTTTTTGTTTTACTTGCATATCTTTTTACAAGTTGTCAAAACCCAAGATTTACCAAGTAAAATTTGACAAACTCTTAGAGATGCTCTTAGGTCATAGAACTTGCACACCGGGTTCAAGTACTCAACTTGGCATGGGCACTATCATTTTTAGATTTTATTTTAGAATTTTCTAACATTATGCTTTAAGTGGTAAGTGATGTTTTTGTTGATAGCGATCTTGGATTGGTGACTTGAAATCTACAAACCCTGCCGATTTCGGTCATTCGAAGATGCTCATAGTGGTAGGATTTACGCACGCATGTTCATAGGTCTAGGGTGAATGCGTTCGTATTTGTGGGCATCGCCGCATCTTGTGTAATTCTAAAAAAATATAGACTTTATTATTGGATTTTTTTTTTTGAAAGGCGAATTGCTTGTGAACCTCATCCGACACAGTGCAATTTGTCCCCTCTATTATTTTACATGATGAATAGCCTAATCAAGAATGTAAGGAAAATACATCACATGACATGAGAAAAAGTTAAAAAGAAATATTGGGGTGCATATTTTTTTAATTTGTCTCGATGCTTGTGGGTACATCGTGTGGCCTTGTGCTTGTGCAGAAGACTAGCAAACTCTTGAACTTGAGACCGTGCCTCACAGTGCTATGGGTCCATTTGACACAACTCTACCTCCAACCCAAGATTATGCTTATACATAATTCTAATTTTTGAAGGTAGTCATAGAACTAAAAATTTAATTACTATATTAAAACAGGGATAGTATGATAAATATTAAAGTTATGATATATACTCGCTCCATGCTAAGTCATAAGTAATTTTGGCTTTGTATATAGTTTTTTTTGACATTTATATATGCATTATGTCTAATTACATGGTAAAATTAATATATATATAGAAAAATGAAAATCAAAATATGTTATAATTTGGAACAGATGGTATACTTAAGAGCAAATAATTCTATCACTATTCTCAATGGAAGAAAAAGTTTATCAAGGTTATACTCTAATTTTATAGTCATTGTAATATAGATTATACTTATACCTCTTATAAATTTCATAGAAAGGGGAAAACGTAATGTATATGTAACATCCCATGTCCTTGTTTCCCATGTATGTTTGATACTTTTTTTCTCCTATTGCAACATATATATATAGGCATGTAGCTAAAACATGTTCTTAGTCCAAAGTACGTAGTTAATCTCATCTATGAATATGCAAGCACCCCACCCCCCAACCCAAAAAAAAAAAACATGACACAATTGAAGCATTTTAAAAAGTCATGCTTTTATATAGTGAAGTGAGACTCTAAAATTTGTCTTGCATGTACGGGATGCATATGGCCTCCATAATAGTCAGATTTTTTTTTTTCTCGAACTACGACTTTACGTGTCATTTTCATTAAGAGGAAAAAGTCAAGAGTAGCCGAACAACACATTACAACACAACACTACACCACAAGACACGCACAACACAACACAACACAACCACCGAGGTAGTGGCCACAACAACAAAGGCAAAACAAGTGCGAAAGAAAAGCAAGAAGGAGACCAGCCCATCGAACCACATAACACAACCACAAGGCAACGTGCAACATCGCTAGGCCGATGCTCGAGTCGCCAATTGATAGAAGAATGGAAGCTCTCGATCGCCGGCACCTACTGAGGGCTGCAAGATGGCCATCAAAGGGGCATCACGCCATCGGCGGCGGCCGCCGCCGGAGGTGGATCCAAGCACGCCGCCCGGTGGACCGATAGCGGAAGCGATGACAATAACAATGGTGTCATCCCCGAAATGACTCAAGCCGCGCCACTACTAACGAACTGATTTTTAGGTGGCGGGAAAAAGATTTTTAGATGGCGGGCATTAAAACCGCCACCAACATAGGGTCACGGAAAATACCCCACGTTTTCCATGGCGGACAAAAATACCCACCATGGTAAATAATAAAAAAATAAAAAAAACAAAAAACCCGGTCGGGCCCACCGCCGCTAGGGTTTAGTGGCGTCGCCCGGCGCGCGCCGCCGAGGCGGAACTCAAGCGAGGAGGCCGTCCCCTCGCGAATCTTGCCACCATGGATCTCCCGCCGGCGGATCCGGAGGGAGGCCGGACGCGGATCCGGGCCCTCCCGCCGCCGGGGCCAGCCGTATCTCGGGGAAGGGGAGCCGGCCCGTGGGCTCAGCAACTTCGGGGAAGGGGAGGAGGTGGAAAGCCGGAAACGGTTGGAGCGCCGAGATCCGCGCCAGCGTCCTCGGCCGCCGGCTGCCGCTGAGGAGAGCCGCCATACCGGGCTCGCTGCTTCGCCGCCGGTGAGCGCTGCTACGGTGCGTGATGCGCTCGCCACGGCATCACGGCCGCCGCTGCCATGGCACGGGAACCGCCGCTACAAGCCGTCTCGCGGCCCGCGCCATCGCCAAGGCCGAACATGGCGCGGCCAAGGTACGGGAAGGGCGCGGAGGAAGGGAGGCCGGATAGCGCTGGGAGGAATGGATGGCGGGTCACGGAGCGTAGGAGGGGAGGCCTGGGAAACGAGAGAAGTGGAGTGTGATGGGTGAGTTAGGTTCGGGAGCGAGGAGTGATATATACTCGACTTTTTATTGGGCCGACATGGATTTTGCTGGTCCGAAGTTTTGTTAGGTTCGGGCCTTATTTACCATGGCGTTTTTAAAAACGGCCACCTGCTAATCGATTTATCGCGGGCGGAAAAATAACCGCCATGGTTAATTAAAAACCGCCACGGTAAATCAAGCCATTTACAGTGGCGGTTTTCTAAATGCCGCCCACGGAAAATCTTTTCCTAGTGCCTCGTGAAATCAATTTCGTAGTAGTGGATGCGGTGGCCCAAGGCCGCCGTCGGCGGCAACAATATCGGGCGTCAACATCCAAGCGTGTGCCGGGATGATCGTTGGCGAGCCGCAACATCGAGGGGCGAAGGGGCGCCATCGAGGATAATGCGGTGGAGATCTCGGTCCCAAGACACGATTTGGTGTGCTTTGATGGTGGCGTCGATGGCATCAACCTAACGTAGGGTGGCAGGATGACGGTGCAAATAAAGGTACGCCCGATGCGCCGGCGGCAGATATGGAGATTCAAGCGTAAACTGGGCGGTGGTGCCGAGCTCAAAGGGTTTAATGGGGCGGGGAGGGAAATGACGCGCTGTGGCGCCACCAAAGCACCCACCGGAACTTTTCGTTCTTGAGCCACAGGCTTCGCCGCCCGATGGTACAAAGACGACGCCTCTAAGAAGGTATTGACGCACGCTGGTCGGGTCACGGCCCAAGGCGAAGCTTGGGGGAGGAGGGTTCACCCCATCGATCAGCGCCACCACAACGCTGGGTCCTCCAAGAAACATGTACTTGATGCGTTCCGATAACTCCGGTCAGGCCCGGCGCCGCCGCACATCGGGCCTCAAAGACGGCAGGCACCTACGACTCACCTTCCACCCACGTACCTGGGAGGGCGTATGCCGGCGGCACCGCCGTGGCACATCTTCCGCCGATGGGTAGGAGCCGACGCCCCAAACAGTGGGGGCAGGACCGATGCATTTTGTTGGGGGCACCTCGCCGGCGGTGGAGCCGCACGTGCCTGTGAGGGCGGGCAGACGCTTCGCCGGCGGCCATCCGCGCGGCCCTGGGGCCCCTGACGGCGGCGCGCCAACAACCGAGCCTCGGTCCGCCGCTAACCCCTAGGTCCGCGACGGGCGCCCGCACGAACTGGCAGAGAGGAAGGGGATCCGGCCGCGAGGGGGGGGGGATTGCCTGCCCGGCGGCGCCGCCAGCGTCGGAGAGATGGGAGGGGGGAGAGAGGGGAGTACTGGGCGACACGGGGGAGACCTATGCAACATATATAGTTTCATATTGCTATTATTAGTCTCTCGAGGTTAAGGTCCACTATGGAGCTATTTAGAACCCTAGTGGTTCATAGTAAGAACTGAACTAACAAGACCATGACAGTGTCATGTTTCGATTAGAAAATGGAAGTCGAATACCTTGCATGAAACTCATTCAACATCGTTTTTGTTCAAGAAACAAGGAAAAATAAGATTACAATGAAAGATGTAAGAAGTGAAACCGAATGTTTAACATACTAAGGTCATATAAATAGTATATTTTATGTTCAAAAACAATGAAAGATGTAACCAGGACAGACTAAAGTCAAATAAATAGCATCAGTGATGATATAGCTGAACATTCAAATCAATTTTGATGCGGAACAAGTTATATAGAAACAATAGTATATTCAATGCTGAAAAACTAAAGAAGAGGATAAAGCTAGCATGTAACATGTACATGTCATATCGAGATGTTTTGCTTGCATGTAGAGCATTTGAGAAATATGAGCACCGTAGATCATAACTGAAGAAGTCTCCACCTATTTCAGTAATTCCCTCAGCCTTCACCATACAGACAAAAAATGTCTGAAACAAAATATGCATGCACATCAGTACATCATGTAATGGAAAGGTATATAACATAGCATAGCAACATAACATTTAGTCTCACCTATGGCAAAAGGCACCGCCTGTTGGCTTCAAGCAGAAGGAAAAATCCAAACAGGGAAATCAAGGAAGGACTCCTCTACTACCCCAGAGTTGGGTAGAGGTAGACCGGCAGCAATACGCCGCAGTTTGCCATCTCTCATGTTGTGCACATATGTATAAGCAACATGATTGATGATTTGTTCATGCAAAAAGTAGATAAGGTCACCTTGAACCCCATCATGCGAACCAGTAGAAAGGGACCTGCAACCGCTTTTCTGGACAAAGATACAATCACCATCAAAGTTATAAATCTGAGTGACTCTGCAAGGGCTTGTGCTGAAGTCTAATGCAAACACCTCAACATTGTTAAGATTGTGAAGGATCCCAGGACAGAAGAATCTGACGATTAATAACAGCTTTCCACGCCATAACACCAGGTTGCACCTCATTGAATAACCAGTGGACTTGGAAGGGATAAGCAGATTGATCTTCTCAGGACTAGACAAACTGACTCCATGCTCGTCCTCCCTAAGCTCCAAAGCAAAGATGCACGTTGTGTACATCCGAACCATGTATAGCTTCCCCTTATAGAAGATAAGATCACCACTGAAACTATTAATTTCAGTGCTTAGAGAAAGATACCATGAAGTCATTCCAGGTTGCCAGATAGCTAGTCCTGGATGAGTAATATCAGGCCCGCCCTTGCGGTAAGTCAAAGCAGCCACAATGTACTTGGACACCGAGCTAGGTGAAGCAGATAAGGCACTGTGTAACAGGCATGCGCGTGACTGGTAGAAACCTTTGACAAGGAGAGGGAATTCATCCAAACAAATGTAATTGTATTTTGGAATTGCTCGGCAGACACGGAAGATGAACCACATCGCTAGACAAGGCGTTCACCAAGAAAAGATTCACCGGTTTGCTTCACCGCCATTAGCCAGTCATCACTAGAGCCCACAATCCGGACATGGTCTCCCGCCGCCACGACAGGCATCTGGGCACGCCGGGCGGCAGTCAGCGTCCCATCGGAGGTCAAGCAAGAGAACGTGGTGAATTTAGGGAGCATCAACACGGGTAGGGGCGCGGGCAGGACCTGGGTGCGCGCGACGGTGCGCCAGTGGCGGCACACCGACCGTACGCTGGCGCGGTCGGCGGCGCAGGGAGGAGGCGGAGCAGGCTGCCCAGGATGTCCGCCGGAACGTTGGCCCACAACGGCGGCGGCGGCGGGTCTCGCTTCCTTGGTAAACACTTTCGTCCAACACGTCGCGTGTGGATCCGACCAACAACGGCGACCCTCCGCGGCAACCACCACCTGTGGCCATATCCGACGCCAATGGCGGCTCTGGGTACCTTCGTCGTTACAGGGCTTCTTGATCTAGCGAACTCCAGAAAAGGAAAGTTTCTTTTCCCCATGTATTAAAAAAGAAAGCCCATGCAGAGACGGACTTTTGGGTTGGATACTTGCTTGAATTGGACGAGTATTTCTTTTGGGCTAATCGTAATCAATGGGCCAAACCGGGCTAACGGCCGTTTTAAGAAGACTTAGACTTCATTACTGAACTCTTTAACTTCACTAGTATATTGCGGTGCTAGTGAGGGGGCTTGCTCTAACAATCGCCCTCTTGAGAGCCGCCGCATGACCCCATGCCGGGCTCGGGGAAAGCAGGCGAAGCAGCTCATCATGATTCTCCCAGGTAGCAAGACTTACGGGGCATGTGAGACCACTTTCGGCGAGGACTTGCTCAGCGAGAATCTTCGCCTGAACTGAATCTGCGGTCCAGAATACGAACGGGTACCTGAAACTCAGTTAGTGGTGAAGGAAGTTCAGTAGAAACCGGTTCAGCATCATGGGAGGCCTTCAGCTGGGAAACATGAAACACATCATGGATAGAAGATGTAGCTGGTAAGTCCAACTTGTATGCCACGGAGCCAACTCGCTCCAAGATACGATAAGGCCCAAAGAACTTGAATGATAGCTTGTTATTAGACCCGACGATGCAGCGAAGATTGCACATAAGGCTACAATTTGAGGAAGACCCAATCATTCACCTCAAAATGACGCTCAGATCGAGACTTATCTGCTTGCTTCTTCATACGTTGTTGTGCCCAGACAAGATGCTGGCGAGCAAGGTCATGCATGAGAGCTCGATTACGAAGCCATTCATCCACATTGGTAGCGGGAGTGTCAATAGAATCCATGACCAGACCAAAATGTCAAGGTTCTCGGCCATACATGACAATTGAGCGGTGTCGCGGCCAATGGCTGAATGAAAGCCGGTATTATACCGAGAACTTCGGCAAGAGATAGGCACCGACTCCGAGATGGGCAAGAGTTGACAAAGCAACGTAAGTAAGTTTCAAGGCACCGATTGGATGCTCTGACTGACCATCTGAATGAGGATGGTATGCAGTACTCAAACGAAGCTCAACACCAGCATAGTTGAACAGGGACTTCCAAAAGTTACTGGTGAAGATCTTATCTCGATCAGAAATAATGGCTTGTGGAAACCCATGAAGTTTGTACACATGATCCAGAAACAGTTTGGCAATAGATCTGGCATTGAAGGGGTGTTTCAGTGGCAGGAAATGACAATACTTGGAAAATTTGTCAATAATCACAAGGATAGCATTGTAAGATCTAGACAAGGGTAACCCTTCCACAAAATCCATGGTTATCAAAGACCAAGCAGAATTGGGAACAGGCAATGGCTGGAGGGGCCCAGGGTACTTAGCTCTATCTGGTTTTGCTTGTTGTGGCAAGGAGACCGCACTCCACCGAAGAATATCCATTTTCATCTTTGGCCAAGCAAAGAGTTGCTTGATTACGTATGTTGTTCTTTGGAGCACCTGGATGGCCACCCAAGGCACTAGAATGTAGGGCATGGAAGACTTTCTGCTGCAGTGTCACACCCCATTTCTGAGGTCCCTTAATCACACGTATTTGCGCCAGGATCACGCACAAATACGCCTAATTAAATATAGATATGATATCAAAAACTATACTTTTTATTGCTATTGAGAAGAACATGGTACATGGTTTGGGTTTTACATGACTTCGGCCATAGGCCTACTATTATGAACCTATCGAGAGATCCTACGCAAAGACCTATAACAGGGCTCCATTCCTACGAGGCAAGCTTGGAGTGCGGACAAACCCTTGGACTTACTCCTATTGCACGATCCTATAACTCGATCACAACATCTTCACATAGCGCCCTCGTCTTCCCTCCGTCTTCAGGTGTCTTCCTTGGGGTCCATCCTCGTGTCAACCTTCGTGGCTCGATTTCCTTGGATACACTCCTGCAGCTGGCATTCTAAAAATAGAAATAGAGGGGTGAGTACTTTTCATTACTCGCCAAGTCCAAACCAGGGGTGGTAATTATTAAGGGTTGGGCCCTAGCAGAGCGAGTCTCTAAAAGCTGCTCTCGCTAGTTCGAGTTAATTATTATCCCAGCTCAAGGTAAGAGTCACATACAGTTGTGTTTCTAATCATAGATATTTCGGCCCAACATTTGTCCATTCAAGGGCGTGGCTATTCGAATAGATTTAAATAACTCTGCGAGAGGTGTACAAATTTCCCCACACAATAGGCCACGCGCCCTTACCACATGACTTGGCTTAGAGCGAGGCCCTAACGAGATTCCGTACCAGCTTGGGTGCTACCTAGGTGTATTGCTATAATCCTCACCACGACTTCTCGGGGGTTGGAAGGATGGCGCATCATCCTAGACAATATGGTGATACCAAATCACCCGTGGCTTTCTGAGGTAATACCTTATTACCCAACCTATCTTATCAACACCACACTCAATCATCAATATGTGCCTCTAGCACTGCGCCTTCTCGCGCCCAAACACTTACGTGGAAGATCACTCAACATCCACGCCAACGGGACCATGGGGCCACTCTCCCCATGTATACGCTCCCAATAGGTCGTTTGCCTACTCCGGCCACCTTGGCTCAGATTATATCTCAACCCAACGGTGTGTGAAATCAAAAACGCCCCATCCCGTGTGGGCATGCGTAATATTGCACTAGGTAGAAGGTCTATGAACCGGTCCTTAGGGAGGCGAGCATCTCTCCGCGGGATTCATCCCCGATTGTGATTAGTCCACCTCCATGTAGACTACCACCACTCACCTTTTTGTTGACATGGTTCACATTATTACTTAAGTTAACGACAAAGCCTAGCGAAGCCTCACGCACATAGCCCATGAGTACTCTCGCATGGCTTGCCCTGGTTATACTTATCTTATTCACCTCATTAATTATTATAGTAATTAAGTTAGGTTAGGGGGTAAGGACTTGCCTCTATCCCGCAATGACGAGTATATCCAAGGTTCTCGGTCCTGTGGCTTGGTGTAGCGATGCTTCTCGATTCATCGGGTGGCCTCCGTTGCTGACAAGTATAAAACACAAGCATAGCAATAAGAGCAAACAACGTTCCTACGCGGGTTAGCTCTAGGGAAAGATGGATAGATTACTATCTACTCCTATCATTATTACGTAAGTTTGAAGTATGATAGGATAGAGAGAATCCATCCATCTAGGTTGTTCCTACGGGCTAGGTTTGTGTAGTCTTACCGCATGAGGAGACCCAAACCACATTGTTAACGTTCACTATCATGTGAACCTGAAAGATCGCGGCTTAGGTAGACTTCCTACGAGGACCGCAGGGTTAGCGACATATACGCTCATGCATATGTATGTGCCTAGGGTTAGCGAAGAGGGGAGGACCTAATCTAGGGTTAGCCACCCATACATGTATACCATTACCTTTGGGCATATGTCATGTGTGTAGAGGGCATGTATACAGGGCATGTGTTACACATACACAGTATACGACTAGGTTAGAGGTGTTAGCCATGCGTAGATATAACCGATAGGTGCATACGCATATTTATTTATATTCAGAAATACCACTCTATGCATTTATATACGTACATCATCTATCGCGTATACCTAGCATGTGGACAACTACGTGTATGCATATTCGAGTATTCGTGTACGTGAGAGTGTACACGCATGCAAGAATATACGGTGCAAGGTGTGGTTAGCGGAAAGGGGTAACTAGGGTTTACGTATTCTACGGATCGCGATTAAATAAAAGGGGCACAACATAAACTAGAGTTTAAATGGGCATCAAATATTAGGGCAAGGACATGAATAAATAGGGAATGGTTTTAGGGGAATTTAGGAACTGGAATGGAGAGATTTGGAATTAAGATGATGGAGTTATGAATTTCCAAAGTTTAAATAGGGATTTTATAAATAGAATAAACCTTGGAAATATTTTCTAGAATTTTGGGTAAAAGATACTGAGGTGAAATTTTGTGGGAAGGGTATTGGGTGTACCTAGTTTATTTAGGAATTTTTCTAGGATTTTTTCTGGTGACTGGAAAATGGACTTTCATTCTTCTGCGTACAATCGCCGGGTACGCATAGCAATTAATCGTAGGCTGACGCGTGGGGTCCAGTGCACAGTCGGATTGACTAGTCAGCAGGCCCACGGCTCGTGAGCCGATCTGGTGGACCGTGCCTCCTCCTGCCTTTGGTCCATGTGGACCGTGTGTATGGAAAGAAGAGGGGAAAAGGGTTAAGGATTGGGATGGCTTCACGGGATGGTCACGGTGGACTTCGTCGTTCACCCGTTCGTTCTTCCCTTGCCGCACAAAAGTAGCAAAACAGAGGGAGGGGGAAGGATGGCCGGCGGGGGTGGAGCTCCGGCGAGTGGATGGCCGGTGGCGCGGTGGGAATGGGCGGCGGCGGTGGTCGCTGTGCGGAGGGATGCAGGGTGAGCACGGCAGCGTGCGGGGGCAGCAGCGACGTTGCGGCGGCGGGGAACGCGGCCACGGTGAGCGGCTGGTGGCGGATGTGGGCAGCGGCGCGATGGCTTGGTGGTGAGCCTGGCGAGGTGAGGAGCAGTGGCTAGTGCGGCGGTGGTGAGCTGCGGCGTGAGCATGTCCGTGTGCGGCGCGCCAGGCGTGGCCGCGGTCACGGCGTGCGCGGCGGGCTCGGCGCGGCAGCGTCGGGTGGTGGCGCGCCGTGGTGGATTGCAAGCATGGCTAGGTGGTGATGATGGTGAGCATGGTGGCGGGCAGCTGGTGGTGTGCGGCCGTGAGCGACGCGGCATGGCGAAGCAGGAAGCGGCAACGGCGGCCGCGGCCTCGGCAAGTGCGACTGACGGCACTCGTCCGTCCGCGGCGCGAGCAGAGCGGCGGCTCGGGTGACGCTCCCGGTGGCGTTCCCGTCGGTCCGTGGCGCGGCGAGGTGATCCCGTCTGGCGTGCATACGCGCGCGGTCGCGGGCACCTGCAGCGGACGCGACGGCGTCGTCGGCCTCCGGTCCTAGGGGCAGGAGCAAAGGGCGGAAGGGAGGGAGGCAGGATCGCTTCATGGCGCAAGCCTTGGTCCTCCATTCTTGCTCTGCTCGAGCTCCCGAGGCGAGCTCCACCGGTGGCCATGGCCGGCCTATTTATAGGCGCGGGGGCAGCGGCTTGCCGGAGATATTTTCCGGCAAGTCGAGCAGGCTCCAGCTCGACGCCATCGATGAGCTCCAGCTGGTGTCCATGGTGCAGTGGAGGTGGTGACCGGAGCTGTGTTGGCGTCGACGGCACAGCGGATGTCGGCAGATGGCGACGACGGTGAAGGGTGGTGGCTGGAGGTGAGCTGGACATGGGTACAGTGGAGGTGATGGGATGGGTCGGTGGTGGAAGCGCCATTGATGGCGACTGTGGCGGAGCAGGGTGGGCAGAGGTCAGTGGGGTGGCTTGTTCGCAGGTCAATGGTGCTGTGTGGTGCTGTTGCTAGGTCAATCGTCGCAGCGCCGCGCGTGTTTTGTGTGTGGGAAAGACGGCAGCTGGAGGTGGATGAAGTTCCTGACGAGTGGGCCCTGCTCGTCATTGTGAGAGGGGAGGGTCGGTGCTGCTGCTGCCTTTGTTAGCTGGACTGGCCGCGTGCTGGGCCTGAAGACGGTCGTGGGCCAGCAAGGGAGGAATTGAGCCCGTCGGCCATTCCCATTTCATTTCCTTTTTTTTCCATTTTCCATTATTATATGTATATACCCATGTAGGTGTATATATTTATATACTTGCCATGTCCTCATATATCTCATACACGTATTGTAACATACATACATGAATACACTCGCATATATTTATGTCATATATATACGCCTTTATTTGTATTCACACATGTATTTACATCCATGTATTTATATCGTAGAGATGGCTCTTATTTCCCCAAAAAACGAAATAGACTAAGTACGTTATTTGTGAGATGAAATTTGGGGTCTTGTGGATTGTTGGAGATGTGGTGGTTGGTAACCAAGGAGAGGGTCGGGGAAAAGTATTTGGTGGGTTGGTGGCAATGAGATATGGTGTTTTGACGATCGGTAAATCAAGGGGTAGATCAAAGGGGTTACTTGGTGATGGATGTCAAGGAAAGGTCGAGGGGAATTATTTGGATAAGGGTGATCAAGGGATTTATTATTTGATGCCAAAATAAATTCTAAGCGCAACAATCAAGCAAGCAACAAGCATTCAAACATTTGACCTAAATAATTCTATATGGTGAATTGATGCAAGGTTTTTATAGCGGGTTTTTTTTTGTTTATACGGAAAATAAATCAAGTTTTAGTTGGTAATTATAAAAAGTTCAAATTTTTAGTGAATTTTAAAATGATGCAAAAACACGGGTGTTACATGCGATTGTCTTGCATTACCACCCAAATCTTGCCTTAAACCTCAACACATTATCGAGATGGAAAATTTAGGATCGAGGAGAAGGTACGGATGAAACCTTATCATACAATGCACGAAGCTTACGGATCAGATTGATATGCTAAAAGCAATATCATGTAGCCACCGAGGGTAATAATGACATAGCCAACAAAATATCAGCATCGAGGTTTCACGAGAGGGCATCGGCAACTCTATTATCCACTCCCTTCTTGTATATAATCCTATAGTTGAGTCCCAACAATTTGGTAAAAACTTTTTCTTGCCAATATGTGTGGAGTCTTTGCTCATTAATATGGATCAAACTTTTTCTAATCGTGTGTGGATGATTAGTTGCCCTTGCGAAAAGTAAGGTCTCCAATGGTCCATAGCAACAAGAATTGCTAGATATTCTTTCTCATATGTGGATAAGCCCTGGTTCCTTGGTCCTAGAGCCTTACTTATATATGCCAAAGGATGGCCATTTTGTAATAGTACGGCCCCAATCCCGATGGTGAAGCATCTGTTTCTATATGGAATGGCAATGTGAAATGGGAGGCAATGCCAAACAAGGAGCGTAAGAGAGGGCATGCTTGAGTCAGTATAAATGCTTCATTATCTTTGATCGGTCCATGTGAATGGCACATCCTTGCACAACAATTGAGTTAATGGCTTGGCAATGACTCGAAGTCTTTGTACAAACTTCCTATAGTAGACTTTGGTTGGGGCCAATCTTGGACATCCTTGATTTTCTTGGGATGTTAGCAACCCCTTGGGCACTAATGACATGGCCCAAATAAGAAATAGATTCTCTGGCAAATTTGCATTTACTGAGCTTGAGATGCCAATGGTCTTGCTGAAGCCATAGAAATACTTGCTGTAAATGTTTGAGATGGTCTTCATATGTTCTACTATAAACTAAGATATCATCAAAGAAGACTATCACAAACTTCCCGAGGCCTGGTGCCAATGTGCAATTCATAGCTCCTTGAAATGTTCCTGGAGCCCCTGTCAGGCCAAATGCCATCACATTGAACTCATAGTGTCCCAAATGTGTTTGGAAAGCTGTTTTAAACTCATCACCAGGTGCCATCAAAATTTGGTGGAAGCCAGCCCTGAGGTCCAATGTGGAGAACCACCTAGCATGAGCTAACTCATCCATGAGTTGATCAAAAGACAGGAACTAGGAACTTAGATTTCATTATAATAGAGTTGAGCTATCTATAGTCCACACAAAATCTGTACCCCCCATCTTTCTTTGGTACTAACAGCACAGGTGAAGAGAAAGAGCTAGCACTTGGTTTAATAATCCCTTGCTTCGACATTTCAGCAACTTGTTTCTCTAACTCATCCTTTAGCTTGGGAGGGTATCTATAAGGTCTGATAGAAACAGGTCTAGAATCCATAACAATGATGGAATGGTATGATTGCAAGCTCTTGTTGGTGGTAAAACCACGAGGAGGATCAAATAAATCTTGGGGAATTGTTGTATCAATGCACGGACCTCACTAGGCATGTCAGAAGACTGGTAATCAGTGAGTCCAGAATCTTGTGTGACATAAGAAATCTGAAGCAAAACTAACTCTGAGCCTCCAGAATAAAGACCTTGCAGCATAATTGGACTATCATGGTAATGAAACCTCAACCACTTCTGTTTCCAGCGTATAAGCATAGGGCCGTACAACTCCAACCAGTCCATGCCAAGGATTATATCAAAATGCACTAATGGCAGAATTTTCAAATCAGCTGTGAATGAATGCACATCAATGGACCAAGTAGCTGTAGACAAAATACCCTGCATATTTATGGTGCCTCCACCAGCAACACTGACTGAGCCAGAATGCTCAAGAACTGTCTTAGAGCTCAATTTTGATCCACATGAGCAGCGATAAAGGAAGAAGTACCACGAGAATCCACAAGGATTGTGAGAGACGGAACCTTGCATAGTTCCAAGGAACTGAATAGTTCTAGGAGCGGGGAGCACCGAGACGCGGATTTTAGAAATGGCCGGACAAATAACCTCTGTAGGTTGGGCTTCTTCTTCAACTTTTGAACCCTCATTATCATCATCAGGGCAACACTCCCAAATATCTTGTACAACATGCAGGATCTCTGGAGCACAACGGTGGTCCCGACTCCACTTTGCACCACATTTGTAACAGAGCCCCATAGTACGTCTGTACTGCTTCAAAGGTCAGAGCTTTGAGCAACAGGTTTAGTAGCTTGAGCTTGAGCTTGAGCCGAGGCTGCCTGGCTGAAATGCTTGTGGTGCCTTGTTGTAATGCTTGTGGCCCTTTGGCATAACCGTAATGTACTACCGGCTTGTCCACCAGTGCTTCTTCCTGGACCAAAGCAAGAGTAACAGAAAGATCGAGTGTTTTGGGATGTTGTACTTAGCAGAATTGCACGAAATTCATACTTAAGCCCATCAATAAAACGAGTAACAAAGTATATAGGATCCACAGCCACCGAATAGGAAGTAAGCTCGTCAACTAAAGCAGTGAATTCAACAACATATTCTGTCACTGAAGAGGTTTGTCTGATGTGGTAAAGTTTGCGAAGCAGGAGTTCATGCTGATCTCTATCAAATCTCTCACTAATGAGATCAGAAAAATGCTCCCAGGACATGGATTCAGTTTGGGACTCAATAGACTGAAACCAACATGCAGCAGCACCCTCAAAATGCATCTCAGCAACACAAATCCACATCTCACGCTCTGTCCCATACATCCTAAAGTACTTCTCATCTGCGCTTATGCCAATGTCTAGGATGTGTGCCATCAAACATAGGAAACTGAACCTTAGGAAGGAGACCTAAATGAGCAGATGGTGGTTGTTGAATGGGTGGTGGCTGATGGCCGAAAAATGCATGGGGATTAGGCTAAATTGGTGGTGGCGGTGGTGGTGGTGGAAATCTCGGTGGTGGTGGAAACGGTGGTGGTGGTGGAAACGGATTGGAACTCGATGGAGCAGGCAATGTAGTGTAAACAGATCCAAACATCGGCGCAGTGGACGTACCATTGGCCGGGATTGGACTGGTGCCCATGGATGGACCCGATCCAACGTCCCGTGTAGTCATGACAACGCCGTGCCCCATGGGCCTGTCGAGGGTGAATCCGGCAGATGGGCGCGCGGTCCACGACAACGGTGAGGTGTAGATGCCCGTGTGGTGCGACAATGAGTCGAATACCTGGCGGTCATAAAGCTTGGACACCTTCTGGACGTGTATCTTGAGGTCGTTGACGGCGCCTTCGACCAGTGCTTGGAGCTGACGTGCTTGATGTCGGTCTCCAAAGCGGTGACGCGGGGCGGCCGTGCGTTCGTCCTCCGTATCCTCGAGGCGAAGCGACTCCAGGTTGAAGAGGCGTGTGCCGATAGCCGTCTCCTGCTCGATCTGGTTGGCCTCCAGGAGCGTGATGCGGGCGATGATGTCGGGGTCGGTGGACGATGATGGCGGCGCGGCCTCCAGTGCCGCAACCCGAGTGTCCAGCGCCGCGGCCCGCTCGGTGAAGTTCTTCTCGAACGACGCAAAACGATGCTCCAAGTCCGCGTCGTGCTTGTCGAGACGCTTGTTCATCTCATCCAGGAATAGCTGGAAGTTGGGATCCATCACGCCGCGAAGCTCGGCTTGGCGACGGGTCCAATGGTGGTGAGGCGGGGAGGATCTATGGTGGGGATCGGAGATTTTGGGAAGGTTGGGTGGATCGAGTGATGTCCGATACCAAGTTGTTAGCAGATGGATTGGGGAAGAAGGGAAGAGCCAGAGGTAGGAGAAGCAAAAATTAACACGACGACGAACTACGATGAATCTTAAGAACCAATTCGAATTTGGTTACAAATGGCATGAGCCTCTCTATTCTCCCTCTCCTCTCTTAAGTACTCTCCTGTCTACTCATGATACTCTCACTGGGCCCAGTGTGGACCGGTTACAAGTGGATTGGGCCTTCTGGCGTGAACGGGCCGGCCTTCATCTTCCTTGGCGCGCTCTAGTGCCGTCTTTGCCTGACGATGAACAGGAGGGGGCTTGCTCCTAACACGAACCCAAACTAACAGTCTCGATCAATGCTAATTTTCATTATTTTGCAAAACATGCCAGGTAAACTGAATGCGGAGATGAGCCATGGAGATAAAGGGGTAACCCCTAGAAATTACTTTCATAACACTTTGTAAATTTCTCTATTCAAATTGCTATACTTTTATAGAAAAATAAGTCAAACGGTTATATTGGAGATCGTGTCAATTTCCACAATGGCTTACACCACATTAGAAATACACCAGTGACAGAATATATGAGCTTTCAAATGAAGCTTCGTTGCAAGCATAAACCAAAACATCAACAAGTGTTAGCCTTCCCTCTGTGTCGTCAATATTATTTACCTGAAACCTATTCACAAAAGTAACGGTTTAGAAAAAACCAGCAGACATGGAACAGAAGAACTATGATCTATGACAGCTAAGACTACATTCCGAGCAAGCAGATCCCTCATAACAAAGCTTCATGAGTGCTAAAATAAGGCCTTTCATTAGAACCAGCCTAAGAAGATTCAGATACTTTCCAGATGTCAACAAACATAGATATAATTTAATTAGTTCTATACAGTGTACAAAGCACAGTTCTAAGCACACTGAGCAACCCATCTAAGTGGATCTGTGTTGACACCCAAAAAATGGCGTCGTCTAAGTGATGGTAAATTTTCGAGGAAGATCAAAAGGGGCTTTCTAGAAGTGACCGCATGCGGCGACGGACCGTCCGGTCATTTTTTAAGCGCGTCCGGTCGAGAATCCGTCCGAAGGCCCCGGTTGACGGGTGCGGGGACTCGATTTCAGGGCTTCATGGAGTCGATCGGACGCTAGCGACCGGTGCGTCCGGCCATGAGTCCGGTCGAAGAGTCCGGTCAATCAGCGTTTCGGTGCGTTTTCAGTGTTTAATGGAAGCTGCGACGGTGCGTCCGGTCAGCCCGATGCGTGCTCAGTCTGTACGAGATCCGAACCAATTGTTTCCTAATCGTATTTAGGTCGGTTCTGGTGATTGGAAACGTCCAAGGACGGTTTCCTAAACGGATAAGACCACCCTCCTCTATATAATAAAGAGGTTCATGGCTGATTTGATCCCATCTACATCCAATCGACAATCAATCTACCCCCTGTGCCGTTTGTAGGTCATCTTCTTCCTTCAACCCTCTATCCTGCTGTTCGGCGGCGACCTCCGTGTTGCTGGTCCTAGGTCACCCCTCGCGTGCGTCCTCCCGACGAGTCTTCCCGGAGGTGCGTTCGGAGGTCTTTCAGCCGTCACCGAGCTCTACGCTACCGAACCCTAAATCGGTTAGGGCAGTCACGCTGCGGTGCTCGCTGCTCCAAGGTTAATCGCAACTTTCATGGGCGTCCAAGGCCCTCCCAGTGTGTTGGTGTGAAGCCCTAACTTCGCGTTAACAATCTGGAAAGGAGCAAGTACAATAATCTAGGGCTCTACCACAGCAGGATGCTCACAATCAGTATTGGCCATATTATTCAATCAGTCGGACCATGCATGGATTTGATTCGAGACAAGGGTAGTTAGAATTATACATAAGAACTAACCAGCAATATGCTTGCTAAGTACATTTGCTTGAAATAATCCATAGACAAGGAGCACAAAGCATATTGATACATCGCTAAAAGGAGGACATGTGATTGGTGTACTGACCAGGACATGTGATTGGTGTACTGACCATATATGAGGTTTCCAATGGCTGGTGCAGGGGTACTATGAGAGTGAGACCCAGCAACCCTTATTGGCCAATTGTAGCTACAGCAGCGGCGTGATTGGGTGCGGCAAGATTTTGATGTGCTGAAAAGAATTATTTATGCTGAAACTCTGCTTTCTTCAGACATGTTTTACGTCTACCGGCGTATAGCCGGGCTCGAGCTTATGCTCCTTTCCCGAAGCTCAAAGAGAGTGTCAGTGTCAACCAGGTTGATAACGCTATCGCCCATCCAGTACCGCTCGTGCCTATTTCCTCCTCCAATCCTCATGATGTTGTTTCCATCAATGTTGTGGCCGCGGGGATCAATGTCTTCCCCATGGATTTGCCTCGCCATGGAGGTGTACTTAGTAAGGCGGGTGTAGGAGGTCAGGTTGGTGCAAGCCTCAGGTGGGTCCTTAGGGTTGTAGACGACGTCGGACAATGCCTTTCCCTTGTGGGGCACATGCAAAGGCCTCTAACGTGGTTAGTGACGTGCCATGTGCCACCTTCTGTGACATAAAAATAGTAAGATGGTTAGAAAGTATTTAGAGTTGTGCATCAGAAAATAAGAATTGGATAAGACTTAAGTATCTAGTTGTGTAGGTCGGGTGAGTAAGGTTTCCTTAATAATGTGGTACACCTGGCATCATCAAACACCACTCCTGGCACTCGTTGTGCATCTGCTCCCGGTCGGCAGTGCACCACTTGTCCGCCTGTATCTACCAGGCACAGTCATGAGTCTGGCACCACCACAGAATCATCTATAGGACACCAAGTATATAACATATAAGAAGATCAAATTAAACATACCTAATCTTAGTATTAATGTTCTATATTTACCATCAAGTATTGTTCCCTGGTCAGCTTCTTCTTACAGACTTCTTGTTTGTTGAGCGCTTGCCCAATGTATTGCCCGCAGTATGTCACGATGGCTGGACACGAGGCGTGCCTCATACCACATGTCTGTCACGTTTTTGAAGCATGCATTGCGAGCCACACCATTCTCCATTTCCTCGTATCCCAGCTTGCATATGAAGAAATACTGCACATAGAAGCGATGTACTTAATCATTAATTATATCAAACATGTGAAATTAATGCAAAGTATTTGTACAATATAGTGCGACAAAGACTTACCCATGGCTCGCTTACCACACACTCTCCCTTGTTCCAAAAAATACTGCCACTCATGTCATATGAATTTGGGAAGTTGAGGTAGTGTCGAAACATCGTGACCGGCTATGGCTCTCCGCCAATGATAACGAGGCCAGGGAAGTGTGTCCTGACCAAAAGACCAAGAATGCTATTGGGAAGGCGGTCGCGAATTGAGTCGGCTACAACAATAAAACTCCTGCCCAAGTGATGAAGAAAAATTATTAGTTTTATTTATTGTAATTTTCAACATAACAAATGAGAAAATAGTGATAAAATGTAAAGTAAATTACCTTGGAGGTATCGGTCGAATGACCGGACGTTTGTGCATAGGTATTGGTCGGCCTAGGAGTGTTGATGGACCTCACAAGTAGATGGACGTCGCGATGAGAGGAAGAGGAACCCCCTGCTCCCGTACCATGGAAAGTGTCACCCACAGCGCAAAACTCACATTACGAGCCTCTAAAGCTTTGTCATGATGAATGTCATTAAAATGGGTCCATGCTTCAGCATAGGAAGGATGTACCATCTTATCTGGATTGTAGCGACAGACCATCTTAGTGCCTTGTCATCTTTTTCGTAGACTCCTCGGTCATGTACATCCATTGGATCCTCGGTATGAAGGGTAGCCGTCGTAGGATGTTCACGGGGATGTCAAGCTGCCTTGTGTGACCATCACCGAGTCTACATCCATGTACCTAGATGATTTACACTTTGGACAATGCTTAGCATCTACATGTTCTTTCCTAAATAAGACGCACCCATTCTGACAAGCATGCATCCGCTCATATGGCATCTTAAGTAACATAAGGCGTTTTTGTGACTCTCGTACATGTTCTTTGGCAAAATGTTACCTTTCGGAAGCAAGGTGTCCAAGATTGTCAACAAGTTGTCAAAGCCGACTCGACTCATGTTGCATTGGGCCTTCAAGTCCATAAGGCGTCTAGTGGTATCTAGTTGAGAGACCTTTATATGTTCGTAAAGGGGTTTCTGTGCCGCCTTCAACATGGCATAATAATCCTTTGCGGTTGCTTCTAACTCGTCCTCCTCATCCCTATATCCTTCACCAAAGTTTCCTTCATGGAAGTCATCTAACATGTCTCCTACCTCGGCATTAGAAGCAAAACCATCGACGCGATGCCTCACCACCTTGTCTCTCATACGATCAGCTTCACCATGAAGGATACACCGCTTACGGCCTTCCTTCCATCCATGCTTGCAAATATGTTTACCAATGTTGCCCTTTACTTTGTCAAAGCATGTTCCCACACTTCCCTCATGGACACCAAACCTTACTCGCTTCTCGAGCATTCTCAAAAGTTTTTTCCCAAGAAATCATTGATTTTCCTGACTCATTCATCGATCCAATCTCCAAAACGCCTTCAGCCAGTGTACATCCAATCACGGTCATCCATTCTCTACCATATATGCGAGAAATATAAGAATCCGTTGCATCTACACGAGGATCCTACTTTCTATTGGGTGAAAATATTTCCTAATCTGACCCGAGGATGCGTAGATTTCCAAAGTCACCACTAGCGCATCCTATCAACCTAAAACATTGTATACTACATAAAGCATACTGCTGGAAAATCCTAAAATAAATCGAAAAAATGTGAGCACCCATGCCAAGTTGAGTACTTGAACCGGGTGTGCATATAAGCATATTCTATCATAGGGGACCTAAAAAACTAATCCAGCAAATAATCAAGTCTGTATGAGCCAGTCCGGGATGGGCTTTAGGCCCAGATAAAATTTGACCAACTTGATCGACCTGATCCGCTGACTGGTAATTCTCTTGGCAGCCTTGGGTACCAAGTTTTCAGCACAAAGGGAAAACAGACTCAAATCCTATATTTTTCTTTATTTATACAAGAACTTTCTTCTCTCGACTTAGGACTCTGAAGTCTGGTTTTGATTCTTGTTAGAGACGCTCGGTCATCAGAATGAGATCAATAAATCCCGCAATGAGGAAGGCCCCCAATGTCGACGGATTCCACCCGCTCCCATGGATGGGGACCTGTGGAGATAACCGCGAAGCGTCTCTGATGCCAAAGGACCGTGCACGCCAGGCGTTGGACGAGAGGCTCCGAAACAGATCAAGTCCCGACGAGGGAAGCGAGGCGCCGGCGACGGTCGCGCCGTTGTGGGCGGACGTTCCGGCTGACATCCTGGGCACCGTGCTCCGCCTCCTCCCGTGCGCCGCCGACCGCGCCAGCTTGCGGTCCGTGTGCCGCCACTGGCGCGCCGCCGCGCGCGTCCTGACGCTGCCCGCGCCATTGCCCCTGTTGGTGCTCCCCAGGTTCAGGTTCTCGTGTCTGACCTCCGACGGGTCGCTGACTGTCCCCTGGCGCGCCCTGATGATGCCTGTGGAGTTGGCGAGCTATCATCTCTGGATCGTGGGCTCTTGTGACGACTGGTTAATAATGGCCTCGAGAAGCAGCTGGCAAGCCAAGGAAACTACTGGTGCCGAGTGCTTCTTGGTGAATGTCTTCTCCAGCGAGGTGGTTCATCTTCCATGTCTGCAGCAGAGCCCTTGCAGCTACAATTGGTTGGATGAATCTATAAGTGCTCGCCCCATCGAAAGATTCATTAATGGCACCAAAGAACAAAGGTCATGGGTGGTGCTTTGCAATGTAGTATTATCTGCATCACCTAGCTCTGGATCCAAGTACATTACTGTGGCTGTTCTGTCTTACCACATGGACAGGCCTGGGGGCAGGCTCACAGGACTGGCGCTCTGGCAACCTGGAATGACCTCATGGTATCTTTGTCAAAGCGCTTCAATTGATTCTTTTCTGAGGGGTGATGTTGCCTTCTATCAGGGGAAGCTGTACATGGTTTGCAAGTACACACCAGACATCATTTCTTTTGAGCTTAGGGAGGACAAGCATGGAGTCAGTTTGTCTTGTCCTGAGAAGTATAAGATTGATCCGCTTATTATCCCATCTAATCCCTTTGGCTCGATGACGTGCAACATGGTGGTATGGCGTGGAAAGCTGCTATTAATCGTCAGATTCTTCAGTGATTTCGCATGTAAAAAGATGGAGAAAGAACCTCATAGAGTTGAGGTGTTTGCATTAGACTTCAGCACAAGCACTTGTGGAGTCACTCAGATTCATAACTTCGATGGCGATTGTATCTTTGTCCACAAAAGTGGTTGTGTCCCCTTTTCTGCCAGTTTGCATGTTGGGGTTCAAGGTGACCTTATCTACTTTTCTGATGGATGGATCAAAGATGATTTTCCACTTGTGTACAACATGAAAGATGGTACAATGAGGCATTTGGCTGCGGGTCTATCAGAGGACTGCTATGATTTCCCCTTTTGGATTTTTCCAACATCCTGAACTCGAGGTGACGTTTTATCTATTTCAATTTTCTTGTGCAGTGATAATATGGTGGCGTGCATTCTTGTACACTGATTGACGTCTGCTTTGTTTCAAACATTCTATCCGTAGGTGAAGGCTGAGGGGAATTGCAATCGGTGTTGACAGTCAGTTCTGATCTGCGATGCTCGTATGTCTCAAGGGCTCTACTTGCAAAAACTTTCATCTTTTGTTTTCGAGGGTTTTTTCTTTGAAATTGTTATTACATCATCGAGTATAATGCTATTGTTTTAGTTACATATGAAACTTTATTAGAATCTTGAGCTATTGTCAGAGGTGCTACTTATCTGAAGCTTGTCTATGATTTATGTTTTGGTTAAAAAAATTATGTGGTCCGTAAAACATGCTAGTTTTTACTTCTGTCATCTTTCTTTCTAAAATGTTATCTGCTTTTTTCCAATTGACTGAAATATGACACTGCTGTCAGGGTCTTCTTAGTCAATTCTTACAATGAATTACTAAGGTCTAAATAGGTTTATATTGGAATTTTGTCATGAACCGGGATTGGGCCGGCCGGGACGGGCTAAAGGGCCTGAATCGGTCCACGACCGCCCACGAGGAGGCCAGGGCGTGGCGTGGGCAGGGCAGGGGCCCTGCCGCCTCCGCTGCCTCCCTCCCCTCCGCTTCGACTACGCTTCGCTTTCAAGTTAGAATTATCTTAGACTTTTTGGTGTGTAAAAGGAAATATTCCAATCTATAAGGAATGTCCTTATTAGAAAATAAATAATTATTACTTGTAAAAGGTATTCCAATCATATAAGGAAACCTTATAGGAGATTGCTTAGGTTACAAGTCTCGGATGAAAACGTCTTCCTCTCAATACGCCATCGATGCTTAGCTGATCACCCTCTCCCTGGACACGGGCGTTACATCACCGCCCGCCTGAGTTCAGCTTGACCCCAAGCTGGAGCCGATGGAAAACGAGCCTTGACGGCGTTGTAATCTTCCCAGTGTGGTTGGCGAACTCGGCAGTCCATCCCGTCACCTTGACCTGCACCACCGCGTTGTTGCCTTTCTTGACGGAGCGCGCCGCCCAAAGACTTCCTTGGGTTCAGTATGCTTCACTTCGAGATCTTGGATAACCGGCAAGGCTGAAAAGACTGGAGTATAGCTTGGTGTAAAAGGCTTCAGCTGCGAAACATGGAACACGGGGTGAATCAAAGTAGTGTCTGGTAAATCAAGCTTATAAGCAGCTGCCCCAATCTGTTCGAGCACTCTGAATGGTCCGAAGTATTTGAATGAGAGCTTGGGATATGGTCGATGAGCCACTGACGACTGTGCATATGGTTGTAACTTGAGAAGAACCAGATCACCCACTTGGAACTGACGATCAGTCCTGTTTCTGTCAGCCATCAGCTTCATACGATTTTGAGCTTTGAACAAATTCTCTCTGAGAGCTTCCAAATGGGCTTCTCTGTGCTCCACCATCTCAGATACAGGTCTGGGGGTGTTGTCAGGAACTGTTGGAGCTAATCCCAGATTTGGTTCAGTCCCATACAGAGCCTTGAATGGGGAACAGCCCAATGATGAATGGTAATTAGCATTGTACCACAACTCTGCTAGAGAGAGCCATGATTTCCACTCCTTTGGTGAATTGTGAATAGAACATCTCAGAAACATCTCCAAACACTGATTCACTCGCTCGGTCTCGGCCATCGGTTTGTGGATGGTAGGAAGTGGAGAGCAACAAATCCACTCTGTAAATCTTAAACAGGGCTTTCCAAAAGTTACTGATGAACACTGGATCTCTGTCAGTGACAACCTTTTTTGGCAACCCATGGAGTCTGACCACATTGTCCATGAAGATATGAGCAATGTCTGTAGCTGTGTAAGGATGTTTCAGTGCAATGAAGTGGCTATACTTGGTCAGCCTATCTACCACCACCAGAATGGCTTTAGCCCCATTAGAGTTGGGCAGGCCTTCGATGAAGTCCATGGACAGGTCTTGCCAAATACCTTCTGGAATGGGTAGAGGTTGCAATAACCCTGCTGGATGGTGTAAGGTATGTTTAGAGTGTTGGCAAATCTCACATTGCCTGATGTAATGTTCCACATCATGTTTCATACCCCTCCAATAGAAGTGTTGCTTCAGTTTGTAGTGAGTGGCAGTAATCCCTGAATGACCACCTAGAGGGCTGGAATGCATAGAGGCAATGAGTCTGGTTTGCAAAGCTGAGTTATGAGCAATCCATATAGCCCCTCTGAATCTGATGAGACCTTTGTCCAAAGTGAAACCATTTTCATCCGGGCTCTTGATGGCCAACTTAGGAGAAGTTGTTGGGCTGCATGATCGGTGACATAAGAGTTGTGCACCTCCACGATCCATTTGGCTCCACGGTAGAGAGACGACCTAAATAGATAACAGATGTGCCACCCGGGAAAGAGCATCAGCAGCTGCATTGTCCTTCCCCTGTCTATATGTGATTTTGAAATTTAGACCCATGAGTTTAGACATTGCTTTCTTCTGAAGATCTGAGTGCAAATGCTGCTCATTCAGGTATGCAAGTGGCTTATGGTCCGTGAGAATTGTAAACTCCGCGCCTTTGGAGATAGTGTCTCCATCTGTCCCTTTCGCCAATATGAGAGCTAGAAACTCTTTCTCATAAATGGATTGAGTCCTATGTGGAGCACTCAGGCCTTTGCTTAGATAAGCCCACGGGATTGCCACCTTGCATTAAGATAGCTCCAATGCCATCCCGGCATGCATCGGTTTCCACAGTAAAGGGTTGATGAAAATCTGGTAGTGCTAACACGGGAGTTTGAGTCATTGCTGCCTTCAAAGCTATAAAAGTCGATCGAGCTGATTCATTCCACTCAAACTTTTTACCTCCGAGCAAATTGGTTAGAGGCTTGGCAATTATCCCATAGTTTCTCACAAATTTCCTATAGTAACCTGTGAGGCCTAAGAATCCTCTGAGTTCTGTGAAATCTGTAGGCACTGGCCACTGTAGCATGGCAGAGATCTTTTGGGGATCAGTAGACACTCCCTCAGCTGAGATAATGTGGCCCAAATAATCCAGACTCTGTTTGGCAAAAGAACACTTGGACTCTTTCAGGTAAAACTGATGCTCCCTCAAAACTGAGAGGGGCCGGTGATATGTGTTTGATGTGTTCGACAGCATCAAGCATCTTGTATATTAGAATGTCATCCAAGAACACTAAAACAAACTTTCTCAAGAATGGTGTAAGAATGTCATTCATCACACATTGGAAGGTAGCCGGTGCGTTAGTGAGTCCAAATGGCATTACCTTGAACCGGTAGTGCCCATGGTGGGTCTTAAATGCTGTTTTAGGCTCATCTTGAGGGAAGCATTCTAATCGATGATAACCACTTACGAGATCGAGTTTAGTGAACCATTTAGCTCCATGAAGTTCCTCCAAGATTTCTTCAATCACTGGCATAGGAAATCTATTCTTGATTGTGAGCTTGTTCAATCTTCTATAGTCTACACAGAACCTCCAACTGCCATCTTTCTTCTTCACTAACGAGGCTGGTGAAGCAAAAAAGGGAACGTGGCTATGTGTGATTAATCCAGACTGTAATAGCTCCTTAACTTGCCTCTCTATCTCATTCTTATGTTCTGGAGAGTAGTGGTAGGGTCTGGAATTGATTGGTACAAACCCAGGTATTAGAGGTATTGCATGGTCATAGGCTCTGGGAGGTGGTAATTGTTTTGGATCACTGAATACCTCCTGATGTTGCTCTAGCAGATGCACTAGCTCAGGTGGGTGTGAGCCTACAGTATGATCCTAGGGCACAGGGGAGGCTGGAAGTTGGTTTACCAGTGCAAAAGCCCAAATATCATTGCCCTTAGTGGAATTAAAGACCTTATGGGCAGAAATAGCCTGTAGGTGCATTTGTGTAGGATGTAGGCCTTGCAACTTAATCAGTCTGCCTTCATCTGTCACCTCCATAAGTCTCTTTTCCCAATCACAGTTCATTGGACTGTGTTTGGTAAGCCAGTCATACCCAAGAATTGCATCGTATGGAGACATATCGGGACAATCATATCTGTGGTTAAACTTTGACCTTGACAGTACCATTGCAGCTGGGGCACCATCTTGTCGGTTACAATCCACTGATCATTGGCCAGCTTCACTCTTCTTGGAGAAATGGGTACTGTTGGAAGATGTGCCAAATTGACAAAATTAGAGCTCACAAAACTATGGGAACTGCCACTATCAATCAGCATGAGCATGACCTTATCCTTGACCTTGGTCTTCAATTTCAAGCATTGAAATGGATCAGAACTGGTGATGGCATTGACAGATAAGTGACCAAGCTCTTCTGCCACTGCATCCTCTATTTCCAGATTGTTAAGTGTTTCTTCTGACAGTTCTCGATTCAAATCATCCACCACAAGAGCATTGGCTTGAGCCTTGAGTTTCTTGGCACACACCTCATTATGTCCTCGGTTCATACTTGTCCCCACAAGAATAACATAGCCCATCTTTGTCTCTCGTAGTCTCTTAATTGCCTATCTTTCCAATTAGTTTGTGGTGCTAGGGGTCAAGTTTCCCTTCGGTTTTAGTTCTTTGAGATTTGAATTGGCCATACCCTTTTACGGTACTTAGCTTTACTTACGCCAAGGAGCCTGCCGGATTCTCGGGCGATAATCGAGTAATCATCCTGAGTTTTGGGCATCTGTGGTTCCACCATGGCCTTAATCTCATCTTTGAGGCCATTGACATAATGAGTCACAAAGAAAAGTTCATCATGAATGCCACTGTGCATAGTTACATCAAACTGCAAAGCCTGAAACTGGGAAGTATAGTCCTCTACAGTGCCAGTCTGTTTCATGGCAATAAGTTCAGTCATAGACTTTCTGTAATCATCAGCTCCAAACTTTTGAATAATGACCAAACAAAACTGAATCCAGCTAAGTGTTTGATGGGTTTGTGCGAAAGCCAACCACCATTTTCTTTGCATTGCGGTCATATTGATAGAAGCGACCTTGACCCACATGCTTTTACGGCATAGCAAAGACAGCAAAATAATCTTTACAGTTTTCAATCCATATCTTTGGATCAGTACCATCAAAGAATGGGAAATTCATCTTAGGTAGAGCATGCCTGGGCACATAGTCTGCCCCTTCCCTGTGCCTATTCCTGTGACCTCTGCCAGTTCTGGAAGGCCCACCTCTGCCGCGAGATTTCATTTGGCAAAAATGTTCTCCTCTCAGTATCGTTCTGCGAGAAGATCACTCCCATGTCTTGAGCTAGAGCTATCACTGCTGGAAATGCCTTGGGTCTCAAACTGCTGCAGAGTCAAATTGGCCACTACTTGTCCATTGGCTTGGACCTGGCGAGCAATAAATTGCTGCTCGAGGTTAGCTTACTTTCGACCTTTGGCCGTGGTATTTGCCAAGCTATTTCTTTATGCCAGAATGTTGATGGGTAATTCCCATGTTGGTTATCGTGCAAACATCAAATCAAAATTCTCTGCATCTTCTCACCGAACAGCCTCTTCTTCAGTGTTCTGCGACATTTGGTCCAAAACGAATCTAGTCTGCGGAGATGGGCGAGGAGGAGCAGTGGGGCGGCAATGGATTGGGATCACTTTCGGCGCCGGAATTTTACGTGCGGACTGCCGCACAACCCTTGCAGGAGATCAACCGATGAACGCACTTTGGACAATCGGGTTGGTTTGAGGCTTGGTCTGGTGGTCGGTTTACGGTAATCCGGCTAGGGGCGCGGATTACTCAGACCGCACCTCCGCTAAAGTGAACCCTACGGGCCGTTTGGACACAAGCTGGACAGGCCTTAGCGCCGATGAGCGATGCATAGCGCTGACAAGGAAATAGATCGAACACTGGTGTCGCGGAAAACCTAAGCAACACCCGGTAACCAGAACGCGCACCGAGTAGGATGGAGCCTGAGAGAGTCGAAGAACGCGAGATGGATCAAGCGGGGATGGGAACGGCGATAGATCACCCGCTGTAGTGGCACAAGGCCGATAACTTGGCGACGAGGAAGCGAGGATGCTCCGCCCGGACGTAGCCGAGGAAGACCGTCTCTGATACCACTGTAACGACCCGTGGCCGCCGGCGATCGCCGTCGACGTGAGATGTACAGAGGAACACGAGAACGTGAGGAAGCCGGCGAGGTTGCCCCTCTGCCTTGGCGTGTTTCTCAACTGGAAAAGTTCGACACGGTTCCTTACAGGTTCACGGCTCTTATCGAGCTTACAGACCCAGACATGTGGGCCACCGCTGTCAGCGACTAACACCCATAACTATAACAGCAAATGTAAACTAAGTATGAAAACGTCTTCCTCTCAATACGCCATCGATGCTTAGCTGATCACCCTCTCCCGGACACGGGCGTTACATTCCCATGGAAGGCGTGGGGCATGGAGAGGTCCGCTGCGTGGGCTCGTTCGAGG
This sequence comes from Hyparrhenia diplandra, assembly GCA_015847255.1. Classification (NCBI taxonomy): domain Eukaryota; kingdom Viridiplantae; phylum Streptophyta; class Magnoliopsida; order Poales; family Poaceae; genus Hyparrhenia; species Hyparrhenia diplandra. Next base: position 259,089 of record JADLZK010009883.1, read on the forward strand.
ATGGCTCGTCGGTGTGCAGCCATATGAAGGTCCTTTCTCTGGTGACGGCCCGTGCTTCTTGATGAAAGCTTTCTCCGGGATGTCATCCATCTCCCACCTCCTTCGCCAGAGCCAGACGCCAACTCTGTTGCTGCCTTGTCTAATATTCCTGATGACCTCATCAGATCTTTGGCTTTCATCAATGGCTCTAATTCTTTCTATGCCTACATCAGATCTCTCACCAACTCTGTTGATGCCCGCATGAGACCTCTATCTCTCCCTGTCATCAATGGCTCTGGTCAAAAGATGATGTGTATAGTGCAACAAGGCCCGCAATGTGCGATGTCGATTTCCATAAGGTGGTGTTATCCTCTTCACCTGACTCTAGCTCCAAGTGCATTGTGGCTGCCCTCTCCATGGTGATCGCACCTATGCTTGCGCTATGGGCGCCTGGGATGTCGTCGTGGTGTGTGTGCCTTGGCAGCTGCATCAGTAGGTCCAACGATATTGCCTTCTACCAGGGAAGCTCTACATGTTCAACAAGCTCGCTTTTGAACTTCTTTCCATTGAAATCTCTGAAGATGGTGACAGGGGCCTGATGGTTTCTCGTGTTGGCGTTGTGTGACCGAGGAACTACCTGAGATCGATGGTACCTCTATGTGCTGGTCGAAGATAGCAGAGTGGCATGGAAAATTATTGCTGATTCTGACATACTTTGGTGGTTCTGAATGTTTGGAAAACATTCGTGAGGTTAGAGTATTTGAAGTGGACTTGAGCGCCAACCCTGTCAGATTCACTGAGATCAACAGCTTGGATGGTGACTGCATTTTCATCAGCCCATGCAGCAGCGGGACTTTTCATGTGGGTCAGTATGACGGAGTTAAAGATGATCTTGTCTATTTCATTGATGGCCGTTCGCCTTCCCATGATAATGGTGCACCTGCTTTTGTTAAGTTTGTGTACAATATGAGAGATGGTAAAGTCGCACCATTTGCGGCAGGTTTATTAGAGGATTACCTTCAGCTTCCAAAGGGCAGGCCTATGAATCCAACATGGCTCTTTCATTCTGAATAAACTGCTGGAGATCAATTGTTATCATGAGGAGTGTCTGGTAGTGGTAGCTCTGATGTTCATAAGTGCCAGGTTCCCATGGTGTTCAATTCCTAAGAACTGAAAATATGTGTGTTCTGTTCTTATATGCCTGGTTACTGTAATTGCTTTTATGAATTCAACTGTTTTTAAGCAGTAAACTGTGCAGTTAATTTATTTCAGGTATGGACACACCTATATCTGTGTGTAGTTCCTAATTTCCCATCTATACAGACATTGATTTCAGGTTTATGGATAGTAGTTGCACAACTCCCTCTTTTAACTTTCAATTGCATTCTTGTGTGTCGACCCTTTTGGGGTATCTTTGGGCCTGATACAGTGGCCTTAGACTATGCTGTCGTTGTTTTTGGACTGGGACACTTTTATGTCTACTTAATGCATAAAACTATTTTCCTTCTGGACAGGTTTGGAACTTTTTGAGAAACTGATACTTGCATTCCTGTAGTTTTTTCATCATGTATTAACTTTATAGTATGTTTGTTCTGATAAGGTAGGTCATAGATTTGTTCATCATTATATACAGTATTGTGAAAAGTAATTGGCACTCTTCTTAGACCTTTTTTGTTTGTTCTAGTATACTGATTATTCTGGACTTCGGAAATTTTAAGATGATATATAGGGCATTGTAGACTGGAAGTCAAGTTGATTATGCAAATTTAACATTTTAAACTGATGTTTTTTAGCATGTGTACCAAATGCTGCTTGTGCACTTGATACTTAGCCACATATTGTAGAAACCGTCCATACGGGTGCATTGTTATTCCTCCTTATAATCGCGAAGGTTATCAACATTGTGATAAATGCATTATGACAGCAGACTTGCAATTTATTGCACCTGCAATGTATTTAGTCAATTAATGGCGAGCAGTAGAGGCCTTTCTCTGTTACGATGATAGTATTTTCTTGGGATAATCCTTTATATAGTTTTTGTTTTACGGTTAATATGTATGAATGTCGCTTTGTCCTCCCATAAATCTGTAATTCATTTGTGTGATAAAAAGTACAAACTTGAGCAGCTCTACTCGTTGAATGGTACTCTTTTTTTATAAATTAGTATTGTATCCAACTTTGTATAAATATCTTATGATGTTTTGGAATCTCACTACAAATTTACAAATCAGCTCTGAATCATTTTTTTTCATTATGTTATCTATAGATATTTTTGAAAAGAGGTGAGGCTTGATATTGTTACTTTGGATGCATGTGAGGTGGCAACTATTACCTTGTCATCTGTACATTTAGATTTTTTAGTCCGAATGTGGATTACAAGAAATTGGCACATAAGCATTCTTGTTGTCAAATTTAGTCTTCAGGAATCAAGATAGAACTTTAGTGTTCTTTTTTCTAATACAGTACAATATATAGGTAAAGATAAAATGACATGTATTCATTTCTTGTTTTTGGTTTAAATTGCATGTCACGCATGCTATGACGATTTCTTTTGGTTATTTTAATCCTCTATTTGGAAGCATGAATTATATAGAAACATATCTTCAACTTAGTGTTGAACTGCTTATTGTTTTTTATAACATAATATCTTCTACTTAGTGTTGAACTGCAATTCTACACAGTAGTCTTTGCAATTGTTTAGCTTAGCAGGGTAGACGAGACCCAGCCCACAATGTGCACTTGAAATCTCACACTAAAGTATATTATCGTGTCAATATCGACTTTTTTCTGTTTTGAAAAAATAAAATTTTGAATTAAAATGTAAAATGGTTTTAAATAAAACCTGCCAACTTCAAACTCTCAAGTTGCATTGAGCTCTATAAATTTAAATATAAATTTTGTTTTTATCTGAATTCATAAGAATTATATACTAATTATTTTTTTGAGTAGTGTGTCTGGGAGTTGGTGTTTCAGTGCTGTCCTGTTTGTTATGATGGTGTAATGTATCCTGAATAGAGTGCCTGAGTGTAACCTGAATAAAAAGCTGAGTATCTTTTCAAATTTTCTCTTGGCTGGCTTGGGTATCAAGTTTTCAGCCCAAATAAAAAAGATAGACCGGCGCTCGTCAGATCAAGAAATCCCGCAACCAAGTCCGGCGACAGATTTCAGATCCGAAACAGCCGGTGAGTGAGCCCCTGTCTCCGCCCCCTCTACCGCATCTCCCATGGCCACCGGTGGTGGTGATCACGGCGGAGCGTCTAGGTCTCAGATGCCAATGGTCTGCGCACGCGAGGTGTTGGACGAAAAGCCCTTAAGAGATCAAGTCCCGACGAGGGAAGGGAGGCGTCGGCGGTGGTGGCGCGGTTGTGGGCGGACGTTCCGGCGGACATCCTGGGCACCGTGCTCCGTCTCCTCCCCTGCGCCGCTGACCGCGCCAGCGTGTGGTCCGTGTGCCGCCACTGGCGCGACACCGCGTGCGTCCAGACACTGCCTGCGCCGCTGCCCGTGCTGGTGCTCCCCAGATTCATCAGGTTCTTCTCTTGCTTGACATCCGATGGGGCGCTGACTGCTCCCCGGCGTGCCCAGATGCCCATCGTGGCGGCGGGAGATGATTTCCGGATTGTGGGCTCTTGTGATGACTGGCTAATGGGCATGAAGCAAACCGGTGACTGCTTCTTGGTGAACGCCTTCTCCAGCGAGGTGGCTCATCTTCCGTGTTGGCCGAGCAAATCCTATTACAGTTACAGTTGTTTGGATGAATTTGTCAGTGCTCGCCTTGCCAGACCAGGATTCGACCGGTCAGGCACATGCCCGCTTCGCAGTGTGTTATCTGCTTCGCCTAGCTCAGTGTCCAAGTACATTGTGGCTGCTTTGGCCTACTGTGGGTTTGGACATCTGGGCTCGCTCTATGGACTGACTCTCTGGCAACCTGGAATGACCTCATGGTATGTTTGTCTAAGCGCTCAAATTAATAGTTTGACTAGCGATCTTACCTTTTATCAGGGGAAGCTATACATGGTTAGGATGTACACACCAGACATCTTTGCTTTTGAGCTTAGGGAGGACGAGAACGGAGTCAGTTTGTCTTGTCCTGAGCATCATAAGATTAACCCGCTTATCCCTTTCGAGACCACTGGTTCAAGGATGTGCAACCTGGTGGTGTGGCGCGCGTGAAAAACTGTTATTAATCATCAGATTCTTCGGTCCTCGGATCCTTCACAGTATGGACCGCAATCTTTGCAATGTTGAGGTGTTTGTATTAGGCTTCAGTACAAGCCCTTGTGGAGTCACCCAAGTTCATAATTTTGACGGCGATTGTATCTTTGTCCAGAAAAGTGGTTGCAGGTCCTTTTCTCCGGGTTTGCAACTTGGGGTTCAATGTGACCTTATCTACTTTTCTGGTTCTGATGGATGCTTCGACAATCATTTTCCTTATGTGTACAACATGAGAGATGGTACAGTAAGGCGTTTTGCTGCCGGTCTACTAGAGGGCTGCATTGGTTTCCCTGTTTGGATTTTTCCTTCCTCTTGAACTGGAGAGGTGTCGTTTTATATATTTCATTCATTCATTCAATTTTCTTGTGTAGTGATAATGTGTTCTGGCGTGCATTCCTGTACATTGTTAACTGATGTGTGCCTTGTTTAAATCTTCATATCCATAGGTGAAGGCCGAGGGGAACTGCAATCGGTGGAGACTTTCAGTTCTGATCTGCAATGGTCATATGTCTCAAGGGGTTTCAACGTGCAAGAACAATGATGTGGCATATTACTTTCTAGCCTTCTTTTTTCCAGCATTTTTGTCAAAATGTTTTTCAACATCGATTAATATACTCTATTGTTTTAGTTACACATATCAAACTCGATTAGAATGTTCAGCTATTGTCTGAGGTGCTATTTTTCTGAACCTTGTCTATGATATGTTTCCGTTAGAAAAAATTATGTGACCAGTTAATAAACTTGTCAATTTTACTTCTCAGATCTTTAATCTTTCATCGTATTGTTATTTTTTTTTTCTATGATATTCAGCTTGCCTTTTCCAATTGACTGCAACATCAGTTATTGTGACAAGCAAGCATGCTGGGTGTTTGGTTTGAAGAGCCATACTTTCATAGATGAGTTGTGCGAGGCAAAGGACTCGTCGTCCGCCCCCACGCGGACGGCTCGGGTCTCCAAAACCCTAGCCGCCGCATCCATCCCGCCCTCCCTCCCGGCGCCGCCGCCGGAGCTGGTGGTGGCGGCAAGGCCGGGCAGCCGGCCGGGATGGTGGCGGCGGGGCATCTCTCCCCGGGCGGCGCTTTGCGGCAGCAGGACCCGGCGGCCTCCCCATTTCGAGGTGCGTGGGCCTCCGCGGGATGGTCACGGCGGCTGTGGCGGCACCGGCCGGTGTCCGGCGGCGCCAAAGGTATGGCGGGGCTCCTCCTTCCGCCGTTCTCCTCCTCTTCGCTATCTTCGGCGGCCACGGGCAAGGAGGGCTCGCCGGGGCGTCGCGGCCAGATCCGGTGGCGGACGGCGGATCCGGTGAGCGGCGATCCGGTGGTCGGGCAGCCGCTCCTTTGGGCCCGACCGGGCGCTGCGCGGCGGCGGTGGTGGTCGGGGCGCGGCGGCTGTCCGTGCGGGCGCGTGGGCGGCGGCATGGTCCGCCCAACCACACCTTCACGGCCTTGGTGGCTGCGCGGCGAGCGCCGGGCGCCTTCAAGATGGAAGCGGCGCGTCAGGGGGGGTCGGTTTGGTGGCCTTGCGCCCGAGCCGACGGGTCCTGGGCATGGGGCAGCACCCATCGCCGCCTTCTTCTTGGCATCCTGCGGGCTGCCCGGCTTCGGTGGTCGGCCCGGCGTTGCGGTGGCGGCTGGAGGCGTGCGCGGTGGCAGCTTGGGTTTGTGCAGGCGTTGGGGGGCAGATCCTTCTTCTTTGCTGTCCCTCCTCTGACGGCCTTAGCCGCGGCGGCAGCCATGGCTGCTGCGGCGGATGCTTGCCGTAGCCGTGGTCAAGACGAAGGAGCCAGCTTTGGCGTGCAGCAGGTGGGCACGCGAGCGGCAGGGCGAATGCTGGTTTTTCGGCATGGCGTCTTGCCAGTGGGGTGGCTGTCGCAGCTCTGCGGCTGCGGTGAGCAGCTGGCGCTTCACCGCCCCTTTGGCGAGGTTTCTGCAGGACGACCGGCAACGGCGACGGTTTCGACAAGCGGTGTTCCGGTTTCATGGCCGATGTCCAAGCTAGGGATTCTTTGGGCGAAAGCCTGGCGACGACGACGCCTGCGGGCGCCGTTCTTCCTGTTGGGGGCGTCGCATTCCTAGCTCTTCCACGAGTGAAAACTCGGTCCATCTTGGACGAGCGACGGCAGCACTTCGTGCGCTGTAACCTTCCTGAAGGCGTCGCTGTGGCTCCGGACTAGGCTAGGTCTTGTGCGGGGAGATAGGGTTGGAAGTCGAAGCTGCGCTTGCACCTTGCTTGTGCTGGGCAACGATGACCTACTTGGCCTTCCCTGTGCTCCGGACTTGTTTTCTTTGGGTTGTCGTTCTCTCTGTTGCTGTGCGTGGGTGTTTACCTCTGTAGCGGTCTGCTGCAGGAGGACGCGCAACTTGCGCGTGTTGTTGCTGTAAACTCTATTCCTCTTAATATAACCAAAGCCGGGAAACCGGATCTTTCAAAAAAAAAGACAAGCAAGCATGCTGATGAGGTTTGTTTGCCTGAATGATATGGTGGTCCGTTTGAGTGATGTTTGCCAGGTCTGCAATGGTCCTCGGTTAGATATGAAGCAATTTGTGCTCCAGCGATACAGATGCACGCTAAGGACGGCCAACACCAAGTTGCACGAGAAGCATCGCATGCATGGGCAAAGCTTCGAAAAAAGAAAGCTACACTGCTTCTGGACGGTCATGATACTAAGGGATGGAAAACTGGCCTGGGTTTGGCTGTCCTCCTAGGTTGATGGCGTAGCTCCGAGAGATTTCATCGTGCCAACCTTTGTTCAAGAAAGCAAAGCAAAAAACTATCAGTCCAAGAAGCTCCGAAAGAGAACCGCTAGATAGCTCACATCTCTCCGTTGTTAGAAACACTGTAGGAAATCAGGGTTGAAAGTTGTATGACAAACGCAGCTGCAGGAGAACATGGAGGATAGTATTAGTTGGCGTTGGCCAGCGAACAGGGATTATATAGCGAAAAGTACGTACCATAGCCAATTCTAAGGAACTTTCAGCAAGTTCAAAATCCTGCCAATTTGGAAAGCCAAGGTGGAACCTAAAAGCCGCCTGTCTGTTACAGTCCAGTCCTTGCGCAGCTAGAGGAAAACTCTCTTCAGCAAAGCCCGAATGGAACTATTGCTGTCAAACGAAGTCATCCTGAGGTAGGTTTGATATAGCTCAGGAATCAAGAGCTCTATCCCCACAAGATTTGGTATTGCATGAGGAACTCAAAGCAAGAGTACTCGGTTGGGCTGCCATCAAACGCTCTCAGAGACGGCAACGCTCACGCCTATTGCATATTAAGGAGGGCGATGCGCCGTGCGTGCACCAAATTTTTCCACCAGAAAGCGAACAACAGAAGACAATGGAATCTCATTGCTTATCTCAAGTCGAATACTGGAACGCTGGGAACATAGTTTGGAGCCACTCGGATGAGGAAGAAATCCTACTGCAATTCATCTTATCCATCCTCGAAACATTGGTGCAAAGAACATGTACCGTGGACTGGGAATAGCTCCAGTTGCGCCAAGTACAAGACCCGAATTTGGACCTTCCGTTCACGGAAGACGAAATCCAAAACACAATCCGTGACATGCTTGGAGAGAAGGCCCCTGGTCTAGATGGTTTCACTGGGACAGTTTATAAGGTCTGATGGCCGATCATCACACTGTCCATTAGGCTCTCCAGTCACATAGATCAACTAGTTTCATGCTCTCAGAGCGTTCATTTAAATTTGAATTTCAAATTTGAGACATTTAAACATAGTTTTTGCATAACAAGATGATTCCAAATGAAAAAAAGTGGTGAACTACAAAAGTTTCATAACTTTTCCAGATCTACAATTCTTATTTAGAAGTTTTTTTTTCCATTCGAGGTCGTATGAAAAATTCAAATTTCAAAATTTAGACATTTAAACCCCACATTTTAAGGTATTAAATAAAGTCAAATGAAAATGTTGTTAACAACAAAGACTCATAAATTTTCGAGATCTACAACTTCTATTTAGGTCATTTTCTCATCCGAGATCATTTTAAAATATTTAATTTTTAGTGCCACATTTTAAAATTCGGCAACTCACAGGTAGGTGCGCCTCAATATAGAGCCGCCTGCTATTCGATTAGTAGGGTCGACTCTATATTGAGCACGCCCCTCCTATTAGTATGGGCGGTTTAAAACAAAAACCGCCCCTATTATTCCATTAGTAGGCGGCTGGTCCTGTGGGGAAAAAGGACCACTGTAGGGGCATTTTTAGATAGAACCGTTCCTACTCAAAACACAGTGGCGAATCTAGAAAATAGAGTTATCGGGGTCATCATTAGAGAAAGCTGATGCAATATGATGTTTTCTTAGGGTCACGAACTAATTGGAGCCTTAATCTATAGAGGATTAACAAAAACCGTTGGGGTTGGCAGACCCTGATAAAATACTGTAGATTCACCCCAGTGTTCAATTATCCCCCTATTGGCATCTTCTCGGTAGATGTGAGTTAATCAAAGGGAGTATAGTTTTCTACCACAGAACTCCCTTTTCTTCCTATTATTCTAGTCAAACTGTTCCAAACGAGACACTGAACTTTTCCATTGCAGATGCTCCTATTGTCCGTATATAAAAATGCCATTATTTGCCAAGGATTCAGACTTATTGGAGCTCTGTACTTTGGCAGGTCTGAAATTGCTCCTATATGTACTTTGTTCACCATGATGGGAATTCCTTACACGTACAGGTTTACATTACAGACAAATCACCATAAAGCAGTTCCACGAACTATACTGGCACATAGCTGTTGTGTAATAATATCCATTTCATTCACTTCATGTTCAGGTGGTAAATTGTTTCCAGCTAAAAAAAAACTTTACATTACTTTTGGTGACATGACTACCCCAATTTTTTTTGATAAAAAAAGAACCATCAGTTTTGATATTGTTTACGTTTTCAGATACAAAAGTGTAGAATGACAGTGATGCACGGTCAGTATATACAAGTTAAAAGGCCCATCGGTTTCGAATTGATGTACTCCCTCCGTCCCATTGAGTTTGTCACCATGAATTCTGTGCCATCTTGTTCGATGATTCGTCTTATTCAAATTTTTGCACAAATATAATTTATTTTGTTATGACTTATTTTATCAGTAAAGATATTTAAATATTTATTAATTTATTTTATTATTTATATAAATATTTTGAATAAGACAAATGGTCAAACGTGAAGTTCAAAAGTCAAAAACGTCAAACTTCATGGGGACGGAGGGAGTACAACTGATGCAAAGAAAGATTGTTGGGTATAACGTTTTGCGGCATCCGTTGGTTCATTGGGTTCCTTTACAATTACCTCAGACAGTGTTACTAATGCTTCCATGTACAAGTATAATCATGCAACATGCAATATTTCTATTTTTTTTTGCCTCGTGCTTCGCGCGGGGGCGCCTTCTAGTGTATAACAGAATTTTTTTCACAAACAGGTCGTAACCTGTTTTCATTAAGACGGCAGGAGAGTTTTAAAATTACATGACATCGACAACTTCCAGTTGTTCCACACCACAATGCACGTTAGCGTGCAGGACCAACTAAAAACTGTTGACATAAGAGCAACTCCACTGGGAGCCTCTATATCGAGCCTTAAGAAAACTGTTGACATAATATCCATTTCATTTGCAAGCTAATCTGAAAAAAAATTGGAGCTTAAATTGGCTGTCAACCCTAGTGGAGGATGCAAAACCAAGACCCTATATTAGTGGGGTCCATCTGTCGCGAAAAAGAAACCCAGTGCCTGCTTTTGGCCGAGAGCCTTGCCCGCGTGCCACGAGTGATCCGGCGTTCGCCCAGCAGCGCCATGATTGCCCCGGCGCCCGCCTCCATAGTCGCCGCCTCTGGTGAACCTCACCTCGCTAGCCACCGAGATGGGTCGCCTTATCTCCAAGTGCTACGTGTTGGCACCCAACGACGAGGCCATGGCGCGGCTCACCACCGAGCACCTGTTGGAGCCCGATTCTTCCTCCCCGAGGGCCGGCGTGCCCTTCCACGGCGCCCCAGCGCCGCGGAGAGGACAAGTCGAAAGTGGGAAAGCGCGTGAGGGAGCCTAGCGACTCGTCGACTCGAGTTGTTCCCACGGCTTCTGGCGCGCAGTGGCGAGGCAGGACCGTGCCTAGGCGGCGGCCTCCGACTCGGCAGCGGCGGTGGCGACGGGTTGTTGCTGCCGGTGCCCGATAGCGAGGACGTGGATGATTGGACGCCTTGCTGTGGCGGCGTGCCAAGAAGACCTACAGAGGGACCTGCGGCCATCGTGGAAAGGAGGAGCTTCGCGTCCGTGTAGCCCCGCGCCGCCGGCCATCGGGAAGGAGTAGCTGCCGCCCGCGCAGGATCTGGTCGCCGACCATCAAGGAGGCCTCTCGTGGGAGGTGGGAGCCGGGGAAACGGCAGGCGCGGCGTGGGCGACCCTTCACGCTGGGCGGGCGAAGTTTGGGAGGCGAGGTGACCCATCTGTTCGGGTTCGGGACGTGGTTGGATGGCGGCGAAGTTCGGGACGCCGTTGTTTGACGGGAGGCGATGGCGGCGGCAATGGGAGGCGACGGCGTGGCGAGGACGTTGGGGTGGAGACTGCCGCCGGACCGACGCAGATGAGACGGGCAGCGGGCCGTCGCGTGTGTCGAGAAGATGGGGGCAGAGGAAAAAGTGGGGTGGGTCCCACCCAAGAGGGCGCGCATGGATCCGAGAGCTCAACACTATAATTTGAGTGGGAATAAAAAATGGGATCCCATTTGGGGCTTCACTGGAGTTGATTTTTTTATCAAATCTTTTAAAATTTAGGGTATGAGGCTAAATAGGGGTCCCCACTGGAGTTTGGTCCGCAAACACCTGGTGTTCTGAAAAATAGCCCGCTAGCACGGAGAAGGTTTGGCACGAGGCCCGGCCCGCTGACTCACCACTTTTCTTCGTGCGCAAGTTGCCAACGAAACACAAATCCCACAAATCCTCTCTCGAGTTCCTCGATTGGATATATCATAGATGGGTTCCCCAGATCAAGAACCGCCACAGCCAATGTTCGCAATGATAATGGCGGCGGATTCCGGCTCAGAAGCCGCTGGTGAATTCCGTGTCTCTGTCTCATGCACCGCATCGCCGCCGCTGGTTGTCGTCCCCGCACGCGACGTGTTGGACAAAAGTGTCCACGAGGGAAACGAAGCGCCGACGTCGGCACCATGGTGGGCGAACGTTCCGGCGGACATCCTGGGCGTCGTGCTCCGCCTCCTCCCCTGCGTCGCCGACCGCGCCAGCATGCGGTCCGTGTGCCGCCGCTGGCGTGCCGCCGCGCACGTCCAGGCCCTGCCCGCGCCGCTGCCCGTGCTGATGCTCCCAAGACTCATCGCGTTCTCTTGCTTGACCTCCGATGGGGCCCTGACGCCCATCGTAGTGGCGGGCAACGATTTCCAGAACCGGATCCTTGGTTCTTGTGATGACTGGCTAATGGTGGAGCGAATCGGGGACGACCGCCAGTGCGTCTTGGTGAAGGCCTTCTCTAGCGAGGTGGTTCATCTTCCTCGTCTGCAGGGCAATTCCTATTATAGATACAGTTGTTTGGATGAATCCAGCAGAGGTCACCCAGCCGAAGGATTCTTCCAGGCATGGCTGCTTTACAGTGCCTTATCAGCTTCACCTAGCTCAGTGTCCAAGTACACTGTGGCTGCTTTGACTTGGGGTGTGCGCGGGCCTGATGGCCATAATCCTGGACTGGCTCTCTGGCAACCTGGAATGACCTCATGGTATCTTTGTCGAAGTTCTGAAATTAATAGTTTAAGCTGCGATCTTGCCTTTTATCAGGGAAAGTTGTACATGGTTCGGATGCGCACACCAGACATCTTAGCTTTTGAGCTTAGGGAGGACGAGGACGGAGTCAGTTTGTCTTGTCCTGGCCATTATAAGATCAGTCCGCTTATCCCTTCCAAGACCACTGGTCCAAGGAGGTGCAACCTCGTAGTATGGCGTGGAAAACTGCTATTGATCATCAGATTCTTCAGTGTTTCCTATTACATGACGATGGACAGCAAACCTCCTACTGTTGAGGTGTTTGCATTAGACTTCAGCTCAAGCCCTTGTGGAGTCACTCAGATTCATACCTTTGATGGAGATTGTATCTTTGTCCAGAACTGCGGTTGCAGGTCCTTTTCTGCTGGTTTGCATGTTGGGGTTCAAGGTGATCTTATCTACTTTTTGGATGAAGGCACCAGCAGTCATGTTTCTTATACATATGTGCACAACATGAGAGATGGCACACTGAGGCGTATTGCTGCTGTACGTCTTCCCAACTCCGGAACCGGATCAGCAGGGATAGGAAAGCAGTGGTTCTCTGATTTTCCCGTTTGGGTTTCTCCATCTTGAAGTGGACGTGCGGTGCCTTTTGCTACTGGTGAGACAAAATGTTATGTCACTCTGCTATGTTATATTTATATATCTTTCCATATTCTTGCATTGTACAGTGATGTACTGATGTGTATAATTTTTTTTCAACTTGTCTGTATGGTGAAGGCTGATTGAATCGATGCAATAGGTGGAGACTTCTATGATGCTCATACCTCTCAAATACCCAACATGCATGCAAAACATCGTGATATATGGTGTGTACATGTTACATGCTAGCGTTATCCTCTTCTTTCGTTTTTCCGGCACTGAATATACTGCTCTTGTTTCTATACAATTTGTTACGTATCAAACTATTTGTTCAGATATATGGTCAGTGGTGCTATTTATGTGAGCTTAGTCTGTCCCGGTGCTTCACACTGTAAATACATACGCTCAACTCTCTCTATATAGGCCCTTTTGTTAGGTCTTTTAGACCAATCTAAACTTCATATCATCATAGTGCTTCTAGTTTTTTTCCCCTTTTCACACTTTTTAATGTGGCTTAGTGTCCGACAAAGAAAACTCGGGACTGCATTTGTCCCATTCAAGGCTGAGAAAATGGCGGTTTTGCATCAGTTAGAGCAGCCAGCGGCGAACAATCATTGCGCTTACTATGTAATGTGGGCTTATGCTTAGATACCTCAAGGGAAATCGGTAGATTAGACAAATCTGTGTGTATACTCCCCAATTTATTTGGGTTTTTTTTTTAAAATAATTCAACAAAATAATATACCGATTCATATATATTTTTTTAAATGACAACGCAAGAAAATAAAGAACAACCAGATCTTACCTTCGGAGATCGTAGAACTGCAAGAGGAGCTGGCCAAATTCATCAAAGATGAGGTATTGTCAAAAGAAGGATGATTTTCCATTGCAAAGGTTGTGTTGTTTATAGATCAGTATGTGCTAGATGATAACAATAGACTACTGTAATTTCTTGCTGATGTTGTGGGAGATCTGAACATGTGAGCTACTGTCAGTGGCGAAGCTATAAGCAGATGAACCCGATTGCACCGCTTCATTAACTTACACAACTATATAGAAATACATGGTAAAAAATAAAACCGTTAAATGGCAATAAAATTTTTACCCCGGGTGCTTGTGCACCGGTAAACTAAACATGGTGTTGCCATCGGCTCGCTTTTTGATGTCTTGCTACCGACCAAGACCCCCGCGGATCTAAACCGGTGAGCTACTGTACTGTTAGGACTACTTGGATGCTGACCAAAACCCTATCATCTGAACATGTGATTGTGATAATGTTTTTGTTGATAAACCCGACATTCTACGTTGCTGTAATTACCTGTCATTCTAAGTTCCTAACGCTGCCGGCTATCACAAACCGACACTGTTGTCGTAGCTATCACGGTCCGAAAACTGGTAGTGCGGCCGTCTACAACACCGTCACTTTTGAAACAACCGGCGGTGTTGGCACAACCAACACTTTCGGTTCCACGCCTAACCGCTGTGTGTGAGCAAAAACAACACCGCCGGTTTAACCACAACCGACAATGTTCTCGTCCTTCCGCACCGCCGGTTTCGATATACAACCGAAAGTGTTTTTGTTTTTCAACACCGCCGGCACCATTGCGAACCGTTATCGTTATTTCAACTCATTCTCGCCGGGTGGTATTGACAACCAACGGTATTGATTCAAATCACCGCCGATGTTTTGACCCGCAGTGATTTAAACTCCACATCACTACCGCTTTGGTTCTGTCGGTTCATTTTCCGACAGTGAAGGGGGGTTTGAGCCCGGTAGTGGATGCACAGGCAAGAACGACCCAAAGATATCGACCTCACTTACTCCTGGTTCCATCTAATCGCCGCGGATGGATGTGGCCCTCCTCCGCCACGCCGATCCAATCCGGCTCCACCGCTAAAAAGCAGCAGTACCTCCATTCAAGATTCAAGACCTAGAGAAAGAGGAAAGGCGAGGATGAAGGAGAGAGAGAGGGAATCACCGACGAGAAGGATGAGGAAGCGACGGACGAAGCGCCGCCGCCCGTCGCCTCCGTCCCCGGCTCCTCGCCACGTCGGTCGCGTCGCCCCGCCGCCCCGCAGCGCCGCCCGGGCATGAGCCGTATTCCTTCCCGAGCTAATGTGGTGTGGATTCAATCCGGGCCTCGACAACGGGGAGAAACCAATCCAGGCCCGATTTGGTTCTAGGCCGGACCCAACCGAACGCAGTTTTGCCACCATGTCCGGATTGGAATCGAGCCTCTTCAATCCACCTGGATTGGGCTGCAATCCAGGCCAATCCCGTGGAATCGAACGAGGCCTTATGCAGAAATGGAGTGTCTCTCAAGAGGACCAGGAGCTGTTTGGACAAATTAGGGATGCTGTTCGTGGATGGCTAGTCTTCTGATGTGATCATCTCTGACGTCTATGAGATTTAGGTTTTTTTTCCTATCTGAATTTCTGCTCATGTATCAGGCCGTATGCCTTGCTGCTCATGTATCAGGCTTTATGCCTTGTTTTCTCTCTGTAAACTGGAAACCCTAGTAGTCTGTATTGGTTACACTGCTTTATTAAAAAAATCCATCATAAGTTTTGGGTATAATTTTTTTTCTCTGCAAATTGTTTACGTTGTATTTTGGTTCGGTACAGACTTAATTAGCTTATATTATGCATGTCATGGTCATAAAATAAATTATAGATTTTTTATTTTATAGAAAATATAGAACATATATAATAGATATGTACCACTTCTGTCGCTGTCTCTTATTAATGTTTGATTTTCTATTGCAATGCAAGGACATGTTTATATAAATAATTTAATATAGCTAAAGATTGGTCTCTCGATTTTAAGGTCCAAATTTGTCGCTGCATCGTTCGATTGAGCTAGTTGTGACACGCCACCGATTTAACCGCTTGAGGGAGAGAAGGTGGCGAGGGGAGCGGCTGTCTCGCGACGGTGGCGGCGCACAGTGCAGCAGCAGGGCGAGGGGCGGCGGCGGCCGGGCGTGGTGCGCGGCTTGGGCTATGGCGGCGCGCAGAGGCGGGTGGCGGCGGGGGCGCGGTTGGAGAAGAGAGATGTCAACCCGGCTAGATTGGGCCACAACTAACACCCGATCGTTGGTCGTTGGAGGGGAAGGAGGAGGTGGTGGCGCGGCGGCGGGGGCAGGGGCGGCGCTGATGGTGGCGGCGACGCGGCGCTAGGGTTTGGAGAGAGAGAGAGATGGAGAGACAAGAGCTATTTGGGTGTTACCCCTTTAATTTTTTCTAGATTAATCCCTAAAGATTACGGCTCCCTTTGTATTTATGGTCCGAAGACTTGCACGCTAAGCAATCTCTAGGAGGTTTCCTTATAGATTAGAATACCTCTCTTACAAGCAACCTATTTATTCCCTATTTTATTCCTATCTTTATTCCTTAAATATCTATTACTTAATGATGAAGCCGATGACGCTGATGACGACGGAAGGCGGTGGTCGGCGGGGCAGTGCCGGGCGCAAGACGCACGCCAAGAAGCCCTAGGGAGGTTTTGTGTGCCATGCATGGCCCATGGGCCCCACCTTGATTTGGGTCATGACATCTCTCCCTCCTTTTTCCCGAACAGCCGGCGCCCCTCGTGGCTGGGGTTCTCGCACGATCGTTGTTGTTGATGGGGTGATCGAAGTAGCATGGTCAAAGATTGTTGCATCCATGTGTAGAAGGGGAATGAGCTGGTCAAGATGAGGTTGGTAACCTTTTCCGACGTTAGTCCGATGGATGGAGGTTCGTTGGTCTCTTGCCCCATGAGAGCGATGTTGATGCCGGGCGAGGTAGTGATCGCTGTCGCCGAAGAAGACCGCCACCGATGGAGAGAAGCTTATTTGGTAGATTCTCCAACAAAGAAGTTGTTTGTCGTGAAGCCCGGCATGAATGGCGAAGTCGCCGAGAGGTAAATGCCAAGTATCTCAAGTGTCGCCTAAACTGGTGCTCCCGCTTGGAGCTTATCGGTTTTCGCTATGTCGTAGCTTGGGGGCGCCGTGTATTGAGTTGGGGTAGAATGAGGGACTCTAGGATAGCGGCGAGGTAGTCGCCGTAGAAGATGAGTGCATGTGCCATGTACCTCATGTCGCGCCGGCGTATCGGGCGAAGTTGGCATGCCTTAACATGCAGGGCCTCTTGATGCATTGCAGCCCGAAGCTTGTTGCGCAGAGCTCGTCGACCGGGCTTGTTGGCGTAGTCGCATCGGGTGTAGATGTCGCCGAGGAACGAGGGAGCCAACCCGGTTTGGCTTTGGAGTCATCCCGCCGCCATAGCCCCGCTTGTCGATGGCGCGATAGTTGTTGCCTAGCCGTGGTGTCTGGGAAGCCCATGTTCCCCTCGACGAGGTGTCGGGGCCATAGGTGTAGTCGGTCATGGCGCCGTTCCGCCGAGGTAGCGCGGGCAGTCGCTGGTGTCGCCATTGATGGGCAGCTTGGAGCCGTGAGGAAGACACCGTAGGGGTGTCGCAAGATCTCCCGTCGCCCGGCTTGGCTTGTAGACGAACCGCAGAAGGAGGATTGCCGCCTCTTGTCAGAAGTATAGCGTGTACGATGTTCTCGCTGATGTGGTATCGATGGTGTCGTCTTTTGCCGGATTTGCGGCTTGATTGATGGTGTTCTCCACCATTGTTAATGTCGGCAGGATGTCCAAAGAAGTGTAGCGGATCGACGCCGCCGAAGGTCGGCGAAAGTGAACGACCATCTCTTGGTGGCGCTGGGGCGTTGGTGTTCTCATCGACCGTGGCGCCCATGTGGGGAACGCCGTGGTTGCGGCTGTCGAGGTTGGCCGCGAGGGGTCGTTGTGGTTCATGCCCTTGTAGTTGTTGTCGGCGATAGGCATGGCTAAGACGTAGTAGACGCCGGGGGGGTCGCCATCGACGTTGGCATCCTTGAGGACGCCGCCGCCGCTCACGGGCCTATGGTAGCGCCGTTGTCGTTGATGTTGTTGGCGATGTCGCCGACGGTACCATTGTTGAAGACGCCCCGTTGGCGAAGGTGATGTCGTTGTTGGTCATGTCGCCGTTGTTGTCCAGGATGACGGGGACGCCGGGGTTGAGATTGGCGACGCCGGGCGCCGACGCCCGGGCGACGTCGTTGAGTCGCCCTTGTTGGCACTCCGTGATGTTCCCAATGTCAAAGATGATGTTGCTAGTGACCGGGAACTTATTCGCGCCATTGTAGTAGCCACGAGACGTTGGCCTAATTGGGTAGGCTTTTTCGTCGAAAGCGGTGGTGGATGTCGGTGGTAGCCTCGATCCGATCTAAATCGAAGCCGCGACGGCGAGTGCGCCCTTGGTGTAGGCGCACTGTTACTTGTAGCATCACCGATCTTGGGGGGGGTGATGTAGGCGCGCCCGTGGGAGCGACGCCGCCGCTGGTGGTGCCCGAGGAAGGGGCGCCGCCGATGGCGTAGATGACGCCGGCGGCTGCAGACGTCCCGCGCCAAGGCTGCGGCCGCGGTGTTGCTGCTTTGTCGCGGGCCACTTTCGGTCATCGTGGATGTCGATGAGGATGTCGTTGATGCCCGTGGGCGTTGTTGTTTATGTCGGAAGCGCCATGGCAGCGGTGGTGTCGTTGGCGGCGCGCGGTCGTGTCGCCGTTGGGCGCCGTTGGGGCAGGCTATTCATCGAACTTCTCCGTGAGGGCGGTGAAGTTGGCCCGATTTCCTTCATGAAATCAGCAAACTCGCAAATCCCGATCTAGAGCTTGGCGATCTTGTGGCTGTCCATCGGATCTTGGCGTTGGTGGTGGTCGGAAGCCGCCGGTTGTGGGAATCGCCCCGGTCTCCGGTACTACCGCCGAACCCGGGCTAGATT
This sequence comes from Hyparrhenia diplandra, assembly GCA_015847255.1. NCBI lineage: Eukaryota > Viridiplantae > Streptophyta > Magnoliopsida > Poales > Poaceae > Hyparrhenia > Hyparrhenia diplandra. The sequence continues at coordinate 277,433 of JADLZK010009883.1, forward strand.
GGGCCGGAATCGACACCCGATCGTTGGTCGTTGGAGGTGCACGGCGGGGCACTCCTCCCATGCACGCCGCATGACGGAGGCGCCGAGGGTGCCCGAGAGCTCGAGCATAGTGTGTCGTTGGAGGAGTCGTGGAAGGCGTAGGTCATCGGCACGGTAACCTTTGCATGAATGTGCCCGCAAAACACATATTGAAGCGACCAAGGTGGCGACGAGGAGAATTCGAGGAGATGGCAATAGAGAAGGTCACCGGGCACCAAAGCCGGGCGCCCAATGGGGGCCTCGCGCCCATGGTGCGCCGACGGCGACGTTTGTCAATGTGGAGGAAGACGCCGCCGTTGTTGTCGAAGAGGAGAACTGCGGGCGCCCCCGATCCTCGTCATCTTGGCACGCCTGCATGAGGAGCAAGCTTGCTGGGAACGCTTTTAGTCTTCCCTTGACGGTTGGGAGGTGGAAGCCCACCGCTACGCCATGCGGCGGGGGCCTCCTCGAAAGCAGAAGTCTTGTAGGAGCTCTGGCAAAGCCAGGAGGGCGAGTGGTGGAAGTACCTAACAACGCCATAGTTGAGGCTCCACCGGGCGCGCGCCGCCCAGAAACTCGATGGCATTGGCGATGATCCCGAGCTCCTCGCTGGTGGTGGTGCCTGTGTAGCTCGGCGATGACATCGCTCAATGTCACTGCCGATGGTGTCCATAGCGGCAATGAAGACGTTGCCGCCCTGGCATGCGGTCAGCCAGGGCCGCGCGATGTCGTTGTCGATGTCGATGGCGTCGCCGGGCGGCCGACACGGTCGGGGCCGTGGTCCGCCGTTGCCGGGCGCCACCTGGTCGCCGTCGTGAAGGGCGGGCGAGGTCGATGGCCTCCTCCATCAAATGAGGCTCGAACCATTTGAGCCGCCATGCGGTGTGTTGGCGCAGACTCCGACGAAGAGGTCGGGCACGGTGGCGCTTATCCCTCAAGATCCATGCGAAGCACATAGCTCGAAGGTGGAGATGTAGTCGCCCAGCCTGCCCTCCCCGGGAGGGAGGCGCGCCTCCCCCGTAGTGTTGGTGATGACCGGGGTCCGAAGTCACGCCGGGTAGTGGGTGAACACGCCCCACTCGAAAGTAGGGACCTCCTCCCGACAGCCTCGAGGAACTAGATCGGCAGAGGACCCGTCAGTGGAAGGTAGCATACCGCAAGTAGTAGTCGGGGTCGATGTCCTCCTTGAGCTCGAACAACAGCTCCATCTTGGCGATCTAGAGGTCGTGGTTGTCGCCGTTGTCATACCGACCCTCCGCGCCGTGACGAGGGGTGGTTAGGTCCGGTGACTGGGGGCGAGGTGCCGCTGGTGGCACCATGAGCTAGGGCGCCGCGGGTGTCGCTGTCCGCCCGTGGGCGCCACCGTGGCACCCGGGGTGGGCGCCGCGGGTGACGCCGTTTCTACCAGGAGTCCTCCGCGGTCGCAGTGTGTCGGGGAGAGGAGAGGGCAAGCGGTGCCGCGGTGTCGCTGCCGACGCATGTCGATGATTTGCCGGCGCGCTACCTACAACATCAGCATCCTCCTCCAGCTGGAGGATGGCAGGGTCGGGCGCACGCCGAATGCGTCGCAGTAAGGGGAGGGCGCCACCCGTGGAAGTGCCAGGGTATGCCCCATGCCCGTGGCGCGGCGCGGCCGCTGGCCGGTTTTCCGGGCCGCGGGTCGCCGCGTCGCCGAGCGTAGTGGAGGTAGGGAATCTTCTCGGGCGGTGTAGACGCATTCATGCGACGCAGGCACGCCTCGATCTTGTCGAACGCCAACCGATCTTTGGCGCAGCTTGTCGCGAGGATTGCCTTCAGCGCCATGGTGAACTCGTCATCTCGGCCATCACTGGTGGGAATTGTCCCGTCTCTCGATACTAGCCGCCGCTGCATCGGGTTCAATTGGGTCGGTTAGACACGCCACCGACGACCATTAAGGGAGAGAAGGTGGCGAGGGAGCGTCGCCTGCGACGGCAAGGGCGGGCGCGCTGGGTAGCAATGGGGCGGGGGGCGGCGCCGCGGCAAAGAAGGCGGGCCAAGCAGCGACGGCGGCTTGGGCGGTTGGGCGGCGGCGCTGAGGCGGTGGCGGCGGTGGCGGTTGGAGAAGAGAGATAAATAGGGACTAATTTTTATTGCTTGCTTATCCCCAAAGAGATTACATGCCCTTGCTTATACGGGGCTAGTGAGTTTACATTTGCCGTTATAGTTATGGGTGTTAGTCGCCGACAAATGTGGCCCACATGTCCGGTCTCAGTAAGCTCGATAAGAGCCGCGGAACCCAGAAGGAACCGCGGTCGAACTTTTCCGCTTGAGAAACACGCCAAGGCGAGGGGCAACCTCGCCGCTTCCTCCCGCTCGTTCCTCTCAGACATCTCACGCCGACGGGCGACGCCGGGCGCCACGGGTCGTTATAGGTGGAAGAGCGGCGCGGGCGCGATGCCCGCCATGGCCCCATCGGAAAGCGTGCCGACAAACCGGTCGCGGAGGACAACCGGGGGCGGCGGCGGCGGCGCCGGTGGAGACGCTGGCCTGGGGCGGCGAGCCACGCCGCAGACGGCGCACAAGATCCCGGGGCGCTGTCCTCCTGGGGCGAGACGGCCCGCCACGACGCCGAGGATGTCGGGCAGAGGTCCGCCCACTAACCGGGACAGGCAGTAGTTTGAGGCCCGCGTCGAATCTTGGCGCGCTGGGGCAAGGGTACATATCGCCGAACATCTTGCTCGCGTAGCCCCCCGAGACCGTGGAGGCGTAGAACCATGGACTTGAGGGGAGCAAACGGGCGCAGGTGGTGCCGAGTTTGATTGTACCGAGCCGCCACGGAGTTGTTGGCCGCCGGAGGTCGCTGCAATGCCGGCGCCGTGATCTCGCCTCGGGAAGAAGAGCAGCCGGATGCAGAGGGCCAAGATGAGAAAGGCTGCGAGCTTCCAATTTGGACTTTTAGACAAAAAAAAAAAAAAAAATCCATTTTAGTCCCTACAAACAAAATAGGGAGAGACTTTTTGAGACTTTTTCTTTATTTATCCTAAAAGTCCATAAGACTAAAGGGTTTTTTTGGTTTCCATAAGTCATGGAACTTATTAAGTCAGTAACTAAAAAATAAGTGACTTATTAAGTCATGTATGTCCAGTAAAATACGTCACTTATAACTTAGAGAATTGCTATATCTCGGCCGATACGTAAAAAACCCGAGATTTCAGGCGACGGGACCACCGTTGGATCAAGAGGCACATGCAGATCTGTCGCTTTCTACTTGTCTGCTGTTTGTCTGCTACCAGGTCCGCGAGTGAACCCGTTAGTCCCACCCGGCTAGCTACGGGCCCGCAACCCTTATCAGGCAGCATCATCGAAACCCGTTAACAGTTGTTTCTGTACATAAGGACTAGTAATGGGTCCACAAAATAACCTGTTAACAATTGTTTCTGTACACGAGCGCATAAACTGAAGATTGCTTAACTGAAGTGGGAGTTCATTTGTGCCACAATGCAACTATTGCCCGATAAAACAAACGTACGAGCAAATAAAAGAACAAATATACCACTGCACAATAGAGAAATTTGCCTGAGCTCGCAAAAGCTCAGTAGCATTGATCAGTCACCACGTGGGAGGTGGTTGGCGTGCAAAGTGTGGCCAAAGTCATATTCAGACCTTAGCTTCTCGGCGACCTCCATGATGTTTGTTAGTTCAGTGCCGTTGAATTCTCTAAAGATACAACCCTACAAAATTGCAATTATTATGTACAGTCAGTTGTTAGCTCAAGAGCATCACTTGGCATGTGCACCATAATACAGATTAAGTGATTATTTCAAAGAGAATGGTTGAAAATAGTGGAACCTTAGTATTGCAAGCTTTGTGATGAAAAAAAATGGATTGGCAGACAGACCACACAAAGAAAATGAACTACTAGCATATTAAGGACCACCAGAGAATAAAACTGAGAACAAAGGCTATGCCTGATCAGGATCTCTTACACTGCCAACATATGGATCTTGGGTCTTTCTCACTATAGGAAGATGAAATTACAAAAACCAAGGCCTATCAGTTTCACTGGGTTCTTTCTTTTTTTTTTTACAAATGCTGAGAGCTGATTAAATACGATCCCATGACAGCAATGCATAAGATTTTACAAGGAAATTATCTACACCGCCTAAATGCACAAAAAAGACTATCAATCACTAAGCCTAGTACAGAAATCTGCAAAACTAAATTCCATCCTCAGCAATGGGCAAGTTTTGACCTCAATCCTTGTCTACAATGTCAGTTTGCTAACCAAAAGGGTGGGCAACTAAGAAAATAGACAAGATCAGGTTAATGGGAGGCATGACCTTGCCAGATGGCCTGGGAAATGGTCTGTAATCCTAAAAAAAAGCTTACGACCTAGGTTTCAAATATTTAATGACAGAACCGATCTTGATTTGAGATGATTGTGGTATGAACCAATGAAATCAGGAAAAATTTTGGATTTGAGCACTTCTCCTTGAGACCAAAAAGATACGGAGATGTTTGACACTTCTACTATATTGGCAACAGAGTGTGGTAAATTGGCTAAGATTGTTGACTTCTCATGCAGAAAGAAATTCTACACAAATCAAAATTAACAGCACAATTTCTATTCTACTCACTTTCTCATGCAGGCAGGAAGTGTGCCTGCCAAGGCTCTTGGACCTTTTCGAGATCTCATCGGACTTTTCTGAACTGGCCAACCTAAGCATCGGACAAAATCTCTCAACTCAGTGAGGATACATACCTTGCTAAGACTAAGGACATTTTGATCCTATTCCATTCCCGCATATTTATACCTCGGCACTAGGTTTCGCTTCTCCTACAAAATAATAAGAATAAAAGATAAGGAATTGACATTAGAAAGCAATGGAAGAATGGACTGAAAGGACAGATATCAATAATACACTATTTACTCAGTAATAAATGAGGAAGGGGCCATAAATAAAAATCTGATCAGGGGATAAGGGCTCCAACTTTTTTATGCAACAAAGGATTTGTTTACAGCATAGAGCAGAGAGGTGTTAAATGCAATTCAGATCATATCGTAATCTCCACAACCAAGTTACATAACCTGCTGAGCAGTGTCTTCACCTTCTTCATTTCCAGGGCCACCTCTAATCACAAATACCAACAGTTCCTTCTTTTTGCTTTGACATGAGTATAGACAGTAATATGTAGGAATAAGAATTGTTCAGTTGACCTATATAAATAGTATTGGTGCATATGGACCATAGATCAACAAAATTTCATATACTTATCACTACAATTACAGTTATCTACATTTGCAATTTACAGTATTAAAGTTTGTAATTCTTATGACCTATATACAAAGTTCACAAAAGAAAAATACTTGAATCTATAAACAACAATCAAATCCTATAGAACATGGACTTGTGAACACTTTGCAGTAGAACATACCTCTTTAGGATCAGTTAGCATCCAACAATAGCAGTATCAAAATAGCATCTTGGTTTTCTGTACGAGATGGTCTAGCAGCCATGAGAATCACTTGGTCCCGAGTAATGCCCCTTTCAAAAACCTACATTGACAAATTTAAAGGATAAGGACCACAAGAAGCAAATCAGAATTCACAAAGTTCATGAAGTGTTAGCACAAATCACTAGACATTTTTTTATGGAAGGACAAGTACAAAAAAACTTGGCTTGGAGAAGCACTAGTCACAAAAACAAACAAAAAGGTGAGTTAGTACAATCACGCATCACAAGCGACAATTTTTTTTTTTTTATATGGAAGGACATATCACAATTTTTTTCTATGGAAGCACAATCACAGGTGACGGATGTGACCATAACCACCCCACCGCAGCGTAGTTAAAAACTGTTTTACCACCCTCCTCCCGTCGTTTCACCACTCACTCCCCGCTAGCACCCACCACCCCTGGGCGGGCGCTAGGGTTTGTCGGGGCTCCGGCGAAGCTAGGGCTGGGGGCCCTAGCTCGCCGGAGCCCCGACAAAACCCTAGCGCCCGCGGCGGCCACCCTCTTCCCCACGAGATCCGCAGAGCTTTCTATAGGAAGGACAAATCACAGAGGAGGGGGAGGAGATGCTTATGCTTCAGTCAACGGAGGGGAGGGGATAGGGTGGAGGAGCTACCGAGCGGAAGAAGATGACGGCGGGGAAGAAGTCGGGTTTTGATCCACGGCCGCCTGAAATCTAGGGATTTCGATGCGCGTGGTATAGGAAAAGTGTATTACTAATACTGTATCGAGAATTCAGCTTTAGACCAAAAATAACATGACTTTAAGGCTCTTCTAGTCGGACATCAAGGCTTAAGCCCACATTTGCTGTGTACTAGTGACCATTTGGGTTGCAAACCCGCAAGAAGATAAACAGTAGGAATTCTCAATGGAAAAATACACAATGAATATGGTCTTCAAAAAGTAAGCTAGTACTACATATAGTGGCATCACAACTATCATAGGGAGGAGCTGAGATTGTGGGGTCCGTGTTGCTACAAATCTCAATTAACAGATTTCAATATGTGTAGCACAAATCACAAGAGATAAACTTTTTTCTATGAAAGGACAAGGACAAAAACTTGGTGTGCATAGGCACAAATCACAATAAACCGATGAAAAGGTGTGTTAGTACAAATGACAAGAGACAATTTTTTTCTATGGAAGTACAAATCATAATTTTTTTCCCTATGAAAGCACAATCACATATCACAATGGAAGGATAGATCACAATTTTTTTCTATGGAAAAACAATCACAGATCACAAGCGACAAGTTTTTTCTATGGAAGGACAAATCACAAAAAAAAATTGTGAAAGCACAATCACAAATCACAAGCGACAAGGATAAAAATGTGGTCCATATTTGTACTTAACAAATTACAATTTTTTTTCTATAGGACAAACACAAATGGTTTTTTATTCTCGGTACCAAAAGTTTGCATTGCATCTATAGGAATTGCAAATAATGCAATTTGCAATTTTAGTATACAATGTGTGCAGAAGGGTTCATCTTAACGAGAAATTGCCTAATCATCTCCAGCTCATAAACATGGAACACCAAGGATAGATGATGCATGAACAATTTAGCAAGGAGAAAATGAAACATATGAAGTAAAATGTACAAGTGATAGAACTAGAAGTTAGAGCATCACTTGCCATGTGAAGATGTTGGACTGATCTGCAGCAGTGCTCCAACCTAAATGGAATCAAACCAGGACACATATTAAGTAAAAATATCCCTCTACTCAGAACACGGTACAGAAATCAAACCAGCCTTCATGTCTCAACCAATCAAAACCCCCCGTAAAATGGACCAAGATTGAGGCTCTATATTTAGTTAAGAAACACAACTCCATCCATTAGGCAACAGAGTAAGTGAATGCGGCTTATTCTATGCATCAATGGCTATGGTATCTTGCCATCTATGCCTATGGGGGATGGTAACAAAATAAGCTGATGAGTGAGTGCTTTGTAGATTTGCATTGGAAAGAAACTTACAATACTAAAATTGCACATGTCAAATACCGTAATTGCAGTAATTCAAATGTACAATTTACTGCTAGTAAAATTGCAATCTCAAAAAACTGTACAAGTGACATGTGCTAAAAAAAATTTTAGCTGACCTGTACAAATATTCACTACAACCGGAGATCATACAACCTGCCCTCCAAACATTCATCCTAACTGCAGTTCAAACTAATCCTACTACTTCGCCACTGTAATGTACACTTTAAACTCTGTTTTGGCACTACAAAGACACATAATCTATCAGTCCAATACTCTAAACTGGGATAAAGGTGGACAGATCAAATAAAATTGGCACTCATTGAAACAAGAAACACAGTGAGTACTAAATCTCTTTACCTCTTAGCGAATAGCATAGAGGCATGGTTCAAATCTTTAGCCATGCCATTTGCTTCATAACTAGAACACAGAAGTCCCGAAGGCCTAGTGGGGCATATCCATTTTATCCGAAAGCAGAGCAAAGATATACATAAAGAAATGTCATATGGATTTCAGCAACAGGGTATGAGGTTAAACCACCACAAGAAATTAAAACATTGAATATTTAGAATCTATACCCTAACTTACATTAGGAAGGGGAACAAACAAAGGGCGCCTAAACGATCATGACACCCTATGCATCCTACCATAGATAGGCTAAGTTGGCACAGACCTTTGAGTATGTTCCCCGATTTAACCCTTAGAATACAATTCACAATACCACAGACTATTGGTCTACCCTAGCACAAATCACGTAATACAAGTCACAGAGCACACAGTCTTGGTCTACCCTAGCATATATCACAATTAACAATATTTTTCTATGGAAAGGTCGAGACAAAAAATCATGGTGCTCACTAGCACACATCACAAATTACATGTCACGCACCAGTGTCTTGGTCTCCGCCCTTGCACGAATCATAATTAACATTTTTCTTCTATGGAAAAAGACAGACAAAAATTATGGTGTTCACCTGGTATAGATCACAGATTAGAAGTCATAGCACAGAGTCATGGTCAGCCCTACCACAGATCACAATTAACAATGTTTTTAGCTAATTGATTTTGTTTTGAATTATTACATGAACCTCAAAATATATCTTGAGATAATGGCAAACTGTGGATTAGAAGCTGCTATGAATAGGATTCGATCTTAGAAACTACACACCCCCCCATATTTTGTTGTGAGCTCCGCCACTGGAATAGTATGGCTTACATCCAGGTTCACAAAACACACTAACACATCATTTTGTTTTTGGAAGGCCATATAGTGTCAAAACTCAAAAACAAGAAAGTTTTGCATTAGCTTGCACAATACCGGCCCTGAACTTTCAACTATCTAACACATCAGTGAATTTGCATTAGAAATCTAACTATTGATGCAGGCATGAAGCAATTGCATATATAGGCAAATCAGTGATACAAGAGCCGGAGAAGTTAGATTCACGGAATATGGAATTGCCTATATATTCATAAGCAAAGATGTAGAACTGGACAAATTCTCAGAACAATAAGCCATAGTCTTACAAGTGCATGAACTAATTTGCAATCAGTCTGTCTACAATATACTGTATGCAGGAGCAACAAATCCCTAAAAGACTTTGGACGGAAAAGTCAAAACAGACAATCGGATTTCAGAGATACAAACAAAGATGCCCGTTCATAGGTTCTACTGCTTGCCCAAATACAGTGTATATGCTTAAATCCAGAGCATAATAAGCGGCTAGTCCTGCCGCCGCCCATCAATCCTACCAAAAACAACAAGCACAAATGAATCATGAAGTAATTGCCCCGTCGGCAAGCACACCCACACTTGCTATGCCAGCCATCGAGCAAGGAACCACAGATGCTGAACAATCATCCGCCAGCCTATGAACAGAGCTGATGCGCCACGCACCCCAAAGAGCCGCCCCCGCCGCAACCAAATCCATAGCCATCACCACGAACTGCATTTGCCAATCCAACCTAGGCAAAAATTCCGAGCCAAGGATCAATCATCCACAAACATCGTATCGAAGTCACTATCCTTTTTTCTTCTTCCTTGATTGCTGCAAAGCATAATGTTGTCGGCTTAAGTAGGGCACCTTAAGACACATTGTAAGGCACACATCAAACCACGTATCCCCACCAGCCAGACTTGTACTCCTCTAGCAATGGCGCACAAGGAGCTAAAAACAGCAAGCACAAGCAGTCTGCTGCTTCGCATGTCATTGGGTTGGAGTTCTAGACAAGAAGAGTTCAAACAAATTTGTAACCGGTGGATGCACCAAACAAATAGCATGTTCCTATTCTATATTAAGCAGGTATAGGAGGTCTCGTCGCCGCCTGCATCCTAGAGCGCCCGGAAGCCATGCTAGCCATTGATGTGCCGTCGCTGGGTGTCGGGGAATAGATGAGGACCCGCAATCAGCGGCGGCTCCATGGATCCATGGATTTTTTGCGAGCTGCAGGAGGCAAAGGCCATAACACTTGACGGCGCTGGGGCACACAAACAGCAACAACAAATCGAATGCAAATCCCACCTCAATCCACACATGCCCCTGCTAGAAACCGCAGTACTAGCTCCGAGCGCAACAGCAACGGCGCCGGTGTCAACACCACTTGTGCAAGACCCGCCCGCCGTCGTCTTCCGCGGACGTGAAGAAGAGACGGCACCGCCCGACAGCTCGACAATGAGACGCGCCGATCCGGCCGGAGCAGGAGGAGCAGGTGAGGCCCGGTGGGAGAAGGGATGCGTCGTGGAACCGGAGAGACGGAGGAGCAGCCAGATCTAGGAATGGAGGAGAGGTAGTGGGAGGGAGACAGGGAGGACTGGTTAGTCGAGCACTCGGGCCGGTAGGGCGGCGGTCTACACTCACCCGCCGACCGGTAGGAAGGGCGGACCCGATAACCACCACAGCTGACGGACCCGACAAGTACTAGCTGGTGCGGCGTCTCGCATGCGACACGTGTCGCCTGAACCGGATGGGAAGAATTCAGGACGACGAAGGATAGGAAAGATGTATCCGCACCTACTAATAAAGAGAGAAAATTTCAGCCCCACCTTTTTTTTTCGCCAATTTTTCTGCCCCCGTTTTCTGCCTACCCGCCTAGCTTATTCCGTTCCTGTTCCGGTCCGGGTCGCGTACGTATGTTGGAGTACATCCGTATTTTTTTTCAACGCGTGGCCGGTGCCGCTAGGGAAGCGAAGGAAAAGGAAGGAAGGGGAAGCTTTGACTGCCCGCACGACAGCACATCGCGCGACGCGCGGTATCGACGGTCCTCGCGCGGCTTCGCGTCGTGACCGCGGCTGAAACCTGAAGCCCCACGGCCCGCCACCGCGACGACCGCGCGGCTTCGGCGTCTGCTTGAACCGGCAGTCCTCGCACCACCCCGACGACACGGCGGACAGGAGGCGGTACAAGGCAGCCCTCGGCGCAACTGCTCCTCGAGTCACGGCCGGTGGCCAGGCACAAGAAAACGCGGCCTCCCCTGCGACAGCTCACGCGGACCAGCACCGCGGCCTCGCGAATCGCAACGCCCCGCGCGCGGGGTCTGGACCCACGCATCACGGCACCCAAGGCAGGCCCCACAGGGCGATGCTTCCACGGCCGAACGGCCAGGTGACGGGCCCCCTCCCGCCCGCGCCCTCGGTCTCCTACTCCGGCGGCACCGCGACGGCCACGGGCTTGAAGACCCGCCTACTCCCCGGCGCCGACGACACAGCGCACACCGCCAGCCTGAAGGCGACGAAGGCTGGCGCCGCTGGCGCAGACGGCTTCGCTGAGGAGGATAGGGCGAGGAAACGGGGCGAGTGCGACGTGGAGAAGAGCGCGGCCGCCATTATGCTCGGGATGGGATGAGGATTTGGTGAAAGGTTCCGGGGGCTGGAGGAGAGCTGGAGGCTTTTTTTTTTTTAGAAACTCTGGACAGCTGGAGGTGAATGCCGATGGCACGGGAGGACTCGGAAGTGAGGGGCCTGGAGAGCTGGAGGTGAATGGTGATAAGGTTCCGCTTGTTAGAAATCGAGATATTTTTGCGGTGCTGGGAAGAGGATTAGGAACGTGTGGCCCACTGTCAGTCCAGGTAAGAGATTGGTCGACTGTGTTGCTGGTCTAGCTACTACCGTGTAGCGCAATACAACAATGGTTGGCTTATGAGTTGCAACTTGCAATTCGTCGTTACTACCTAGGCTATAAAATTCATGCAGCAAATCATGTGAAATTACCATCTCTAAATCGGATGTAAAACACGTGGAAAGTGAAAGGCAAGTGGGTAAAAGTCTTAGAGCAGCGAAAAAGTTATAATATATTAATGAGAAAATATTTTTGTGCTTTGCAATGACATAGGAAAACTATAAAGTTATATTTTAAATTTGGTACAAGCTTAATAGAAAAGCAATAAATAATGTTAGTTCAATCCGCATTTTCCATAAACGTTCGATATGCTTGCTCCCGTTGCAACGCGACGGGCATATTTCCTAAGTAACTTATAAGTCTCATGACTTAATGAGTTTTAAGTTGGGGTGTACTAACTTAACTTATATGTCTCATGACTTAATAAGTTATGGCTGTTTGGTAAAATAAGTTACTTATTTCACTTTTTGACTTAATAAGTCACCTTAATTATGGAAACCAAAGAGCCCCTAAAAATCCCATGATTTTTTTTAACCAAACAACCCCTAAGAAAATGTATTACTCCTGTTTGAACTATTGGCTTGTGGGCCAGCAATCTCATTTTTGAACAAAAAAAAAAGGTCCTCTTGTTTTCATCTAAGACATTAGGATGCTAAATCACTATTTGGATAGGCCGCTATGTGAGCATCTCAGTACTGCTACCTGAAACTCACCGTCTAAATCACTATTTAGGTAGACGGCTATTTCGATACATCCTTTATTTTTTTGTATGTGTTCAACTCCAACAGCATAACCTAAAACATGGCACCTAAACTCATTTTAACGGTCTATGACACCTAGGGCCCCGTGTGTAATCCCCTTCCTTTGTTCCTTTTGCCATCGACGTAAACTCGAGGGCGCAGGGGCAGCCATCGCATCACAGATAGGCAAGGGGCGTTGGGAGCACCAAATGGATCCACTACGTGTCGGCGAGTTCGTCACCTCCATGTTCCCATCCGAGCGAATCATGGAGGGAGGAAAGGAGGAGGACTAGTGCCAGCAGTTGCGCTGATGTCGTACGATCGGGAGTCTGGCGTGAATTGGCCGGCGATAGTGATGGGGGCAGGTGGCACGCCACGCCTGCAGCGGCCGTGCGATGGTGACGCCTCAGCTCTTATGGTGTTCGTCTCTGACGCGAACAGCTCGGCGGCACAGCGGCATTGTGCTGGGTACACGGCTGAGTAGAGGCGAGGCGGCAGAGCACGACGGCACACTGGTTCAGCCGTTGTGTTCACTTTTTTGCTACATGGTTGGTGGCCTCAATTTGTATGACGTCTTGATCTGTAGTATATATGATGGATTTGATTTGGGGCCTCTTTGGCAAAAAGGAGCTTCGGCTCCGGCTCCTCCCGCATGCCTTTGTAGCGCCACTGTAGCTAGGAGCCGGTTTCTCTCTCCCTCCCCCCCCCTCTCACTGACAGCGGGCCATGTTGCTAGGAGCCGGAGAAGCTCGATTTTGGGGCTCCTCCGGCTCCGGCTCCTGCACGCTACAGTGCCGCTACAGTGGAGGAGCCGGAACCGGCAGGAGCCCCGCCAAACAGGCCCTTGGTATTGTACGCTCTATTTGTTCCTGATCAAAATCGTGATAGTCTTGGATTATGTTCTCCGGTGATGTCTCCTAGTCTTTTCTCCTATTCTTTTCATATCTGCCTCCAACTCTTACTTAGGCCCAAAGCCGCTGATGCGGACAGAATTTTCAGTGGATGCGGACAAAAACGGCAGACAAAAGAAAAGAGCGGAAGAAAACATCGGTGAATTAAAAAAAAAGGGTGAACGGAAGTTTTCGCTCTTTATAAATAGGTATAGAAAAGTACATTAAACTTTTTTTTATGTTACGTCTTATGGGAAAACATTAGCTGTATCTTGAACACTAAATTTGACAGCAGGAATCCACGTGTGCAAGTTTCATCATCGCCAAAAAGAAAAGTACTAGTATCCTGTAATCCATCTCGGACCCAGAAATTCCAAATGTGCTAATGATCAGGTAAAAGTTGTCATGCATTCAAATAACAGTATCGAATATCTTCTTTGGATTATCGTGTCAAAATGAACTTAGCGGATAGGATTTCAAAAACTGCCTATAGACACTAAGCACACTGTAACCATGAATTGCCAGAGACATTGATATAAGGGCTGATATAAAGGAACATCAGTATAAATGTATAATAGTGCCCAACAAATCTGGAAACCGATGCTCATCTACATATATATATAGGAACTAAAGACTGCCCCACAGGCCACAAGTGAAAAGGCACTAAAAATTCACATTGAAACTGGAAACAAAATAAGTACACATGAGTTTACTAATAGAAGAATCACCAGAATAAGCCATATAAAACAACAGAAAACTTGTGTCAGCCCTGAGAAATAAAACATCATGGCCCCTGACCCCAGAAGTTCATTCAGGAGGAAATAACCATGTTGAATTCATCATGCCATCTGGTCCCCAAAGTTTGTCGTCCGGTATGTCTGCAGCAAATGGTGCCATAGTGCCATCTTTCATGTTGTACACAAATCGTTGGAGGTGATCCAAAAAGAAGGCATAGATAAGATCACCTTGACCTCCACCATAAGGACACGAACGGAATGACTTGCTGCTGCTTGGGCTGATGAAGATGGAGTCGCCATCCAAGCTCTCAATCTCAGTTAACCTTACAGGGTTTGTGCTCAAGTCTGCCTCAAAAACTCTAACCTCAACAAAGCCTTTCCGAAATTCATCATTGCGATGATGACATATCTCAACAATTACTAGTTTTCCACGCCACTCTACTGCGCACCAAATGTTCTTCCCACAACTATCACTGACCTCTGGCATTTCAATTGCACAACACTCGACATGAGAAACCATCAAGCCACTGCTATCATCAGCGATCTCAAAGGCCAAGAGGTCTGTGGTGACTTCACCGAACCTGAGCATGAATAGCTTCCCCTGGCAGAAGACAATATCAATGAGATCAGGAGTCCAGCCACCATCACACACGCACCACGACTTCATCCCAGGCCGCCAGAGAGCAAGCTTAGCGGCACTCTTGAACTCGGAGATGGCAGCCACGACACATTTGGAACCGGAGTCCGGTGAGGCAGATAAGATGACCTTGCTGAATGACATGACGCGCCGCGCAGGGTTGATCGCGCAACTCACCACACCAGAGCCATTGATGATGGGGAGAGACGCGCTGACGGTATCGGCCAGCGTGCAGGCCCTGAACGACCTGAAGGAGGAGGGAGACGCCGGATGACATCCTGGGAGAAAGCGCGTTCATCAGGAAGCACCGGAGGTCGCCAAAGTAACGACCCTTGTTGAGCTTCACGCCCACGAGCCACCCCTCGAACGAGCCCACGCAGCGCACGGAGCCAGACCATGCCGTCGTCTCCCCTCTCGGCAGCGGGGACGCGCCCCGACACGTGCCCGTCCATGGTCCCTTCAGAGCCAAAGCTGCAGAACGAGAAATCCGACATCACCAGCAGAGGGCGCACGGCGCCAGCAGTTGGCCGTGGATGCGCGCCACGGCGCGCCACGCCGCGGCAGACGGAGCGCAGCCTGGTGCGGTCCTCGAAGAGGGCGAGGCGACCGCACACGACGCCGAGGATGTCCGCTGGCAGGTCCGCCCACGGCGGTGCTGCAGATCCTGCGCCTCGTCGAGCTTTACTAATGATTCCGATCCAGGGACGCACTTCGTCGAACACCTTGTCTGCGCCGCCAACGCCGCCAGCGACCAGGGCGACCTGGCACCGTTGCGGGCGCAAACAGGTAGAGACGCGTCACGAGTTTGATCAGGGAGGTTTCTGTCCCGGAGTCCATGGCTGCCGAGCTCCTCGCCGCGGGGAGGAGAGTACTGCTCGCCGCCGGATATTTTTAGGGCTCCTCGCGACCTCGACTCCGCTTTTACAAGATTTGTCCTTCCAAAGAGCCCAGGTCAATTACGTTTTTGTTTGAAAAAAATTAATACTGGTTGATCAAATTGTGACACGTGGGATACTGGGATTGGTGGGGGCAACGGGGATCTTCCGTGAGAATTTCTTTTCTCGGGATACAACTTTTTAAGCCGCGGGTGCAAGTTTAAAAATGATATTAGAAAATAATTTGCTAAAAATGGGGCGCATCTCTACTTTTCTTTTTTTTTTTGGGGCAAAATCGAATTTTATTTCCGAAAAGATCCCAATCAGCCTGATTAGGTCAACAACGCACCCAAACGCTTGCCACCACCAAATCATGAATTAGTATTTCAAATTCTTATGCTCACAAGACCTTTAGGACAGCGACACTGTCTTTAAAGTACAACTTTGACTCCTCTTTTTATAAAAATATTTATTGGAAAGTTATGTATGAATATTTTTATGAAAGTAATTTTTAGGAGAAATCTATTATATGATTTTCATATTTTCAAAATCAACATTTATGTTTTCAATGTTTAACTCAAATTTTTTCCAAAACAACATTTAACAGTGATACGGAGGGAGTATGTGCTAAGCTACCAAAGCACCATATTATTTGAACAATTAAATCAGGGCTATTTAATTATCTCTTACAACTTACCAATGGTACCACGGTAGATGCTCGGTCATTGTTGAAGTTGACCCGGCTTCTACGAGATTTCACCTTCCAAAAAATCCTTAGTTGGTCGCACAATCAGTTCAATCTGTGCCAAGGTATTTTTATAACGTAAATGACAGATGTTCTGCCTTCTCATTAAGAAGGAATAGAATATGTACACAGAAGTTTCAAAACTGAAAAAGGGAGTTCTAAATCTAACGAAACTGAATTAAAATTATGGATCCGCCTGTAGAGCTAATTGTAGCTGTTGACGATCACCCTTGATGGTCTCCAGAAGTTGTTCTTGCGAGCGTGCCATGTTGTCGAAAACCCACCGACACTGTTCCTTCCATAAGTTCCAAACGGTGTATGTTATGAGAGTTTTTCGCTTCCCGTCATTGCTTCGATTTGGGGATTTCATTAACTGTGCCCACCAGTCACTAATGTTGCGGCGGCTGATTACTAGTCCTTGTTTTCCGTTCCATGTTTGTACCTTTCGCCATAGGCCTTTAGCATAAGTACAGTTCGCAATCATATGCAAATGCGTTTCTTGCCTGCAGCGACACAACGTGCATATTGGGTTTGCCTGACCGCCTCGCTTGATAATTCTGTCTGCCATCATCAGTTTGCATTGAAGCAACAACCAAATGAAGAAACGACATTTTGGCTCCACCTTCATCTTCCATACCCTGCTCCAATTTTGGTCTGGGTAACTTCCTAGGAATTGAGCATTGTACGTTGACTGAGCTGAATACTGTCCAGAAGCCTCGAACCGCCAAGAGATGGTATTATCCTGTTCCTGTAACTAGACCAACTGAATGAGACTCCATAGCTACACAAATTGCCTCAACCGTTCCTCTATACCCATGTGTTGACACTGCTTAATGACATCACTAATATAGCAATGGCGCCAAAGATGACAAACACTATAAAAGCAATGACCCCAAACAGTGCTGGTATTATGGGAATTACTAAGCCACTATGAAACTAGTGAAAAGGGTACCCATACTTCTAGTAAGATAGGTTGTCAGTCCATCTTGTGCAACTAGAAAGTATATCATGGCATAAAATAACACGACTAGGCAAAAAATAAGATAAGGTAATAAGAATATAGAACAAGGCTCTACAAGCGGACAGAATAATAAATACCATTATAGCATTTTATGTAAGAGTATCCTAAGAGTATCGAATCCATAAGGAAGACATCTATAACTAAATATGTGTAGCAGTAATAATGTCCTTATGTATGGAATAGCTATAACCAATAATGAATAATACTTCTACTCAACAACAGGATTAATATCACATAAAATAATAGATATGATAAAGATATAATAATTATATATATGATAAATAATAATAAAGATATATGATAAATGCAGGGATCAAACCATCATGAAATAATAAGATTTCACGAGCATTCTAGTCTAAGGACTAACATGGATAATATAAAGAAAACTTACTAATGAGTAACTAGCACCACATGCTATTGTTAAACTCTAATTAGTACAAACATCTAGCTATCATCGTTAGTACTACTACTTCTTATCATACTCAAGGGTCATCAACTAGGAAGGATTCAATAATAAGATCTTCACCTTATTCGCGACACACAACCACAGTTCACTATATATGGAGGGAGGATTACAGAGGACTCAATAGCGTTGTAACCCCCTGCGATCTACCCCACGACTCGGTATATAGCGGACATTTGCAGATATAACATATATAAGCACCACACTTACAAAAGTTATAACACCCATCTTGCACGTTACAAGATGAGGCCTATACAATCCTAAGCATGCAATCCATAATAAATACCTAACTCTACTAGACATATTAAAGCAAACAATAAACAATGCAATAGATAATATAATAAAGAATAATAGCAAGATCATAGATGAACTTGATTAATAAATATTGTCGGGGACCTAAATATTGGGCCCCGAGACATTCTCCAAACTATGAGAATCTGCCGGCTGCCAAGGCCCAAGAAACCTAGCCCCGCTATCATCCCGCACGGAGGGACGGCCCGACGGACGATGGACCGTGCCATTGGCCACGACGCTCACATGACGACGAAATCGGCCCACCGGACGGCCCACAAAGCGGCCCAAATGGAGTCATCACGACGCAAAAGAGCTTATTACGCTCACAAAGGACAAGGTCAAGGACCTCTACAAAACAACGAACCATGACGTTCCACGTCGACAAGCAGCCTAAATCATGGCTCGGACTCGACCACACATCTCCGTTTCGTCCGAGGTGGCCTAGCTCACCAGCCCGGGAGAAATCTCCGCTTCGTCCGAGGGCGGCCTAGCTCACCACCCTCGGGCGCAAAAACTCCGCCCGCCCGAGGAAGACCAGCTCTCCATCCTCGGGTGAGGCAGCCCCAACTAGCCCGTCTAGGGTCGCCGACCCTCGGGCGTGGGAGGTTCCGTCCGAGGAAGGGAAACCGCCGCATTCAATGCGATTGCACGGCGGCGAGGCGCGGTGCCATCGACACGCCCGATCAAATCGAACTGCCGAATCGTCTCCCCAATCCGATTGATGGGGACGCAAAGCTGAACCAGTAACGTGTTACGCCACCGCACGGAAACCAGGATGACACTGTTCATTTCCCGAGCACCGTCAAAACGCCACGTTGGGCGGACCCTCGGGCACTTGACACATATAGCCGACCTCAGGACCGCCCTCGCCATGCGGATTGTGAGGGACGCCCCACAGACCCTCGGGGCGCGGGGGGGACGGCACGTCCACCATCGGATCCGGACGCGTGTCTTCGTCAAGCAACATCCAAGCCGCCCAACCCCCCGGCAAATAAGACATGCAACCGGTGCAGCCTCGGGAATTAGCCACCTAGGCGTCCACCTGTATAAACATTATCTCTCTCCTTCTCCTATAAAAGGGGGGAGTAATGCCCCATTAGAGGGGGATTCGACCTTTTCGACTCAACTCCGGTTCACACGGAGGAAACCGCACATCACCACCACCATAACCACGATCGTGGGGCTTGAGACCCGCGTCTCTCCCCCGCGGCCGCCTGTAAACCCCTACTGCAGGCTCACCTTTGAGCGCGAGGTAACACGAGCAGCACACACCCCCCGCTGGACGTAGGGCCCCGTTGGCCTGAACCAGGATAAACCGCTGCGTCCCGTGTCCATCTTGCGCTACGCCATTGAGGGAGGGGGCACACGGCTTATAAATTCTTTATTGCCGGCACCCGAGGCACCCACCGTTCCTCGAAACGCCGACAGTTGGCGCGCCAGGTAGGGGGCGCCGTGTGCAATCTGCATCTCCATCAGCCCTCATGGCGTTTTCGCCGCCGTTTCCCACCCGCCGCCGGAGCACGAGCTCCCGCGCTGAACACCACCGTTCTTTGAACGCTGGCATTTGTGGCGCCGGCCACAACTACGAGATGATCCTTCTACCCGACGCACGGCGGTAGAAGGGAGGGCAAAGATCGCCACCGCGGCAAGCCCATCATCACGGCCGCCACGCAAGGCGGGCAAGGCGGACCATCGCAGCGCAAGGCGCGTCCAAGCAACGGATTCTGAATCCGTCGACGTATCCCCGGCGCCGACTCGCAGAAGGGCTCCCCGGAACCCTAGGCCCCGGGAAATACCTTACCCGCCACCCACTCGTGGCAGGGTACCCCGAAACCCTAATCGTCGGAAAAACGCCTCCGTTCCGGACATCCTGGAGGGAGTCCCGGTGAATCGTCGCCGGCGTGAAACCTCAGTGGAAGCCTTCGCCCGGGAGAGCACGAGCCACCACCCGTCGTTCCACGGAGCGTTATCCCTTGGACATTCACTCGGAGGAGCGCATCCTCCACAGGATGCGGGACGACCCCGTCATACCACCCCCTCCGGGTTCAATCGGGGCCTGGTCCCGGGGGCTGAGGGACTCGCTCTACCGTCCGGAAAATCGAAACCTCCTCCAGGCGTTCGGCGCACCGTGCACCGACGATGAAGACGATGAAGAGTACTATGACCCCACGCGGAATGCTTCAATGTCGAGGTCCCGCCACGATGGATGGCGAGTTCGACGTCTCCAAATAAGACGACGCGGACGTACCGCCACGACGAGCTCCAGCACGGCGGCTTCCGCCCGGTCCATCCGGTAGCGGCGCCGGCGACTTGCCGCCAAAACGCCCAGCCGAGATTTGCGAGGAACGAACCGGGCGAATCTCGCCCGACCGGCGACCGGAGCAAAACATCCGCCGGGAGCAGCTCGGGCCGCGAGCAAGCCCCGAGGGCACCTCAAGCTCACAATGGCGGCGGACGCGGCGGACCGGCTGGAGTGCCTCCAATCCCCGGCATAGCGGCCCCGTTCAACAGAGCCAGCCTCAACGTGGCGGCGGCCGCCATGTTGGTACGAGAAATGCCCGAGCCCTCCACTACCGAGGGTAGGCGCATACGAGAAGGCCTCCGTCAACTCCTTGACAAGGCGGCGGTGCAACAGGCAGAGAGTTCCGCTTCCCGGGATCGGGCCGTGACGTCACGGCGGCGAGAGGAATCTGGGCGAAGTCGGCAGGGCTCCGTCCACCCGGATCAGAGCCGAGCCCCGGCAAGGCCGGTCCGGGAGCGCCTCGACGACAACCGTTGCAACCGCCCAGTCTGGGAACGCATAGAAGACCCGCACCGCGACCGCAACCGAGGCGCCCCTGACCTCAGGGACGAGATCGAACGGCAGCGGGCTCGCCACGAAGGTGGCTCGCCTCGGGACGAAAGCGCGACGAAACGCACGTGCGGTCGAGAGGACCGAGGGTACTCCCCCGATCCGCCCCGGCCTCGTGCCTTCACCTAGGGACATCGGAGGGCACCACTCCTGCGCGTTTCAGCCCCCGAGCCATCTCGAAGTACACAGAGAGACCCGTCCCGAGGTATGGCTCGGGACGACTATCGGCCGGGCATGCCGCTCGAGGGCACACGATGACAAAGTGATAATCGTAAATTTGCCCCCGTGCCTCTCCGAGTCCCGCGAGCTTGGCCGGGAACACCTTCCACCCAACCTCATATCAAGGCGGGCGGACTTGGTGAGAACCTTCCGCTGAAACTTCGGGGCACATACCTACGCCCGGGTAACTCGTGATCTCCGAAACCGCCGACAAAAAGTCCGATGAATCCTCGCGCGACTACATCCGGCGCTTCTCCAAGCAGCGGACCGAGCTCCCTAATGTGACGGATTCGACGTCATCGGGCCTTCTTGGCCGGCACCACTTGCCGAGACCTCGTGAAGAAGCCGGGCGCCGAACTCCCACCGAGGCAAACGAGCTGATGGACATCGCCACCAAGTTCGCCAACGGTGAGGAGGCTGTCGGGGCTCTGTTCAATCAGGGCTCTGGCAGTGGAAAGCGCAAGGAAGAGGAGCCCGAGGGATCGCAACCTCGGGAGGGCAAGAAGAAAAAGAAGAAAGATAAGGGCCGCAAGGGCAAGGGCCACGCCGCCCAAGCGGACGATGAAGACATGGTGGCTGCGGTCGATCGCAAGGGGCCCCGACCCCCGTCACAAGAAACCTTCGATGACATGCTCAAGAAGCCATGCCAGAACCATAGCTACCCGGTCAAGCATACCCTCGGGGAGTGCAAGAGGGTACGCCAACATTTCGCCAAGCTCAAGGCCATCCCCGAGGGTGAAGAAGAAGAGGCTCCCGAGGGTGGCGCCAAGGGCAACGAGGAGTTCCCGAAGGTGAATAACTGCTTCATGATCTTCGGCGGCAGCACCAGCAACATGTCCGTGCGACAGCGCAAGAAGGAGCGTCGGGAGGTCTATGCCACGGAGCCAGCAACCCCGAAGCTGCGCAAGTGGTCGGACCAGGCCATCACCTTCGACCAGTCGGATCACCCCCAGCACATCCCGAACCCGGGGGCTTATCCACTGGTGGTGGATCCCATCATCGCCAACACTCGGCTCACCAAAGTCCTTATGGACGGAGGGAGCAGCCTCAACCTCATCTACGAAGAAACCCTCGACCTCCTCGAGGTAGACAAGTCCAAGATCCGCCCTGGAGGGCCGGCATTCAATGGCGCCGTCCCCCGCAAGCGGCTAAAGCCCCTCAGGCGATCGACTTACCGGGTTTGCTTCGTGACCGCTCGAACTTCAGGCAAGAGACTCTCACATTTGAGATCCTTGGGGTCCACGGTACTTACCACGCACTCCTCGGGGCGCCCCCGTTACGCCAAGTTCATGGCTGTCCCGAACTACACGTACCTCAAGCTCAAGATGCCGGGGCCGAAGGGTGTCATCACGACTGGCCCCTCACACCATCATGCATACGAGTGCGACGTGGAGAGCGTGGAGTATGCCGAGGCACTCGCCATTGCCGAGGCACTCATCGCCGATGCGAAGAGAAGCTTTGACGAAATCACGATCGAGCATGAGGCCAAGCGCCGCGCTGGGAGCTTCGAGCCCTCCTCGGGCACCAAGAAGATCCCACTCGATCCCAAGAACCCGAAGGAGAAGCTGCTGACCATCAGCTCGGACCTGGATCCGAAATAGGAAGCCGTGCTCGTCGACTTCCTCCGCGCGAATGCCAAGACGTTTGCGTGGGGACCCTCGGACATGCCGGGCATACCGAGGGATGTCGCCGAGCACTCCCTAGACATCCGGCCGGGCTCAAAGCCGGGTCATGCAGCGCTTGCGCCGTTTTGATGACGCCAAGCGGAAGATCATCGGCGAAGAGATCCACAAGCTACTGGAGGCCGGATTCATAAAAGAAGTATTCCACCCCGAGTGGTTAGCTAATCCTGTATTAGTAGAGAAAAAGAATAGGAAATGGCGGATGTGTGTGGACTACACTAGTCTCAACAAAGCATGTCCGAAAGTTCCCTTCCTTTGCCTCGAATCGACCAAATTGTCGACTCCACTGCGGGATGTGAAACGTTGTCCTTTCTTGACGCGTATTCCGGTTATCACCAGATCAAAATGAAAGAGTCCGACCAGCTCGCGACCTCGTTCATAACACCCTTCGGGATGTATTGCTACCTCACCATGCCCTTCGGGCTGAGGAACGCTGGGGCAACATACCAGCGGTGCATGCAAATCATCTTCGGGGAACTCATCGGAAGGATCGTGGAGGCCTACGTCGACGACATAGTGGTCAAATCCAAGAAAACGTCGGACCTCGTGGGCGACCTCGGGGAAACCTTCGAGTGCCTAAACAAGAAGGGAGTCAAGCTCAACCCCGAAAAATGCGTATTCGGGGTCCCCCGAGGGATGCTGCTGGGTTTTATCGTCTCTCAACGAGGCATCGAAGCAAACCCGACCAAGGTTGACGCAATCGCCAAAATGGGTCCGATCCAAGATCTCAAGGGAGTACAGAAGGTCATGGGCTGCCTGGCTTCATTAAGCAGGTTCATCTCACGCCTCGGGGAGAAGGGCCTGCCCCTCTACCGGCTCCTGCGCAAGTCCGAGCACTTTGCCTGGACCCCCGAGGCCGAAGAGGCCCTCGGCAACCTCAAGAAGCTCCTAACAAACCCACCGGTCCTAGTACCGCCAAACCCGGGAGAAACCCTCGCTCTATTCCGTCACAGCCACTACCCAGGTAGTCAGCGCGGTGGTCGTAGTTGAGCGTCGGGAAGAGGGACACATGTTGCCAGTTCAACGCCCTGTTTACTTCATCAGTGAAGTCCTTTCCGACACCAAGACGAGGTATTCGCAGATGCAGAAGCTATTGTACGCCATCGTACTGACACGAAGAAAACTTCGCCACTACTTCCTCGCGCACCCAGTTGCCATGGTATCCTCGTTCCCCCTCGGAGAGATCCTCCAAAACCGAGAGGCCACGGGGAGAGTGGCGAAGTGGGCGGTGGAGCTCATGGGCGAAACTATATCGTTCCTGCCCCGCAAGGCGATCAAGTCTCAAGTCCTGGCCGACTTTGTGGCCGAGTGGACAGACACACAGCTACCCCCAGCGCCCATCCAAGCCGAGTGCTGGACCATGTACTTTGATGGATCCATGATGAAGGCAGGCGCGGGGGCTGGTTTGCTCTTCATCTCACCCCTCGGGATTCACACGAGGTATGCCATCCGGCTGCATTTTCCTGCCTCCAACAACGTCGCAGAATACGAGGCGCTGGTCAACGGTCTCCGGATCGCGGCGGACTCGAATCCGACGGTTGGAAACCGGGGGGATTCGCAGTTGGTCATCGACCAAGTCATGAAGGCCTCGGCATGCCACGACCGAAGATGGAGGCGTATTGTCGGAAGTGCGCAAATTGGAGGAAAAATTCCATAGGCTTGAACACAAGCATACGCCGAGACGCTACAACGAGGCCGCGGATGAACTGGCCAAGGTCGCAGCAACCCGAGGTACCGTTCCCCCGAACGTCCTCACCCGAGACCTCGATAAACCCTCGGTCAAGTACACCCCCTCGGAAGTACCCTCGGGGGCTCACGAGGGCGGCACGCAGCAAGCCACACCCGAAGCTATGGCGGTCGACCCAGTCCCCGACGGAAAAAACGCCACGATGGAGTACCTCACCCGAGGAGAGCTACCCGAGGATAAGACCGAGGCTCGCCCGATTAGCCCGAAGGGAGAAATCCTTCACACCGATTGAGAGAAAGGGGAACTCTACAAGAGAGGAGCCTCGGGAGTATACATGCGATGCATACCCACGGCTGAAGGCCAAGAACTGCTCAAGGACACTCACCGAGGGGAGTGTGGCCATCACGCCGCCCCGAGGACTCTAGTCGGTAAAGTCTTCAGGCAAGGCTTCTACTGGCCCTCGGCGGTGCGAGACGCGAACCAAGTCGTGCGTGCCTGCAGAGAATGCCAATTCTATGCGCCAGGACGCACCTCGGCTCTCAAGCACCGCAAACCATACCTCTTACGTGGCCATTTGCGGTGTGGGGACTCGATATGATTGGGCCCCGAAAGGGCGCCCGGAGGACACACTCACGTCCCTAGTCGCCATTGACAAGTTCTCCAAATGGATCGGCTCGACCCGTGGTGAACCCTCACACGGGAAACGGTGAAATTCTTCACGGATATCATCTCCCGTTTTTGAGTCCCGAACTCCATCATCACGGACAACGGAACCAACTTCGTGGGGAAGAAGTTCCTCGACTTTTTGCGACGACTATGGCATCCGAGTGGATACTCGGCCGTAGCACACCGAAGACCAACGGTCAAGTGGAGCGTGCCAACGGCATGATCCCGCAAGGGCTCAAGCCGAGGATCTTCAATCACTGAACCAATACGGAAAAGATGGTACCAAGAGCTGCCATCGGTTCTATGGAGCCTTCGAACAACGAAAAGCCGAGCCACGGGGTTCACCCCATTCTTCTAATCCATGGGGGCGAGGCGATCTTGCCCAACAGACATTGAATATGGGTCCCCAAGGCTGCGAGCCTACACTGAGCAAGGCAACCAACGAGGGCGAGGCAAGACTCCATCGACCAAGTTGATGAAGCCCGAGACGTTGCGCCCCGCACTCAGCAAGATACCAACAAGCTTTGCGCAAGTATCACGCCTGCGGCTGAAGCCTTGGGAGTTCCAAATCAATGACCCCGTGCTCAGGCTGAAGACAGACAACAAAGGGCGTCACAAACTCACGCCACCCTGGGAAGGGCCTTATTTCGTCGCCGAAATATTAAGGCCCGGGACCTACAAACTGAAAAACGAGAAGGGCGAAGTCTACTCCAACGCCTGGAACATAGAACAGCTACGTCGCTTCTACCCTTAAATTCCGCACTAGAAGTCAAACATCAGTGTTTTTTTTCACTCAATAAAAGATCTACATCTTTACGAAAAAGTGCTTCTCGTGTAAACCTTAAGGGAGTCTTAGCCTCGTCCCAAAGACAAGACTAAAACTCCCTCGGGGGCTACATGGGGGACCCCCCTCGGGAGGACCCCCCTCGGGAGATCCCCTCCCCTTCCTTTTTTCAAAACTTTTTTTTCAAAAGAAAAAAGTTTTCTTGCGCATTCTCTAAACAATCGTTTAAGTTGCGAAGGTCGCTCACGCACAAATCCAAAGCAAGGTAACCGAGGCAAACGGACCGCCCCTAGTGGCATCCGTATGGATCGCCCCAAATGGCGCCCACGGTTACCATTTTCGAGCGGAGAAAGCAAGCGACCCGGCCACACAATAAACAAACAAATTCGAGAAACGCAACATAAACATAAGTGCACCCGCCAAGGCCATAGATCTCGGGCGGCGCCATTGTTTATATATATCCATCTCACAAGCTCCAATTTTTCCATACAAGGAGAGGTCAGGGGGCAGGATGGGCTTCATCCACTTGCGCCTCACGGCAGGCCGACGAGGAAGCTTCGACGCGAGCAACACCCTCGACAACTGCTTCCCCCGAGGGAGGCGTCAGACCCGCCGGCGCATCCTCGGACTGGGCGTCCACCATCTCCGTGTCCGCCTCATAGGTTGACTCTATGGGGGAGTACGGGGGACACACTTCATCCTCGAAGCGGGAGGCCAACCGTCGTCTTTGGCGCCGCCCACGAAGTCGCATAACGTCGAGTCTTGGCGGCGTCAGCAGCATCCCTCTCGGCGGGATCAACTTCCTCCTTGTCGCCGGAACCAAGGAAGAAGCCTTTCGCAACGCCGCCCAAAGACATTGACTCCATCGGGAAGTGAGAGCGTAAAACGGCCATACATGTCCGCACGCCGGACCGGAAGGCGTTCCGGAGCTCGGACCTGAGGTAGCCACCCACGGCGCTCAGGCGGCTGCGTGCTGAGGGGCCAACCTCCAGGTTGTCCGCCCCAAAGCGGCGGACGAAGTCCGACAAGGCCTCTTCCAGCTCCTGATACGACTTCTGCTCCTGCTCCAGTCCCTGCGCCAGCGTGGCCGCGGTGTTCACGGCCTCGGTCCGGACCTTCTCCGCTTCTGGAAATTGGTGCTCAAACCGAGTTAGCAAGACAAGACGACTGAAGGCAAAGCTCACTAAGGAAGAAAACGCACCTTGGCACTTCCGCGGCCCAAAGCATCACGCCGTGCTCATCCGCGAGCGACTTGCGGATCTCCTCCTTCTCCTTCCTGAGGGTCTCGCCCTCGGACACCAACTCGCCAATGCGAGTGTTCAAGGCATCGCACATCTCCGCCTGCTTCGTCGCCTCCTCCCGGGACCGGTCCCGCTCGTCATGGGCCTCCTTCAGGACCTGGAGGGACTGGATCCGAGCCTCTTCAAAATCATGGCTCATCTGAGCCATGTCAGCTGCCACTTTGCTGGCCTCGGACCTGGCCTTGACAACCTCGGCCTCCAGGGTCCGCCGTTGGGACTCCCCTCCCCGGCAAGGACAGCAAGCCGGGAGGTCTCGCTCACGGGCCTCGATCAACTTTACCCGAGTTTGACCAAGGGCGTTCCCAGTTCGTAACGTTCCGGCGAAGGAGCTCCTGACTTCTCCCGGGCGGCGACGGAGAGTCTCGCAACTATGATACTACTCATCAAGACACAAGCGCCGGAGACATGCGGCGGGGATAACCATCAAGACACTTACCGCGTCGACCCGCAAGTCGGCCGGTTATGACGCCCCCGATCCTCGCCAAGCCCTCGGCGCCCACCGACGGATCCGCTCGTGGGTTCTCCACTCCAGGACCTCGGGCGGTCGCCAACCACCGCGGCGGCCGGGCGCCGGCGTGCCACCCAGGGTCAAGGCGGACCGCCCGTCGGTCGGCTCGAATGATACATCTCCTCCACGTAAGAACTCCCGCAGCTCCGGGAACCCGGCACGCAGGAAGTCCGGGGGGCCCTCCGAATCGACCACGGGCACCGTCCCTCGCCATGGCCGAAGACGACGCCGCCAAGGGCTGCCTCGAACCCGGACACACGTGGAGTAGCGGGAAGTCGGGGTTGTACGCCTCGTGAACCCCGGACGGCGAAGGTCGCCACAAGCGGGGGACTTGCGCGTCTCCGCCGCCATGAAGAGCTCCTCTTGCGAGAACTCCCGGACAAAGGGGCCCGACTCCTCGGGGGTGGGCGGCGGCGCCACGACCCCCCTTCGAATGGCGCCGCCCGCTCCGCACCAAGCCGACGTCATGGGCCACAGCCGAGCCCTCCCGTATCGACCACCATCGGCTGAGTGGCCGACCCACCATCGCCACCAGGGGCCTGCACCACCTCGGGGGTGGCCTCGGCAGCCCGGCTCGGGTCCGACCCCACCTGGGGCTCGGGGGCTGGCGCCACGGGAGGATTCGACGAGGGCAGCACGATATCTTGGCCGGACGACCCCCGGCACTGGGCCCCAGCCGAGGCTGAAACGCTAGCCTTCAAGGCTTTCTTGGGGTGCAGGGCCAACGAGGCGGCCCCCCGTTTCCTGAAGTCAAGAACGTGTCAGGACAAAGCAATCATATGCCAGAAGAAGGTCAAGATCGCGAAAGGCGAAAGGAAACTCACGAAGCCCGAGGGATCGCCCTCGGCGTTGACAAGGCTCGGGATGGCTGCGATCTCGGCGCCGCACACGACGCGCGCGCCGTCTCCCCCACGACGTTCGTACGCACGGGGGCTGGATCGGGACGGGGGGTCGCCGGCTCGTCCCCCAGAACCGTGCTTCGCGGCGCCGGGGTACCCGCGACAGGAGGTGTCGACTCTTCTCCTCGGGCCTCACCCTGCGACGCCGCGTGCCTACGTGGCCGACGCCAATGGTCCCGAGGACTCGGCCGGAAGAGCCCTCGGGCGCACCAGCGTCAGCGTCCCCGACGCCTCAGGCTCAGGCTCGGGCTCGTAACGAAGCCCCGACTTGTCGGGAGCCCCATGGCTCGGTCTATCCGAGCCGCCACGTCGTCATCGGACGAGTTCACGCAGAACCGATCCTCCGGATCCTCGTCCTCTTCGGTGGTCGAGGTGTCGGGTGACTCGCCCGCCTCCGCTGCTTTCGGCCCGACGCTTCTCGCGAGCCACGTTTCTCTTCTTCCTCTCCTCCTTCTTCAACGCCGCCAGCTGTAGCTCGTTCGAGCACGGTTCGCCGCCCGGCGATCGGCATCCAATGCCGGACAAAGGCGGGGGAGTCGCGGTAATCCCACGGCCCTGCCGGAAGAAAGAGTGAGAACCGCCATGGCGACAATGCACCGAAGCAATGCAAGGACACCGAAGTCAAGAAGCACTTACTGAGGGAGATATACCCTGGGTCAGGCGCATGGGGATCTCGGGGATACATGTCGGGTGTTGGACCCCAACGCATCCTCACCCTCTTGGCCGTGCCATCGATTGGAAAGCGAAGGCCCGACATCCGACGACGCACCAAGACCGGCGGCCTCGGGGTCATCCGGCACATGAGCAAAGGGCGAGCCATCAACGGCAACACCCGACGCCGATGGAAAGCGGCAACCACGGCAGAAGCATTCACGCCCTTCCCTCGGAGCTACAGAATCGCCCGCCTTAGGCCCTCCAACCGATGATGATCCTCCGAGGGGACCCCAGTTCCACTTCGGGCGATGCTTGAGGACACGCCCGGTGTACACGGAAGCGCGTTCTCGTCGTTGCGAAGGTAGAACCACCGATCTTGCCACCCCTTGTTGGAGGAGGTGAGCTTGGAGACGATGTACCCATCAATTTCGGTTCGGCCTCGTCGCTCCGGCGTACCGGAGCGCACAGCCTCAACGCGGCGCCCTCCGTGGTTGGCCCCCGCGCGACCGAGGCGGTGGTAAGGTCCGCCTTGAAGAACCACAACCAGAGGTCCCAATGCGGCGGCCTCGATCCCCGTGAATCCCTCACAAAGGGTGACGAAGATGGCGGCCCGGGAGATCGAGTTCACGGGGGCGATGATGAAGCTCGATTTCATAGTAGTGAGGATCGCCCGAATGAACCGGCCCGCCCGGGCATACGAAAGCCGCCGCCGGTGAAGATCCATCAAGCTCACCACGTAGCCATCGAGAGGGTTAGGCTCCTCCTCGGTCCAATCCGGAGCAATCCACCCGCCGCGCTTCATCGGTGTGGGGGACGAAGAAGCCCTTCATCGACGAGACGCTGGAGTTTCTCCTCCGTCGCCGCCGACCTCGCCACGGCTCGCATCAAGCACCTCCCCTCACGCCGTCACCGCTACCCGACCGCGCCATGGGTAAAAGGGAGGCGAGGGGTGGCAACCGCTAGCAACCCCGATCACACGAGCACGAGACAAGTGAATCTCACCCTTAATCTCTCCCACACTATCTCTCTATCTCCGATTTGCCGCAAAGAAGAAGGCAAGAAGGCGATGGCGGGCGCAAGGGAGCAACTATCCCGCCGCTTATCCCCCACATTTATAGGGAAGGGAAGGCAAACCGCCGGCCTGGGCAATCGAACCGACTCTTTGGAATGGACGGCCCATGATGGAGCGAGAACCGCTCATCCAACGGCCAAGCCGCGCGGTGGAACCGTCGGGTGCATTAATGCACCTTGACGGAACCCTCGGTCTCGCCCCCGACAAGAAGACGTAAGGCCGCGCCCCATCGTCGCAACAGCCGCGCCACCAGGCGTGGCGACTAGACGCCTCGTCTTCGATCCAAGGGTAAAACCGCCCCGGCCACCCATATCCCCAGCGCCCGACCCCGAGGGGCAAAAGTCAGTCCGTTGACGGTTCCCCGCCCCCCGGAAACCAAACGAGCCTCGGGCCGACACACCCTACGTTCGCAGGTTGCACAGGTGGGCCCACGAGGGTTTCAACGCCGCCTCGGGATAACCCGAGCCGGGACGGGGGAAATGCACAACCAGCTATACGGGCCCCCGGGGGCCTGGATTTCCTGAACGTGTTTAAGGCCCGCGGGTGCCGCTTATAGAGATGTCCCATCCGGGAGGCCCACAGCCCCTTGGGGGTTGGTCCGCCCAAACCCGGATCCGCTAAGCGGTCCGCAGTTCTCATGGGGTGAATCACCGATCACATAGCCGACCCTTGCTCGGCAAGGGCACGGGCACCCCGCAAACGGGACCCGCTACAACACTCACGGGAGCACGACACATTCGGGCTTACGGGGCATTGTGACGTGTCTCCCTCCTCCCTCCCTTTCGGGAGGGCGACAGAGGAGCGTATAATCAAAGTCGAGGAGGCCCGGGTCGACCTTTGCGCACATAAGCGCGGGCCTCGGCTGCCCACGCAAAAATGAACAGACTCGCACAAATAAGCGCTATTTAAGAGTCAAGCTTTCAGCCTTGCCGGCGTGCGAGATATAAAAGACCTCGAAGGAATCCGTCATTCCATTCGAGGCCTCGGGTTGCACACCAACGGAAGCGCTCACAAGACCCCTTTGTAGACGAACCACCCCGAGAAACAACAAGGCGACGGAACGGCAGACCCCCCCGAGCAAGTCCACACTCGCCCGGGGGGCTCGGGGCACCGTCGGGACCTAAATATTGGGCCCCGAGACATTCTCCAAACTATGAGAATCGCTCGCCCGCCAAGGCCCAAGAAAACCTAGCCCCGCTATCATCCCCGCACGGAGGGACGGCCCGACGGACGATGGACCGTGCCATTGGCCACGACGCTCACATGACGACGAAATCGCCCACCTGGACGGCCCACAAAGCGCCCAAATGGAGTCATCACGACGCAAAAAAGAGCTTATTACGCTCACAAAGGACAAGGTCAAGGACCTCTACAAAACAACGAACCATGACGCTCCACGCCGACAAAGCCTAAATCATGGCTCCGGACTCGACCACACATCTCCGTTTCGTCCGAGGTCGGCCTAGCTCACCAGCCCCGGAGAAATCTCCGCTTCATCCGAGGGCGGCCTAGCTCACCACCCCGGGCGCAAAACTCCGCCCCGCCCGAGGGAGACCAGCCTCCATCCTCGGGTGAGGCGGCCCAACTAGCCCGTCTAGGGTCGCCGACCCTCGGGCGTGGGAGGTTCCGTCCGGAGGAAGGGAAACCGGCCAGATTCAATGCGATTGCACGGCAGTGAGAGGCCAAAGCGTTATCGATTACGCCGATCCAAATCGAATCGCGAATCGCCTCCCCAATCCGATCGATGGGACGCAAAGCCGAACCGCAACGTGTTACGCCACCCGGCGACGGAAACCCAGGATGACACTTTGTTCATTTCCCGAGCACCGTCAAAACGCCACGCTGGGCCGACCACCGGGCACTTGACACGCATAGCCGCCGACCTGCAGGACCGCCCCGCCATGCGGATTGTGAGGGACGCCCCCACGGGACCCCCGGGCCGCGCGCCGGGACGGCACGCCCACCATCGGATCCGGACGCGTGTCTTCGTCAAGCAACATCCAAGCCGCCCAACCCCTAAGAATAAGACATGCAACCGTGCAGCCTCGGGAATTAGCCACCTAGGCGTCCACCCGTATAAACATTATCTCTCTCCTTCTCCTATAAAAGGGGGAGTAATGCCCCATTAGAGGGGGATTCGATTTTTTTCGACTCAACTCCGGTTCACACGGAGGAAACCGCACATCACCACCACCATAACCATGATCGTGGGGCTTGAGACCTGCCTCTCCCCCCGGCCGCCCTCAGAAACCCCTACCGCGGGCTCACCTTTGAGCGAGGTAACACGAAAGCAGACACACACCCCCCGCTAGACGTAGGGGCCCCGTTGGCCCGAACCGGGGATAAACCACATGCGCGCCCCGTGTCCATCTTGCGCTACGCCATTGAGGGAGGGGGCACACGGGCTTATAAATTCTTTATTGCCGGCACCGAGGCACCCACCGTTCCTCGAAACGCCGACAAATATATCAAAAGATATAATAATGTACCTATGAAACACCTTGACAGAATCTGAATCTCAAGTATTCCTAGACTTGGATCTCCTTCTAATCTACTACTATGCGCCTAATCTCTATAACTAGAACTACTTTGAAGAACTAGGGTTTGTGGCTCGACTTGATCTCTAGAATTTGATTCTCAACTGAATTATCAATACTGAATTAGGGTTTCAGGGGTGAGGTCTGCCCTTGCTTTTATAGCCCCATAGGATGAACCGCAGCCCTTGGATCAAACCAACTTGATTGGACGATTTAGATCTACTCTATAGGTCGGTTATAGGAAGGTTCTAGAAGCAGGACATGTGGCTCCATAAGGGATTGCCGCGTGGCCCCACACATATGGTGCCACCCGCCCCTCATCCCGACGTGTGGGTCCCGGCCTTCGCGAGCTGTCTTCTTTTGTCCTTTAGACCCTTGGAATTCATACTAATCGCCCTGATTTGATCCTTTTCTTCTGTTTCTCTATTTCTTCTCTTTTCTCTCGATATTCTGTTGTTTTCTAGAGTTCACCTACAAAACTGAGTGTGTATAAAACTTGTTGAAATTATTAGTATACTTGTTCTCATATGAACTATCATTTCATGCTATAAAGTTGACGATAACTACCGTCAACACCATGCATTCTAGCCCTCTCATCCATCTTCCGCCTTGCAATGCGGTGCTCACAATTTGATTTTTTGCCATGCGAACTTGAAACATTCTGGATCTAGATGTTTTGGTGCTTTGCCATCTAACCAATTGTCCTTTCAAAAGCTACTCTTGTTTCCATTACCGATGTGTATAGTTGTACATCTCTTAAAAAAGTTCTTTCTCAGTGTCACTAATTTTGATCGGCAGGCCTGTCCATGGTTTCTTTTGAGCTACCCATCTGTACCATAAGCATCGCAGCCTCTGCAAAGACCCGAGCTCACGTAATGCACGTGACATAAACCCCCTTATCATTTCTAAGTGATTTATTTTCCTTAGTTACCATATTAACTGTATCTTGCACTAAATTTGACAGCAGGAATCCACATGTGCTAGTTTCAAGGGTTTTATTTTTTTGCCACAGATTTACCACTCTTATGAACACTCTTATTTATTTGCCACTCAAACCCCACATGTCGGTGACTCAGATGGTCTCACCTGTCATTGACACACAGCAGGTTTGCATCCGTAAGAGTGGCAAATAAATAAAAAAATCCGCTAGTTTCGTCATCACCAAAAAGAAAAGTACTAGTTTCCTGTAATCCATCTCAGACCCAGAAATTCCAGATGTGCTAATGATCAGGTAAAAGTTGTCATGCATTCGAATAACAGTATAGAATATCTTCTTTGGATTAATTATCGTGTCAAAATGAACTTAGCGGATAGGATTTCAAAACAGCCTATAGACACTAAGCACACTGTAACCACGAATTGCCAGAGAGATTGATATTAGGAACAAGAGTATAAATGTATAATACTGCCCAGCAAATCTGGAAACCGATGCTCATCTACATAAATATAGGAACTAAAGACTGCCCCACAGGCCACAAGTGAAAAGGCACTAAAAATTCACATTGGAACTTGAAACAAAATAAGTACACATGAGTTTACTAATAGAAGGATCATCAGAATAGGCCATATAAAACAACAGAAAACTTGTGTCAGCTCTGAGAAATAAAACATCATGGCCCCTGGCCCCATGTGGCATAGGATCAGGTAAACAGAGTTGATCTCCAGAAGTTCATTCAGGAGGAAATAACCATGCTGATTTCATTACTTCACCATCTGCTTCACAAAGTTTGTCCTCTGGTATGTCTGCAGCAAATGGTGCCATAGTGCCATCTTTCATGTTGTACACAAATCGGTGGAGGTGTTCAAAAATAAGACATAGATAAGATCACCTTGACCTCCACCATAAGGACACGAACGGAATGACTTGCTGCTGCTTGGGCTGATGAAGATGGAGTCGCCATCCAAGGTCTCAATCTCAGTTAATCTTACAGGGTTTGTGCTCAAGTCTGCCTCAAATACTTTAACCTCAAGAAAGGTTTCCCCACATTCATCATTGCGATGAATTATGACAACAGTTACTAGTTTTCCACGCCACTCTACTATGCAGCAAATGTTCTCACAAAGCCTAGTGACCTCTGGCATTTCAATGGCACAACATTCGACATGTGAAACCATCAAGCCACTGCTGTCATCAGGGATCTCAAAGGCCAAGAGGTCAGTGGTGACCTCGTTGAAACGGAGCATGAATAGCTTCCCCTGGCAGAAAACAATGTCAATGAGATCAGGAGTCCAGCCACCATCGCACACGCACCACGACTTCATCCCAGGTCGCCAGAGAGCAAGCTTAGCGGCATTCTTGAACTCGGAGAGGGCTGCCACGACACACATGGAACCGGAGTCCGGTGAGGAGGATAAGATGACCTTGCTGAATGACATGACGCGCCGCGCAGGGTTGATCGCGCAATTCACAAAACCGGAGCCATTGATGATGGGGAGAGTCACACTCAAGGTAGCGAAGCGTGCAGCCCGACCTGAAGGAGGAGGGAGACGCCGGATGACAACCTGCGAGAAAGCGTTCATGAGGAAGCACCGGAGGTCGCCTAAGTAACGACGCTTGTCGACCTTAACGCCCACGATCCACCCCTCGAAGGAGCCCACGCAGCGCAAGGAGCCAGACCATGATGTCTCCCTCTCTGCCAGCGGGACGGGCGGCGACAATTGCCCGTCATGGTCCCTCCGAGCCAAAGCTGAAGAAGGAGAAGTCGGACATCACCAGCAGGGGCGGCATGGCGGCAGCTGCCGCCGGTGGATGTGTGCCGCCGGCGCGCCACGCGCGCGGCAGATGGAGCGCAGCCTGGCGCGGTCCTCGAAGAGGGCGAGGCAACCGCACACCACGCCGAGAAGGTCCGCTGGGAGGTCCGGCCAAGGCCGGTGCTGCGATCCTCGCGCCGCCGAAGTTTCGTGTCGCCTCCGAACCAGGGACGCACTGCCGAACACCTTGTTCCGCGCCCACGCCGCCAGCGACCAGGGCGACTTGCCCCCGCTGCGGGCGCAGATAGGCAGAGACGCGTCACGAAGTTTGATCAGTGGAGGTTCCTGTCCCGACTCCATGGCTGCGAACCGCGCCGTCGCGGCGCCGCCGACGAGCTCCTCCCCCGGGGAGTATTGCTTGACGGATCTTTGTTTACTGCTCCTCGCGACCTCGCCCTAGGGGTGAGGGAATCAATTCGGGCTTACTCTATCTTTATGAGATTTGTCCTTCCCAAAAGCCCTGGTTAATGACGTTTTTGTATTAAAAAAGAAAACTCATTGTCATACTCGCATCCAATGGCTGAGAATCCTTTCGAGACATCCATCGTTTTTTTTTTTTTTTTGAGCAGAGAGACATCATGGTCTAGAAAGCATCTGGCCACATCGTGTCGGCCCATAAACCGTATCATGTCTGAGCCGGCACTACAATCTGACATGGCGGCCCAGAAACGGCACTACGACCGGATCAGGCCTGGCATTGGCACTATGCCAGCTAGGTTAGATCCTGTTCGTACTCTTTCGTTTCATGTTGGTCAGCTCATCATCATAGTGCCAAATGAAAAATTATGGGTGGGGATAATAATGGGGCATCTAATGTGATTTTTTTTCTTCTCATAGTATACTGAATCTATACCGTAACTTCTTTAACTTTAAGGCGGGTGACAAGTCAAAAATACTATTTGACAAGTCAAAAATACTAATTTACAAAATGAATTACTAAAGGTGAAGGTGCATCTATATACTTTATTCCTAATTATTTCAAACCCTTTTTTCTAAGTTGTCACCAAGGGAATGCTCCCACCTAAAATATATATTCAAAAAGGTGCCTAAAAGGGCAGATTTACAAGGTTTGAGACGGCGAAGAAGATTACAACACAGCTCCACAAAGAAGGGGGAAGACCCTTGGCGGTGAACAAAAAACATGAAAAAGAATATGAAGAGGGGGAGGTAGAGGGAGTAGTACAGAAGGAACACAGCATCACAACTACGAAGATGACCCTAGTCACAAGCCGAGGGATGCCAACCGATCGTCAATTTTGCGCCACCGCCAAACAACATACTCGCCGGTATCACTTCGGGCATTGTGTCGCGGCACCAAACGTAGTAACAACCATGGGCGGATCTAGGGGTATTCCCCAGTTTTCCGGGAATACCCAACTATTTTGATACACTTTCATGTATATATGTGTATATACTTGTATATATAAATGTATAATGCTACAATTTGCAATATTTTCATGTATATCAACCTAAAAAAAAGTAAAAAATGGTCTTTCAATTAGAAGTTCAGAATTTAGAAAGTAGATATTGGTTTCAAGCCTATGAATTTGCTTTTTTTTCCAGTGTTATTGGCTATATTTTAAGCCTATAAATTCAATTTTTTTCATGATGTAGAAATAGGAATACCCAAGTTTCAATTCTTCGCTCTGCCACTGGTAACAACGTCGCTCCACTGTCATCCTCCAGCTGAGGACCAGGCTAGTGGAATAGGGACTAAGAGTGGTGAATAACACACAAACCCAAAATCAAAGGACACGATGACCTCCCTTGAAACTGATGGTGAGGCACACGGGACATCCAGGCCCACATGCCACCATTCTACGCTGTCCATGGGGAGGAGACCATGGAGGGGAATGGCAGCAGCGGTGGAAACACCACCCGGGATAAAGATTTGTTAGCACCATCAAGGAGAGCGCTGACGGAGCAGAGGCGCCAAAGGAGGACACTCGTCTAAAAGCAGCAACACCCGACAACTCGACCAAATCACCTGGAGAGCAAGGAGACACACACAAGGGCGAGAACAAGGAACAAGGAAACATCAAGGAAGACGAGGTGGGAGGGGAGGTGGCAACAAGGACAAAGGATAGGAGGTCGAAGGAGGTAGGGGCTGGAAACCACCCTCCACTGTGGTGCCCTCAAAAGGGACACGACGTCGACGCCGCCGCCACCACCGGCTCCAGAGAGGTGGAGCTAGGTTTCCACCAGTAGGATAGGGCAGGCCTACAGTCATGGGGAGACATCGGCGACTCCTCAAACGAGGTATACGACGCCAGAGGCGTTGCCGTCGGTCACACAACCAAGGTTGTGCAAGGCTTTCGCCTAATCTCCCTAAATCCATGAACTATAGCGTAGCGCCTCAGAACGAGGATACGCACCATACCTCTACGCACTCCGTGGCCCGAGTGCTCATCCCGCTAGACCGGCATTGCCGTCGAAGGCGAGCCCCCTCTGGACGCGCCGAGAGGGGAAACTCAGTGGGGTCATGGGCAGAGCCACGGGCATCGCAAGCTAGCATGTGCGCTGGCCTCCCCTGCACACGCTGTGTGGCCCCCCTGGGTAGCCGCCGCTGTCGATGGGGGCGTGGGCGGACTACGACGTAGAACGCACGTTGGTGCTAAGGACGAGGCCCACGATGTAACGATGGCCTGGGGTCGGAAAACCGCCCCAGCTGACTACTTCGCGCTCGCGCCAGACAAGGCCAGCGGGTACGCCGACCGGGGCACGGGAGACGGATCCGGGGCAAGTAGAACCAGATCCGACTCATGGGACGTGGATCCGTGCCCCATGGCTTGTTCCTCGTCGGTTGACCATCCTTGTCGCCGGAGAAGGAGAGCTGTTGGGGGGTGGAGATGTGGTTGCAGGGGAGGTAGCCCCGCCGCCGCCATCACAAAGGGGCGCGCTGGCCCTCCCGGCGACCCCCCTCAAGCGGCGGCAAGGCGGGCAGAGGGGTGGGCAGGGGCGAGACAGCGGTGGGGGGGCTGTGGTTCCGCCCCAAGTCAGCCCTAGAGGAGCGACGCGGGGGACAAATTGTTCGGTCGGATCACCAACCCTTATATGTGCCAAGCTCAATTTTTTAACAAGTAACTCAAGAGTAAATGCATATCAATAGGTTATTTGGTTGCTTGCCATGACTTGCCACATGTCCTTCAAATGAAAGTAAGGATCTCGACAAGTGGTGTGCTTTTTATTCACCTTTGCTTCCACCACAAAGCCATGTGCCACCATACCTCCTCGTGTTCTATGGACATATGACACGTTTAGCCTATCCCTGGGATGGGAAGCTAGTACCAAGCAAAGCACAGGTATGGAAAACCCTAAACGACTAAAGTTTAACATAACTCAATATGGCCAGCAATCAAACAAATCCTCGGTACGCACTTGAGTGTACTCTCTTGGTCCCAAACTCGACATGATGACTTAGCATGCAGGGTCATGATTCGTGAATAACCCACTTCAAGGGACGCGGTGCACATTCACAGACAACTCTGATTGATGCGTGTCATCCTGCTGCGGGCCGTGGATCAGAGCGAGACATCGTCAAACGTGTCCATGGATGCGTGCGCAGCAAGTAGCTCTATATGAGCTACATGAATAAAAGGATTGATTTATGACATCGTGCTCATGCTTAAAGATTAGGATGCTAACCCCATGACCATGCAAAGGACACGTACAGGACCCATTGCCCCGCCATGGTATAATAGGGTTTTGAATTTTCATGGTTGCGAAACTCCACGAAACCCTACCATGCATGCCCGCAGCGGCCTCCATCTTGTGCCCCACTTGTCCCGCCACCGCCATGATCATTCCCTTCCACCCACCCCACCCCACCCCAACCTGGTTTAGCAGCTCCCTTCGTGGTCCCATTTGATGGCGTCACCACCGTCTCTGTCAGGTCGATTTGCTTGTCTTCACAGAACAAATTCTGAGGCCACCAAAGAGGGAAGAAGGGAGGGTGAGTGAGAGCTAGGTCGCACCGTCTCGATAGAGCATGACGAGTCATTAAATAGAGTTTGCGAAAAGATTATATAATAAATGACAAGTTTTTGTTTTATAAACACACCATGTCTTGAGATATACTTTTTATAGACTTTTTGATAAACTCGACAAGTCATGGAATATGTTTTTTATATTACAAACCGAAGTGCTCTAGCCTCTAGAGCGAAGAACCACCAACTTCAAGGCACACCACTCAAAAAGAATATGTAGGCCTGCATGTCATAAACTCCCTTATCATTTCAAAGTGGTTTATTTTCTCTATTTGCCATATTATAATGATAAGTGCATTAAACCTTTTCGTTTTTGGTTAACTCTTAGGGGAAAAACATTAGCTGTATCTTGAACCCTAAATTTGACAGCAGGAATCCACCATGTGCTAGTTTTGTCATCGCCAAAAGAAAACTACTGCTCCCCTCCCTCCTCGATTTATAAGTCGTTTGACTTTTTGTCCCTAAGTTTGACCATTCGTCTTATTCAAAAATTTGTGTAAATTTTTTTATTTCTTTTTCGTGGGTTGTTTTGTTACTATAAAAATCTTCAAAAAATAGCTTAAATTTGATGATATTTGGATAAATTTTTTGAATAAGACGAGTAGTCAAACTTAAAGTTTAAAAAGTCAAACGACTTATAATTTGAAATGGAGGGAGTAGTTTCCTGTAATCCATCTCAGACCCAGAAATTCCAAATGTGCTAATGATCAGGTAAAAGCTGTCATGCATTCAAATAACAGTATCGAATATATCTTCTTTTGGATTATCGTGTCAAAATGAACTTAGTGGATAGGATTTCAAAAACTGCCTATAGACACTAAGCACACTGTAACCATGAATTGCCACAGACATTGATATAAAGAACATCATTATAAATGTAAAATAGTGCCCAGCAAATCTGGAAACCGATGCTCATCTACATATATATATAGGAACTAAAGACAGACCCAGAGGCCACAAGTGAAAAGGCACTAAAATTCACATTGTAACTTGAAACAAAATAAGTACACATGAGTTTACTAATAGAAGAATCACCAGAATAAGCCATATAAAACAACAGAAAACTTGTGTCAGCTCTGAGAAATAAAACATCATGGCCCCTGGCCCCCATGTGGCATAGGATCAGGTTAACAGAGTTAATCTCCAGAAGTTCATTCAGGAGGAAATAACCATGCTGATTTCATCACTACTTCACCATCTGCTTCACAAAGTTTGTCCTCTGGTATGTCTGCAGCAAATGGTGCCATAGTGCCATCTTTCATGTTGTACACAAATCGGTGGAGGTGTTCAAAAAAGAAGACATAGATAAGATCACCTTGACCTCCACCATAAGGACACGAACGGAATGACTTGCTGCTGCTTGCGCTGATAAAGATGGAGTCGCCATCCAAGGTCTGAATCTCAGTTAATCTTACAGGGTTTGTGCTCAAGTCTGCCTCAAATACTTTAACCTCAAGAAAGCTTTCCCTACATTCATCATTGCGATGAATTATCACAACAGTTACTAGTTTTCCACGCCACTCTACTATGCACCAAAAGTTCTCACAAAGCCTAGTGACCTCTGGTATTTCAATGGCACAACATTCGACATGAGAAACCATCAAGCCACTGCTGTCATCAGGGATCTCAAAGGCCAAGAGGTCAGTGGTGACCTCGCTGAAACGGAGCATGAATAGCTTCCCCTGGCAGAAGACAATATCAATGAGATCAACAGTCCAGCCACCATCACACACGCACCACGACTTCATCCCAGGTCGCCAGAGAGCAAGCCTAGCGGCATTCTTGAACTCGGAGAGGGCTGCCACGACACACATGGAACCGGAGTCCGTGAGGAGGATAAGATGACCTTGCTGAATGACATGACGCGCCGTGCAGGGTTGATCGCGCAATTCACAAAACCGGAGCCATTGATGATGGGGAGAGTCACACTCAAGGTAGCGGCGTGCAGCCCGACCTGAAGGAGGAGGGAGACGCCGGATGACAACCTGCGGCGTTCATGAGGAAGCACCGAGGTCGCCTAAGTAACGACGCTTGTCGACCTTAACGCCCACGATCCACCCCTCGAAGGAGCCCACGCGAGCGCAAGGAGCCGCACCATGATGTCTCCCTCTCTGCCGGACGGGACGCGGCGACACGCCGCTCATGGTCCCTTCGAACCAAAGCTGAAGAAGGAGAAGTCGACATCACCAGCAGAGGCGTGCACGGTGCCAGAGCCGCCCGGTGGATGCGCCGCCGCAGCGCGCCACGCGCGGGCAGACGGAGCGCAGCCCGGGCGCAGCGGTCCTCGAAGAGGGCGAGGGCAACCGCACACGAGGCCGAGGATGTCCGGCCGGCAGGTCCGCCCAAGGCCGGTGCTGCAGATCCTGCGCCTCGCCGAAGTTTTGTGCCGATTTCAACTAGGGAGGCACCGTCGAAACACATTGTTCTGGCGCCGCCCACCGCCGCCAGCGACCGGAGGACTTTGCCCCGCTATGGAACACAGGTAGAGACGCGTCACACGAGTCGATCGATCACCGGACGTTCTGCGTGGCGGAGTCCATGGCTTGGGGACGAGAGTATTTTTCGCCAAGACGGATATTTGTTTAGTGCTCCTCGCGACCTCGCTTTGGGGTGACTGATAATCGAATTCGGGGCCGTGACTCCGTTTTTGAGATTTGTCCTTCAAAGAGCCCAGGTCAATTACGTTTTTTTTAAAAAAAATTAATACCGGTTGATCAAATTGTGACACGTGGGATACTGGGATTGGTGGGGCAACGAGGGATCGACCGTGTGAATTTCTTTTCTCGGAATACAACTTTTTAAGCCGGGTGCAAGTTTTTTTTTTTTTTTAGAAGGAACATGTATTAATCTTGGTGCATTACACCCACCCGTTTACAAAGTAAATCCCAAGAAAAGGAAAATTACAAAAGAAATACAAAACTCCTATTCATCTTCCTCGAAGCCATCGAGAGATCCGTTCGTCACCGCCATCGAAGCCGCTTCCCAATCGCGTGGGGCAACCAAAGCCAAACTCCACATGGTGGAGGCCGCAGAGGAGGACTTACTTCTAGGCGAATCACCGAATAAACCGCCTCCCCAGCGCGATCGGCCAACTCCCGTACCCATGACGCATCCTTCGATTCCACCGCCCGAACCCGAAAGCAAAGCTCGATTTTCACCAAAGAACATCTTCTTTGAGATTAACGTGGTCAACAACATCATCACCGAAGAAGACGACGATGCGCCGCCCTCGACTCGGACAGGTCTCCCGGCCTCTCCGCTGACGCCGGAGAAGATCGCCACATCGAGAACGGAAGAAGCCGAGAGAAATTATTCCATTTGCGCGCCGTCGCTTCCGCGACGCCCGGCGCCGCCAGACAAGCAAGCCGCAGAGGAGCCACGCTCCTCCAAAGAAAACCTAACTCCACCGCCGAATATCGACGGGCGCGAGCAAACCCTAGACCTAAATGGACTCGACTAAAACCCTACTTTTAAGACAGGGAGATCCGTTGAAGAGACGGACCCCGCTCCTGCCGTCACCACCGGGCGAGGCGAGGCTTAGGGAACGGGGCCAGACGGTAGCGGCGGCGGCGCCCTCTAACTTTCTTTCTTCGCGAGAGGAAAGACCCCGTCACACGGTTTCACGAGTCACTTAAGCCGGGTGCAAGTTTAAAAATGCTAATTTGCTAAAAATGGGGTGCATCTCTACTTTTCTTTTTCTTTGGACAAAATCGAATTTTATTGCGAAAAAGATCCCAATCTGCCTCGATTAGGTCATCCCCGCACCCAAGCACTTGCCACCACCAACGCCTTGTTTAGATGTTGAAAAAATTGCAAAAGTAACTGTTGGAACTCCCGTAGCGCACGTAGCACGTTTTCGTTTTGTGCGTGATAAATATTATCTTACTATGGGGTAACTAGACTTAAAAAGAATCGTCTCGCAATGTACATCTAAAGCGGTAATTAGTTATTTTTTACCTACATTTTATACTCCAAACATATGTCTTTTGGTGTATTTAATGTGATGTGATGGAGGGAGAGTGGAAAAGAGTTAGAAATTTTAGCAATCTAAACAAGGCCCAAATCATGAATTAGTATTTCAAATTCTTATATTGTACTCCCTCCATATATCACTATCACAAGATGTTTAGGACAGCGACACTGTCTTCAAAGTACAACTTTGAAGTACAACTTTGACTTCTCTTTTCTATAAAAATCTCCATATATCACTATCACAAGACGTTTAGGATAGTGATCTTTGTCTTCAAAAAGTACAACTTTAACTCC
Organism: Hyparrhenia diplandra; assembly: GCA_015847255.1. Lineage (NCBI taxonomy): Eukaryota > Viridiplantae > Streptophyta > Magnoliopsida > Poales > Poaceae > Hyparrhenia > Hyparrhenia diplandra. The sequence continues at coordinate 321,291 of JADLZK010009883.1, forward strand.
TTTTTTCTATAAAAATATTTATTGGAAACTTATGTAAAGTAATTTTTAGGAGAAATCTATTATATGATTTTCATATTTTCAAACTCAACATTTATGTTATCAATGTTTAACTTAAACTTTTTCCAAAACAACCTTTAACAGTGATATGGAGGGAGTATGTGCCAAGCTGCCGAAGCACCATATTATTTGAACAATTAAATTAGGGCTATTTAATTATCTCTTACAACTTACCAATGGTGCCACGGTAGATGCTCGGTCATTGTTGAAGTAAGATTCCACACACCTGGTACAGTCACGACGCCGATTAACGGGACCCGCCTCGAGCAAGTATTATACGGGCTGTAAGCCGGCTAAATCTTCGAGGTGGAGGAAAGAAGGGAGGAGAGAGATGAGAAGTGGGTTGTAAGCTTACGCCCGGCTTGGGCATATGGGCACAAGAACCAAGAATATCCGTGGAGAGAGACAAGTGGACCATATGTTAACCGTGAAGAACTAACCATTGTGCGGGTGGGTTGTAAGAAGGTGTGTAAGGGACCTTACGGCCGAATTTGCTGGTTGTATTATAATACTTGCTCTCGGGGAGAAGAGTTTTGACCCGGCTTCTACGAGATTTGACCTTCCAAAAAATCCCTAGTTGGTGGCACAATCAGTTCAATCTGTACCAAGGTATTTTTGTTAACGTAAATGATAGTTGTTTTGCCTTTTCATTAAGAAGGAATATAATATGTACATAGAAGTTTCAAAACTGAACGCGGGGGGGTGTTTCTAAAATCTAACAAAACTGAATTAAAATTATGAATCCGCCTGTAGAGCTAGTTGTAGCCGTTGAAGATCACCCTTGATGGTCTCCAGAAGTTCTTCTTGCGAGCGTGCCTTGTTGTCGAAAACCCGCCAGCACCGTTCCTTCCATAAGTTCCAAACGGTGTCTGTTATGAGAGTTTCTCGCTTTTTGTCATTGCTTCGATTTGGGGATTTTATTAACCGTGCCCACCAATCACTAATGTTGCCGCGGATGATTACTAGTCCTTGTTCTCTGCTCCATGTTTGTACCTTTCGCCATAGGCCTTTAGCATAAGTACAGTTCGCAATCATGTGCAAATGTGTTTCTTTCACCACTACATAAAGGAACTTCGTGGCGGTCAAATAACATTTTCCGTGGCGGGTTTTCAGTCCGCCACGAACAGAAGGTCACGGTAAATCACCGGATTTACCGTGGCGGTTTCAATTGCCCGCCATCTGTAAATCATTTAAAAAAGAAAAACCAGAACCCAAAACCTAATGGGCGGGATTCGTGCTCGGCACCCGCCGCGCCGGCGCCGCCTCCTCCGCCAAGGCTCCAGCCTCCGCACCGCCAGATCCGCTGATTTAGTAGACTCCATGTCGATTCCAGCTAGATTGGGCCGGAATTGACACGTAGATTGATAGATTGGGGAAGGAAGAGGAGGATGGAGGTGGTGATGGCGGCGTGGTGGCGGCGGGCGGGGCGGTCACACCGGCGACGGCGGCGCAGGGCGGGCGCGCGGCCCGAGGGGCGGGCGGCGCACGGCAGCGGCGGCGGTTGGTTAGCAGCGGCAAGCAGCGCCGTCTTGAGGGAGAGAGGAGGCCTAAAACCGAAAGCTATAGATATGTTTTATTTCTTGCTTGTCCCCTAGAGATTACATGCCTCTTGCTTATATAGCCCGACTAGTGGGACTTGTAATCTAAGCAATCTCTACAAGGTTTCCTTATAGATTGGAATATCTTTTACAAGCAATTTTCTATTTTATTTATTTCCTAATAAGGGTCTCCCTTATAGATGAGATAGCCCCTTCCACACCAAAAATTACCTAAGATAATCCTAACTTGAAGACGGTTTAACTCGAATCGTGAGGAAGAAGGAAAGCGGCGGCGGCGGGGCCGGCCTCCCCCCATGCGCGCGCGTGCCCCGCCCCCTGGGCCGGCGGCCATCGCGTTGGGCCCATTAGCCACTTTCGGGCTGGCCCAGTTCTGGTTCATGACACTCCACGCCGCCGGATCCGCCTCGGGCGCCGCTGGATCCCGCCTCCACGCCACCGGATCGGCCGCCGCCGCGACCGCACCATGGGACGCCCAGCTGCGCCTCCGTGGGATCCCGAGCCGCCGCCGCCGCGTGTGAGGGAGGGACGAGGCCGCGCCGACATAGGATCCCGAGCCGCCATCGCGCCGTCGTGCTCCCCTCGTGCGAAGCCGCCACCGCCGCCGTCCGCGGGCACGAGCCCCCCACCTCGCATCCGCTCCTCGCGCTTTCGGCTGGTCGAAGGGATGGTCCGTTGTAAGGTCCTAAATGGCTAGAGGGGGGGTGAATAGCCTAATAAAAATTCTTCAATCTCACTAGAGCAAAGATATTAGTAAAACAAATGGCGAAATGTGGTTTGCTCTAGCTCTAAATGTTAGGCAAGCCACCTATTGCAATTCTAGTAATTATTATCTTTAGGGCACACAATTGCTATGTCTCTACTCTTACTAATTACTAACAAGAGAGCTAACAAGATATAAATATTACTCTAAACAATACTACTTGCTACTCTACCACAAAATATATTGCAAGTATGAAAGAGAGTGGAATATGACTTTTATACCGACGGTGAGATGTAGAGGATGATGCCAATCACCGAATAAATACTTCCAACAATATATATGTCAATTAATCCGAAAACCGGGAGACAAGAGATGACACAATTGATTTATCCCCGAGGTTCACTTGCTTGCCGGCAAGCTAGTCCCCGTTGTGTCGACCTACACTTGGATGGTTCTTGGACTAGACGGTGCACTCGCTAGTTGGCCCCTCGGGCTCTCCAAGACACCACTCACAAGAGAGGTAACTCAATGACACGAGCAATCCACTAGAGTTGGAATTTAGCACTCCGCCGGGGAACCACAACAACCCCTCACAATATCACCTTGATTGGGGGCGGACACAATCACCAAATCCCCTCACCAATCAATCCAACTCCAACCGTCTAGGTGACGGCAATTACCAAGAGAAACAAGAATACCACAATTGCAATCACCACCTAGTGCCACAAAATCGAATCACAATATGCATGCACACTAGGGTTTCACACCTCCTCTCATGAACAAGCAACCACCATGGAAATGGAGAGGAGATGGAGGGGATCCTCTTGGAGCTCTCAAATCAATCACTAGATCTTGCTCTCTCACTTAATTTGGGCTCAAATCAAAGGAGTGAGAGATGGGAGGATGAGAGCTTCTTGCTAGGGTTTGCAATGGGGAACAAGAGAAAGAGCTCACTGTGCCTTTTTTTGTTGGAGACCGAGAGAGAGAGTCTGGAGGGGGAGGCCGACTCATTTATCCTCTGCTGGGTGGAGGCCGACGGCAGCAGCAACGGTCGGCTTCCCTCGGCGCTCCCAACGGCAGGAAATCAGCAAGCAGCGGAGCGCCTGAGCTATCTCTGTTCGGGCAACGAGCGGCGGCAGCAGAGCCAGAGACCAGACAGTCGAAGGAATAGACTAGTACTGAATTGAACCGGTGCTTGCTATCTTGCCTTGCTAGCTTGCAAGGCAGCCAACGCACATGGCCAGCGGCGCACGCACGCGCTAGCAGCAGCAAGCAGTCTCTCAGTGGCCCATCAAGGCAAGTTGGCCCAGCGCCCAAGCACCTTTGTTTTTTTTTTTTTTTTTTTTTCATTTATCCAAAGGACGTATCACAAGCAGCCGAGCACCTCAAATGAATGGACTTGCATTTAGCTAGCCAGCAAACCGGCCGTCGGCCAACAAGGAGCACACGAGAGCATTTGCATGTGCAAGCAAGCAAGCTAGACAAAGGAAGTTGTGTACGTGTGCATGAATGCATATATATGCATATATACACGTATACATTATTCCCTTTTTTTTTTTCTTCTTTCCAAATTTTCATCAAACCTTATTCCAAATTATATGCTATCTTGTCCAAAGAATGTCAAACCTTATGAGCATAATTAGATAGCATTTCTCAAGCCAGATACACACTTAAGCATAGAGATTAGTTCTAGGTTGTCATTAATTACTCAAAACCAATCTAGAGATCTTCAATCTCCCCCTTTTTGGTAATTGATGACAACCTGCATAAAGATTTTATAATAAAAGATTTTTGAACATATCATGTTTGTCCAAGCAATTTGTTCATGATTATAGGATTGGACACCCATCATAGGTTCGATTTTGGTAGCATTAGCTCCCCTACATATGTGCCTAGAGATTGGATATAAGCTTTGCACATATGTATGAATATTGAAATTGAGGGTGAGCAATGTTACCAAAAATGATGCTAAGGTGTAGGAAATGGACCTTTGAAGCGTGATACCAATCGGAGTAGCCATTTACACCATTTTAGCACCAAGGATAACTAGACATTTCATCAAAACTCAAAATACCTCGTGAGATCAACATTATATTCAAGGTACTTGAATTAAGTGCGGAATTCAAAATGTCTAGCTATCTCCTATGCATGCTAGTTGATCATTCACCATTCAAAATACTACTAGCATACACCACACAAGCATGTATATATAGAATTTAAATACATGTGCAATGAGCAAGTCATATGTTAGTGCACAAACAAATGCAACAATTTGTCTATGAGCTTGCTCCCCTACTTGTGTGCTTCAAAAAAAAAAAAATTTATCCCTTTCAAATCCTTTATGCACTAATCTCTCCCCTTTGTTAACAATTTCCACAAAAGGTATGACCAAGTTGTGTGATGGAGGAAAGAATTAGTCTTCAAATTTGGTTAAATTTGGATAGCTTGCCCAACATATATTTCGGTTTGAACCAAAGACAAGCTTCTTCACACCTTATGAAAGGGTTATCTTGCCTATGTTGAAGTATATGTGTGACAAAATGTCCAAATTCAACACTTGAGTTTGCAATCCCATAAACATGTCATATGCCATCACTAGATCAAACAAGACATAGAAGCAATAGTGATGCCATACATACATTAAAATTCATTGATTTTCTATGAATGCATCCTAAGGAACCATGTTGTATGTCTAGATGTTCTAACAAGTCCTTAGATATCATGAATGACATGTCAACCAATTTTACCTTTGCTTTGCTTGAAGGAGAGGCATGTCATAGATGTGGGGTGCATTCAACTCATGTTGGAGAAATCAAGGATATTCAACTCATTCCTTAGCTTGCAAAACCTCTTCTCATCTAGTGGCTTTGTAAAGATATCGGCCAATTGATCTTCGGTGCCAATAGGTTGGATAGCAATGTCACCCTTTTGTTGATGATCTCTAATGAAATGGTGCCTTATGTCAATGTGCTTGGTTCTTGTATGTTGGACCGGGTTTTGAGTCATCTTGCAAGCACTTTCATTGTCACAATACAAAGGCACATGATGGAAATCAAATCCATAATCTTTCAATGTTGATCTCATCCATAGCAATTGTGCACAACAACAACTACGGCACTAATGTATTCGGCCTCGGCGGTTGAAAGTGTCACACCGGTTTGCTTCTTTGATGACCATGATACTAGAGATCTTCCAAGGAATTGACAAGTGCCACTTGTGCTTCTTCTATCCACCTTGTATCCCCCATAGTCGGCCGAATATCCAATAAGCTCAAAATTTGACCCCTTGGGATACCATAGCCCAACATTTTGAGTGTGCTTCAAATACCTCAATATTCTTTTTGATGCGGTGAGATGACTCTCTCTAGGTGAGGATTGAAATCTTGCACACTTGCCAACACTAAACATCACATCGGGCCTAGAAGCGGTCACATAGAGTAAGCTTCCAATCAATGACCTATAGTACCTTTGATCAACCATATTGCCACTTTCATCATTGTCCAATGATCCATTGGTACCATTGGTGTATTGATGCCCTTGGCATCTTGCAAACCAAACCTCTTGACCATGTCCCTAATGTATTTCCCTTGACTAATGAAGGTGCCATTCTTCATTTGCTTGATTTGTAGACCAAGGAAATATGTGAGCTCTCCAAGCATAGACATCTCAAATTCTTTTGCCATCATCTTGGCAAACTCTTCTAATATTCTTGATTTGTTGATCCAAAAATGATATCATCCACATATATTTGCATCACAAACAAATCATTGCCAATCTTCTTGGTGAATAGAGTAGTGTCAACTTTGCCCATCTTGAAGCCTTTCTTGAGCAAGAAGTCTCTCAATCTCTCATACCATGCTCTAGGTGCTTGCTTCAACCCATACAATGCCTTGTTCAACTTGTACACATGATTGGGATGATGGTAATCTTCAAAACCAGGGTGGTTGCTCAACATACACTAGCTCATTGATGAATCCATTGAGAAAAGCACTTTTGACATCCATTTGATAGAGCTTGATGTTGTGTGCACATGCATAGGCCAATAGAATTCTAATTGCCTCTAATCTTGCAACCGGAGCATATGTTTCACCAAAGTCAAGACCCTCTACTTGAGTGTAACCTTGTGCAACTAGTCTTGCTTTGTTTCTCACAACAATGCCATCTTCATCTTGCTTGTTCTTGAAAACCCATTTGGTTCCAATGACATTGTAGTCCTTTGGTCTCTCTACCAATTCCCAAACCTTGTTTCTATCAAAGTTGTTGAGCTCCTCTTGCATTGCAATGACCCATTCTTCATCCTTCAAGGCATCATCTATCTTTTTGGGCTCTTCTTGTGACACAAAAGCAAAGTGTTCACAAAAGGCCGCTAGCCTTCCTCTTGTTTGTACTCCACTTGCAATGTCACCAACAATTTGATCAATTGGGTGATCTCTAGCAACACTTGAGCTTTGGAGTATTGGAACTTGATTGCTTGAGCTTGGTTGATCACTTGTTGTTGATTGAGATGATGTACTAGCTTGTTGTTGATCTTGAACTTGAGCACCACTAGCTTGAGTAATCTGCACTTCATCTTTGTCATCATCAACTTGAGTTGGTCTAATATCACCAATGTCCATGCCTCTCATTGCATTTACCAATTGAGTTCCACTAACATCATTGAGGTTTTCATCTTCATCTTGAGATCCATTGGTTTCATCAAATTCAACATCATGGACTTCTTCCAATATACCACTTGAGTTGTTCCACACTCTATATGCTTTGCTTGTGGTGGAATAACCAAGTAGAAACCCCTCATCACACCTCTTGTCAAACTTGCCAAGTCTTGCACCCTTCTTCAATATGTAGCATTTACATCCAAATACTCTAAAGTATGCAATGGTTGGCTTTCTTCCATTCAATAGCTCATAAGGTGTCTTGTGCATCATGGGATGGCAATACAATCTATTGATGTAGTGACATGCGGTGTTGATTGCTTCGGCCCAAAATGATTGACTCACATTGTACTCACTAAGCATTGATCTTGCCATTTCAATGAGAGTCCTATTCTTCCTCTCAACTAGGCCATTTGATTCCGGTGTGTACTTGGCCGAAAGTTGATGCATAATTCCATAGTCATCACATAGCTCATCAACTCTTGTGTTCTTGAACTCACTTCCATCGTCACTTCTCACTTTCTTCACTATGATATCAAACTCATTGTGCACCCTCTTGAGAAATGTCTTGAACAATGAATACACATCACTCTTGTCATTGAGAAAGAACACCCAAGTGAATCTTGTATAGTCATCCACAATCACAAATCCATACTTGTTGCCACCAATGCTTGTGTATGTGGTTGGGCCAAACAAGTCAATGTGTATCAAATCAAATGCCTTGCAAGTACTCATGAAGCTCTTCTTTGGATGTGTATTGGCAACTTGCTTGCCGACTTGACATGCACTACATAGCTTGTCCTTGTCAAAGTGAACATCCTTCAAGCCCCCTTACTAGATCATGAGTCACTAACTTGTTGAGTTGCTTCATGCCAACATGACCAAGCCTTCTATGCCATAGCCAACCCATGCTAGATTGAGATATCAAGCATGTGCTAATTTGTGTCTCACTAGCTCCAAAATCCACAAGGTAGAGGTTGTCAAATCTTATTCCCTTGAAGATCAAGCTTGAGTCTTTTGTATTCACTATCTCAACACTATCTTCACCAAAAATGCACTTGTAACCAAGATCACAAATTTGTGTCACCGAAAGCAAATTGTACTTCAATATGTCCACTAGTGCCACATTTGACAATGTCAAGTCATTGGTTATTGCAATCTTGCCTATGCCTTGTATCTTGCCACTTTTGCTATCACCAAATGTAATAGGCTTGCCATTCTCTTGATTTGAATCAATAGTGTTGAACTTCCTTACATCACCGGTCATATGTTGAGTGCACCCACTATCAAGAATCCAATGATTGCCCCCAATCTTGTAATTCACCTATAAGGAAATCAATAATATTTAGGTACCCATTTGCCTTTGGGTCCTTGGAGGTTAGCAACCAAAGCCTTTGGTACCCAAATTGGCTTCTTCTTTGGGCCAACAATGGGTGTACCAATGAACTTTGCCTTGACACCCTTCTCACCCTTGGTAAGCAAATAACAAGAATCAAAAGATATGGAATGCACTTTGATTGATTTCTTGTTCATGTTCATTTTAGCACATTTTGTCTCTTGATGCCCCACTTGCTTGCATCTATTGCAATAGAGCCCATTGCTCTTCACAAAGCTAGGCTTTGGAGTAGCAAAGGCCTTCTTGCCTTTCTTGGGGACATAGCCTAAGCCTTCCTTGTTAAGGGAAAACCGTTGGCTACCCAAGCACTTTAGCAAGTGGGCATCCCCACCATATGCCTTCCTCAAGGAGTGGGTAAGCTCATCCACCTCTCTTTTGAGAGTCTCATTCTCAACCTTTAGTGATGAATCTAAAATTACTCCATCACTAGTAGTTGAGCTTGAGTGGGTTGATGTGGATGTGGAAGGAATAGATGGTTCTTCAACATCAACCAAAAGGGTTTCATCTATGATGTCACATGTTGAACCAACATCCTTCTTGATGATTGAGCAAGCTCTATCATTCTTTTCTAAGAGCAAGGCATGGGCTTTCTTAAGCCTTGTGTGAGCTAGCTCCAATTCTCCATGGTCTTCCTTTAGACCCTCATGGGTGGCCTCTAGTTCCCTAAAGTCTTGCTCAAGAGTTTTTACACTCTTCTGCAAAGCTTTACATTCCTTGTCCTTAGTCTTAAGCATGATATGAGTTTGCTTAAGCATCTCTAAAAGATCATCTCTAGTGGGTTCATCATCATCATCATCACTATCACTATCATATTTTACTTCATTATCACTTAGTTCATCATGCTCATGCAATGATACCTTAGTGGCCTTAGCCATGAAGCATGACGGTGATGAGCCGAAGAGGGATGATGTCTTGTGTTGGCCAATTGCACTCATGGCCTTGGGCTTCTCTTCCTCTTCATCGGATGAACCATCACTATCCCAAGAGCAAACAAATGCACCATCATTTGTCTTCTTGAATGTCATTGATTTGCTCTTCTTGTTGGTCTTGCCACCCTTGTTTGCCTTGTGCATCTCTTTCTCTTTCTTGATTGTGCAATCGGCAAGGATGTGATATGGACTATCACACTCAAAGCATTTTCTTGACTCTTCATTGCCCTTGGATGAATCATTTCTTCTCTTAGAACCTTTTCCAAACTTCTTGCCCTTCAAGACCTTGTTAAAGTTCCTCACAAACATAGCAAACTCTTGATCAATCTCATCAAGATTGACTTCCTCATCATTTTCTTCTTGAGCCTTGGACTTGCCCTTGGCCTTGGATGAGGTGGTGGCAGCCTTGAATGCCACAACCTTCTTGTTCTTGTCATCTTCCTTCTCCACTTCATCTTCCATGCCATCAACTTGCTCATCGGTTAGCACCTCACCAAGCAAGTCACTGGGTGTCATTGTGTCCAATGCACCTCTAAAGAGTATCTTCCTCAACATGGCAAATCTCTTGGGCAAACACATTAAGAATTTGTGCCCAAAATCTCTATCCAATGTCTTCACACCCAAAGCCTTGAGATCATTGACAATCACTTGTAGCCTATGGAATGTGTCCGGTATACTCTCATCTTTCTTCATCTTAAAATTTTCAAATTCACTCTTGAGCACATACAATTTGGCACTTTTCACCACCTTGGTGCCCTCATAAGTCTCACAAAGCTTCTCCCATACCTCACTTGCTTTCTCAAGATCCTTGATCCCTTCAAACACTTTGACATCCATTCCCTTGTAGAGAGTACTCAATGCCATTGTGTTGCATTGTTTGTTGATCTTGTCAGTGGGAGTGAGGTTGGTAGGATCGAGGATGACAAAATCCTTCTCGGTCACTTCCCATACTTGGTCATTGATTGATCCCAAGTACATTCTCATGCATCTCTTCCAATAGTCAAAATTCTTGACTCAATCAAAGAATGGAGGCTTTCCCCCAACATTGTTGAACACAATATTAGCCATATTTTACACCGAAGGATGTTAAGCCTTGAATAAACGGTGACCACGCTCCTCCCGGTACCACTTGTAAGGTCCTAAATGGCTAGGGGGGGGTGAATAGCCTAATAAAAAAATTCTTCAATCTCACTAGAGCAAAGATATTAGTAAAACAAATGGCTTAAATGCGGTTTGCTCTAGCTCTAAATGTTAGGCAAGCCACCTATTGCAATTCTAGTAATTATTATCTCTAGGGCACACAATTGCTATGTCTCTACTCTTACTAATTACTAACAAGAGAGCTAACAAGATATAAAAATTACTCTAAACAATACTACTTGCTACTCTACCACAAAATATATTGCAAGTATGAAAGAGAGTGGAATATGACTTTTATACCGACGGTGAGATGTAGAGGATGATGCCAATCACCGAATAAATACTTCCAACAATATATATGTCAATTAATCCAAAAACCGGAGACAAGAGATGACACAATTGATTTATCCCCGAGGTTCACTTGCTTGCCGGCAAGCTAGTCCCGTTATTGTGTCGACCTACACATGGATGGTTCTTGGACTAGACGGTAGTTTTCGCTAGTTGGCCCCTCGGGCTCTCCAAGACACCACTCACAAGAGAGGTAACTCAATGACACGAGCAATCCACTAGAGTTGGAATTTAGCACTCCGCCGGGAACCACAACAACCCCTCACAATATCACCTTGATTGGGGCGGACACAATCACCAAATCCCCTCACCAATCAATCCAACTCCAACCGTCTAGGTGACGGCAATTACCAAGAGAAACAAGAATACCACAATTGCAATCACCACCTAGTGCCACAAAAATCGAATCACAATATGCATGCACACTAGGGTTTCACACCTCCTCTCATGAACAAGCAACCACCATGGAAATGGAGAGGAGATGGAGGGGATCCTCTTGAAGCTCTCAAATCAATCACTAGATCTTGCTCTCTCACTTAATTTGGGCTCAAATCAAAGGAGTGAGAGATGGGAGGATGAGAGCTTCTTGCTAGGGTTTGCAATGGGGAACAAGAGAAAGAGCTCACTGTGCCTTTTTTTGTTGGAGACCGAGAGAGAGAGTCTGGAGGGGAGGCCGACTCATTTATCCTCTGCTGGGTGGAGGCCGACGGCAGCAGCAACGGTCGGCTTCCCTCGGCGCTCCCAACGGCAGGAAATCAGCAAGCAGCGGAGCGCCTGAGCTATCTCTGTTCGGGCAACGAGCGGCGGCAGCAGAGCCAGAGACCAGACAGTCGAAGGAATAGACTAGTACTGAATTGAACCGGTGCTTGCTATCTTGCCTTGCTAGCTTGCAAGGCAGCCAACGCACATGGCCAGCGGCACGCACGCGCTAGCAGCAGCAAGCAGTCTCTCAGTGGCCCATCAAGGCAAGTTGGCCCAGCGCCCAAGCACCCCAACTTTGTTTTTTTTTTTTTTTCATTTATCCAAATGACGTATCACAAGCAGCCGAGCACCTCAAATGAATGGACTTGCATTTAGCTAGCCTAGCCAGCAAACCGGTCGTCGGCCAACAACAAGGAGCACACGAGAGCATTTGCATGTGCAAGCAAGCAAGCTAGACAAAGGAAGTTGTGTACGTGTGCATGAATGCATATATATGCATATATACACGTATACATTATTCCCTTTTTTTTCTTCTTTCCAAATTTTCATCAAACCTTATTCCAAATTATATGCTATCTTGTCCAAAGAATGTCAAACCTTATGAGCATAATTAGATAGCATTTCTCAAGCCATATACACACTTAAGCATAGAGATTAGTTCTAGGTTGTCATTAATTACTCAAAACCAATCTAGAGATCTTCATCCGTCGGGTGCCTGGTCGAAAGGAGGGGCCGCCGGGTGCGTGGGAGATCGAGGACAGCCGGTGCTCGCGAGATCTGGCGGTTGGAGAGAGAGTGGGAGTTGGAGAGGGGGGGCGCCGGTGAGGGATCGAGAGAGAGAGAGAGAGAGGGAGGAGTGGTCAGGTGGGGAGAGGATTAGGGTTGAGTAGAGTTTTCTTTATATATGTTGGTATACTATCGGGCTAATTTGGGCCAGTTTAGGCCTACCTTGTGTCGCTGACTGGGACTCATTAACCGTGGCGGTTTTATTAAAAACTGCCACGGTTAATCATTTCCCGTGGCAGTCATAATAACCGCCACACAAAATAGAAAATAACCGACACGGTTAATCTTGATATTAACTGTGGCGGTTTCTCAAATGTCCGTCACGGAAAATGAAATCCAAACACCACATAAAATTAATCCTGTAGTAGTGTTTCTGTAGTGACACAGCGTGCATATTGTGTTTTCCTGACCGCCTCACTTGATAATTACATCGCCATCATCGGTTTGCATTGAAGCAACAACCAAACGAAGAAATGGCATTTTGGCTCTGCCTTCATCTTCAATACCCTGCTCCAATTTTGGTCGGGGTAACTTCCTAGGAATTGAGCATTGTACGCTGACCGAAGCCAGCTCGGGCGAAGCCTCAAACCATCAAGAGATGGTATTATCCCTCGTTTGTAACTGGACCAACTCACAAATTGCCTCAATTGTTCCTCTGTACCCATGTGTTACACACTGCTTAATTAATAACATCACTAATATAGCAATGGCGCCAAAGATGACAAACACTATAAAAACAATGACCCAAAAAAGTCTTTGGTATTATGGGAATTACTAAGCCACTATGAAACTAGTCAAAAGGGTACCCATAATTCTAGTAAGATAGGTTGTCATCCATCTCGTGCAACTAGAAAGTATATTATGGCATAAAATAACACGACTAGGCAAAAAATAAGATAAGGTAATAAGAATATAGAACAAAGGTTATGCAAGCGGATAAAATAATAAATGCCATTATAGCATTTTCTCTAAGAGTATCCTAGAGTATCGAATCCACAAGGAAGTCATCTATAACTAAATATGCGTAACACTAATAATGTCCTTATGTATGGAATAGCTATAACCAATAATGAATAATACTTCTACTCAACAACAGGGTTAATGTCACATAAAATAATAGATATGATAAAGATATATATAAAATAAATAATAATAAAGATACATGATAAATGCAAGGATCAAGCCATCATGAAATAATAAGATTCAACAGAGCATGCTAGTCTAAGGACTAACATGGGTAATATAAGAAAAACTTACTATGAGTAACTATCACCACATGTTATTGCTAAACTCTAATTAGTGCAAACATCTAGCTATCATCGTTAGTACTACTACTTCTTATCCTACTCAAGGGTCATCAACTAGGAAGGATTCAATAATGAGATCTTCACCTTCTTCACGACACACAACCTACCATTCCCTATATATGGAGGGAGGATTACTGAGGACTCAATTGCACTGTAATCCCTATGATCTACTCCATGACTCGGCAAATAGCGGGCATTTGTAGATACAACATATATAAGAACCACACTTACATAAGTTATAACACCCATCTTGCACGTTACAAGATGAGGGCTATACAATCCTATGCATGCAAGCCATAATAAAACCAAACTCTACTAGACATATTAAAGCAAACAATAAACAATGCAATAGATAATATAATAAAGAATAATAGCAATATCATAGATGAACTTGAGTAATAAATATATATCAAAATATATAATAATGTACCTATGAAACACCTTGATAGAATCTGAATCTCAAGTCTTCCTAGACTTGGATCTCCTTCTAATCTACTACTATGCAACTAATCTCTCTAGAACTAGAACTACTCTTAAGAACTAGGGTTTGTGGCTCTAGACTTGATCTCTGGAATTGAGACTCTCAACTGAATTATCAATACTGAATTAGGGGTTTGGGGGTGAGGTCTTCCCTTGCTTTTATTGCCCCATAGGATGAACCACGACCCTTTGATCAAACCAACTTGATTGGACGATGTAGATCTACTCCATAGGTCGGTTGTAGGAAGGTTCCATAAGGAGGACACGTGGCTCCATAGGTCGGTTGTAGGAAGATTTTTAGCGGCGGGACTTACATTTGCACAAGTTCATTCTTTGTAACTTTTAGGGCGGATTGTCTATCATGTAACCGCTTTTACCGTCGGATCATCCATCCCTAAAGTTGGTGTTGTGGTGTAGTGCCCACACATGGTGTCGTCGGCCTCACATCGTGGCGTGTGGGTCTCGGGCTTTGCTTCTTTGTCTTCTTTTGTTCTTTAGACCCTTGGAATTCATACTAATCGCCCTAATTTGGTCCTTTTCTTCTGTTTCTCTATTTCTTCTCTTTCCTCTCTGATATTCTGCTGTTTTCCAGAGTTCACCTGCAAAACTGAGTGTGTACAAAACTTGTGGAAATTATTAGTATAAACCGTATCTTCTATCATTCTTGTTCTCATATGAACTATCATTTCATGCTAAAAAGTTGACGATAACTACCGTCAACACCATGCTTGTAACCCTCTCATCCATCTTCCACCTTGCAATGCGGTGCTCACGATTTGATTTTTTTGCCATGCGAACTTGAAACATTCTCGGATCTAGATGTTTTGGTGTTTTGCCATCTAACCAATTGTCCTTCCAAAAGCTAGTCTTGTTTCCATTACCGATGTGTATAGTTCTACATATCTTAAAAAGATCTTTCTCGGTGTCACTTATTTTGATCGATTGGGCATGTCCATAGTTTGTTTGGTGCCACCCATCCGTACCATAAGCATCGCAGCCTCAATGCCCTATTGAAACAAGTCAGGTCCTTGATGCTTAAGCCATCTAGGCGCTTTGGTCTCATTACTCTCCTCCAATGCACTAAGCAATTGCCAAAGACGAGCATCATCTGCTCCGTTCCATAGAAAGTTCCTTCGGATGCGATCGATCTTTGTGATTGTCCATTTGGAGAGTGAGAAGGTTGTCATGTGATATGTTGGTATCGAAGATAGCACCGATTGTACTAATGTCAATCTGTTGGCTTATGTTAACAATCGTCCTTTCCAGCCCGGCAGCCTTGCGCCCGACCTTGTTCACTAGAACCTGCTCTGCTTCCCTCCTAAGCCTGCCAATGTGCAGAGGCAGGCCGAGATATGTGCATGGAAAAGTACCGACTTTTCCTTGGAATGCTGCGGCAAGGTCAGAATCATTGATGTCACACCCATATATTTCCGACTTGTTATGTTTGTATGCAAGCCCATTGTGTCCCCAAACGTTTTTTAGGACCAGCTGTAAGTTCTGTAGTTGCAATATTTCGGGTCGGATGAATAGAGCAACATCATGCGCATATACACTACTACAAAATCGTACATCACTCCCGGACTCTAACCCCCTTCACTGCTGGAAAATGAATCAGCAGAACCAAAGCGGTAGTGATGTGCGGTTCGAATTCACGACCGGGTGAAAACACCGGCGGTGATTTGAAGCAATACCGTCGGGTGCCAATCCCACCGGAGAATGACTTGAATTAACACACCACCGATTCAGAATGGAGCCGGCGGTGTTGAGGAACAAAACACTTTTCGGTTGTGTATCGTAACCAGCAGTACCATAGGAAAGAACGGCGTCGGCTGTGGGTAAACCGACGAGTTGTTTACGATCACACTGCCGGTTACACTTGGAACCGAAAAGTGTTGGTTGTGCCGACACCCCGTCGGGTTGTTTTCAAACCGCGGCGGTGTTGTAGGCGGTCGCACTACGGATTTTTGAATGTCCGGCAGTGATTGCAACGACAACAATGCCGGTTTGTGAGGTCGGCACAATTTTTAAAAAATAAAAACTAAAAAAAGGCAACTATGCCGAGTATTAGGCTGCCCCTCGGCAAAAAAACGAAAAAAAAACTTTGCCGAGCGCTCGAGTAGCATGCGCTCGGCAAAGATTCTTCGTCGTGAGAAATTTTGCCGAGGTCTCTTTGCCAAGCATGGCGCTCGACAAAGTCTTTGCCCGAGTGTGAAAAGGGCTTTGTCTAGTGCATCTAGCGCTCTGCAAAGACCCGAGCTCATGTAATGCCCGTGACATAAAACCCCTAATCATTTCTAAGTGATTTATTTTCCTATTTTCCATAGTTACCATATTATAGATGATAAGTGCATTAAACCTTTTTTTTGTTACGTCTTAGAGGAAAAACATTAACTGTTTCTTGCACTAAATTTGACAGCAGGAATCCACATGTGCTAGTTTTCGTCATCACCAAAAAGAAAAAGTACTAGTTTCCTGTAATCCATCTCAGACCCAGAAATTCCAGATGTGCTAATGATCAGGTAAAAGTTGTCATGCATTCAAATAACAGTATAGAATATCTTGTTTGGATTAATTATCGTGTCAAAATGAACTTAGCGGATAGGATTTCAAAAACTGCCTATAGACACTAAGCACACTGTAACCATGAATTGCCAGAGAGATTGATATAAGGAACAACAGTATAAATGTATAATAGTGCCCAGCAAATCTGGAAACCGATGCTCATCTACAAAAATATAGGAACTAAAGATTGCCCCACAAGCCACAAGTGAAAAGGCACTAAAAATTCACATTGGAACTTGAAACAAAATAAGTACACATGAGTTTACTAATAGAAGGATCACCAGAATAGGCCATCACATCAAAATTCCACTATGCAAAAAAAAGATTCCTCATCACATTAAAATGCCGGCACATGTATCGAGTACTAAATGTAGGTAAAAAAATAAACTAATTGCATAGTTTAGATGTACATTCGAGACGATTCTTTTGACCTTAGTTACGCCATGGTAGAATAATATTACCACTAACAAACGAAACGCGCTACAGTATACGATGTTGCATGCTACAAGAATTTTGGCCCAAAATTTGGGGATCTAAACACACCCAACAGAAAACTTTTGTCTAAGCTCTGAGAAATAGAACATCATGGCCCCTGGCCCCAAGTGGCATAGGATCAGGTAAACAGAGTTGATCTCCAGAAGTTTATTCAGGAGGAAATAACCATGCTGAACTAATCACTTCACCATCTGCTTCACAAAGTTTGTCCTCTGGTATGTCTGCAGCAAATGGCGCCATAGTACCATCTTTCATGTTGTACACAAATCGGTGGAGGTGATCAAAAAGGAAGATATAGATAAGATCACCTTGACCTCCACCATAAGGACACGAACCGAATGACTTGCTGCTTCTTGTGCTGATGAAGATGGAGTCACCATCAAGCTCTCAATCTCAGTTAATCTTACAGGGTTTGTGCTCAAGTCTGCCATAAAAACTCTAACCTCAACAAAGCCTTTACGAAATTCATCATTGCGATAATGACATATCTCAACAATTACTAGTTTTCCACGCCACTCTACTGCGCACCAAATCTTCTTCCAACAGCTATCAGAGACCTCTGGATTTTCAATTGCACAACATTCGACATGAGAAACTATCAAACCACTGTAGTCAACAGCGATCTCAAAGGCCAGGAGATCTACTGTGACTTCGCTGGACCTGAGCATGAATAGCTTCCCCTGGCAGAAGACAATATCAATGTGATCAGAAGTCCAGCCACCCTCACAGACGCACCACGACTTCATCCCAGGCCTCCAGAGAGCAAGCTTAACGGCACTCTTGAACTCGGAGATGGCAGCGATGACACACTTGGAACCGGAGTCCGGTGCGGAGGATAAGATGACCTTGCTGAATGACATGACGCACCCTGCAGGGTTGATCGCGCAACTCACCACACCAGAGCCATTGTTGATGGGGAGAGACACGCTGACGGTATCGGCCAAGCGTGCAGCCCCACCTGAAGGAGGAGGGAGACGCTGAATGACGACCTGGGAGAAAGTGTTCATTAGGAAGCACCGGAGGTCGCCAAAGTAACGACTCTTGTTGAACTTCACGCCCACGATCCACCCCTCGAAGGAGCCCACGCAGCGCAAGGAGCCAGACCATGATGTCTCCCTCTCTGCCAGCGGGATGCGGCGACAATTGCCCGTCATGGTCCCTCCGGAGCCAAAGCTGAAGAAGGAGAAGTCGGACATCACCAGCAGGGGCGGGCATGGCGGCAGATGCCGACGGTGGATGTGTGCCGCGGCGCCACCACGCGGCAGACGGAGCGCAGCCTGGCGCGGTCCTCGAAGAGGGCGAGGCAACCGTATTACGACTCCGAGAAGGTGCGCTGGGAGGTCCGGCCAAGGCCGGTGCTGCGGATCCTGCGCCTCGTCGAGTTTCGGTGTCGCCTTCGAACCAGGGACGCACTTCGTCGAACACCTTGTCTGCGCCCACGCCGCCAGCGACCAGGGCGACTTGCCCCGTTGCGGGCGCAGAAAGGTAGAGACGCGTCACGAGTTTGATCAGCGGAGGTTCCTGTCCCGGACTCCATGGCTGCGGAACCGCGTCGTTGCGGCGCCGGCCGACGAGCTCCTCCCCGCGGGGAGTATTGCTTGACGGATCTTTGTTTACTGCTCCTCGCGACCTCGCCCTAGGGGTGACGGAATCGAATTCGGGGCGACTTCTATCTTTATGAGATTTGTCCTTCCAAAAGCCTTGGT
The DNA here is from genome assembly GCA_015847255.1 of Hyparrhenia diplandra. Classification (NCBI taxonomy): domain Eukaryota; kingdom Viridiplantae; phylum Streptophyta; class Magnoliopsida; order Poales; family Poaceae; genus Hyparrhenia; species Hyparrhenia diplandra. The sequence goes on from JADLZK010009883.1 coordinate 340,109, forward strand.
TAATGACGTTTTTGTATTAAAAAGAAAACTCATTGTCATACTCGCATCCAATGGCTGAGAATCCTTTCGAGACATCCATCGTTTTTTTTTTTTTTTGAGCAGAGAGGCATCCATGGTCTAGAAAGCATCTGGCCAGATCGTGTCGGCCCATAAACCGTATCATGTCTGAGCCGGCACTACAATCTGACATGACGGCCCAGAAACGGCACTACGACCGGATCAGGCCTGACATTGGCACTATGCCAGCTAGGTTGGATCCTGGCTAGGTTCGTACTCTTTCGTTTCATGTTGGGTCAGCTCATCATCATAGTGCCAAATTAAAAATTATAGGTGGGGATAATAATGGGGCATCTAATGTGATTTTTTTTTTTTTCTTCTCATAGTGTACTGAATCTATACCGTAACTTCTTTAACTTTAAGGCGGGTGACAAGTCAAAAATACTATTTGACAAGTCAAAAATACTAATTTACAAAATGAATTACTAAAGGTGAAGGTGCATCTATATACTTTATTCCTAATTATTTCAAACCCTTTTTTTGAGTTGTCACCAAGGGGAATGCTCCCACCTAAATATATATTCAAAAGGTGCCTAAAAGGGCAGATTTACAAGGTTTGAGACGGCGAAGAAGATTACAACACAGCTCCACAAAGAAGGGGAAGACCCTTGGCGGTGAACAAAAACATGAAAAAAGAATATGAAGAGGGGAGGGGAGGGAGTAGTACAGAAGGAACACAGCATCACAACTACGAAGATGACCCTAGTCACAAGCCGAGGGATGCCAACCGATCGTTGATTTTGCGCCACCGCCAAACAACATACTCGCCCGGTATCAGTTCGGGCATTGTGTCGCGTGCACCAAACGTAGTAACAACCATGGGCGGATCTAGGGGTATTCCCCAGTTTTCCGGGAATACCCAACTATTTTGATACACTTTCATGTATATATGTGTATATACTTGTATATATAAATGTATAATGCTACAATTTGCAATATTTTCATGTATATCAACCTAAAAAAAGTAAAAAATGGTCTTTCAATTAGAAGTTCAGAATTTAGAAAGCAGATATTGGTTTCAAGCCTATGAATTTGCTTTTTTTTCCAGTGTTATTGGCTATATTTTAAGCCTATGAATTCAATTTTTTCATGATGTAGAAATAGGAATACCCAAGTTTCAATTCTTCGCTCTCGCCACGGTAACAACGTCGCTCTCCTTTGTCATCCTCCAGGCGAGGACGGGGCTAGTGGAATAGGGACTAAGAGTGGTGAATAACACACAAACCCAAGATCAAAGGACACGATGACCTCCCTTGAAACCGATGGTGAGGCACACGGGACATCCAGGCCCACATGCCACCATTCTACGGCTGTCCATGTGGAGGAGACCATGGAGGGGAATGGCAGCAGCCGGTGGAAACACCACCGAGATAAAGATTTGTTAGCACCATCAAGGAGAACCCGGACGGAGAGTAGGCGCCAAAGGAGGACACTCGTCTAAAAGCAGCAACACACGACAACTTCGACCGGATCACACGGAGAGCAAGGAGACACACACAAGGGCGAGAACAAGGAACAAGGAAACATCAAGGAAGGCGAGGTGGGAGGGAGGTGGCAACAAGGACAAAGGATAGGAGGTCGAAGGAGGTAGGGGCTGGAAACCACCCTCCTTTGTGGTGCCCTCAAAAGGGACACACGACGGCGACGCCGCCACCACCCGCTCTAGAGAGGTGGAGCTAGGTTTCCACCAGTAGGAGGGATAGGGCAGGCCTACAGTCATGGGGAGACATCGGCGACTCCTCAAACGAGGTATACGACGCAAGAGCAAGGCGTTGCCGTCGGTCACACAACAAGGTTGTGCAAGGCTTTCGCCTAATCTCCCTAAATCCATGAACTATAGCGTAGCGCCTCGAACCGAATACGCACCATACCTCAACGCACTCCGTGGCCCGGGGTGCTCATCCCCGCCAGACCGGCATTGCCGTCGAGGCGAGCCCCTCCCCGGGACGGCGCCTAGAGGGGGAAACTCGGTGGGGTCGTGGGCGAGCCACGGGCATCGCAAGCCCGATGTGCGCTTGGCCTCCCCGCACACGCCGTGTGGGGGCCCCTAGTAGCCGGCCCACGCCGCCGATGGGGGCGCGGGCAGACACACGAGAACGCACGTTGGTGCTAAGGACGAGGCCCACGATGTACGGGCGGCTGGGGTCGGAAAATCGCCATTGGCGGACTACTTCGCTGCGCGCCAGACGGCCACGGCGGGTACGCCGGCCGGGCACGGGGACGGATCGGGGCAAGTACAACCAGATCCGGACTCGTGGACGTGGATCCGGTGCCCCATGGCTTGTTCCTCGCCGGGTGACCATCCTTGTCGCCGGAGAAGGAGAGGTGTTGGGGGGGGTGGAGATGTGGTTGCAGGGAGGTAGCCCCCCGCCGCCATCACAAAGGGCCGCGGGCCTCCCGGCGACCCCCTCAAGCGGCGGCAAGGTGGGCAGAGGGGTGGGCAGGGGGCGAGACAGCGGTGGGGCGGCTGTGGTTCCGCCCAAGTCAGCCCTAGAGGAGCGGCTGAGGGGGGGGGACAAATTGTTCGGTCGGATCACCAACCCTTATATGTGCCAAGCACAATTTTTTAACAAGTAAATCAAGAGTAAATGCATATCAATAGGTTATTTGGTTGCTTGCCATGACTTGCCACATGTGCTTCAAATGAAAGTAAGGATCTCAACAACAGTCATCACCGTAGTTTTTTAGTCAGATGTACAAGTGGTGTGCTTTTTATTCACCTTTGCTTCCACCACAAAGCCATGTGCCACCATACCTCCTCGTGTTCTATGGACATATGACACGTTTAGCCTATCCCTGGGATGGGAAGCTAGTACCATGCAAAGCACAGGTATGGAAAACCCTAAACGACTAAAGTTTAACATAACTCAATATGGCCAGCAATCAAACAAACCCTCGGTACGCACTTGAGTGTACTCTCTTGGTCCCAAACTCGACATGATGACTTAGCATGCAGGGTCATGATTCGTGAATAACCCGCTTCAAGGGACGCGGTGCACATTCACAGACAACTCTGATTGCTGCGTGTCATCCTGCTGCGGGCCGTGGATCAGAGCGAGACATCGTCAAACGTGTCCATGGATGCACGTGCGCAGCAAGTAGCTCTATATGAGCTACATGAATAAAAGGATTGATTTATGACATCGTGCTCATGCTTAAAGATTAGGATGCTAACCCCATGACCATGCAAAGGACACGTACAGGACCCATTGCCCCGCCATGGCATAATAGGGTTTTGAGTTTTCATGGTTGCGAAACTCCACTGAAACCCTACCATGCATGCCCGCAGCGGCCTCCATCTTGTGCCCCACTTGTCCCGCCACTGCCATGATCATTCCCTTCCACCCACCCCCACCCCACCCCAACCTGGTTTAGCAGCTCCCTTCGTGGTCCCATTTGATGGCGTCACCACCGTCTCTGTCAGGTCGATTTGCTTGTCTTCACAGAACAAATTCTGAGGCCACCAGAGAGGGAAGAAGGGAGGAGAGTGAGAGCTAGGTCGCACCGTCTCGATAGAGCATGACGAGTCATTAAATAGAGTTTGCGAAAAGATTATATAATAAATGACAAGTTTTTTTGTTTTATAAACACACCGTGTCTTGAGATATACTTTTTATAGACTTTTTTTATAAACTCGACAAGTCATGGAATATGTTTTTTTTATATTACAAACCGAAGTACTCTAGCCTCTAGAGCGAAGAACCACCAACTTCAAGGCACAGCACTCAAAAGAATATGTAGGCATGCATATCATAAACCCCCTTATCATTTCAAAGTGGTTTATTTTTCTCTATTTGCCATATTATAATGATAAGTGCATTAAACCTTTTCGTTTTTGGTTAACTCTTAGGGGAAAAACATTAGCTGTATCTTGAACCCTAAATTTGACAGCAGGAATCCACCATGTGCTAGTTTTGTCATCGCCAAAAGAAAACTACTACTCCCTCCCCTCGATTTATAAGCCGTTTGACTTTTTTTGTCCCTAAGTTTGACCATTCGTCTTATTCAAAAATTTGTGTAAATTTTTTATTTTTTTAGTGGGTTGTTTTGTTAATATAAAAATCTTCAAAAAAATAGCTTAAATTTGATGATATTTGGATAAATTTTTTTGAATAAGGCGAGTAGTCAAACTTAAAGTTTAAAAGGTCAAGCGACTTATAATTTGAAATGGAGGGAGTAGTTTCCTGTAATCCATCTCAGACCCAGAAATTCCAAATGTGCTAATGATCAGGTAAAAGCTGTCATGCATTCAAATAACAGTATCGAATATATATCTTCTTTGGATTATCGTGTCAAAATGAACTTAGTGGATAGGATTTCAAAAAAACTGCCTATAGACACTAAGCACACTGTAACCATGAATTGCCACAGACATTGATATAAAGAACATCAGTATAAATGTAAAATAGTGCCCAGCAAATCTGGAAACCGATGCTCATGTAGAGAGATGAGACGACCAGGCCACAGCCCGGCCTCGCCATGGCCACGTCGACGGAAAACTGATGGCCGCCGGATCTTCGAATCAACGGACAACAGAGCTTCGGGGGTTGCGTACGGACAGTGGGTCCCGTTGAACCCTCCTCCCCGTCTCCTGTCCAGGTGGGTGCCACTGGCTGCTACGCTTTTCAGTCTCGCCGCTCGCGGAGGAATGGGCGAAGGAATGGGCGCTCCCTGTTCCAAGCTGACCGTGGTGGGCGTTGTCTACACAGGATTCGTCGTTCACCATGGGAACAAGGACCGCAGCGGCATGGATCAGACGCCGTTCATTTGACGTGAGCACGTGTACGAACGACGAATCAGCCAGGGCGCTCTGAACCAACCAGCATTCGACAACGTCACAGGCTCACAGGCGACCCATATTGCCCTTGCCCATCTCCAGCATCACCGTAGCTGCATTCAGACGTCCGTTGCCAACAGACAACAGCTCTTATCCTCTTCTACCTCCCACCATGCTCACCCCCGCTGCGCCCATGGAGTCCATAGATGAGCTCTCGGATCTTCAGCTTTTCGAAGACAACGACCTACTCCCAAAGGTAATAGATCTCGCGTCCCTCTTCTCCATCGGCTTCGCGTCCGACAGTCCTGCCTCTAACGCGAATGTTTCTGTCTGGTGTTTTCATAGGTTCCTAAGGTTCTAAGAGTGAGCAGAAGGGAAATCTTCCATCTGGCCGCAGAGGAACTCAAGCTGCATGTCGAACCCGAATGCACGGAAGAGACCGATGGCGACATGTTCATCACAGAAATATCCATCGGAAATATGCCGCTCAGAGAAACATCTTCTAGGGAAACTAAAAAATTTCTTGGCAAGGCTGCGCCTACCAAAAAAATCCGTTGACAGTGTGTACCATAGTGTGCTAGAGTTCCTTGAAAGTGAAAAAAGAATCACGATTGATGACTATAACACCGAGAACCTTTCAAAGCTTAGGCAAGACCATCTTTCGTCTACAACATGGCTAATGCTGTTTGAAGATAAGGCCAAAACATTAAAAAATACTCTTGACAAGAACCAAAATAGCCTGCGTCAGCTCTTCGGTGCATTTGAGTCCATGTGCCAGGTGCATTTGAGTCCATGTGCCAGGAAGGTTCAGGCATTCTTTTTCGCTTCTTTCGCGAAGCAAAAGTCGTCTCCTTCGAAAAAAACTCGGCGCTCCATTGCTCCAAACCATGGCGAGACACATCCAGCGAGTCCATCCAGCTTCCAGAAGGCGCTGGTGAAACTGCGCGAAGAGCTTCTTCCTCTTCTTGGGTCTTCAGACTGACTCGGCCACTGAACCGGCCGTGTTGCCTGAAAGAACTTGATAGCTCTGTCAGTCATTAGCACTAGTACCGAAATTCACTTCTGTGGCGGGCAAAAAGCTTGTTAGTGGCGGGCATGGCTGCCCGTCACTAACGAAAGGTCATGGATAATCGTGGCCTTTTGGCGTGGCGGGCGGCCGTGCCCGCCGCGCAAAAAATAATGCCGTGGCGGGCAGGCTAACGCGCGCCCGCCACGCAAAAATCTTATCCGTGGCGGGGCGCGTTAGGCGCCCGCCCACGGTTAAGATTCTTTTGCGTGGCGGCGCGTTATGTTGCCCGCCACGCTTCAATTTTTAAAAAAAAATAAAATACTATATATATGTATATATATATATATATGTATATATATATATACACATATATACATATATATACATATATATACACATGTATCAATCCATACACACATATATATAACACAGACATGCATGTACTCTAATATACATCATATATACATATATATACATCGATTCATATAAACAAGTTTCACCGATCGATGGATCGATCCATTAGTTCATATCCAACAAGTACTAGTTTCAATTACAACATATCCGTACAAACATTGCGAGCTATATGTTGACTGGATGAAGATAGTCCTTAAGACCTAGCTCTTCCCATCTCCTTAGCGGCCCACACTCTATAGACAGCCCCAGCTCACTGTCCCGATTGAAGTACGGCTGTTCTTCGTGAACTACCATGTCTAGAACGAACTTGCAGATGTACGATATTTGTGCGCCTGAACCGCATCTCGTCGCTTGCATTTTGTATCAGCCCTGTGAACTTGTTCCTTGCGTCCTTGAGCTGTCGGTAGCTGGATTTGTACCTTTGCAGGCCGGAGGTACTCACGGGGAAGAATCCACACAAGTTTGATCCGTATGGTTGTTTGAGGCACCGCACACAATAAACCGGTGTTATTAGTAATATCGAAGCTATAGCTAGCTAGTCCTACTAAGAAAAATTATGTTTCATTTACGTACCGGGGAAATTTCGCTTGATTTTGAGTCTATCTCCATTGCGCTCCTTACCCTTACGGGATCGGCGATCCAAAGCAGTTCGAATCCTTCAAGTATTTCTTGTAAGCGCCGCGCGAAATGCACTATATTGTCAACGATATATGATATTCGACTCTAGTATATAATTGCATAAGGAGTTCATCGATCACTTACAATCTCAAGATTTTTTAGTGGCGGTAGCCGTGCGGGTTCGTGCCTCGTAGTGAGTCAAAGATAACGGCCCTCCGTCCCGAGGAAAGATCATGAAAGATCCAATGTCCTACCATCCCTATTCCATATTGGTAAGGCGCGAGAATACATCGAGGCCCATTTTCCTTGACCTTTTTCATCGCGATATGGCGTACTCTGCTACCTCCAACTTCTTAGCTCTTTCATTCTTATCCCGAGATCTTACGTCTTTCCTCGTCCGTCAAGTTGACCAGGTCGGGATGGTCGCGCTTAGCTTATAACCGACGATCTGTCTCTCACGGATGTGCCATGGAGAGAGGTAAAGAACACCCTTTGTTTAACAAGGATGCATCGGCGCACAACCTACAAGGACATGTGGATGTGGCATAGGTACCTTTGAAAGAAAGAATCTTTTTACGGATGCGGGGACATGTGCAAGTAAAATTGCGCTTACATCGTAAACAATGTGACTTGGGCGGCGTCAAGGTCTGTCGACGAAGTAGTCTCGACATGTCATCGAATGTGTCGAGAAGCTGGAGCTCGGTGTGGTAGTGGAAGCACTCCTTAGGAAGATGGACACTTTGAAGCTATACAATCCACGCTTTGTGCACTCCATGTACCATGCATGGAACTTTTCGAGTCTCGGTCCACCGGCATCGATGAAATTTGGGCCTTTGGGATCATGAACTTTCCAAACTTCGAGCGAGTAGGGGCATTGCGTCCGTGACAAACCCCTTATAAGGTGGGGATTTTGGCACGCAAAAGCGGCGGTACAAATGTTACCTAGGGTTGCGAAAAGGAGTAGCTAATAACTTATTACAACTCGTTGTTTCAGCGGTGCATACCTTTCGGATCGAATATCTATTTCTTTGGCCCTCACGGGTGGCGGGTGCCAGGTCTTTGCGACCTCCTCTTCATCGAATGTATTGCTTCTTCGATGCTGAGGGCATTTGCTAGGTCGGCTGCTTTACGCTTCCCGGCGCTTGAGGTGTTGTCCATTGGAGGCCTTGAGTGTAGGCGGGTGTCGGGCTCCTACTCGCCTCGGGACTTGCAGCGTGTTTTCGCCGGTTGCTTCCTCGTATATCGTGCGCTCCTCATGTGCGGCTCACGAGGTGTCGGCTCTGAGTTACCGGCGCTGAGGTGTCGGCTCTTGAATGTCGGCTCCTTAGGTGCGGTGATCGGGCGCCGCCTCCTTAGGCTCCTCGGTGTCGGCTCCTTCGTTGTAAATTTCTTTGAGGCTCGTCTTGTGCGGTTCCTTAGCGGGGGGGTACTGGAACCATGAGGGAGGTCGTTGCCTCCGCCCGTCCCCACCATCTTCATCATCATCGGAGGAGTCACCATAGGGGTCGGTGGCGTACTCGGGTCCACTTCGCTGTCTTCTTTGTTGGTAGGAAGGTGGAGTCAACGTCGACATATTCAGCTCAATGTCCACCTTCGACCACGGCCGCGCGGTGTAACCTGAGTAGCTCCTAGAGTGTTCACCTCGTTATGACGGGATAGTCCGGCTCCAGTCTTCATGTGACTCGCCACGAACCCAATCGCGACTTCAAAGACGTGCGGAGGGATCTCGCGTGCGCCGTACTCTTTGCAAGATCCGGGAGGAAATACCACCCCCTTGGCCACTACCTTTTTCTTGCCCAACCTGCCCATAGGTATCAACATATTGCATGGTGTCTCTTCGGTGATATCATCCACCGGGGTCTGTCGGTCAAGAAGCGAGAGAGGTGCTTTGGGGTTCTTTGGGGTGGGCAGCGGCATACCGGCGTTGCGGAACATACGCTTCGGACTTCGACCACACGGGGTCGTTGCTCATGAGGGCCTCTTTGATGGACTGTGTGATCATTTCTTTGCAAGGCCTCATCACGCCCTTCTGTCTCGAGACCCTCCTTGTACCTCGCCTTGTGTGATGCGGGCGACATCCGCCACGAGCCCACCGTCGCCCAACTCTTCACGGAGCTCATGCGGGCCGCGGCCGCGATGCTCGGGGGTTTCCCAAGGCGGCGTCGGCGGATCGTGTCCCCGGCGAATCTCGAGGGTCCCGGCCTGTTCTTAGCCGTAGTGGCCTCTATGACCTTCTTCTCGACCTCCTTCATCCGGGGCCGGCCTGCGGCTTCTTGGGCTTGTGGGCGTGGCGAAGTCCCGGGTCCTTTCATCACGGCCCTCATACGGATCCGGCTCTCCAGCTTCCTATCTTTTCCTTTCTTCCGCTTTGCCACGCCCGGCTTGTGTCGGCGTACCCAACACCGCCCAAGTAGTGGGGCGGTTTGTTCCGTTTTTGCTAGCTCGAGAGAACTTCGCTCTTCGCCTTTGCCGGGCGTGTTTAGCCTTTTGCGAGAACTCTTCCCATACTTCTTACGAGATCATGTTGTACTTGGTGAAGGGTAGGCGTCCTTTCTTGTAAAAGTCTGCGTTGAGCCTATACTTCGCCAAGGAGCTTCTTCTGCGAGGAAGTTTACATCTTTGCTCCACCTTTTCCATATCGGCTTTGGTGGATACGGAACCGTTGAAACCTCGCCAAACACCCATAACTTGTCGGTGTTGGGGGCGGCTTTTCGATCTTCGATAAGAATGGAGACCTTATCCTTCACGAAAACACGACACACGAGTCTTTGTGCCAGCGATGACCCGGGGAGGCGGCGGTGGCTCGCCTGCGGCCCCAACTCTTGAATGACAAGGACCTCATTGATCTTCTTACGCCTCCCACGGTCTCCCCTTCTCGCCCGGCTTGTCTCCCTTTGCTTTGCACGAAGAGGTGGCCGTGGGCGAAGGGGGGGGTTGTTGCTCGAATTTGCTTGTGGAGGGAGGCGGTGGCGGGCCGTTGACTGTACTTCCTTAACCCGGCGCTTCTTGCTTGGTGCCGTCCCTCGGGTTGAAATTAGGATCTTCTTCCTCCTCGGTACATTTCCTTCTACCCTTACACGGGCTATCACGAGGCTCGCTTGCGTACTGAGTAGTACAGTATTTGCCACTTCCATCGCTAGAGCTAGGCGACTCCCATTCAAATTTGAGGCTGTTCTTGTTCATTCGCCTTTTCAATTTGAGGTCATTCTTGTTCATTGCCATTTCAAGCTACAAATATATAGCTAGTGCTTTAGTACTATAGTATATAGGAGGAGTACACAAGCGTAATTCAAAATTGCGAGAAAGAGAGAAATAAAAAGATTGGCTCGAGATATAGCCCCCTTGTGATCACATCGCTTCTAAAGCGATTGCTTTGTACAAGCCGTCCTAGTTTAGAAGCTTCCAAATATAGGGGACATTTAATCATCAAAAGCATTTGCCTCGGCCCCAATAATTAAGTTCATTTCATTGCATATATGCCCTTTGCCTCAGCATTAATGGGTTCACATCATTGCATATATATCTCCAACAGCCAACAGAAAATAGGGAGCAGAGGTAAATTCAAACCAAGCCAATCAATTCAAACAAAAAGAGTAGTAGGCAGCATTGACAAATATATGGAATTAAGGGGAAAACCCATGACTAATCAGTTTAAACATGGACAGCAGTAGCTAAGGCAGCTAAGTATCATGGGCATATAGAATGAGACATTGTCCAAGTCTAGACAGTAATAGGGTACCAAATCGACCAAGGCAGCTAAGTCTCAAAGGCCAACATATGACAGTAGGGGGTCCAAAGGCCAACATATGACAGTAACTAACACACACATATATGCTCAATAAGAGATCAACAGCCAACAGCTAGCCAACAGCTTCCAATTAGCTAGCAATAGGATTAAACATTGACAGCACCATGACAATAGGTGCATGTAAAGTAGAAGTAGTCAACAGCCAACAGCCCCAACATATGGAATTAAGGGGAAAAACCACGAGTAGGTATCAGCCATGACAATAGGTGTCAGCCATGACAAAAATACAACAGTCCAACAGCCCCAATATGTTCAAGTGAGCTAAGGCATGTCAAAATTACAGAAAATCAGAGTACTAGCTACTAGCCATAACCAAATCAATAGCCAACATATATCCAACAGCTCAGTTTATCCAAATCAATAGCCAACAGGTTCACACAAATAAGCGTTTGTGTTAAGTAATTAGGCAGTGACAAATGCTCAGTCCAACATATATCCAAATTCAAAAATTGCTTAGGCCAACAACAGTCCAAAATAGAGGAAAAAAAGAGAGGATTGGGGCCAATCATATGCTCAGTTAATTTATCAAAATTCTATAGCATCACAGAAAGTGGCACATAATAAGCTCAGTTATTTGGTTTTAATTTGCATCACAGGCAGTGAGGTGGGCACAAAATTAAATAGTGGGTCATCACAGGCAGGCTCAAAAATCACAGAGATATCCAAAAATTCTATAGCAACACAGGCAATTGCATCCAACAGGGCACCACCATACCAGCATGGTACCACATGGAACCATTAAATTTCAAACCCGAGCTCGATGGAGTGGGAGAAGATGGAGGTAGTATCGACGTCCGGCGACCAAGGCACCACCGGAGAGAAGAACCAAGCGGGGGTGCGGCCGCGGGCGTCGGGAAAACGTGAGGCGAGGCACCACGGCAATGGCGCGGTGGCTCGAGCTAATTCCGGCGATAACCACCACGGCGCGGACGGACGATGGTGGCGGGGGCGGCGGAGGTGGGGTTCCGACGGAGCACCACCACGACCACCACCACGGCGCGGGCGAAGGATGGTGGCGGGCGGGCGGAGGTGGGGTTCGAAAGAGGCGAACACCACCACCCGAGCGGCCCGGGGCGGGGGCAGGGACGGGCGGTGACGCGGGGCCTAAGATCGGGGCGGGGGAGGGAGGACGGGCGTGGACCGGGACGACGAGGACGGGGGCGGAGGGAGGGCGGTGGGGGGGACGGGGCGGTGACGGTGGCGGACGGCGGGTGACGGTGGCGGCCCCAAGCTCGTGGTGGGCGGCGGATCTAGCGACGAAGCGCGTGGGCACCGAGGTCGGTGCGGCCCGGCGAGGTGCACGGCGGCGGCAGATCTGGCGCCGCGGCGGCGTTAGGGTTGGGGAAAAATCCGCAAAGCCGGTCGAATTGAGCGAGAGCCGAAGGACTTAGAGAATTTCAAGGATGGGGGTACTATTTATAGTGCGAGCCTTTTACGTGGCGGAGTAAGGATGCCCGCCACGGTGACTATTTTCAGAATAAATAGATAATTATTGTTATAAATTGTTATGAAATGGTTTTAAATTATTATAAATTGTTATAAATTGTTAAAAATGGTTATAAATTGTTATAAATTGTTATAAATTTTTATAAATTATTATAAAATGTTCTAAATTGTTATAAATTGTTAAAAATGGTTATAAATTGTTATAATTTTTTATAAAATGGTTAGGATGCCCGCCAAGCGTGTCAACTTTTCATTTTTCGAACTTTTCACGCCTCAAAATTTGAAATTTGAATTTTTACACATTGGGACGACATCTCGAAGTCCTAGGCGGCCAAGTTTCAAATAGTCATGAATACGGAAACTTCATAACTCATCAAGATCTATATTTCATATATAGGTAATTTTTGCGCACGAGAAATTGTTACAAACGTGTAGTTCAAAAACACAAGTCTCCCTTGTAGTTTTCGACACTCTGTGTGAGATATTTGTTTTTTGACTATTGTTTACATCGAGAATAACCGCAACTACATATCATTTTGGTGATGGTGCATTGGTGGTCTTCTTCTCGCCATCGGGCGGGTCCATGGCATCATTTTAGTCTTGTCGGGATTGATTACGTCCTCGGTGCCTTCATCTTTTTTGGAAAAATCGTAAAGAGCTTGAACTCATCATAGTTGTTGTATGTTTTGAGGACTCTGGACCCCATCGGCTCCCACGATCCATTTGCTTTCCTGCCACGACAATATGTCTATTTATGTTCTCAGCGTTCATGTAGTAGGCTACTTGTGCGACATCGATGCAAGCACCCACCGATCATCTTTGTACCGGACACTCACGAAGGTTCACGGTGGTGTTGACACCTCTTAAGCTATGTTTTTATATGTCAATTTGAGATATAATAAGGATATAAAAAGAATAGAATGCATAGAATAGGTGTTATCTTGATAAAGTTCCACGAGTTTTGGTGATTTATATCTTTTCGGGGACTTAAACAGGAAAACACCGGGGAAATTGAGAGAAAACCCCCATATAATAAGAAGATTTACGAGAGAAGAATTTCGATCCGAAAAGTGAACTAAAACATTCGAGAAGACACCGGAAGACCACGAGGAAAAGACGGCGAGGCAAGGCTTACCCGGCACGGCGCCGCCGAGGCCCCACCTTTAGCGGCCGCCGGTGGGTCCCACCTGTCGCCACCTCGGCTTCTTAGGTCGGTTACTAACCGCCTTTGAGGTTGTATCTACGCCGTTGTTGAAGTCGGTTTGATCCAAGGGCCGGCATTCATCCGCCGGGGACTATATAAGGAGGGTCCTACCTCGGCCTTAGGCATGAAAATCATTATTCATCATACTTTCGGCTTTCGATCATAGCTAGAGCCATACCTCTCTAATTAGAAGAGCTAGATCAAGTTGAGAGAGATTAGTAGAAAGTTGAGAGATAGATCAAAGAACTTGATTAGAGTTCTAGATACATTCTTGAGAGATAATTAGAAGAGTTGAGGAGAAGTAAGGAGAAGTGCCGGATCATCGGTGACTCTCTGGCGCTTGTACCTCTGGGATCAAAGGCTTCATTGCACTTGATCTTGAGACTTCTTTGGTGGAGCAACCTTATAGTTGAGTAAGTTTACTTATTTATATTTCTTTAGGTTTATGACTCATTAGAGTACTTTGATTCTTGTCGCTCTTGAATTGAAGTAGTTACCCCTAGTGTAAGCGTGGTGTTTAGACTAGATAACTCATAATTGCCCCCTACTGCCGGAGAGTGGTAGATCGTGGTAGTGGCAGTACCATTGAGTCCTTTGTATTCCACTTCCGTAGATAGGACTAGTAGGATCTAAGTCTTTGGGGAATAATAAGTTTTGGCCTTATTTTCCCTTGAGTACGATCCCCATTAAGGAATATCTATAAGCCTTACAAGAGTATAAACTAGACAGACCATAGAATTCTTCTCATCTTTTTATCTAAACTCTGTTCCTTCCTATTATCGAGGGGATTAGTTTTTGCCTCGGTATTCCCCACCATTCTCCCTGTGGATTCGATATTTAAACCCCACGGGTGAAGTGCTCATCGTTTACTGTTAAACTGAGACTATACAAATTTATAAATAATTACGTAGGATAACTTTTACCAACAAGCATTTCTGGCGCCGTTGCGGAGAACAGTTTCTTCGATTATCCGAGCTAAACTAAATCTTGTATCATATCATTAGTTTAGATTTTTTTTTTTTTTATCTTATCTTATCTTTTCTATCCAAATGGATATTACCCCTCTTTACAAAAATTTAGCATCCAACGGGCAAGCTTGTAGACTGTGCTATCATCTGAACCTATTCAAGCTAGATCCTATGAGTTTCACCCTAGGTTGATAGAGATGGTCCAAAACCATACTTTCTACGGAGAACTAGACGAAAATCCTTTTATTCATCTCCAAACTTTTGAGGAGACATGTAAATGCCTCCATATTGAAGGCATGTCCCTGAAACTATCCTTTGGACACTTTTTCCATTCTCTCACGAAAGGAAAAGCTGCCAATGGTACAATAGAAATAGAGAAAGAATGGGTGGCAATTGGGAAACTTGTTTAAGCGAGATTACGTCTTTGATTTCTTTCCCATGTCAAAACTAGTTAACTTTAGGCTCTCAATCCTATCCTCAAAAACAAAATCATGATGAATCTCACGAGTGCCTATTGGGAGCGATATGATCTTATTTCCAAATCCGGACCTAATCTCGCCATATCGGACCATGTTCTAATTCAACACTTCTATATTGGTGCGAATAGAAAATCTAGAAAATATCGAATACTTACGCGAATGGATCTTTCATTCACCTTTCACCCCCGAATGCATTGCTATCCTAAACAAAATAGTGGAGAACAAGGAGGATGATCCAACTGCAGGAAAATCTTTAAAAATAGAAGAAATTATAGAAGATGATAGATTAGCTAAATCCATTCCTATTCCAAATCCTTTACCAATTCCGGCTAATCCGGAACCTTTAGAAGAACCGGAGGTTACTTCAATCTCGACTTCTTATCCGATATCGAGGATGATCTCTTTTACAGATTATGGAAATACCTCGAAATATCAATTTACATCTCGGAAGAATAGATCATCACAATCTTATCCTTTAGATTCTTACGATTTGTTACATTTAAAAGGAACTCTGAAGAACTTGTCTCAATCATTAGTAGTGAATGGACAGAAGAATCGAGCTTTCCTCGATGTGATCCGTTTGGATTCACCTTACGTACCTATTATTTGCCAAATTGATAAAGATCCTTTCGATGCTCTTTACAATCCTATAGTGGGGATAAACATCATGGCATTATCCTTTGCTAAAAATCTTCTCAAAAATATGCCATTGAGTCCCACTACAAAATTGCTATTGACACTTTCGAGGACAAGTTATTTGAGTTGGGGAATCTTTTATGTCTTACCAATCAAGGTGAATAACATCATGGTACATCTCAGCTTCTATATCTTTTTGATATCATGGAGTTTGACCTTCCGATAGGACAACCAATAGAAAAGCTTACTTTTAAAGGACAACCCGGAGATTTAGATTTTCAACTAGACAAAAGATCTTCAATTCTCATTACCTATCATCCAAGCTATTCATGCTAAATCCGAGTCTTGTCGAACCAGATCCTATGGAGGAAGTAAAAGAGGCCTTTGTAGAATATTTTGTGGAATCAATCAAGAAGATGATTCAGAATTTTTTATTGAAGAAGAGGATGAAAATCCTACTACTTGAACCTTTAGATGAATTTGAGAATCCACCTAGACCTCCTATTGAACTTAAACCTTTACCACGGGCCTCACTTATGCTTTCCTAAATCAAGATTCGAGTCTCCAGTGATCATAAATGATAAACTTACACCGGATCGGACTCTTAGGCCGATAAGCTGTCTTAGAAAAACATCGCAAACCTTAGGCTACGCTTTTCGATGATTTGAAAGGAATTAGTCCTCGCTCTTTGCACTCATCGTATTCCCTCTGAGATCGGATATACCCCCATCTATAGAACCCCAAAGAAGACTCAATAATGCGATGAGAGATGTAGTTAAGAAGGAAGTTCTTAAGTTATTACACTTGTAGGGATTATATATCATGGTGTGCCACATAGCGAGTGGGTAAGCCCCTGTTCAAGTTGTGCCTAAGAAGGGAGGCATGGCGGTTGTTAAGAATGATAAGAATGAGTTGATTCCTCAAAGAACTTTTACAGGATGGAGAATGTGCATAGATTATAGAAAGTTAAATAAAGCCACAAGGAAAGATCATTTTCCTTTGCCTTTCATTGATGAAATGGTAGAAAGATTGGCAAAGCATTCTTACTTTTGTTTCCTTGATGGATATTACGGGTACCACCAAATCCCAATCCATCCTAGTGATCAAAGCAAAACTACTTTTACATGCCCATATGGAACTTATGCTTATAGAAGAATGTCTTTTGGGTTATGTAATGCACCACGCTTCTTTTCAAAGATGTATGATGTCTATATTTTCTGAAATGATTAAAGAGATTATGGAAGTTTTCATGGATGATTTTTCTGTTTATGGAAAAACTTTTTTTGATGATTGTCTAGAAAATTTAGATAGAGTTTTGCAAAGATGTGAGGAAAAGCACTTAGTCCTTAATTGGGAAAAATGTCATTTTATGGTTAGAGAAGGAATAGTGCTTGGTCATCTTATTTCGTAAAAGGGAATAGAGGTTGATAAGGCAAAAATAGAAGTTATAGAACAGTTACCTCCCCCTTGTTAATGTTAAAGGGATACGAAGTTTTTTTCTAGGCCATCTTTGGTTTTTATCGTAGATTTATAAAAGATTTTTCAGCATATTGCTAGACCACTTACCAGCTTGTTAGCCAAAGATGTTCCCTTTGTTTTTGATGATGCTTGTCTTAAAGCTTTTGAAAGTTTGAAAAAGGCTCTTATTTACGCACCAATTATTCAACCCCCGATTGGTCTTTGTCTTTTGAAATTATGTGTGATGCAAGTGATTATGTTGTGAGGGCAGTATTAGGACAAACTAAAGACAAGAAACATCATGCTATTGCTTATGCTAGTAAAACTTTGATTTGGACCACAACTTAATTATGCTACTCTTGAAAAAAGAGTTGCTAGCAAGTTGTTTATGCTATAGATAAATTTAGATCTTACTTGGTAGGAGCTAAAGTAATTGTTTATCTTGATCATCTTTGCTTTGAAATATTTGCTTACCAAGAAAGATGCTAAACCTCGTTTGATAAGATGGATTTTGTTACTCCAAGAGTTTGATTTAGAAATTAAAGATAAGAAAGGAGTAGAAAATTCATTTAACGATCATTTATCTAGAATGAATTTTGAGAAAAACCAAATGAATTGCCTATTAATGACTCACTTAGGGACGATATGTTTTATCGGATAACCCATACCGATCCACGGTATGCGGATCTTGTTAATTTTATGGTTGCGGGATATGTAGCACCAAGGGCGGATAAGAAGAAGCTTATTTATGAAAGTCGTCACCACTTATGGGATGATCCATACCTCTTGAGTATGTCCGATGGACTACTCGAGAAGATGTGTGCCAACGAGAAGAAGGATTGCGAGATTATTGAAAGATGTCACTCATCACCATATGGAGGTCATTATGGGGCATTCGAGAACACATGTAAAGATTTGGCAAGCGGGATTTTTCTAGCCAACCATGTATCAAGACACAAAAGATTTTATCCAGAAGATGTGGAGCTTGTCGGAGGCACGGAAATATAAATGCAAGAGATGCTATGCCTCTAACAACCAATCTCGGTCGAGCTTTTTTTTGATGTCCGGGGAATTGATTACATGTGACCATTTCAAAATCTGGAGTCATATGAATATATCTTAGTAGCGATGGATTATGTTTCAAAATGGGTAGAAGCTATACCATGTAAGAATGCGAGATGGTAAAAGTTCAATCAAGATGTTTGAAGAAATTATATTCCCAAGATTTGGAGTACCTCGAATGGTAATTAGTGACGGAGGAAGCCACTTCATTGATAAGAAATTCGACATTATTTATCAAGGCATGGAGTTCGTCAAAATATTGCTACTGACTTACCACCCTCAAACAAGTGGGCAGCGAAACTTCAAATAAAGCAGATCAAGAATATCTTGCGAGAAGACAGTTGAAGAAATGGGAACTAAATGGAAGGAAAGACTTCCGGAAGCACTATGGGCGTCTGGGGACAAGCATACAAGACACCAATTGGAATGACACCTTATCAACTTGTTTATGGAAAGACACGTCATTTGCACGTAGAGCGGCTAGAGTTCAAAGCTCCTTTGGGCAATCAAGAGATGGAATATGAATCTCGATGCTTCAGAATTCAAAGGAAGATGCAAGCTGTTAGAATTAGAAGAATGAGAGAAAGCTTATCATAATGCCAAGATTTATAAAGAAAGAACCAAGAGATGGCATGACAAGAGGATAAAGATAAAAACTTTCACCCAGGAGAGATCGGGTATTACTCTTTAATTCGGGGGTAAAATTATTCGGGCATGGAAAACTTCGGAGTAAATGGGAAGGACCTTTCAAGGTAGTAAATTCATCATCACATGGAGCAGTCACTCTTCAAGACTCGAAGGTAAGTTATTCAAGGTAAATGGCCAACGTCTTAAAATTTTCTATGAGCACGATAAGCCTGATGAAATAAATAAATTAAATGAATTAGATGAGGTTTATTTTATGATTTATCCTTCTCAAGATGATTGATTTTCGTAGAACTTGTTTTTATGGGCCAAAAATATAAGTATTACATTTAGAATAAATATAATAGGCTACGAAAAAGGGGCGCGATGCGGTGCAACTAGGCAGCGGCGGCGGCCCATTGGGCTTTGGTGACCGCCGACCCCCTACACCCCCCCTCTTCCTCATTCTTTTCGGGAACACTATAGAACCAAGCCTGTTGTAATGACGTACATTCTGGAGTTATTTAATAGGACCATACTGTGAGCCTTGATATCCTATCCTATACATCTTACCTATATAAACAAGTCCCATCTAATTTTCTCATCTCATCTCATCTAATCTCATCATCCTCCAAGACCGAAGGCTAGTAGTTTCAACATGAAGAACAATGAGACTCGAATGGTGGTTTATGATCCCGCTAAAGCAGCAGCCAACTCAGCTCAAGCATCCAATTCCAAAGCTTTAGTTCCTTATGAGCCTAAGCCTTTAGCTATGATTCCTCCACCACCATCAAAGCCTATGCATGGGCAATCTTATACTCAGAAGTTACTAGCTGCACGCCATGACATTGCTATGAAAAAGAAGATCCCAATCCCAGAAGGCACGAAGTTGAGCACCCCAAGACAGAATGAGATGATCACTGATGTGAGTACGACAAGTTTGGAAATATTAGGAAAAGCACATACACCGATGCCCGTCTTGTTCTCAATGGGGTGCGTGCTAATCCTAGTCAAGTTCGCTTTGTTGAGCCAAGGGAGGCAGCTGAACGATGCCTCGAGAAAGGAAGGATGACTATGGCGGAGCTTTGTGTAGAACACTTCCATCTGAAGAACTTCATGAATACTCGGCATGATACTTTCTTTGTATCAAGCTAATATATAGATGAATTAGAGAAGAAGAATGCGAGAATTAGAAAGGAAACACACAGCGGTAGTGACGAAGATGGGAGTGCTTGAGCATATATTAAATAAATTTACTAAGAATATGTAATGAGCTCAAGTTTATAAGAGCACTAGTCAAGTCTTTATCTAGTTATCTATTGAGTTAGTCTTTACTTTTGAATTAAATTAGAGTTTGAGTCAAGTTTTGAGTCTCTATTATATTATAATGAATAAAGAAAGTGCTCTTATTTTATCATAAGTTTTTAATTTGATTTTCTCAGTTATTATTTTCTATATTATTGTATATGTTTTTCTTGTCTCCACCATGTTTTTGAATAAAGGATAATAAAAGACAAGTGTGGGGAGACGATGCGGACAACAAGAACAACGGCCCGAACACGAAAAGCAAAGCAAAACAACGAACACGAGCGATGATCCAACACGGCGAAAATCAGGCCAAGGAGCGTGAGCTCGGCGGCCGCCGGGGAAGCCATTAATGGCGACCGCCGGGGCCATCTCCTCCTCTCGTCTCCGATTTCTTCACTCCTTGGTTTGATCTACGAACTTTGATTTAGTTCATATTTTGGTTTTCGTTACATCGTCGGTTTGAAGCTCTTTTGTTTTGCTAAGTAAATAAAGAAGAATAAAATGAATTGATATGCTTTGCTTTAGAGATAAGTTTACATGATGCTTTTTCATTGTTAGAATAATTTTCTTTGAAAGAATAAGATGCTACAAGATCCAAGTTGTTTAAGTTGTTGTGAAATTTGAGATAGAAGTTTGATGAGAGCTTAATTCTTGATATCTTTTCTCTTTGGAGAATTTATTTGAAAATATTAAAATTAATAGCTTCACTTCATCTCTGTCAATATGTTATATCCTATTACAGCCATGCTATGATTATTAAAACCAGCAAATAAGCTATTTGCTTTGTATTGAGCTTTGTCAAAATATTGTGACTCGAGTTGAGAAACTTATCTTAAGATCAAGAAACACGTACACTTGTTTTTATTTATTTATTTGCTCAATTGTTGATCTCTCTAAAAATAATAAATAATTTTTGTACAGCAAGCATGGGCTATGCAAAATTATATGCTTAAAAAAAAAAAAAAGAAAGGGAGATGAAAAATGGACAAAAGTCCTACGAGGCGAGTAGAGCCTACCTCCCTAAAAAAAAGAGATGAAAAATGAACAAGTGTTCGAGGGCGAGAAGAGCCCACATCTCTAAAAATAAAGATGAATAATGGACAAGTGTCCGAGGGTGTGAGAACCCACATCTTTATAAGAGAGAAAATAATAGACAAAAGTGCGGGGACGTATGAGTCCACCTCTCTAAAAAATAAGAAAAAATAAATAAAAGATAGCCCATGAACTTGTTTGCAAAAATATTTATTTTAAAAAGAGAGGAATAAAAGAAAAAGGAGCATAGTAGAATTAGCCTACACCATGCACATCTTGATCTTAAAGAATGTTTTTCCTTGATTACAATTTTTGATATTGCGAGATACATACAAAGTAAATATGATATATATTATCCAATCCACGAAACCCCAGATCTGACTTTATTAGAAGTATATATTTTATTTACATATGCTGTGTGAGGATCCGAAATACCACATATATATATATAATTTTTTGAGTGACTTGAGAGTATCACAGAAGAAAGAAAGTAAGCTATGTTTTCTTTTCAAAAATCATTGCAAAAGCTCCATCCGATTTGATTGAAGGAATAAAGTACTCGATATCAACTGTCTTGTTTCTCAATTACTTAAAGTTCTTGGCATAATAAAATAAAAGTGTGACTATATTTTTATTCTATGCTTGCTTTGCTTGTCTTATACCTTTATTATAACCATCCTTTTATCGAGGCAGTAAAAGCCTAAGTGTGGGGAGCTTGTTGACACCTCTTAAGCTATGTTTTTATATGTCAATTTGAGATATAATAAGGATATAAAAAGAATAGAATGCATAGAATAGGTGTTATCTTGATAAAGTTCCACGAGTTTTGGTGATTTATATCTTTTCGAGGGACTTAACGGGGAAAAAACGGGAAATTGAGAGAAAACCCCCATATAATAAGAAGATTTACGGAGAAGAATTTCGATCCGAAAAGTGAACTAAAACATTCCGGAAGACACTAGAAGACATAGGAAAAAGAGACGGCAGGCAAGGCTTACCACGGCTTTGGCGCCGCCGAGCCCCCCCAGCGGCGCGTAGGTGGGTCCCCCTCGTCGACCTCGGCTTCTTAGGTCGGTTACTAACCGCCTTTGAGGTTGTATCTCGCCGTTGTTGAAGTCGGTTTGATCCAAGGGGCGGCATTCATCCGCCCGGGACTATATAAGGAGGGTCCTACCTCGGCCTTAGGCATGAAAATCATTATTCATCATACTCATTTCGATCATAGCTAGAGCCATACCTCTCTAATTAGAAGAGCTAGATCAAGTTGAGAGAGATTAGTAGAAAGTTGAGAGATAGATCAAAGAACTTGATTAGAGTTCTAGATCTGTTCTTGAGAGATAATTAGAAGAGTTGAGGAGAAGTAAGGAGAAGTCTTGGGATCTGTCGATGACTCTTTGCGCTTGTACCTCTCGGGATCAAAGGCTTCATTGCACTTGATCTTGAGACTTCTTTGGTGGAGCAACCTTATAGTTGAGTAAGTTTACTTATTTATATTTCTTTCGGTTTATGACTCATTAGAGTACTTTGATTCTTGTCGCTCTTGAATTGAAGTAGTTACCCCTAGTGTAAAGCGTGGTGTTTAGACTAGATAACTCATAATTGCCCCCTACTGTAGGAGAGTGGTAGATCGTGGTAGTGACAAGTACCATTGAGTCCTTTGTATTCCACTTCCGTAGATAGGACTAGTAGGATCTAAGTCCGGGGAATAATAAGTTTTGGCCTTATTTTCCCTTGAGTACGATCCCCATTAAGGAATATCTATAAGCCTTACAAGAGTATAAACTAGGCGACCATAGAATTCTTCTCATCTTTTTATCACGAACTCCTGTTCCTTCCTATTATCTCGGGGATTAGTTTTTGCCTCGGTATTCCCACACCATTCTTCCTGTGGATTCGATATTTAAACCCCACGGGTGAAGTGCTCATCGTTTTACGTTCGCTTGCGAGACTATACAAATTTATAAATAATTACGTAGGATAACTTTTACCAAGCGGTGGTTAGCCCAAAATCGTCCACTAGGCGCGAAGGCTTGACCCCGGCAACGGAAAACGGTTTTTGTAGGTTACCGCCGTAGTCAAGTTCCCATATTTCTTCGACTTGTGCGAAGCATGTCATCTTCTCCCATCCGCGCTGTTCTGCCCTCATATCGAACACCGCTGTTCGTGATGCACTCTTCTTGTCCTTTTCTTTTGTGTGGAACACTGTACCAGTTGACATCATATCCTTGCCACGTGGTCACTGCATGGGCCGGCCACGACACAAGCTTCTTCACAGTCTCGCATCATCTCACGGGGAATGTTACGCTTTTGGAGCCACTTTGGAGGAAAGTGCTCTTGTGTTCCTTCTCTACCCAATCCTTCGGATAGTTCTTGCACTTGCTACTTGCACGGCGAAGCTCTTTGACGTGCTTTTTCACGTATCGTCCATGATCACCAATTGATGAAGGATCTTTGTAGTGGCGTCTAGCACTTTGTCCCTATGTATGTCGGTGCGTGCTTTTCGGCCCGCGCACCCCATCCCCGAGGTTCTTCCTTCATGTTGATGCCTTTGGAAGCCCAATAGCCCTCCCATCTTTTATGTACTTCACACACCGGTTCACGGCCTCGGCTTGTGTATGCCTCGATCATAGAGCCCTGCGGGTAGCGGTTATGATTGAATCGATTGAGGGTAGACATTAGTCGCTCAGTGGTCCACATCGCTTTGTAGGTACACGGGTCCCGGCTGTTCTATCGATCAACCATGTGCATCATCGGGTGTGGCATAATGTCGAAGAACGACGGTGGGAAACACATCTCTATCGGCACATTGTTTCGCGATGAACTCTTTCGGTAGCGAGGCGGTCTGCTTTGGCAATTACCTTACGGTTGATTTGGTTAAAGAAGTATGAAATCCTTGTGACCACCATCTTCACGTATTTTGGACGAACAGCTTTGATCACAATTGGAAGGAACACCGTCGGCATGATGTGAGCATCGTGCGTTGAAGTTCGTCATTGTGAGGTCTTTCATGGATACCGGACTCTTGATGTTGGAAAGAAACCCGTCGGTACCTTGATACCCCGCATCAACCGACACATAGCCAACTTCGTCTCTCGTTAGGTTGTAGGCCGCGCACAGGAGTTCGACTTTACCGTTCGGGAAGCCGTGTAGCGTGAATTTCGGTCGGATGCCCATGTCAACAAGATCTGACGTGACTTCACACCATCCGCCGTCTTGGTCTTGATATCCATCGGGGAGACCTATCGTGCTTTCGAAGACATTTTCTCAAGGTGCATCGATTGATCGCGTGGGGTGTATGCATTATCTTCGGTACTTTAGATACTTGAAGAAGATTGACTTCTTCTTGAAAGGAACGGTTTGGCGCGCTTCTTCCTCCAGTTTATCCCTCTTCGCTTCTTTGTCTTGGAGGTGCCGTCTTCCTTATCATCGTCTTTCTTCTTCTTCTTCTTTCCAAACTCGCACTCAAGTCCTTCACCATGTCAAACACCTTCGGACCATAACTAGTCGGTCGGGTGAGGTTTCGACTTCGCCCTTGTTGTCAAAGTACACATTCATTTTGCATCTCCGTACCTATGCTTGCTGCGGAAGGAAGCGTCGTGTGTTCCATGTACACGGTTTTGGTGGATCCCTTCGGGTAAGTGGAGCGAGGTTTCTTCGATGCAAGCTACACGGCGGTCTTCCTTTAATCTGCCCGATAATGAAAACAGGCGGGGTAATCGGTGATGGTGACAAAGATGATGGCGCGAAGAGTGAACTTCTCCTTGCGATGCGCATCAAACATCTTGACCCCATCATCAAAGCGGTACCTCCATCTCCTCCATGAGCGGCTCCGGGAACACATCTATATCGTTCTTGCGGGCTGCCGGTCAGAAATGAGCATGGTCGACAAAACATACCTGCGCTTTTTTGACAAAGATGTGGAGGTAGATTGTACATGGTGAGGGCGACCCGCCCGCGTCTTTGTGCGTCTTTGCTGCTCAGGTCACGAATGGGTTCATTCCGTCGGTACTCAATGCGAACCGAGCGTTCTGGGCTCCTCTGCAAAGTCGGGGTAGGCGGCATCGAAGTCTTGCCACCAGCATCCGAAGGGTGCCGTAGATTCCGTCATCCTTCACACGATCGCTAGATGCATGCCCGTCATGTGCTTAGCATCCTCGGGGTTCCCATAGAGAGCCATGGCGTCGATGGCCGGAAAGGTACCACATTGGACAATATTTGGGCGTTTCCTCTGCGTGTAACCTTCCTCTTCCTCGTCCTGCGTTGACATGATCTTCTTAGCGGCGCCTTTGGTTTTCTTCGCCCCCTTCTTCTTCTTTTCGCCCGTCCTGTTTCCTCATCGGCGTCATCGTCCCGCGACATCCGGCATTCGCTTGTATCGACTAAGCGCCCACGGTGCGGACAAGCGGTCAAATTCGTCTTGTCGCCCGATATAGGATCACGATGGTTGGGGCGGGGCATCGAACTTCTTCACTTTCGCCGCCCTTTGGGCGGATCAACTTCTTAGCGCGATACGTGCTAGCGGAACCTTTGTTAGGCGATGGATACGTGGAGGCGGGTAACTACGAGCTCATTGAAGCTAGTGTCGGACCAGCCATGGCGAGACTTCAACATCGGCAAGTTCGGGGGGTAAAACTCGGCGCCGTGCAACCCTCAGGACTGTCTTTGTAGAGAGGATCAACTGCTGCTGCTTCATCTGTTTGAAGTTTTTCCAACCATCTCGGGCACCCAAGCGGAGAATGTCGACCTCAGAGTCGGTTGACCAAATCTTCAAAAACCGGACATCCTCAGGCTCTGCGTCATAGGATTCTCCCTTTCGCCGTCCCCTCCACCACCACCACCGTCATCGTCGTCATCGTCGGCGTCGGCCGTGGTTTCGAACAAATCGATGGAATTGGACCAGGTTTGCTGGACTTTTCACGGTTTTTTGCATCGGTAGGGGAATTACTGTCTTGGATCGATCGGTGGATCGAAGGGTGGAACTTCTTCCCGTTTAAAGTCGGACCAAATAGTCAGCGGCGAAGTCATTCATGATTAGGTGAGATCGCTTACGGCGATGTCGAGGAATGCTTTCAGATTCTTGCATTTTGCGCCGCGGACGGATGATCGGGCTCGCTGAATTATCTCATTTGTTAAACCCGCTCGAAAGCAACAAATTTCTTCACCTCATCAAAGTATTCGTCATCAACCCTCTTCATCTCATACATCCGGTGGGCTCGGTGCCTCTCCATCTGATCGATCCCTGCTCTTCCAAAAAGCTTAATTAGTGCCGTTACATAGTACTCAAACCAAAAAAAAAAGGAGAAGAAGTCCCACCATAGATCTAGATCTAGAGAAAGGCGTTTTTTCTCTCTCCTCCAAAACCAAAAAGATGAAGTTGCACGAGGAGATCTAGATCTAGAGAAAGGCAATTTTCTATCTCCTCCAAAAAAAAAAAAAAGTCCCACCATAGATCTAGATCTAGAAAAGGCAGTTTCTCTCTCCTCATGTGTCTCTAGATTTAGAGAGGGATGAAAAGAGGGAAAAGAAAGATCAAAAGAGGCATTAGCCGACCAATTAGTGTCTTCTCCTCCACCAAATCAAAGCCAAAACACTCAAATCAAAGTTTTTGTCGGTTTTTGGATCAAAACCTCCCCACAAGAGTTGGAAGAGGAAGTTCGTGGGAAGATGAAGGCGGCCGTCCAGTTTTTATAGGCTGCGGCCTTTTGCGTGGCGGGCGCCCCTAACATGCCCGCCACGCAAAAAGCGAGGCAGCGTGGCGGGGCGCCGCAGCGCGCCCGCCCGCGGTTAAGATCTTTTCGTGGCGGGCGCGTTGCGGCGCCCGCCCGCATAAAAGATCATACAGCAGCGCCCGCCACGTAAAAGCGGCCCCGGCGGCCGGGGGCGGATCTTTTCCGTGGCGGGTTCAAATTGCGCCCGCCACGGAAAAGATCCGGCCTATTGCTCGGAAAATCAAATCGGTACTAGTGTAGAGTGCCCATGCATTTAGTTTTCTTGATGTTTACCGCTGCTATTTTGCTTAAGGCCTCAAAGTAGCCTATTTTACATTTGACTAATTGTACCAGGTGAGATTATCTTTCTTTGCACATGCTAAACAGCTCATGCGCTTTTGTACGTTGATCAAAGAAATGAGCTGTTGGATCCTATTAAAACTGTGCATAACCTGTGTTTCCTCGAAAAAACGCGCTAGCACTACAAGATAGATGCTGGCCGGTTCAATGTGTTGTCGACAGACCATTGCTCCAAACAGAGGGGTCCCAATGTTGTGCCTTCTTGTGTTAGAAAGTCAATGGAGTTCTGAATCTTACAACGCCAGGCGTTATAGACTGCGGGCGGCCAGATCTCGCGCGCGAACGCGCGCGCTATGGACTAGTCTACATATATATATAGCAACTAAAGACAGACCCAGAGGCCACAAGTGAAAAGGCACTAAAAATCTACAATGGAACTTGAAAAAAAATAAGTACACATGAGTTTACTAATAGAAGAATCACCAGAATAAGCCATATAAAACAGCAGAAAACTTGTGTCAGCTCTGATAAATAAAACATCATGGCCCCTGGCCCCATGTGGCATAGGATCAGGTGAACAGAGTTAATCTCCAGAAGTTCATTCAGGAGGAAATAACCATGTTGAATTTATCATGCCATCTGGTCCCCAAAGTTTGTTGTCCGGTATGTCTGCAGCAAATGGTGCTATAGTGCCATCTTTCATGTTGTACACAAATCGTTGGAGGTGATCCAAAAAGAAGGCATAGATAAGATCACCTTGACCTCCACCATAAGGACACGAACGGAATGACTTGCTGCTGCCTGGGCTGATGAAGATGGAGTCGCCATCCAAGCTCTCAATCTCAGTTAACCTTACAGGGTTTGTGCTCAAGTCTGCCTCAAATACTCTAACCTCAACAAAGCCTTTCCGAAATTCATCATTTCGATGATGACATATCTCAACAATTACTAATTTTCCACGCCACTCTACTGCGCACCAAATGTTCTTCCAACCGCTGTCACTAGCCTCTGGCATTTCAATTGCACAACATTCGACATGAGAAACCATCAAGCCACTGGTGTCATCAGGGATCTCAAAGGCCAAGAGGTCTGCGGTGACTTCACCGAACCTGAGCATGAATAGCTTCCCTGGCAGAAGACAATATCAATGAGATCAGGAGTCCAGCCACCATCACACACGCACCACGACTTCATCCCAGGCGGCAAAAAGAGCAAGCTTAGCGGCACTCTTGAACTTCGGAGATGGCAGCGACGATACATTTGGAACCGGAGTCCGGTGAGGCGGATAAGATGACCTTGCTGAATGACATGACGCGCGCGCAGGGTTGATCGCGCCAACTCACCACACCAGAGCCATTGATGATGGGGGAGACGCGCTGACGGTATCGGCCAAGCGTGCAGGCCCTGAACGACCTGAAGGAGGAGGAGGAGCCTTATGACATCCTGGGAGAAAGCGTTCATCGGGGAAGCACCGGAGGTCGCCAAAGTAACGACTCTTGTTGAGCTTCACGCCCACGAGCCACCCCTCAACGAGCCCACGCATGGCGCACGGAGCCAGACCATGCCGTCGTCTCCCTCTCGGCAGCGGGACGCGGGGCGGTGACACGCGCTCATCATGGTCCCTTCAGAGCCAAATCTGCAGAACGAGAAGTCGACATCACCAGCGAGAGGCAGGCACGGCGCCCGGAGCTGGCCGTGGATCTTGCGCCACGGCGGCGCCACCCAGCGCGCAGCGGGCGCAGCCTGGTGCGGTCCTCAAAGAGGGCGAGGCGACCGTACCGCGACGCCGGAGGATGTCCGCTGGCAGGTCCGCCCACGGCCGGTGCTGCGGATCCTGCGCCTCGTCGAGCCTTCGCGATGAGTCCGAACGAGGGACGCGCCGTCGAACACCTGTAACGCACCGCCAACGCCGCCCGGCGACGGGGCGACCTGGCACCGTTTGCGGGCGCAGCGGTAGAGACGGCGTCACGTGTTTGATCAGCGGAGGTTTCTGTGCCGAGTCCATGGCTGCCGAGCTCCTCGCGCGGGGAGGAGAGTATTGCTTCGCCGCCCGGATATTTGTTTAGGGCTCCTCGCGACCTCGACTCGCTTTTACGAGATTTTTGTCCTTCCAAAGAGCCCAGGTCATTTACGTTTTTTAAAAAAAAAAAATTAATACTGGTTGATCAAATTGTGACACGTGGGATACTGGGATTGGTGGGGTCAGAACACAACTTTTAAGCCGGTTGCAAGTTTAAAAATGCTATTAGAAAATAATTTGTTAAAAATGGGGTGGATCTCTACTTTTCTTTTTCTTGGGACAAAATCGAATTTTATTTCGAAAAGATCCCAATCAGATTGATTAGGTCAACAATGCACCCAAGCCCTTGCCACCACCAAATCATGAATTAGTATTTCAAATTCTTATGCTCACAAGATGTTTAAGGACAGCGACACTGTCTTCAAAGTACAACTTTGACTCCTTTTTATAAAAATATTTATTGGCAAGTTATGTATGAATACTTTTATGAAAGTAATTTTTAAGAGAAATCTATTATGTGATTTTTATATTTTCAAACTCAACATTTATGTTGTCAATGTTTAACTCAAACTTTTCTAAAACAACCTTTAACAACGGAGGGAGTAGTACGTGCCAAGCTGCCGAAACACCATATTATTTGGACAATTAAATCAGGGCTATTTAATTATCTCTTACAACTTACCAATGGTGCCACGGTAGATGCTGGGTCATTGTTGAAGTAAGACTCCACACACCTGGTAGAGTCGCGACGCTAGCCAACGGCACCCCGCCTCACGGAGAAGAGTCTTGACCCGGCTTCTACGAGACTTGACCTTCCAAAAAATCCCTAGTTGGTCGCACAATCAGTTCAATTTGTACCAAGGTATTTTTGTCAACGTAAATGACAGTTGTTCTGCCTTTTTATTAAGAAGGAATAGAATATGTACATAGAAGTTTCAAAACAAAAGGGGGGTTCCTAAATCCAACAAAACTGAATTAAAATTATGGATCCGCCTGTAGAGCTAATTCAGCCGCTGAAGATCACCCCTGATGGTCTCCAGAAGTTCTTCTTGCGAGCGTGCCTTGTTGTCGAAAACCAGCCGACACCGTTCCTTCCATAAGTTCCAAAGCGGCGTATGTTACGAGAGTTTCTCGCTTCTTGTCATTGCTTTGATTTGGGGATTTTATTAACTGTGCCACCAGTCACTAATGTTGCGGGCGGCTGATTACTAGTCCTTGTTCTCTGCTCCATGTTTGTACCTTTCGCCATAGGCCTTTAGCAGAAGTACAGTTCGTAATCATGTGCAAATGTGTTTCTTGCCTGCAGCGACACAGCGTGCATATTGGGTTTGCCTGACCGCCTTGCTTGATAATTCAGTCTGCCATCATCAGTTTGCATTGAAGCAACAACCAAACGAAGAAATGATATTTTGGCTCTACCTTCATCTTCCATACCCTGCTCCAATTTTGGTCTGGGTAACTTCCTAGCGATTGAGCATTGTACGCTGACCAAGCTGAATACTGGCCAGAAGCCTCGAACCGCCAAGAGATGGTATTATCATGTTCCTGTAACTGGACCAACTGAATGAGACTCCATAGCTACACAAATTGCCTCAATTGTTCCTCTGTACCCATGTGTTAACACTGCTTAATTAACGACATCACTAATATAGCAATGGCGCCAAAGATGACAAACACTATAAAAGCAATGACCCCAAACAGTCTTTGGTATTATGGAAATTAATAAGCCATTATGAAACTAGTCAAAAGGGTATCCATAATTCTAGTAAGATAGGTTGTCAGTCCATCTCATGCAATTAGAAAGTATATTATGGCATAAAATAACACGACTAGGCAAAAAAATAAGATAAGGTAATAAGAATATAGAACAAGGCTGCAAGCGGACAAAATAATAAATACCATTATAGCATTTTCTCTAAGAGTATCCTAGAGTATCGAATCCACAAGGAAGGCATCTATAACTAAATATGCATAGCACTAATAATGTCCTTATGTATGGAATAGCTATAACCAATAATGAATAATACTTCTACTCAACAACAGGGTTAATGTCACATAAAATAATGAGTGAAATGCATCGCGGGCACCTGAACTTGCAGCGCTGTGCCAAATAGGTCCATGAATTTAGAAACCGGACATCTAGCCCCTCGAACTTGTGAACCCGTTCACCCCAGGTCCAAACCGGTTTTGCACGGACCTTTGTAGCGATGATGATGTCGACGACATCAACACTCCTTTTTAATTTGTGAAATTGATATCTTTTTATTCGAGCTCCAAATATAGCAAATAATATATCAATTTTGATCATCTCGGCAGGCTCTTTGCAATAGTGTACTCCGTTTTTTTATTTGAGATAGTTTTATTTCATGTAAATTAAATATTTCCATAGAAGTGATATATTATTCTCACTTGTTTTATATAAATATTTAATTTTAGAAATTCCACGAAGCACGGCGGTCCTGAATATTTACGGACCTAAAACAATGGTAAAATTTTGGGCCTTTTTATATAAACATGATAATCTCTGTATTCTTGGTATATATGCACACATATATCAAATGGTTATCCGAGAGCTTTGCGGTGACATGGTCAATATCAATGACATAGTCTGCTAATATTTAGAGAAACAAGTATTCACTACAATTGGAGTGCGGTGTGCGGATGATCGTCGGCTCGCCCTAAGCGAAGCTGCAGATGAGTAGAGTGCGTGTGGTTAGGCGTCGTGGCGGCCGGCGGGTCGCTGTGTCGCGCTATTGCGGTGTGCGAGATGATCGTCGGCTCGCCCTAACCGGAGAAGTTGCCCTTTTCATCTCAATCGGACAAATCGCCTACTTGTGTTCCGTGATCGAATAAATTATTCCTTGTTTTATAGAAATATTTAATTTTATACGAAATAAAACTATCTTAAATAACAAAACGGAGTACACCATTGCAAAGATCTCGACGAGGCGATCAAAATTGATATATTATTTGCTATATTTGGAGCTCGAATAAAAAGATATCAATTTCGTAAAAAAAAGAGTGTTGATGTTATCGGCTGACATCATCGTCGCTACGGTGTCCATGCAAAACCGCCATGTAAAACCGGTTTGGACCTGGAGTGAACGAGTTCGCAAGTTCGTGGGGGCTAGATGTGCGGTTTCTAAGTTCATGGACCTATTTGACACGTGCTGCAAGTTCAGGTACCAGCGGTGCATTTCACTCTAAAATAATAGATATAATAAAGATATAATAAAGATATATATATGATAAATAATAATAAAGATACATGATAAATGCAGGGATCAAGCCATCATGAAATAATAAGATTCAACAGAGCATTCTAGTCTAAAGACTAACATGGGTAATACAAGGAAAACTTACTAATGAGTAACTATCACCACATGATATTGCTAAACTCTAATTAGTGCAAACATCTAGCTATCGTCATTAGTACTACTACTTCTTATCATACTCAAGGGTTATCAACTAGGAAGGATTCAATAATGAGATCTTCACCTTCTTCGTGACACACAACCTACCATTCCCTATATATGGAGGGAGGATTACTAAGGACTCAATAGCGTTGTAACCCCTAAGATCTACCCCATGACTCGGCAAATAGCGGGCATTTCTGATACAACATATATAAGCACCACACTTACATAAGTTATAACACCCATCTTGCACGTTACAAGATGAGGGCTATACAATCTAAGCATGCAATCCATAATAAAGCCTAACTCTACTAGATATATTAAAGCAAACAATAAACAATGCAATAGATAATATAATAAAGAATAATAACAATATCATAGATGAACTTGAGTAATAAATATATATCAAAATATATAATAATGTACCTATGAAACACCTTGATAGAATCTGAATCTCAAGTCTTCCTAGACTTGGATCTCCTTCTAATCTACTACTAGAACTAGAACTACTCGAAGAACTAGAGTTTGTGGCTCGGACTTGATCTCTAGAATTCAGACTCTGAACGGAATTATTAATCTTGAATCGGGGGTTTAGGGTGTGAGGTACGTCCTTGCCTTTATAGCCCCATAGGATGAACCATAACCCTTGGATCAAACCAACTTGATTGGACGGTGTAGATCTACTCCATAGGTCGGTTGTAGGAAGGTTCTAGAAGCAGGACACGTGGCTCCATAGGGGGATGCCGCGCAGCCCCACACATGGTGTCGCCTGGCCTCACATCCTGACGTGTGGGTCCCAGCCTTTGCGAGCTGTCTTCTTTTGTCCTTTAGACCCTTTGGAATTCATACTAATCGTCCTAATTTGGTCCTTTTCTTCTGTTTCTCTATTTCTTCTCTTTCTCTCTAATATTCTGTTGTTTTCCAGAGTTCATCTGCAGAACTGAGTGTGTACAAAACTTGTGGAAATTATTAGTATAAACCCTATCTTCTATTGTTCTTGTTCTCATATGAACTATCATTTCATGCTAAAAAGTTGACGATAACTACCGTCAACACCATGCGTTGTAGCCCTCTCATCCATCTTCCACCTTGCAATGCAGTGCTCACGATTTGATTTTTTCGTCATGTGAACTTGAAACATTCTGGATCTAGATGTTTTGGTGCTTTGCCATTTAACCAGTTGTCCTTCCAAAAGCTAGTCTTGTTTCCATTACCGATGTGTATAGTTGTACACCTCTTAAAAAGTTCTTTCTCAGTGTCACTTATTTTGATCGACATGCCTATCCATGGTTTGTTTGGCGCCACCCATCTGTACCATAAGCATCGCAGCCTCAATGCCCTATTGAAACAAGTCAGTTCCTTGATGCTTAAGCCACCTAGGTGCTTTGGTCTCATTACTCTCCTCCAATGCACTAAGCAATTGCCAGCATGAGCATCATCTGCTCCTTTCCGTAGAAAGTTCCTTCAGATGCGATCCATCTTTTCGTAGAAAGTTCCTTCAGATGCGATCCATTTGGAGAGTGGGAAGGTTGTCTTGTGATATATTGGTATCGAAGATAGCACTGACTGTACTAATGTGAATCTGCTGGCTTATGTTAACATTCGTCCTTTCCAGCCCGGCAGCCTTGCGCCGACCTTGTTCACTAGAACCTGCTCCGCTTCCCTCCTAAGCCTGCCAATGTGCAGAGGCAGCCCGATCTATGTGCATGGAAAAGTACCGACTTTTCCTTGGAATGCTGCGGCAAGGTCTGAATCATTGATGTCACACCCATATATTTCCAACTTTGTTATGTTTGTATGCAAGCCCGTTGTGTCCCCAAACGTTTTTAGGACCAGCTATATGTTCTGTAGTTGCAATATTCCGGGTCGGATGAATAGAGCAACATCATCTGCATATACACCACTACAAAATCGTACATCACTCCCGAGATCCAACCCCCCTTCACAGCTGGAAAATGAACCGGCAGAACCAAAGCGGTAGTGATGTGCGGTTCGAATTCACTGCCGGGTGAAAACATTGGCGGTGATTTGAAGCAATACTACCGGGTGCCAATACCACCCGGCAGAATGACTTGAAATAACACTACCAATTCGGAACGGAGCCGACAGTGTTGAGGAACAAAACACTTTTGGTTGTGTATCGTAACCAAAGCAATACCATAGGAAAGAACACTGCCATTTGTGGGTAAACCGACAAAGTTGTTTTACGATCACTGCTTTGCGGTTACACTTGGAACCGAAAGTGTTGGTTGTGCCGACACCGCCAGGTTGTTTTGAAACTCGCACTACCGGTTTTTGAATGTCCGGCAAAGTAATTGCTACGGCAACAATGTCGGTTTGTGAGGTCTGTTAGACTATTTGGATCGACTAGGCGTGGATCCAATGGGTACAACTTTCTATTGCGATGATAATCATTTTGATCCAATGCGTGATGTGCGATCCGATTGTGTGTGTGCGTGAGAGAGGGTGAGGGACATACGTAAAGGGTACGGCGTCGGTGTTGGAGTTGGGGCGACCGTAGGCGACGACGGCGCCCGGTGGAGCTTCCGTCACCTGCAGCCCTCCCTTGCGATCGGCCTAGGGTTGCGGTGGGGGTGGCGGTGACGAGTGAACCTCGTCCCTTGAGCCGTTGGCCCCACCTCCTCTTTATAGGACTCTGCTGGCGACGGGGCCCACCAGCCACATCTTGGGCTGGGTATCCCCGATCGGGACACGATCAAGGGGCCCGTCTCAACCGTTGGGTTGAGAGCGGTGAGATCAATTCTAACATTTCCCCTTGATCTCATCATATTCATTCTGTTGACAGTTCTTTAGTGTTACCACTAAGGATCGATACACCTAAGTATGGCAACCAAAACGGTTGTCGGTGTAGCTTTTCACCGGGAGTATTCAGGTGTCGATTTCCACGAGGAGCGTGAAGTGAACTAACAAAGAATCAAGACTCGTCCTATGATGACACAAGGTGTGTATTTGGTAGTTGAGTTGAGAGGTTTTCTATAGCTATGATATGCGGATAGGCTAGATAGCTAAACGTGGCTTTGTTAGCCCTCGATCACGGAGGCGTAGGTGATAACTGGTGATAACAATCACCACTACCAAACTACTCTTTTTCTTTGGAGCCTTACCTTTTTTAGAACTTGCTTAGACTCGTGGTGATTTATACGAGACCGAAGGGCTGTCACTACCTTCTTGGCTATCACAATCCATCCAGAAGCGAGAAGCGGCAAATACGATAAGAATAACCTAGACACCACGTCTACGCTATGCTTATTACTCTAGCTGCGATCAAAAGCTAGAGCACTCTACTAGAAGTAAGTAAATTACTTAAAGTAAAGCAATATACCAATGAAGACGAGTGAATAGCTATTATACTAAACCAGATATGCGAACTATAGAAGAACTTAGGATATATTACTTACTAGAAGAAGTACACCCTCGAGAGATACACCTTGGAGGAGATTCAGAGCAGTCAGGGCTTCCTCCCGAAGACTTCTCTCTCTCTCACTCTCTATTGATACACTAAAGGAGCAGGGCTTCGCCTACTACATAGGAGTGGAGATCTTCCTTGTGGTCATGTCTTGGAAGTGAAGGGGTAGGGGGGTATTTATAGCCCCGTGGTGGAGTAGGGGCTACTCGGCGCCATGTCATCGATCGCGTGATCCCACCTCGTAGCCCTTGGATAAACCGCCTTAGAATCAACGTTTGGATGAAATAATCACGTGGACAATGTGGTAGGCGTGGGGGACGTCGGTGGCCAAATGGGCCATGGTCGGCCGACGATGGTCCATGACACGTGGCCCACCCCACAGTCTTTGGGAATGTTGGCCCCAATGGGTTTACGTGTGTCTTGAGTCGGAACTTGCCGTGACATCTGTTTTGTACCACTATGATCCATGTGACGTCTTGATGGACCAATCGGGTGCCTTCTTTTGTTTTCCCACGGATTAGTGGCGTGGAAGGTCGCGTTGGAAGAGTTTGGGCCTAAGGTCTATGGTCGGCCGATGCAGGTCCATTGGGCCCCTGGCCTTCTCCAACTCTTCTAGAAGGTGTCCCCACATGTCGGGATGTCTCGGGATGAAATGGTCATGCATCGGCCGATGTAGGTCTTGTGGCCAAATGACTTCAAATTTTGTGTGGAAGCATCCTAGAACATGGAGATCATGATGGTCATGTCAATTTGTCCATTGGTCATACTTGGAGTGTCGACCGGATGATGACCAAATGTGTTATTTCGGCCCGGATTTCCTCCAGTTTCACATTTGCATACGAATAATGACATCTACATGTGGAACTAGGTTATTTGTACAAGAAATCATTATTTATATGTATGTTGGCTTCCAAAAGGGGTGCGTTGTTGACGGTTTTGACTATGTAAAAACATGGTGTTTCTACCGTCAACAAGATCCCCACACTTACATCTTTGCTTGTCCTCAAGCAAAGGAAGGAGGTTGAAGTAAACATAGTCATAACATACGAGATATTGAACTCTCATAAAAATTATTTCTGAACATTTCTTATGTGAGTGGGATATGTGGTTGTGTCTAGCATAAATCCTTGAGGAATTGGGAAATGGAACAGTTCAAAGCTAATCATCTTCCTTATTCACATCTTAGTACTTGGAGTTTTTTTTTTTTTAATATTCATTGAAAAATAAGATCACATAGATCACTTATACTCCTCAATTGGGTACTCTCAAGTCACTCAATGGTGTATAGATCCTCACCAAGGCATAAGCGTAAAAAATGCCCTTTGTGTTTCATCCTTTTACTACAAAGGTCTATGTGGAGCTAAGGTGGGGATAAACATGTTTGCTTACTTTGCATTGCATATTTTGTACAGTCAAAACTAGGATCCTAGGAGAACAACATCATGCTCTTAGATCAAGAATGTGCATGTGTGTGGATGATTTTTGTTTTGCTCCGTTTTTACATATGATCTCTCCTTCTACTTTATTATATTTGAGACATAGCTATCATAAATATATATACCTTTTTTTTTTTTTTTTTTTTTGAAGAGGTGGGTTCTACTCACCCTCGGACTTGTGTCCATTATTTCCTCTCTTTAAATATTTTTGCATAGCTCATGTCTCTTTTGATCATCTATTTATGTAAAAGAGATCACATTTAAATCATAGAGCAACTTTAATGGTGGGGTTTGGGAAAAAGCATGTGGTGCGTATACTTACGGTGTAGAAGCGGCATATTGATATGGAGTGTATGTGATCTTGATCTTGGGAGCATGATATGATTCTCAACAAGGGTCACTAGGTTTGCCACAACTCAATACAACTTGCAAGTAGCTTAAATGAGCTTTGAATATGTAAGAGTAATGTATATGGCTTTGATAGGTATTTCATCATTGAGGAGTATGTGATACTATGGTTTTTATGACATTTTATTAAAACAAATCTCCAAGCACTTTAAATGAAAGAGGATGATGCATAAGCTTGAACTATATCACAAGTCACAATACCTTAGTCAATATGATATTTTTTTTCTAATAATATGTTCTTCCCACGAACATAAGTTTGCTCAAGAAATAAATCTTATGATAAGTTCTATCTTCAAAATGTCATGTAAATGTTACTTCATTAAAGTTTTATTTTTTTCAGGTGTTTCTTCTAGCTTTATTTTATTCATAACTTAGAAAAGTAACTAATTAAATACGAAATAAATATAAAAGCAGAGAGGAGAAATATATCAAACCGGCGTGTGGATGTCACGGATCGACAGGTGGGTCGAGGGGGTCCAAGGTGGCATCGGCCGATGCCACTTTTGGAGCTCTGGCAAATCGGCCACCGTGGTTCTCCTCCTCTCATCGATGGATCTATTTTCTCTTGACCGTTTTCTTATTTTGAAAAGTTGTTGCATCGGTGATGTCACTTTGTGGCCGTTCAGGCTGAAATTTTTCCTGGATGATCTTGGTGTGAAGGTGATCAGCGTGACGGGATTAAAGTATTTAGATCCTTAACTTGGCACGTCGGCCGATGCTCCCCCACACTGGCTTTTCGCGCAGATGCGTGACACATCAATACGAGAAGCGTCAAGTGTAGGGTGTCTGCTGGTGGGGAAAACACCCGAGAACAAAAAATTCTTCATTAATTCTTCTTTTCTTTAGGCACATTTACAAAAAGGGAAAATTTAATCAAGCCAATATGTGAAAAAGGGAAACCTATCCTAGTGCCTAACTTATTTGATTATGGGAGATTTATGGAGAAGGTGGCTCTAATGCCTCCTCATGGCCGCAGCGTTAGCAAGGCGCTTAAGTTTCGCACACATCCGATGCCAAAGTGCGAAACTTATCCTCTAACTCCCAATGGCCCATATGAATCTCAGTAACCTTCTCTTCTAATTTTCTATTCTTCTCCCTAAGTGATGCCACGGCGCCTAGGAGGCGATCTACTTCTTCTTTCGATCTTCATCTTGAATTGCCCCGGGCGGACCGTTGATAGATGGTGGGTCGCTTGTCCGCCCGGACCGTCTTGACGGAGCCAAAGGAGGGTGCTGCATTCCGCTCCTCGGATGTGAGCGGTGGCTGCACCACCTTCCCTCACCCACTCCTATTGCCACTACATGCCGATTTGTTGGAGTAGGCGGCGTGTAGGACAAGGAGAGGCTTGGGATGCTTCTTGGTGGGGTGTGTGCAGTCTGGAGAGGTTGATGGCGGTACCGAGGTGCAAGTTGGCCCGTCGTTGGCCGTCTTGGAGTCGTCGGACGTGGCTTGGACACCCGCGACGTGGTGAGAGAGTTCGGGGGACACCCCAGTGCGGCCGGGCGTCATGGTATGCATCGGCCGACCAAGGGTCAAATCCACGAGACACATCTACGGGTGTCGGTGAACACAGGTGGTGGCGAGCGGCGTCGGAGTCGCCTCAATGACTTCTACCGCCATCGGATCACTAGGACCTTCTTTGGAGTGATCTCTCACTATGGCTGTGCACGAGATGGGATCTACCAAGGGTAGGCGAAAGGGATTGTCGGATTGGGGTGCCATTGGGATCTTTCCCTTATCGGTGTTCTTGGTTGGGGCCATGGATGGTTGAATGTGAATGCAAGGAGTCTTAAATGGCAGGAATGGAAGAAGGAAGTGTAGGACTACTGAGAGGAGGAAGAGGAGTTTAAATAGAAATGGGTTCCAACGTCTCTTGGTTCAAATCCGAGGTGAGGCGGCTCCTCTAACCGAGATAAGGATGAAAGTTAACGTTAAGTGATCGTTTTGAGGCAAATGTACGCATCGGCCGATGCACTAATTTTAGAGCTAGGCCTTCCCAACGTTCTAGTTGCTTTCTAGAAGGTTTCTAAAGGATGTTCCACCTATCCGTAGGCCCAAGGGCTTATGGTCACGCATCGGCCCGATGCGGGCCTAACCCAACCAGTCGATCACGGATCTTGGGCGTCTTTTAGGGGCTCTTAGATGCACATTCCCCTAGCGCTTGGGTCGAGAAGACCCCAAACACCAGTCGGCCCGATGTGCCAAAATTGGTAAAAATGGCTCAAAACAGGTGTAGTGAAAGTTAGGATCATGAAAGGGTATTATCTATATATATAAATTTTTTGAATTATTATTATGTACAAAATTGACAAGTTTATTTAAAGCGGTCAGGTGCGGGGCATAAGGTCTATCATGTCTACTTACGGTTCGGGTAAAGAATGCTCATGAAAGACTTTTAAGGCGTTGACCATTTACCTTAAAGATGTTCCGTCGTCGTAGTCACGAAGTGTGATGGCTCCATGAGTTGAGGCATTGGCGACAAGGTATGGTCCTTCCCATTTGCTCCACGAGCTTCCCATGCCGAATAGCTTGAACCTTGAGTTGAACAAAAGGACCTTGTCGTCGGGTGTAAACTCCTTTTGCTTGATCCTTTTGTCATGCCACCTTTTGGTTCTTTCCTTGTATATTCGGCGTTGTGATATGCTCTTTCCCTCCATTCTTCTAACTTTCGAGATTTGCATTTTTTCTATTCATCCTGCGGCCCGTAGATCCATATTCCACCTTTTGATGGCCCAATGGGCTCACAATTCCAACTCAACGGGCAAGTGGCAAGTCTTTCCGTATACAAGTTGGTATGGGCTCATACCAATTGGTGTCTTGTACGCGGTCCTATATGCCCAAAGTGCATCGGGTAACTTGCTCTTCCATCTTTGTACCCATCTCGTTCCTTTGTCTTTTGCGGGATGTTCTTGATCATTTTATTGGAAGTTTACGCTTGGGCGCTTGTTTGTGGATGGTAGGGAATTCGCTACATTGTGCTTTATACCTTGTTGCTTCAAAAAGTTGCGGAACCCTCTATCGGTGAAGTGAGTTCCTCCGTCACTTATCACCATTCTTGGAGTGCCAAATCTTGGGAAAATGATTTCATAGAACATCTTCCTTATTTGGCATCACGCTTTTCGGCGAGGGGTAGTGCCTCTACCCACTTGGATACATAATCCACTTTGCCACTAAGATGTGCTCATACCCTTGTGATTTGGGGAATGGTCCCATATAATCAATGCCCCAAAGCGTCAAATAATTCAATCGAAGGTTGTTAGTGGCGGCATTGCATCACGGGTATTGATGTTCCCGTGTCTTTGGCATCTTCCACATTTCTTCACAAAGTCTTGTGTGTCTTTGTACATTGTTGGCCAATAAAATCCACTTTGCGGATTTTGGCATGAGTTACGAATGCTCCATAATGGCCTCCATACTCTCCCCATGACATCTATCCATGATCTTGATTGCTTCATTCATTGGGACACATCTCCTTAATATTCCATCATTGCGGGACTCGATATAAGTATGGTTCATCCCGAGAGATGCACTCTACTTTCTGTATGAGTTTCTTCTTATGCGCTCTGGCGGCACATAACTTTGTGACCATAAAATTAACAATATTTGCGTACCCGAGGGGGTTGGAGTCCCGTGACTCGTAGGAGTGTATCATCTCAAAGGAAGTCGTTGATGGGCAAATCTGTGCGTCTTTAAAATGCATTCTAGACAAATGATCGGCAACAGAATTCTCTACTCCCTTTTTATCTTTTATTTCAAGATCAAATTCTTGGAGGAGTAGGATCCATCTTATTAAACGAGGTTTAGCATCTTTCTTAGTGAGCAAGTATTTTAGAGCAGCATGGTCGGTGTAAATTATTACCTTTGCTCCTACTAAGTAAGATCTAAACTTGTCAATGGCAAAAACAACGGCCAATAATTCTTTTTCAGTAGTTGCATAGTTTAATTGTGGCCCTGTTAAGGTTTTGCTAGCATATGAGATTGCATGATGTTTCTTATCCTTTGTTTGACCTAGAACAGCACCGACAGCATAATCGCTAGCATCACACATTATCTCAAAAGGGAGAGTCCAATCTGGGGGTTGTATGATTGGCGCGAGACAAGTGCTTTCTTAAGGTAGTAAAAGGCATCTAAGCACTCATCATTAAATTCAAAGGGAGCATCTTTTGCAAGCAAGTTTGTTAATGGGACGAGCTATTTGAGAAAAATCCTTTATAAAGCGTCTATAAAAACCTGCGTGGCCAAGAAAGCTACGAATCCCCTTGACATTTGTGGGAGGTGGAAGCTGCTCTATAACTTCTATCTTAGCTCTATCCACCTCTATACCACGTTCTGACACTCTATGCCCTAGCACTATGCCTTCCCGAACCATGAAATGGCATTTCTCCCAATTCAAGACTAAGTGTTTTTTCTTCGCATCTTTGTAAGACTCGGTCAGGTTTTCTAAACAATCATTGAAGGTTTTCCCATAGACGGAAAAGTCGTCCATGAAAACTTCCATGATTTCTTCTATCATATCGGAGAGTATGGACATCATGCATCTTTGAAAGGAAGCGGGGGCATTGCATAGACCGAAAGACATTCGTCTATATGCATATGTCCCATAGGGGCATGTAAAAGTGGTTTTACTCTGGTCATCGGGATGGATAGGTATTTGGTGGTATCCCCGAATAACCATCAAGAAAGCAAAAGAAAGAGTGTTTGGCAAGCCGTTCCAACATTTCATCAATGAATGGCAACGGAAGTGATCTTTCTTAGTGGCTTTATTGAGTTTTCGGTAGTCTATGCACATTCTCCATCTGTGACAGTTCGTTGAGGAATTAGTTCATTTTTCTCATTTTTGACTCTTGTCATTCCTCCCTTCTTTGGTACTACTTGCACGGGGCTTACCCATTCGCTATTAGGTACTTGGATAGATTATGCCGCATGTAGTAATTTCAAAACCTCTTTCTTAACTACCTCTCTCATTGCATTATTTAGCCTTCTTTGAGGCTCCTAGAGGGTGCAAATTCGGGGTCTATTGGAATGCGATGGGTGCGAGAGCGGGACTAATTCCCTTGAGATCCGGGAGAGAGTAGCCTAAGGCAGTTGATGTTTTTCTAAAATGGTGAGGAGTTTAAAGGTTTCCTCCGCGGAAAGTGTATCGCTAATGATTACGGGGGCCTCTCGGTCACCATTGAGAAAGGCGTATTTGAGTCGGAGGGAAGGGGTTTTGAGTTCGATTGGAGGTTTTGGTGGTGGCTCGGACTCTTCTAGGCTTATTGGTTCTTAAGGGTCGACTTCTTCTGAATGAAGTCTTCAGCGAGCTCTTCAGCATTGGGGTGAGACGCTTCTAGGAGAGTTGTAGCCATCACTTCCTCCATTGGATCGGGGCTCGGGATATGGCTCTAGTTTGGTGTTTGTAGAATTAAGAAATGGGATTTGAGAGCTTAATGCTTTTTCCGAGGCTGATATCTAGGCTCCCTTCATGATATTTGGCAAGGAATTTCATGAGCGGGTGCCCAATCAACAGGTCGAATTCCTCTATATCAAAAGATGTAGAAGTTAAAGAGGATCAAAATTTTGTTGATTATGGTTGCAATATTTTGTGCGATCCAGCGCACTAGCAACCAATTGTCCGGATGGTAGTTTTAAAAATTTATTGGTTGAGCATAGGGGTTCGTTACCTAGGAGGACATCGCCAAAGATTTTGACATGATGCACACTCTAGCGGGATCATAGAGGGAGTCTAAAGGCTGTTCTATTGATAGAGCATTGTATGGTTGTGGCAAATGAAAGAAGTTGAATTACTTCAGGGACGTTTCTTACCTTCCTCAAACCACTCGGAGCTCATAATAGATGAAAGCTCTTGAACCGTCTCCTTGAGGTAGCATTCCTCAAGTTGAGCTGCTATGTGTAGGTTCGAAGCTTTTCTAGCAGAAGACTTCTTAAGACGAGGTTGATTCGAGGTGTTTCCAAAATCGAGAAAACAAGTCATCCTCGATATCATAGAGAAAGTTTGGGGATTGAGTTTCCTCTTCCCCTATTGGTAGTTTAGGTTCAGGCTCGATGGCTGGTTCTTGAGATGATGAGGCTGTAGGTTCAGCTATCGAGGGGTCTATTTCTAATTTGGGGATAGGTTCCTCCTCTAGAGCTTCATCATAGACGTTAGTGTAGGGGTGTTCTCCAAAATTTTGGCGAGCATCTGCTTTCCCTCACTAACGGGAGGTACAAAAAATGCACCCCCGAAGCATTATCAAGGAGTTGGGCTGATTCCTTGTTAAGACCGCAATAGAATTGTTGCAATAATTTGGGTCGAATACCAAGGTCGGGGCGGATGATGCTAAATCAGTGATACGAGCCCAGGCTATGCCCAGAGGTTCCTTCTTCATTTGTTTGAATGCTAGGACCTCCATTCGAAGATTGACGACACGGGTAATTGGGAAAAAGGCAAGACAAAACTTGCTTTGAAGCTTTTCCCATTCCCCTCCTACACTTTTCTGAATCGAGCATACCATCGCTTGGCTCTTCCGTTAATGAGAACGGAAAGAGTTTCCATCGAAGGGTATCTCGTGTCATGCCCCTGGATGTGGACACGGGAACACAATTGCTCGAATTCACGCAAGTGCGTGTAGGGGCTTTCATCTTCATGCCCGAGAAAAAGGATTTCTCTGAACCATTGCTATGAGACTTGGGCGAAGCTCATAACGAACTGCCAAAATGGCTTTAGATGATTGTGGCGGCTCCAATCTTGCGCCCGTTGGAGCCGCGAATTCAAAGATAGGTGTTGAATCCATGGTTTAAAAATTAAATAAAAGAAAGAAAAAGAAAAGATAATTTGGACGACCCGATTCTAGTTAAGACAGCTACCGTTCCCCGGCAACGGCGCCAGAAAAGCTTGTTGACAGTTCTTTAGTGTTACCACTAAAGGACTGATACACCTAAGTATGGCAACGGTAAACCGCAAGCGCCACGGTG
This sequence comes from Hyparrhenia diplandra, assembly GCA_015847255.1. NCBI lineage: Eukaryota > Viridiplantae > Streptophyta > Magnoliopsida > Poales > Poaceae > Hyparrhenia > Hyparrhenia diplandra. The sequence continues at coordinate 384,678 of JADLZK010009883.1, forward strand.
TCGTCGGTGTAGCTTTTCACCGGGAGTATTCGGTATCGATTTCCACGAGGCGTGAAGTGAACTAACAAAGAATCAAGACTCGTCCTATGATGACACAAGGTGTGTATTTGGTAGTTGAGTTGAGAGGTTTTCTATAGCTATGATATCTGGATAGGCTAGATAGCTAAACGTGGCTTTGTCAGCCCTCGATCACGGAGGCAGTAGGTGATAGCGGTGATAACAATCACCACTACCAAACTACTCTTTTCTTTGGAGCCTTACCTTTTTAGAACTTGCTTAGACTCGTGGTGATTCATACGAGACCAGAAGGGCTGTCACTACCTTACTGGCTATCACAATCCATCCGAGCGACAAGCGGCAAAATCTTGATAAGAATAACCTAGACACCACGTCTACGCTATGCTTATTACTCTTCTTTGCGATCAAAAGCTAGAGCACTCTACTAGAAGTAAGTAAATTACTTAAAGTAAAGCAATATACCAATGAAGACAGTGAATAGCTATTATACTAAACCAGATATGCAAACTATAGAAGAACTTAGGATATATTACTTACTAGAAGAAGTACACCCTCGAGAGATACACCTTGGAGGAGATTCCCGACAGATCAGGGCCTTCCTCGAAGACTTCTCTCTCTCTCACTCTCTATTGATACACTAAAGGAGCAGGGGCTTCGCCTACTACATAGGAGTGGAGATCTTCCTTGTGGTCATGTCTTGGAAGTGAAGGGGTAGGGGGGTATTTATAGCTTGAGGGGTGGAGTAGGGGCTACTCCAGCGCCATGTCATCGATCCGCGTGATCCCACCTCGTAGCCCTTGGATAAACCGCCTTAGAATCAACGGCTGGATGAAATAATCACGTGGACAATGTGGTAGGCGTGGGGGGACGTCGGTGGCCAAATGGGCCATGGTCGGCCGACCATGGTCCATGACTTTGTGGGGCCACCCCCGGTGCGGGAATGTTGGCCCCTTTGTCGGGTTTACGTGTCTTGAGTCCGGAACTTGCCGTGACATCTGTTTTGTACCACTATGATCCATGTGACGTCTTGATGGACCAATCAGGTGCCTTCTTTTGTTTTCCCACGGATTAGTGACGTGGAAGGTCGCGTTGGAAGAGTTTGGGCCTAAGGTCTATGGTCGGCCGATGCAGGTCCATTGGGCCCTGGCCTTCTCCAACTCTTCTAGAAGGTGTCCCCACATGTCAGGATGTCTCAGGATGAAATGGTCATGCATCGGCCGATGTAGGTCTTGTGGCCAAATGACTTCAAATTTTGTGTGGAAGCATCCTAGAACATGGAGATCATGATGGTCATGTCAATTTGTCCATTGGTCATACTTGGAGTGTCGACTGGATGATGACCAAATGTGTTATTTCGGCCGGATTTCCTCGGTTTCACATCCGCATACGAATAATGACATCTACATGTGGAACTAGGTTATTTGTACAAGAAATCATTATTTATATGTATGTTGGCTTCCAAAAAGGGTACGTTGTTGACGGTTTTGACTATGTAAAAACATGGTGTTTCTACCGTCAACAAGATCCCCCACACTTACATCTTTGCTTGTCCTCAAGCAAAGGAAGGAGGTTGAAGTAAACATAGTCATAACACTTCTGAGATATTGAACTCTCATAAAAATTATTTCTGAACATTTCTTATGTGAGTGGGATATGTGGTCGTGTCTAGCATAAATCCTTGAGGAATTGGGAAATGGAACAGTTCAAAGCTAATCATCTTCCTTATTCACATCTTAGTACTTGGAGTTTTTTTTTAATATACATTGAAAAATAAGATCACATAGATCACTTATACTCCTCAATTGGGTAGTGTGGAATTCACTTTGCACATCTCGCCAACAAACTCCAACCGCGAGTGTCGGTGACTAGTGTGGAATTCACTTGCACATCTCGCCAAATCTCAACATTTGTACCCACAACTATATGAGAGTACTTGTTCTTTCTTACTCGATATGAGGCTTTTCGGTATTTTTATAAAATTCCAATACATTTATTACTCCATTCGTGATCTATATCCGGATTTGGACTTACGCCAAATTATCCCGGATATGTGAATTCTGTAGGGTAATGATGTACTTGTGCTTTCATTAAGCTTCCAACAGCCGAAGCATGTGGTACCACATATTTCTTTGATCTATTTCACATTCATTCTTGGAACACTAAGATTCCCAAATCCATTACCCTTGACTATAAGAACAGGCATAGGTTTTCTTTCATGCATACTTTATTTCTTTAGAATCTTTTTCTAAGTATGCCTTTGCACAGATCTTAATACCCCTTTTCTTCCATCTCGGTGAATTTTTTCAATTCTTATTACGAGAGACATTTCACCAAGACCATTCTTGTTAAATCTCGAGGACAAAACCTTCTTCTTTAATTAGATTAGCACCACTACTAGCAAGCAAGGTGCTATCCACATGTAGGATTAGGAAAATAAATTTTCCATTCTTAAACTTCTCATAATCTGTTGTCCTTCTCATTCTCTTTAACCCAAATATTCTATTGACTTTTCAACTTTAAAACTCTACTTTCTAGAGACTTGCTCTAACCTTTAAATCATTTCTTTAGGCGACATCTAATATGTTCTTTTACTCCCACGACAAAACCATTAGGTTGTGCCATGTATTCATTTTCATACAAATCCCGTTAGGGAATGCCGTCTTTACATCCATATGATGTAATTCAAAACCATAATGTGCCATTAACTTTCTTTGTAATCAATTCATTTCTCTTTATATATAACTGTTCTCACCACAAGTGGCGATTTATATCTTTCGGTATTCCCTTTGGAGTCACATTGCGTCTTGTAGACCCATTCAGCCCAATTGTTTTGGCTCCATTAGAAATTACTTCTAAGTCCCAAATATCGTCGGGATTCTTTAATTTCATAACTTCTTGTCATTTAGACAAGTGAGTATTTCTCATGGCTCTTTAGACAAGGTGGGATCACCCTTCATTTGAATTTCTTTAACATGGACTTTATATTCACCGGGGAGAAAATTGCTTTTCTCAATCTTTGAGACTTTCAGGGTCCTTAGCTATTGACACTTCTTTAATGTAGGGTTGTTGTTGCTCTTTTATTGCACAGAGGCAATTAATTCTATAAGGTCCTATATCTATAGGATCCTTGTTTACTTATACAACAATAACATGGTATTTCAAAACTTTACATTACATGCTCCCCAGATTACTCCATATTCTAAAGATAGAGTGTCTTCACTTTTCTTATTTGGGTTGATCTGTTAAACTCTTATGGCGCCATAAGCACCACTTTAATAGCTCTAAAACTTGTTTAGTATGCTATCTTCCTATCGAAACTATAAAAGTCTAGGAATTTAGCCAATACTTTCTTTAGGGGTATAACTATTATGACCATTGTACTCCCTCAACGATCACATTCATCTTTTAATAGATCACTTCTGTCTTCAATGCACAATATGCACCGCTTTATCTCGAACTATAGGGGAGTGTCTTTCTTAATCGTCTTTCTTCTTCACATCTTTTGAATTTATCTCATATTTCTCCCCCTCGGAATGTGGCATGATCTTTTCTACCACAATTCGAAACTATTCAAACTCTCGTGAAGGAGGAAACTTTGATTACTTTATTCATCCACATGATTATGTCATGTAGAATAAAATTAATTCTCAATTCTTATGGGAGTACTTTTTCCTCGTTTCACTTCAAGAACTTAGTAAAGTCCTTTATTATCAATACTTTTGCAAGTCATGCTCGCACTTTATTCTTTTCAGAGGTTCGTAACTTTCTTTTCACTTTTACACTTATAAAGTGCTTAATGTCAATTCTAGGATAGCACAAGAGCTACCCATACTTTTTCTCGCTATACGAGATAGGCACTATGCTAACTTTACCTTGCTGTGCAAGGTAAGCATTGTGCCAACTTTACCCCGCCATGCGGGTATTATCTCCCCGGAAGGGACATCAATGCCAGGATTGGCTCATCAAATTCAGAAATAAATCCGAATACTCTGAGCATACATGCTTGAAACTAAAAATAATGACTGAAACTGAAAATACATTCTTTCATTGATAGTACATGAGAAAAAAAAATATTTCTCAAACTAAACTTTAATATCAACTTTGACGCCATTGGCGACTCTTGTTCATTGCTTTATCATCTTTTCTCGAGTCATAAATGACCAGCTCATTTTCTTTCTGCCTTCAAGACTCAAAACATGAAGATCATTGTCGTGAAATAGTCAACAATAGTAAACTATAATGAGCATGAAATTAACCCCGATCCGGTTAAGACATGCACATTAAACTTTAAATATCTTTTAACCTGTATTCTATATCATCACCGTTGGGCGAAATAGAATAAAACATCATTCTTTGTACATCAATTCCACATCACCGTTGGGCGAAATAGAATAAATGTATGAAACTCAATAATATTTGAAACATATAACTCATTTTTCTACATTAATTCCACATCACCGTTGGGTAGAAATGGAATAAATGTATAGAAACACAATATTCTTGAAAGCATATAATCGCTCCTCACAAATAGAGGACGAACCATCTTTATTGCAGCGGAAACATGAAAGTACTTTTCTTTTACCTTTATCAGTTCTCTCTCGAACAATTTCTCACTTTGATGCAAAATTTATCGAGAGATTTACACTTTAAACATAAAACTCACTATAAACTTATAATATTGTTATCATCAACGTTGGTCGAGAAAATAACATATCACAATTAAACTTTTACCATAAACTCATTACTCCTCTAATGAAATTAGGGGTTAAACTTTAATCACTTTATCTTCAAATTAATTTCTCCCGTTGGTTCGAAATTAATGAGAAGAAAAAATAAATACTTTAACTTTGCAGCGGAAACTTTAACACTCTCATAATCAATTTTCGAAACATTAATATACTATTCTTTTCTTTGTCGTTGGAGCAAAATTTGCACAAAAGTTCAATTGAAACTCGATCAAACAAGCATCAAATAGTTTACGGAAAAAAAAAAAACTTTTCTTTTGCTTATATGGGCGAGGCGAACCATTTGGCCCATGGCCAAATGCGCCCAAGGCACATCAATGCTCGCGGCGCAGGATGCCCGCTGGGCCAAAATCGGCAAAGCCCGGCTAGCACTGTGCGATCTTGACCGTTCGATTCAATCCGACGGTTGCCCATCATCTTAGGTGGATCAAAAGCGTGAACCGGACTCACCCCGAAACCCTAACATCATTCATTCTCTTTGCTTCTCTCTCTTCTTACGCCGGGCGATCCATATGGCCGTTGGCGCCGGCGCGAAGGTCAACGCCGAGCAAGCTCCGGTCGTCTCCCCCTCCCCGGTTCTCTTTTCTTTTGTCTTTCTTTCCCTTATCTCTCTCTTCGGCGGCGATAGCGGCCGGCGGTATGACCACCGGCGGTCGAGACGACTCCGTCGGAGCATGGCCGGCCGGATGCCCTCCTCTCCTTTCTTTTTCCTTTTCTTCTAGTCCATCCCCCTCCACTTTGCATTGCCCGATAATGGAGCGGCGGCGGTGCCGTCCGCCCATGGCGGCCGTTGGAGAGGGTGGTGGCGCCACCAGCGCGCAGCCGGTGCATCGTCCACCCGGCGGTGCGCGCCCGCCGTCGAAAGGGCTGCCCCTGCGATTGCCCTGTACACCCGAACCGAGGCGGTTTCACGGCCGTAGGCGTGACCTCCGATCGGCGTGCCCTTCCCCGCACCGTTGCGGTGTCAGCGACTTTGAGGCGAGCCTCGGATGAGTGCCCCTCCCCTCATTTGTCCATTTCTTAGGGTTAGGGTTTCCGATCTTTCTCGAATTGAATCGGTCATCTTTCTTCAGAATCAAAGTTCTTCTTTTCCGATTTTCTTTTCATTTGCCCTGATCCGAAAAAAACAGAGCTAGGGTTTTGTTTACGTTGACTTTTCTTTCAATTTCTATACCCGATCGATCCACACCGTAATCCGTGCTCGTGATACCATTGTTAGACTATTTGGATCGACTAGGCGTGGATCCAATGGGTACAACTTTCTATTGCGATGATAATCATTTTGATCCAATGCGTGATGTGCGATCCAGTGTGTGTGTGCAGTAGAGAGGGTGAGGGACATACCAGAAAGGGTACAGCGTCGGTGTTGGAGTTGGGGGACATATAGAGGCGGCGGCGGCACGCCGGTGGAGCTTCCCGTCACTTGCAGCCCTCCCTTGCGATCGGCCTAGGGTTGACGGTGGGGGGTGGCGGCTGACAGTGAACCTCGTCCCTTGAGCCGTTGGCCCCCACCTCCTCTTTATAGGGCTGCGCGACAGGGGCCCACCAGCCACATCTTGGGCTGGGTATCCCCGATCAGGACACAGTCAAGGGGCCCGTCTCAACCGTTGGGTTGAGAGCGGTGAGATCAATTCTAACAAGGTCGACATAATTTTAAAAAAATAAAAACTAAAAAAGGCAACTATGCTGAGTATTAGGCTGCCCCTCGGCAAAAAAAAAGAAAAAAAAACTTTGCCGGCGCTCGAGTAGCATGCACTCGGCAAAGATTCTTCGCCTGAGAGAAATTTCGCCAAGGTCTCTTTGCCAAGCATGGCGCTCGGCAAAGTCAAAGTCTTTGCCGAGTGTGAAAAGGGCTTTGTCTAGTGCATCTAGCGCTCTGCAAAGACCCAAGCTCATATCATGCCCGTGACATAAACCCCCTTATCATTTCTAAGTGATTTATTTTCCTTAGTTACCATATTATAGATGATAATTTTCCTCAAAAAAATATTATAGATGATAAGTGCATTAAACCTTTTTTTTGTTACGTCTTAGGGGAAAAACACTAACTGTATCTTGCACTAAATTTGACAGCAGGAATCCACATGTGCTAGTTTCGTCATCACCAAAAAGGAAAAGTACTAGTTTCCTGTAATCCATCTCAGAACCAGAAATTCCAGATGTGCGAATAATCTCAGAACCCATAAATTCCAAATGTGTTAATGATCAGGTAAAAGTTGTCATGCATTCAAATAACAGTATAGAATATCTTCTTTGGATTAATTATCGTGTCAAAATGAACTTAGCGGATAGGATTTCAAAAACTGCCTATAGACACTAAGCACAGTACTGTAACCATGAATTGCCAGAGAGATTGATATAAGGAACAACAGTATAAATGTATAATAGTGCCCAGCAAATCTGGAAACCGATGCTCATCTACAAAAATATAGGAACTAAACACTGCCCCACAGGCCACAAGTGAAAACGCACTAAAAATCCACAATGGAACTTGAAACAAAATAAGTACACATGAGTTTACTAATAGAAGAATCACCAGAATAAGCCATATAAAACAACAGAAGACTTGTGTTAGCTCTGAGAAATAAAACATCATGGCCCCTGGCCCCAAGTGGCATAGGATCAGGTTAACAGGGTTGATCTCCAGAAGTTCATTCAGGAGGAAATAACCATATTGAGTACATCAATTCACCATCTGCTTCACAAAGTTTGTCCTCTGGTATGTCTGCAGCAAATGGTGCCATAGTACCATCTTTCATGTTGTACACAAATCGGTGGAGGTGATCAAAAAGGAAGATATAGATAAAATCACCTTGACCTCCACCATAAGGACAAGAACGGAATGACTTGCTGCTTCTTGGGCTGATGAAGATGGAGTCACCATCCAAGCTCTCAATCTCAGTTAATCTTACAGGGTTTGTGCTCAAGTCTGCCATAAAAACTCTAACATCAACAAAGCCTTTCCGAAATTCATCATTGCGATGATGACATATCTCAACAATTACTAGTTTTCCACGCCACTCTACTGCGCACCAAATCTTCTTCCAACAGCTATCAATGACCTCTGGATTTTCAATTGCACAACATTCGACATGAGAAACCATCAAACCACTGTAGTCAACAGCGATCTCAAAGGCCAGGAGGTCTACTATGCCTTCGCTGAACCTGAGCATGAATAGCTTCCCCTGGCAGAAGACAATATCAATGCGATCAGAAGTCCAACCACCCTCACACACGCACCACTACTTCATCCCAGGCCTCCAGAGAGCAAGCTTAACGGCACTCTTGAACTCGGAGATGGCAGCGACGACACACTTGGAACCGGAGTCCGGTGCGGAGGATAAGATGACCTTGTTGAATGACAGGACGCACCGCGCAGCAGGGTTGATCACGCAACTCACCACACCAGAGCCATTGATGATGGGAAGAGGCGTGTTGATGGTATCGCCGGGCGCGCAGCCCCACCTGAAGGAGGAGGGAGACGCCGGATGACAACCTGGGAGAAAGCGTTCATCAGGAAGCACCGGAGGTCGCCAAAGTAACGACTCTTGTCGAGCTTAACGACCACGAGCCACCCTCGAACGAGCCCACGCAGCGCCGCGGGCCAGACCATGCCGTCTCCCTCTTCGGCAACGGGGGCGCGGCGGCACGCGCCCGTCATGGTCCCTTCAGAGCCAAAGCTGAAGAACGACAGGTCGGACAGCACCAGCAGGGGCGGCACGGCGCGAGCTGCCATCGGTGTGGATGCGGCGCTGCGCGCCGCCACGCGGCACACGGAGCGCAGCCTGGCGCGGTCCTCAAAGAAAGCGGCGACCGCATACGACGCCGAGGATGTCCGCTGGGAGGTCCGCCCAAGGCGGTGCTCGATTCTGCGCCTCGTCGAGCCTTGGTGCCAGTTTTGAACCAGGGAGGCGCCGTCGAACACCTTGTCTGCGCCGCCAACGCCGCCAGCGACCGGGGAAGACTTCGGCCCCGTTGTGGTCGCAAACAGGTCGAGACGCGTCACTAGCCTGATCAGCTGAGGTTCCTGTCCCAGAGTCCATGGCTGCCGAACAGCGTCGTCGCGGCGGCGCCGCCGAGATCCTCGCCGGGGGGAGGAAAGTATTGCTCGACGGATCTCTGTTAACTGCTCCTCGCCTTGGGGTGAGTCCGCTTTTACGAGATTTGTCCTTCCAAGAAGCCCCTGCTTAATTACGTTTAAAAAACAAGCCCTGGTTGATCAAACTATGACACGTGCGTACGGGTGGTTAAGGCCCCTAAAATTTAGGACCGGTTTGGTACCGGGAGTAGGACTAATTTGTACTCCCAATTAGGCAATTAGTCCCTAATTTATTAAACACCAAGACTAATGGACTAATTTTTAGTCTCAACTAGTTCCTAGTCCCGAGTCCATGGAACCGAGCAGGCCTTTAGCCTAGCAAATTTAAAGATCAGATCGGATTAGGATATGGCCATAAAACTATACAATTTTGAGCTAAAAAAAGGAAATGCCAAGTGGGATTGTGAAAAAAAAGGGGCAGATCCATTCCTACCTCTACACCTCTACACGTGGGATTAGTAGGGGCAACCAGTGATCTACCTTGAGAATTTCTTTTCTCAAAATACAGTGAATATGCACAGTAACTGTTTAGAGCACGTTCACAAACTTGGAATTTCCTCCCATTTGCTCCCATTTCTCCTGTGATTTTTTTTCATCAAAAGGGTATGTTGGTAATTTCAAGTTCCTACTCTGCTGGGCTGAGCTGCCACCGCACCCGCCCCCGGTCCACGCCCGTCTTTCTCGCCCGGGAACCCGACCTCGACGCCTCGTCCTCTTCACCACCCTCACAAAAGCGCCATCGCGGACCCCCCCCCTAGCCATCTCTATCGCCCACCCTGCGTTGCCGCTTGTACGCCATCGCCATCGACCGTGCTGCCTCACCACCGCCTCTCCTCATCATCGTCGGCCGTGCGCGCCGCCAATCGCCCACCCTCACACAAGGATGTCGTCGCTCCTCCCTCCTCCCAGCCCTAGCCCATGCACTGCCTCCACGTCGCCCTCGTCATCGTGCGGCGGTGTCGCCGCAGCTGGATTGCCCTCGCCAGCACTCATCGCTGCGATCCCGTAGCTCCTTCCTCCTCCTCGGTTGACGCGAGTAGAGCTGTAGAAGTGCGCTGTTTCATGATTAGAGGCAACAAGTAAGGGTGGCATCCTCACCTCGCTTAACTTGTTTGCCACCAAGTTCGGTGAGGTTGATTACTATAGTCTTTTAGTGTATCATCAGGACATAAAAATTTCAAAAGATTTTGAGAATGTGGCCAAACACATCCTTCACGACCATGAACATGTCTCCCATACTTATGAGAGTAAGTGAGAGATGTTCATGGTTGTGATGGATGTATAGTTGCACATGGTTCGAATTATTTAAAATTGTAAAGACATGGGCATACCTATGTATTTAAATTAAAACAAAGTAAAAATGACAAAAAAATAAATTAAATTAAAATAGACAAAGCGAAATAGGAACAAATAACCATCGCCATCGAAAGTGGTGCCTCGCCACCGCCTCTCCCTCATCATCGTCGGCCGTGCACCGCCACCCACCCACCCTCGCACAAGGACGTCGTCGCTCCTACCTACACCCAACCCTAGCCCATGCCCCGCCTCCACGTCACCCTCTTCAACGCACGGCGGTGCCGCGCAAGAGCTGGATTGCCCTCGCCAACACTCATCGCCGTGTGATCCCGTAGCTCCTTCCTGTAAGGTCCTAGATGGCTAGAGGGGAATGAATAGTCTATAAAAATTTCTACAAATTAACTTAACAAACTGATTAGTATAACAAATGGCGTAAATGCGGTTTGCACTAGCTCTAATGTTTTGCAAGCCTTCTAGTGACAATTCTAGATATATGTTATGATCTCTATGTCACAAGTGCTAAGTCACTACTCTATCTAGTGAGCAATCCGAGATAAAACTTATGCTAGCAAGAACACCTACACAAGCAAGCTAGCTTTCTACTCAATATAAACTAGTAATGTAAATATAAGAGCGAAGCTTGTTATACCAACGTGTAGGGGCAATGAACCAATCACCGTGCAGAGAGAGAAATACAATCACAATCGAAGGATGAAGCCAATCACCAATGGAGACAATGAGCACGATGATTTGTTCACCCGGAGTTCACTTGTGCACCGACAAGCTACTCTCCGGTTGTGCCGACCAACACAAGGATGGTGCTTGAGCTAGGCGGTGCACTTGCTAGCCTCAAAGCCACCACTCACAAGTGAGGTACCCAAGACACGAGCAATGTATTACTTGCGATTCGATTTGTCTCGACGAGGATGCGTGGTCCTCTTTACAAATCAATCCGAAGGTGGCCAAGAACAATCTCCAACTCTTGCCAACGCCTCCACCAAATCACCGAGCCGGCTAGGAGCGGTACTCTCCAAGAGTAACAAGAAATCCACCGACAACAATGACCCTCAAGTGCCTCTAAATGCAACAAGCAAAACAATGCACTTGAATCACCACTCAATCTCTCAAGAATGTGCTCAAAGCAAGTGGGAGAGAGTGGGAGAGGTTTGGCTCAGCTCAATGGGTGTTAGAATGAATTCAAATGACCAAGAGAGCTCCCAATGGCCGACCAAACAAGTATTTATACACTCCCAAACGAAATAGAGCCGTTGGGGTGCAAAACACATAATCTACGAGGTGACCGGACGCACTTAGGTCAAGGATTCAATCAGATACGACAACAAGCTGCCCCCCGGCCGACAACCGGTTTCAGCGTCCGGTCAAAGGATCGGGTCACCGACGGGACGCACCGGTCGCTGAAAATTCCAAAACCAGCCCTTACTTTGGAATCGGCCGAAGCACCCCGACCGACGCCGGTCGGGACCCCAATGTCCGGTCTAGCGTCCGGTCGCGGGGCCCGACATTGCGAATATTCGTCGTTTCTCCGTCGCCTTTGCTTCGTCATGCTACCCAACAAGTAAACCAACTTGAGCTCGGATATAGCATGTTTTCTCCACAACTTTGCATCGGCGCAATAGAAAATATACATTTCATTTTCTCAAAAGCGCTGAATCCCCCCGCAAGCTCGACGGGAGGGTGAGCGTTAACCAAACCCATCTCAACCCTGCAAGCCATCACCGCCTTCGCAAATGTGCCAACACCACCACATGTACATCACCATGTACTCGTGTGTTAGAATTTTCACAATCAATTTTGAAGGTTAGGTTAGCTCTCTAGGTTAGAATGCATGCATATGAATTTTGAACCTATAGGCACATGAGGATCGAAGTTCCCGAGGTTTTCCCCTCTTTATAGTTCGGCTATCGATCCTAAATCACTCACACCATCTATGGTGTCTTGAGTGTGAAACAAAATGGCCCTATCAAATATACCTTTGCCTTGAGGCCATTTTGTTTCTCCTCCTTGCTTCCCAAGTCCATGCACTCGACCATCTTTTGGATCAACACCATGTCATCCACCATGATCACCATTTGCACCAAGACTTGAGTCAGACTCATCTCATACTAGGTCACACTTAAGCATAGAGATTAGTCCTAGGGTGTCATTAATTATCCAAAACTAATCTAGAGATCTTCACTTCCTCCTCCCCGGCCGACGCGAGTAGATTTGCGAAGTGCGCCGACACGTGGTTCAAGATCAGAGGCAACAAGTAAGGGTGGCATCCTCACCTCGCTTAACTTGTTTGCCACCAAGTTCGATGAGGTTGATTGCTAGTATTTTAATGTATCATCAGGACATAAAAATTTCAAATGATTTTGAGAATATGGCCAAACACATCTTTCACAACCATGAACATGTCTACCATATACTCATGAGAGTAAAAGTGAGAGATGTTCATGGTTGTGATGGATGTATAGTTGCACATGGTTCAAATTATTTAAAATTGTAAAGACATGGTCATACCTATGTATTTAAATTAAAACAAAGTAAAAAATGGCAAAAAAAATTAAAATAGAGAAAGCGAAATAGGAACAAATAACCAAAAATGTTGTCAAAACACAAAGATGGACCCCTATGGGTGTCGAACGCAGGAGCTCAACTTCCAACAAATGGCTATCCATTATGTCACTCAAGAGTGTTTGTTACTATGCCAGCTCTATTATTTTTAACCTCAATTCATCTCGGAACATAAGACGGATGGCTGGGCCACATCGGTTTTACTGGGCCACTTCTGTTTGCTCGGCCCAGAGTGAAAAAAGATAGCGCAGTCCTTATTCCCACTTCGCCTATACACAACTTAAATACCCAACTAGACTCGCCCGATCGAACTCATTCATTACTCTCCTACACCATTAAGCGCTTCTCATGTGTGCACGTTGGGCCCGTGTGGCCAACCTGGTTGGGCTGCCTAAGGGGTGAGCCTGACCTAGCAGCTAGCTCTGTCGGCCTACGGCACCATTTTTTTTAATTGTTTTGCAAGTAAATTTATTTTAATACTATTCAAACAATTCTTAGAAAATTTATTCCTTTCCAGATTGGTCGGCCGCCTGCGCACATGAGGTTACTACATATTGTCCCATTGCCATTGCCTTTGTTGATGTCCTCCACGTCGTCCATTGACAATTCTACTTGCGGTTGCACTAGCTCTACTTGTCGGCAAGCCACCTATCATCAATTCTAGTTGCTAAAGTCTCTAGTTGACTCAAATTGCTATGTTACTACTTTACCAGCATCTCCTGAATGCGCTCCAAATGCTCAACCTTGCGGTGCATGGGCATTGCAACACTTTTGTCAAGGTTGGAGAAGAGTCACGACGCCAGCCCAAAGATGGCAAGCACTACCATGACACCTGCAAGCTTCTCTCATCTAGGCTGACAAACATGACGATGTCATCAGCATAGAGCCTAACCCGGTGGCCCAGCCCAACCGTGAGAAAACCCTGCTGCTCAGCCCAATGCAATAGATGGTTAAGTACCTCCATAGCGAGCACGAACAGAAGTGGGGAGATGGGGTCTCCCTGTCGCAAACCACGGGCATGACAGGCATGACGACCGGCCAGCCATTGAGATGAATTTTGGTGGTAGCCGAAGATAAGACGGCTGAGATCCATTTATGCCATCTCCTGCCAAAGGCCAAGCACTGAAGCACGCGTGGAGGAGAAAAAAGTCGCCACTGTATCAAATGCCTTTGCTATGTCAATTTTGTTAGAGAATATAGAGCTGCTTGGTAGCATGGACGCCTACGGAAGAAATTTACACCGCTCTAAAGTTGTCATGAATGTTGTGCCCCTTGATGAATGTCGTCTGAATTTTAAGCACCAATCAATCCATGACCAAAGCCGGATGGTTGGCTAGACATTTGGTGACAAGTTTGCCAAAGTTGTGGATAAGACCGATAGGGACGGTAGTCACAGCATCTCCTTAGGGTGATCAACTTTCTTGAGCAGGACCATAAACGCATCATTCAGATGATGGAAGCTCCTAAAATCCTAGGTCCAGAATGCATTGAACGCATTCATGACATCAACTTTGATAATGGTCCAGACCGTCTTGTAGAACAGACTGGACAAGCCATCTAGGCCGGGAGCCCGCTCATTAGGGGCGTGTTTGATATGTTGGCTGCAGGCCCGGCGGCCGAGCAGTGCCTTGCCCGCCCACAACCTGGGTGGAATGGACCAAATGCACTTGTTTGATTTCATTGTTGCTGAGGAGCCTATAGCCTAGAACTTATCTTTGTTTGATTTCCAGCCCCAAAGCCCGGCCCAACCCCAACTACCTCCAACTTCCAAACTGAGACAGTGTTTGATTCAGGCCCGCCACCATGGGCCAACTAACAAAAATACAGAGGTAACTGATATAGTTCAATAGAAATCAAGAGCAATACAAGATGAAATGGTTTGTCAAGTCCTAAATTAGTGGCCTCAGCTAATAATAAACATCATTACACATCAGTTTTAAGATATGCATCATCGGCCATTCATTGAGTTCAAGTTTGAGTTGACCAGGACAACATTCCACATTCAACCGAAGATAATCAACAAAAGGATCACCACCAGTAGGAAGCACAAGGCAACAACAGCAATAACCAGCCAAGGAACATTGTTGGAGTCGATTCTGGAGCATCCTCCAACAGTGAGTGTTCATCCTCCAAGCCATCTATGCCATTGCAACAATAAGAAACGAAGGGTTGTTATGAGGTTAAGACAACAATAAGTAACAAATGTAATTGATTTGCCTTAGATTTCATTGCCATTTCATGAGCATATATCCCACTTGGGGCATAAGGATCACAGCTAAGCCGTCAAGTCATCTTTGGATGATAACAGTTGCAATGGGCATGGATGTAAGCCATGGCTCCATGACAGTCATGAAAAAAAAATGTGCATATGCCTAGTACCTCACAAGTAGGACATCATAATTTTGGCATTTGTATCATCATAGGCAAAGAGGAAAACAAAAATATGATCACAGGCATATAGGAAGATCATATGTAATAGTTGTTCATATCAGTTCATTGGTGCCAAAAATAAACAATTCTCAAGCAGGGACATGATCACCTTTAGCAACCAGTTGAGGTGCAACCGGGGGAGGAGCATTGCCCAACACAGGGACATGGTCAGCTCTAGTGTACTCCAAGTAGGAGGCTTCTACTTCTTCTCTTGTAGGAAAACTCTGATGCAAGTTATTTGGAAAGCCACCGATTTGTGTTGCACACATTGCCCACGAGCTGGTGACACCAACCCTCCTGCCTTGGTACACCACATACCAAGCCATGACAGCCTGTTGAATTGCGAACACAAGCCATCAGTAACAACTAAAGGAAGAAGTGGCCATCAGTAACTCAAATAAAGGAAGAAGTGGTCATACCAAGCAAACACAAGCCATCAAGTAACAAATAGAGGAAGAAGTGGCCTCGGCTTCAGTTTCAACAGATGACAAATAGGTGGCCTCATAGGTGGTGGCAACATTTAACAACATACCAGCCTTGGAATGTTCTACAACATCCACAGGTTGCCATCCAAAAAAGGCACAAGGCCCTAATGGTTGCATTCCTGTGGATGATGGTAGGACACTTGATGACTGCCATGAAACCTCAGCAGTAACTATCCAAAATAATTGCCACCTCAGCTTACCAATATAGCATCAGTGGCCAATGCAACAAACAGGAGAGGAGACAAGCAAAAATAAGGCCTCAGCTTGAAGTGCAACAAGATCGAAAATGTTAATCATCATGGGTGGCTGCCAACATGTAATAAAGAAAGGAAACAACATAGCAGCCATGGAATGTTCTAGAACATCCACAAGGTTGCCATCCAAAATGGACATAACCCCTAATGGTTGCATTCTTGTGGATGATGCTAGAATACTTGATGACTACCATGAAACATCAATAACTAAGCAACTAATTGCCACCTCAGATTATTAAGAGAGTATCATAGGCCAATATAAGAGGCAGAAGAGGAGTAATAAGCAAAAATAGGGCCTCAATAGCTGATCAGGATAGTGGGGTCAGCAGAACATTTCACCATAGGTGCCAACATGTTTGCCTTGGCCATGAACACAGCCTGGTTGAGCTGCAATAGAAGTTGTTTGCTAGCCCCACTAGGCTGAGTTTCATCGCCAAAGAAAAGACTAGAAAGACCAAGCCACCTTAGACATGTTAAACTTTTATCATAGGCCAAAGCAAGAGCACATAGGAAGAACAAAGCCAGACCATATAGGATAAACAAACCTCTTCTACATGTATTCATCATAGATGTATAAGCAATGTAAGTGCAAGCAATCACAAATAAATCAGGCATAGCTGTATTTGGGTTAATGCCTCCCAGTGCACATGAGCATATGTCTTCATCGAACAACTAGAGCGTGTTTGATATGGGCCAAACATGCATGCCCGGCCAGCCTCTTAATCAGGTATAATAAGGCAAGGATTAAGCATACCAAATAGGAAACATGAATCAACATTACACAGATCCGAGCCAACAATGAACTACAAACCAAATAAATGGGGAAAATGATGGATTTCACCTCGGGTGAGCAGGAGAGGGTGCAAACGCTGCTCAAATCGGAGGGAGTTGGGGAGGAGGTAGGAGACCTAGACGGGGAAGTAGAAAAATCTGGCAGATCCATGACCACCCACCTCACCGGAGAAGAAGCGGAAGAGGAAGAAGACCGCCCGCCGGAGCCGCGCGAGAGTGCCGCGGCCGCCTCGGACGAGATCCACATGGGGGGCAGAGAGGAAGCCCGAAGACGACCGACGAGACCGGCAGCAGCAGACGCACTCATCGACGGTGACTCAACGAGAGTGTTTAGGGTTTAGAGGAGAAAACTAGAAGCAGGGAGGAGACGGGATAGAAGAAGGCAACAGCGGGTAGAAGCGCCACATGGAGTTTTCCCACTTCCCGCGCAAGCCCGTGAAAGCCAGCTCAAGCTCCTGCCATCGCCAAAGATTCGCCCGCGCGAGCACGGCCAGAGCCAGGCCGAGGAGGAACACGAGGGAGGAGCATGAGGCACGAGCCAGAGAGAGGGGGAATTGAATCTGGGGGGGCAAGCTCGGGAGAACAGGACAACGACATCAAACACGCGGACTTGCATCCTAGGAGCCGTAGGGCGTTTTTTGGCCCATATCAAACATGCCCTAGGAGACATTTAGTAGGGAAAGTTTATATTAAATTTTAAATGACAAAACACTATGAGGAGCCACACCTCACTAGAGGAAATCTAAAATTCTGATTGTGATGTTCTCATGTTGAAACAACAATGATATCATACTTTCAATGCCGGGTGTCCGAGTCAAAAACTGTAGTTAGGCGAGCCCCATCACTTCCGATTGCCCTTTGTCGGATCCAATTCTGACAGTGATAGTGAGTTTAGACTCAACAATGATGTAAGGATCTGAAGTAGTAAAAAAAAAGTAGTACAAGCACTACCTCACTCTTTCCAAATTATAAGCCTTTTTAGCCTTGCTCAAAAATGCACAGACTTCTCTTCAACATCAAACGATTTCATTAAACGAAATGGAATACATCATTTATACCTTAATAAAGCAGTAAATGACCAAATGGAGGTATATGAACCGAGTTGAGAATCGCAGGAATTTTGTTGATTCAGTAGCTAAGATAAGGATGAGTATAGATGGCATCATGCTCATACGTGAAGTGAGAAGGATAATATGCTTTGCTTATAAAAAGAGAAAGTTCGTATATTCCAAACTTGGCTGATCTGTTTTCGCCATACTTGCAAATGCAGCAGCTAAAAGAGAGTTAGAATATACAAAGGTTGAATTGCAAGGTAACGTACTACAATCTTTTTGTTTGTTGTACGAAAGGTAGCAACCCCTCTCATCTACTATATAAATATACTATAAATATATAGCAACTGCTAGACTAATTCTCGATCTATTTGTCATCACACTTGCTAGTTGAGACTAGCGAGTAGCGACTAATAGGTGAGCCAAACTTGCAGCGAGAAACGTAGTTCTCCGATCGATCTGTAGGTATCAAAATGGATAGGGAGAGACGCATGGGTCCGGCGCTGTACAAGGCGGCGACGCAGGGGAAAGTGTCTAGCCTGAAGCAGATGCTGGATCGGAGGACCCCGACCCCAGCAGTGTCCTCAGCACCACGACGCCCCAGGGCAACATGGCGCTGCACCTCGCGGCGTTGCACGGCCACGCCGAGTTTGCTGGCGAGGTCCTGGACATGAACGAGGAGCTGCTCGTCGCCCGGAACGATGACGGGGACACCCCGCTGCACCTGGCGGCCAAGGCGGGCAAGCTGGAGGTGGCCAAGCTGCTCATGAACCGAGCCCTGATTTGGCCGCAGGATAAGAAGAGCCCTCTGATCATGACCAACAAAGATGGCAACACCGTGCTGCACGAGGCGGTGCGTCACCGCAGGGTCGCTGTGGCGGTGGCGCTACTGGACGCCGACGCCATCCGCGCCTACGACCTCAACGAGCAAATGGAGTCCCCGCTGCACATCGCCGCCCGCGAGGGCTCTCGTCCACGTCGTCCAGAAGATCATCAACTACCCCTGGGTCTTCCAGGAGTTCTTGCCCTCCGTCTCCTTCAGGGGCAGGGTTCTTCACCAGGCCGTGCTCGGCAACCAGCATCGTAAGCACTTTGAAAATAATAAGTAACCAAAACGTTAATTGTAGAGAACTACATATTTTTGCATCCATGGTTGTGCATCAGTCTTTCAGAATAAATTTAATAGCTTGTACGCGCACCGTGCGCTGCAGGAGTCGTGGAGATCCTGCTAGAGAAGCGGCCGGATCTTATCGACTTGACCGACACCGATGGCAACAACGCTTTGCACTACGCGGCGCACAAGGACAACCAGAGGGCGGTGGAGATGCTGCTTAAGAAGCGGACGGAGCTAGCCTACAAACGCAACAATAACTCGAGCATGTCCCCGCTGCACGTCGCCGCGCTCTACGGTTCCGTGGATACCATCAAGGCGCTGGTCCGGCACTGCCCGACATAGCCGAGATAGCGGACAGCTCCGGCCGAAACGCCATCCATGCCTCCGTCATCAGCGGCAAGGTGAACGCGCTCCGGTGCCTGCTCCGCCGCGTCCGCCACGCGGAGCTGCTCAACTGCATCGACGGCAAGGGCGACACGCCTCTGCACCTCGCCGCCAAGATGAGCCGAGTCCAGTGCGGCCTGCTGCTCCTCAATGATCACCGCGTGGACCCCTGCGTCCGCAACCACGACGGCCACACGGCGCGGCGCCCTTGAGAAGAAGTGGAACGCCGGCGAGATGGACACCTACGAGGTGCACCTCTGGAATCAGCTCAAGAAGCAAGAGTCCAAAAGGTGCCGCAACCAGCTGTTGCCGCCCAATGTCTATGGCGGACGAGGAGCCTCAGCAACAAGGACTTCGACAGTGTCGTTGACGCCTACTTCCTCGCCGCCACCCCTCATCGCCCATCGTCACCTTCGCCGCCACCTTCACCATGCCCGGCGGCTACGACCAGACCACGGGCATCCCCCTTCACGGTCACAACAGCGCGTTCAAGGTCTTCGTGGTCTCCAATACCGCCGCCATGTGCAGCTCCGTCGCCGTCATCTTCTTGCTCATCTGGGCCAGGCAGGAGCCCGTCAAGCTCAGGCTCCACAACCTCATGTGGAGCCAAAAGCTAACCATCATCGCCTCGCGTCGCCATGCTCATCTCGCTCATGACTGCCGTCTATACCACCGTAGTGCCAACAGCCCCGTGGCCTGCCTACGTAGCCATAGCCATCGGCATTTCCAGTCCAGCCCTCTTCTTCATCATATCATGGATGGGGAGGTGATCAATTTATGGATTTTTTTACTGCATTGTCCTCTCTTGTTATTGGAAAAATAGGACAATCAATTATGTACCTCCAATATTTCTAAGACTTGTATTTGTTTGAGTAAGTTTCACTGGCGGTCCTTAGACATGTCCTGAATTCTCATCGGGCTTCCGATAGATGTAAATTACATGTTGGGCTCTCTAAACTTGTATGGAGTTCTTATCGTAGTACAGGTACTTACAAGTTGCATGTTCGAATCCCTAAATTTGTCAAGTTCTCATTCCAGAGTATGAATACTTCTAAATCACATGCTCATCTTCCTCAAATTGCGTTATATATTGTACCATTTTGGTCTGGTACATCCGAAGGCAAATTCTAAAGGACCTGGTCTTTTTCTTATCTGGAAGGACCTCATCCATCACCTGAAACGTGGTCTTGCAATAATCCTAAAGCAACCTTCTCATCACTTCCATCTTGTTTGCCATTTCGACAGGGCGGCGTCCGGGCAAGCGGCAGCAACGCTCCTTTCCCGCTTAAGGGTAGCGGCGCTCCGTCGACTTCATCCCTCCAAAAGTAGGGGATCCAGTGCGCACAGTGACGGCGGTTAGCCTTATCCAAATGGTACCAAACGGCTGGTAATGATGACAAAATAGGACACTCAGTGACGTAACTGGATCATCATAGACTAAAAAAGCCGTTAATGGCACCATTAAGATGGCCGTTAGACGGTAGATTACGACAAAAATGATGGTTCTGCCATGACTAAAATGCATCGTCATAGATTGAGACCACGTCCATGACGACTCATTATTCGTCACGCATTGGAGGCACATCTATGACAAAAGTACGCATTTGGCCACCGATGACCAAATGTGACGTGACCTCGCGGACGATTTTGAAATCGTCACTAGCTCGTCACGAATGAACACCAGTGACGTTGACGGCTTCTTTAGTAACCAACGGGGAACGTCATCCATGTCAACGCACCTAATAGTGAAAGTAGTGAACCTCAGAGCCCCCACCAATTCATCAAGTAGTTCATCAATAATAGGTAAAGGAAATTTGTTTTTGACGGTCATAGCATTTTACTTTACGAGTCAACACACAATCTCTAATCACCAGTTTTCTTTTGACTAATAGCAGGGGAGAAGCACATGGACTATTGCACTCTTTGATCCATCCATTGGCCAGCAGTTGTTTAACTTGATGTTCAATCTCAACTTTTTGTGCAGCATTGTATTTGTATGGTATTATTCTAAAAGGCTGGGCACCCCCAATCAAAGGAATGGTGTGGATAGAATACATGTGAGGTGATAGACCACTTGGAGGCAGAAATAGATCTGAATATTCATCAACAATTTCATGAATATCAGAGTGGAGAGTCTGAGAATCACTAGAGAATGCACCAGAGTTTATCTTGTTGTTCCAAAGCTATTAGTTCTCTGTTGGAGACAGATTCACAATGCAACCTCCTTGGAGAAATACCTTGTAGCCAAATTCTAGCACCGAAATGCTTGAATGACATCCACTTTTCATTCGGGTCCACCTCCATAGGACTATGCCGGAATCCATCCAGATTGTTACAGAGCATGATAGAGTTGTGGAGTGTGCACTTACCTCTGAAGATCAAGATATTTTTGTGGATGGTTTGGCATGATAGAGTGCTGACAGGGGAACAAAGGCAGATTGGGAAAGAAGAGGGTCAGAAAAGTGTAAATATTGTGATAGGCTGGAAAGCAGAAACCATTTGTTCTTTAAATGGAATATTTCCAAATTGATCTGGGTTTGGGTTAGAATTAGCCTGAGATGATCTTCCAGACCAACCTCTGTAACCATGCTTGAAGATATGCTCGAAGAGGGAAGGGTTATATTAATGATCCTATATCAATATTCATCCTAGCAGCAGTTTGCTGGAGGTCGTGGAAAACTAGGAATGACTTGGTTTTTAACATTAAATTGCTCAAATCACCTAATTCTGTTGCTTATAGTGTATTGGGATATTTGACACAGTGGAAGAAGATGATGAGGCCAAAGAGGTGCTGCGACTGGAGGATGCTATCATCAAGCTGCAGGAGATATTGAAAGCCTGGTGGTGATACAGCAAGACTGAAAACGAAAGGAAGCGTTGGAAAAGGAGGCGTTTCAAGTGGATCTACGGTGGAGCTGTTGGTGGCGAGTTTGTTTCTTTTCGTCTCTGCCTGTGCCTTTCGGGGGTGTGTTGAGTTTCTTTTCCATTTTCGTTTGATCCCCCTGTGCGAGACTAGTATGGTTCTGGCATTTATTTTTGCTTCCCCAGGTGTTAGTAGAAGTCGTCTGTTTTTCTGTAAGTGTGAGCTCCGTGGGTGTTCTCTGAACTTGTAAGTACCCTACGTTTGCTTTCAATATAGGCAAGGAAGGTGTCTTTTGGTCTAAAATAATAATCTATACCAACTAATAACGAGAGAAAATTTCTGGCTTTCGCCCCTCTAGCCTCAAAAAAAAGTCCACCTCCTGGTCCATTGTCTCCCCAGACTCAGCGCGATTCCTATGCGGCTTGCCCCTAAACGCGATGCTCCGTCTCGATGCCGCTTCGCCTCGCCACGAGATGCCCCCGCCTCCGATGCCGCCGCCCCGGCCGCTGATGCCCCGTCTTCCAGCCCGATGCCGCCAAGTCTTTCGCCGCTCCATCCTCCTCGAGATCCCACCGCCGAGCAAACGTTGGGGGCGGCGCTGTCGTAGAAGTCTTTTCTGACGCTATGCGGGGAAGGGCATTGCGGCGGCGTGGGAAAGGGCAAGCACGACGTGGGAGAGCGATGACGCAGGCACCAGTGTGCTGGCGACGGCGGCGTGGGAGAGGGCAAGCTCGGCGTGCAGGCGTGGAAGAATGGCGGCGCAAGGACCGGATCTGAGCAGCAGCGCGCCCATGCAAGCGGTCATTTTTTTAATGCATGTGCAAACGGTCTTGGAAGGAGGATCGGAGGAGAGATGATGCAAGTCGTATGGGCCTTGGCCCAAAATGACGCCGCCCTCATGATGCTATCCTTAAAAAGTATATTTAGCTTAATTATAACCAACTAGTATAATGTCCGTGCTAACGCTGTGGGTAAAACATAAAACAAAATTCATTAAGATTCAGTAATGGATAACCAAATTTTTTTTTATCACAGTTAAATATACAAGTCTACAATTATAAGCGTTATAGTAAAATTTTATAGCAAAACATTGAACTAAAGATAATTTTATCGCTCCGTTGCAGGATGGTGAACGGGCATTATGTTTTACTGTAAATTTGGTAAGCATAAACCAGTGACAGATAGAAAAGGATCATGTCTTCAACCTTGATATTATATTAGAAAAATTTGCATACGACTACTTTGTAAATAAAATAGTTACGATTCCCTCCACTGCGGCAAGTTACCCTTGAGGTTTTCATATGCAATTTAGACGATATCAGAATATAGTGTTAAAATTTAGCGAGGTCAATTTGTTGTCGCCGCCTCCTGCAGTTGGGCTGAGCCCTTGTCGCCCTTCCTCACACAAGTGACAAAGATGTATAGCCCTTCACCTCGCCCTTTGTCACTCTGCAACGTGTCACAACATGTATTAGTAATAAAGCATACAATAAGTGGCAAATTTGTTCACATACCACAGAACATGATAATGCAGTATGTTTTTGTTCCCAAAGCAAATACTCTCGAATCATGAATTAGACAATTCAATCATATAACGTATTAAGCATAAATAGATAGAATTCAGCAATTAGATAGAATCCATGCTTTAATAAAGGAAGCCTCTCAGATATCTCATAAAAGTAATAGAATCCATCTGAGAATTTTCATAAAGCATAATAGTCACCCTCCGTTAGATCGGATCAAATAGAAATAACCAATTAGCTTAAGTTGGGGTGTGTGCTTAAACAGAAGCTCACATGTGATGCTTTATAATACCTACATTTAACATACTTCGAGATTACACGCTTGAATTCCAAGAGGGAAATACAATAGTCACCCTCCGTTAGGTTCCTTCCCGTGCTTCCTCCGGGCATTTCAACAAACATGTTGTGTGCAAAGTGGCCATATCACACCAAAGGGATCTTGGGGCTGTAATGCTTGAGGGATCTTTCATTTTGTACTCCTTTCCTACACGACTAACACGGACAGATGGGCAGATGCAGCCATGTCAAGGCACAAAGCAGCAGCAGTCTTCAAGCTACCCTAGGAAAGAGTCGTTGCGCCAAGAAGAAAAACGACCGCACAATTCCATGGCAACACTTGGTGTCTCATAACTGCAGGAAGCAAACCGAGGTATATCAGTAAGACACAACTCACATTTAAGACCACACTTGCTGAACCCAAAGTAGCAATGACATTCTCCTTGACGAGAAACTTGTAAGAACAATTTTAAGCTAAGGGGTGCCACAAAACTTATTTATTCAGCATGTCCTAAATGCAATGAGAATTCGAGTAAAAACACAGAGTTAATATAAGAATGGTCGAAATTCATGTTAAATAATGATGTAAGGATCAACCATATTCGTAAAGCAAAATTTCGAAAGCACACACACACACCATATGTACCGCACAAGGGTAAAGATTGGTGAGAAGGATTCTGAGATGAGACCTAATGCATAAGCAAGCACTGTATGAAATCAAGCAACCAAATGATTTTATTTGCTTATAAGTGGATTAAAAGAAGGATGAAAGCAGACCATGTGCATTCTTAATTTTAAAAACATTTAGTTTGTAGCGGAAATCTAATAAAGGATTAACCTACGCCCAATGAACAACTACGGTTCTGAATAGAAAAGACATTCACTTTGTACTTGGGAATCTAATAAGGACATATTCTAAATAAAGAAGACATTCAGTTCGCATACATGTGAATAGAAAGAACAATGTAAAAAAGGAACTGGCTGCTCCTTAAATAAAAGCCAAGGAACAACCAAATCATCGATGTTGAGTAGGTTCTCTTTGCCCCAAAAAAAAAAACAAGGGGAAAGAGAAAAATACAATTACATGTATAGGAATTTGAAAGTGAAAAATATAATTAGGAAAGCCTGCACAATTTTTACATGGTTAGTAATTCACATCGGGTGACACCATTCAAACTGCATTCGAAAGTGTTCAGACAGTTCCCACCATACCATTACACTCTTCTTATACCATGATCCCGATCAAACCAATTAAAAATGCCTCAAAATTGCTAGGTAATGTCTGAAATCAGTCAACAACAAAGCACCATATGGAGCTAATGACTTGATCTCACAATTCCCCGGCAAATGAGTTCCCAAGATTAGAAACCCAAAAAAATGGTTAAGAGAAAGCAAGTAGGGTAATTAATTGAACAAGAAAGAAGGGATAATATAATTTGAGAAGAATACTCTCTACAAAACATCCAAGGGGACAAACATTGATACTGTGATATTTCTCCAAAGATTTGGAACCATGTCAAGGTTAGCTATTATAGTCTCACTTCTTGAAACTTGATGTAAAGTTGGTTATTTGGACATTAAAAATATGTATGCAACGCCAATTTTTTATAGTTTTCAGGAGGCGTAAATTCTACGATTACGCATTGTTTAGTGAAGGCCGTTACTTTGTTGTAAAACACCAATGAAAGAATATGTTGGCACAAAAATGTGTTTCTATCACCATTGTCTTTTGAGTACATTGAGTGTTACATTGCAGGCTGAACTGCGGATGCCAAGAAAAAACTGACAAACAAACATTGCTAGAAAGAACTTTTTAACCATTTTGTGTTAACAAACTATAATCCTAAGAGCAGATCCATGCAATTATTAATAATTATGGAAACGGCACCAAATTCCATTCAAGCAATACGGACGTAAAAATTAAAACCTCATACCCGTGGATAATGGCCTGGGTGTCACAAGCCAACCGAGAGCATCTATTTCGGTTTGAAACGCATCCAGAACTTCATGAGCGCCTCGGTGCCAAGCCACCAACATATTTTAGAGCACTCGCAAAAGTTCTTTTTCGACTCAACCCCTCGGATCCAAACATGCAGACTTCTCCAATGCATTCCACTCATCACCTGTGAGCAATCTATCACACTATGCAAAAACCAAATAGCCCCAACACAAACCATATCACTATTTGCATTGCGCAGATTAATTGAATAGCCGACATTCCAATCGCGATAGATCTTTACCTTGATCTTGGAGTCCGGGAGCCCAACGATTCCAAGCAAAGAACGACACGGTCGGTGTGACTCCGTATTCTATGAATGGAGCTGGGCAAAGACGAATCATCGGGGCTCATCGCTCTAGGACACATGTAGGATTTGATAGGGAACACACGGCCAGGTGGAGACGAAGTTCGTTGGAGTAGAGCCACGGCGCACGGATCACCGGCGATCGTCCATCCATAGCGGCGGCGTCGAGGGCTTTCCCGGCACTACGCCCTAGATTCCGAAGTCGAGCGAAGTCCGCCGCAATGTCGGGGCGCCCGAGATCGCTATCACGTCCACGCTCTATGATCGGGCGCGTCGTTCTGCTTTCGTTGCGCGCCGCGATAACGTCCTTGGGCGCGATCGCACTAAAAGCGCCGGCCGCCGCGATAGCCAAATACCGCGCGCGCGATCCCGCCGATCCCATCGCTGGCGGTCCCGGTCTCCGCGGCGGATGAGGAAGGCGTCGCCGCCTGTCGATCCCATCATTGGCGATCACGGCCTCGCGAGATGAGGGAGGCTTGTTTTTTTTTAATGCGGTGATCGATGGATTCGAACTGCGGTCGCGAGCACGGGTTCGGTGGGATGGTGAGTATGTCCGACCATGCATCAAACTTTGAATCCTAGCCCTCCAAAAAGTGTCGTTGTTTTGTGGGCCGTTGATTTCGTGGAGCCCTCAAGTGGGACATTATAGTAGAGATATTCAATCTTTTTATTCACTAACAAATATGTCGGTTGCAATGCTGACCTACCAAAACTTATTGGGAAGCACTACTACAATAATCTTTACTTTACCAACATTGTTAAGATATGTATTGTGTAACAATATCTTCTATGTACCTGACTTGATGTAATCTTGAGATAGATTGTAACCGTGACTCACACATGATGAGTACACGCCAAGTATAGGTATTCGGTTGTGATAGGTTAGTTATAGATCATATCTAGTCCAACCGATGCCTTGTAAACCAAGTCTTGTACTTCTATATATAATCAACATGCAACCGTGATCAGCCAAGATAGGCAATCACGTTAACCTCAAACTCTTTCATGGTATTGTGAGCCAATCTTCCATAAACCCTACAATGGCGTCATCCTCTTCCTCCTCCCATTCTCATCACTCCCCCTTCGGTCCATCCATCTCAGAAAAGCTCATGAGGGAAAACTTCCTCCTATGGCAGGCGCAAATCATGCCTGGCATCCGGGCGGCGGAGTATGAAGGATACCTAGATGGTACCACCGCCGCACCACCCAAAACCGTCGAGATGAAGAAAGATGACTCTTCACCGGCCGGGGTCGTCACCATCAACCCGGAGTACACCAAGTGGTTCAAGGAGGACCAACTCCTCCGCCCACATCAACAACTCATTTGTCGAAGGAGATCTTGGTGCAAGTGACGAACAAGAAGACCTCGGGCGCCGTCGGAGGGGGCACTCACCGAGAGATGTTCTCAAGACAGCCCCCAGCGCTGGTGGCCAATTTTGCGAATGCGGTTGGCAACCTCCAAGAAGGGAAACCAAACTGCAAGCAACGTGCCGCCAAGGTGAAGGCAATAGGCGACGAGCTTTGCCGTGGCGGGCAAGCCACCGCTTGAAGAGGAGCCTGGTCACAAATGTCTTGGCCGGCTTGGATTTTGACTACAATCCCCCTTGTGTCAACGATCCCGGGCGCGCACCACTCCGATCTCCCCGAGCGAAGCTCTATGCCTAGCTCCTAGCCTATGACACAAGGCTCCGTGATGCTCCAAGAGAGCTATAACGCCACCAAAACTCATCCGCTAACACGGCGACACGAGGGCGTGGAGGTTTCCGTACGCGGGCCGGGGCAATGGTCCCGTCGTGGTCCCGGTGGTCGCGGGCGGTGTCAACTTCTCCTCTTCACCAAAGGGGGTGCTTCCGTGCCGCCAAGCCCATCCGCCAAGTATGCAAGAAGAAGGGCCATGAGGCCGACGCAGGCCGCATCGCTTCCAGGAGAATTACCGGCCCCCGCCATGAAGTTCTGGCGGATCTCGCTACAACCAACTACGGCTACGACACCAGGCGGTATGTTGATAGCGGGCGGCAGATCATATCACCGCCGAGCTGGAGAACTTGACCATCAGAGACAAGTACAAGGGAGGCGATCATGTCCACACTGCAAGTGGCGCAGGTATGCAGATTAGTAATATTGGCCATGCAATTTTACATACCCCAAGCAAAAATCTTCGGTTGCAAAATATTCTTCATGTGCCAAGTGCCAACAAAAATCTGCTTTCCATTCATCGTCTTACCTCTGACAACAATACTTATGTTGAATTTCACCCTCATCATTTTTTTATTAAGGATCGAACCACGAAGAAAACAATCCATCAAGGCAGGTGTGAGGGTGGCCTATATCCATTGAGACCTCGTGAGGTTGGAGCACAACTCCACAAACAGGCGTGTGGTGTGAGTCGGCCATCCACATCGGTTTGGCATAGTAAATGCAGGGCATGCGTCCCTTCCTGTCGTTGAAAGAGTCATTAGGCATAATTTGCTTCCTTTTTCTTCCAGTAAACATGTCGAGTCTGTGTGTGACTCTTGTCAAAAGGCAAAGAGTCATCAATTACCTTATCCTAGCTCAAAGAATAAAAGTTGTGCTCCCTCGATTTGATACACTCGATGTTTGGGGACCTGCTCCCATATCTGCGAGGAAATTATTCATATTATGTTTCTTTCATTGATGACTATAGTAGATATACATGGATCTATCTACTTAAGCACAAATCCGAAGTCTTCCATGTTTTTAAAAACTTTCAGAATCATGTGGAAAGGAAGTACAACAGGAAGATAGTGCACATGCAAACCGACTGGGGTGGCGAATATAGGCGTTTAAATACCTTTTTTAATCAGCTAGGCATTGCTCATAGAGTATCTTGTCCTCATGCACATCAGCAAAATGGTAGAGCTGAACGCTAGACCTCTAATGTAGACAGCTAGTGCCTTAACCACTAGAACATACAAGATGTTTGTGTTCTAATGGGGTGCTCTACCTTTTTTAGTATTTATTTAAAAGTAATAAATTGTGTAAAACAAACACTATTGAAAAAAATGAGTGGCACATGGGGGTAGAACCTAAAACCTTTGGAACAAAATGAGGTGCCTTAACCACTAGGACAAATATCTACTCCCTCCATATTGAAATAGAAGTCCCTCGGGGGACGGGATTGTGGTAACAAGGAGTGATTAATTAGGGGATACTTTTCCATGTTTGCCCCTAATAAATACCCGGACTGGTGGATTCTAGCACGAACGATTCCTTGGCTGATTGGCTAGCTTGACGCATCCCGAGGCGCTGTGTGGGTTGAGGTACCCAGATCGAATCTCCAGCGCGGTGCTATTTTTTTTTTCTTTTTGCATGGGCTGCATGAATTTTTGCATGGCTGCTCGACGTCGATCTCGTGGCGCGCTGCGCTGAAGCCCCATTTTTTTCGCCCGTATCATTGCATGGCTGCATGCAACTGTGCTCGACGTCGTTCTCGTGGCGCGCTGCGCTGAAGCCCCATTTTTTCGCTTGTTTCGTTTATGGCGCGTGGATTTCGCTC
This sequence comes from Hyparrhenia diplandra, assembly GCA_015847255.1. NCBI lineage: Eukaryota > Viridiplantae > Streptophyta > Magnoliopsida > Poales > Poaceae > Hyparrhenia > Hyparrhenia diplandra. The sequence goes on from JADLZK010009883.1 coordinate 414,406, forward strand.
CATTTTTTCGCTTGTTTTGTTTATGGCGCGTGGATTTTCGTTCATGGCGCGTGGCCGCGCGCTGGAAACGCCATTTTTTTGCGTTTTCGTTCGTGGCGCATGGACGCGCGCTGGAAACACCGTTGTTTTCGCGATTTCGTTCTGGCGCCGTTTTTTTCGATATTTTGGCGCTCCTGTGGCCGACGCTTGGAGTGGCCGGTTTCATCTATTTAAACGCTCCTGTGGCCGACGCTTGAAGTGGCCTTCGTTTCTTTTTTTCTTACCATGGCTCACCCACTACATTCTGGCTTTGATTTGAACGTTCGGTTAGAAGATGACGGCAATCCTGGTTAGAAGAGGATCTTCCCTATTTGAACGTTTGGTTTGTGTTTTCCTTTTTTTACTGACCTTTTCTCCTTTCCTTTTTTCAGTAGAAGCATTGCGCAACATTGACTACAAGAAAAGAATGACTATAGATGATGTGTCCAGTAGACTTAAAGTTAGCAAAACTAGGATACAAAAGTGGTTGAAGAAAGGTCTCATTAGGCGCCACTCTAGTTCCATCAAACCTTACCTCACCGAAGACAATAAGAAGACTAGGTTGAAGTGGTGTGTTGACATGATTGAGCAAGGATTGGTTGATGATCCAAGGTTTAAGGATTTATTTAACTTTGTGTTCATTGATGAAAAGTGGTTCTATCTACATCAAAGCTCTGAGAATTATTACTTGCTACCCGACGAAGATGAACCACATCGTACTTGTAAGAACAAGAATTACATTCCTAGGATCATGTTTTTGTGTGTTGTTGCTCGGCCAAGATTTAGAGATGGAGTATGTGTGTTTGATGGCAAAATAGGTTGTTTTCCACTAGTCACAATTGAACATGCTATTAGAAATAGCCGCGAATCGCGATGCTGGAGATGAAGTTATCGTGCCAATTCAATCAATCAAAAGGGAGGTGATAAGAGATTTCATGATAAATAAAGTGTTGCCTGCAATAAAAGCTAAGTGGCCAAGAGAAGATGTGGACAAGCCAATTTACATTCAACAAGATAATGCACCCACTCATTTGAAAGTGGATGATCCTGAATTTGTTGCGGCTGCTACACAAGATGGGTTTGACATCCGGCTTATATGTCAACCGCCCAATTCTCCTGATTTTAACATTCTAGACTTGGGTTTTTTAGAGCTATTCAAGCTATTCAATACGAGAAGGATGCAAAATCATTGAAGGATCTAATTCCAGCAGTCCAAGAGGTAAATGATCATACATTCAATTGTTTAAATTGATCTAGAACACCTAATTGATTGACTTCACCGCATGCATGTTTTGTAGGCATTCGTTGAGTACTGTCCATGGAGATCAAACAGAATTTTTGTAACATTACAAGCTGTTTTGAGGGAGGTAATGAAGGTTAAAGGTGGCAACAAATACAAGATTCCTCACTTAGGAAAAGGAAGACTTGAAAGAGAAAACCGGCTGCCATTGCAACTCTCATGTGAAGCATCCTTGCTAGCTGAAGCCTTGGCTAGCCTCCCTGCAAATTAGGAGTGGAAGATGCAAGTTAGTTTGATGTATCGGCTGCAACTTAGAGATTCAAGTTAGTTTGAAAAAACTCAGATTTGCAACTTAGTTTGATGTAACTTAGGAGATGCATGTATCATCGGCTGGAACTTAAGAGATGCAATTTACCTTACTGTTTGTTGTTTGCTTCATCATCTTTGTTGGTCTTGGGGTTGTTCTCGGCTAGCTTCCTCTTCTTCAATGTGTTCTCCATCTTCTCCTCCAACTTCTTTACAACTTCTTCAGGCAAAATGAGGGTCTCACCACGCATTTCAAGTTTCTCCACATCAGGAATGTAAAACTCACAATCAAACTTCTCCATTTCATGGAAAAAATATGCCATGTTGTCGTAGTCTTCATGCAAAAGGCCACAACGGGCACACCTCCCGGCGTTGGGCGAGCTTGACGACAGGCTTCTCCCTTGATACCGCCGCCAGCGTGCAACGTGCCGCAGCGAGGGGCAGTTGACCACCTCGCCGACGTCCGCACATCCTCGACGGAGTCCGCACGACTCGATGGACTCCGGCACCTCGACGACGGAGTCCGCACGACCTCGACGGAGTCCGCACCTCGACGACGGAGTCCGCTGCATCAAGACGGAGTCGGGCGACCTCGAGGACGGAGTCCGGCACGACCCTCGACGGAGTCGGGCGACCTCGACGGAGTCCGCACGCGACCTCGACGGAGTTGTGCTCCCCTCGATTTGATACACTCTGATGTTTGGGGACCTGCTCCCATATCTGCAGGAAATTATTCATATTATGTTTCTTTCATTAATGACTATAGTAGATATACATGGATCTATCTACTTAAGCACAAATCCAAAGTCTTCCATGTTTTTAAAAACTTTCAGAATCATGTGGAAAGGAAGTACAACAGGAAGATAGTGCACATGCAAACCGACTGGGGTGGCGAATATAGGCGTTTAAATACCTTTTTTAATCAGCTAGGCATTGCTCATAGAGTATCTTGTCCTCATGCACATCAGCAAAATGGTAGAGCTGAACGCTAGACCTCTAATGTAGACAGCTAGTGCCTTAACCACTAGAACATACAAGATGTTTGTGTTCTAATGGGGTGCTCTACCTTTTTTTAGTATTTATTTAAAAGTAATAAATTGTGTAAAACAAACACTATTGAAAAAAAATGAGTGGCACATGGGGGTAGAACCAAAAACCTTTGGAACAAAATGAGGTGCCTTAACCACTAGGCCAAATATCTACATGTGTTGCAATGGGGTGTTCTTTTATATATATATATAATATATATATATATATATATATATTAAATGAAACGTAATAAATCCTTTTAAAATGTGTGGCACATGGGAATCGAACCTATGACCTTTGGAACAAAAGTAAATAAAGAGTACAGACCACTACAATAAGCAACTGTTTGTGTAGTATTGGGTGTTATATTTTTATTAATTGAAGCACAATAAATCATGTAAAACAATCTTAAAAAAAATATGAGGTGAGTGAGAATCAAACCTAAGATTTCCCTCTCAAAGTAGAACGCTAAGACACACCACTACACCATTCCTTCATTTGTAATATGATTAGTTCTTTTCTCCTTTTTAGGTCCATCACGTAGATATTCTAAGTACGGAAACCAAGAATTGAGCCACGTAGAAAAATCAAGAACATGAACACAACGTTTTTTCTTTTTGATCTCTATTTAAATCTTGTAACTAGTTTTTTTCTCCCACATACTAACTCCAAATTTGATACTTTTTTTCTAATTTTTCTAAAAAATCATGTTCTTTCAGTTAATGGTGCTCACTTTGGTCATCTTAGAGAGAGTTTATGAAACTATGTGAGAGAGTTGGACGTTTCGAGTTACACTTTCCTAACACTTTCTCACATGCAAAAATACCTTAAATAACAATTGTAGATCTTGATGAGTTATGAATTTTTGGTAGTTATCACTTTTTAATTTGAGACCGTCTAGGGCTTCAACAACTCGCCCGAGTTATAAAAATTTCTCATATGCAAAAATGACCTAAATATCAAATGTAGATCTCGATGAGTTATGAATTTTTGGTATTCATGACTTTTCAATTCGAGACCGTCGGGGCTTCAAAACTCGTTCGAGTCAGTAAAAAGTTCAAAATTCAAATTTTAAGGCGTCAAAACTTTGAAAATTGAAAAAAGTTGACCATAATACCAAATGTAGATCTTGAAGAGCTTAACAAAACCCATATTCATGATTTTTCGATTTGAAACCATCTAGTGTTTTGAAAACTGGCTCGAAGGTGCTATTTTTAAATAATCAAAGTTTGACTTGGTCAAACCTTGGTCAAATGGAGCACTAAATGACATCGGCTGAAAAAAATTTGAATACAAGGGTGTTAGAACTCAACAAGATCTACACTTTTTTTGTATAGGTTATTTTTTTATTTAACAAAGTATTAGAAAACACTAGTTGTAAAACCATATATCTCACAAAGAGCTCATTCTAGTAATTCAACATATAATTACAAGTAATAGGTAAACTTGGTCGAAAATTCTATAAATTCGCATAACAATATGTTTTGGCTCCATAACGATCCCGTAAAAGTTTCAAATGATTTTGACAAATTGGTACTATGTGTGCCTTTTTTGTGATAGATGTGCAATAACACTTTATCAAAAATCACTAGAATTTTTTATGTAATGCTTATTATACACTAAAATCACGTGGCTATGCAACCTTTTAGAAAATTTTAGCCACTTTATGATATTTTTTAACATTTATTCATTAGTAATTCAACAAATAAATATAGTAATAGGTAAACTTGATCAGAAAATTCCACAATTCACACAACAAACATAGTTTGGCTCTCAAACTATCCCATAAAAGTGTCAAATGATTTTAATAAAGTAGTAATATACTAGAAAATATGCCTCGTGTGTTGCCACGAGAAAAAAAACAAAACTCGACTTACCTCTCCCATACAACCCCCACCCACCCACCCAACCCACCCCCCTCCCAATCTCAAATTAGCCCATCAATTGCCTTGAACGGTTCCGCACAATTAGCCCACTTCCTCCATTCTCGTTTTTATATAGCCACGTATATGCACACAATTGTACCGTACGGTTAATCCTACTGCTAAAAAGAACTTAAACACAGACTCTACCGGCAGTGGCGACGTGCGTCGCCCCCCCCGCCCGCTCGCGCCCCCTCATTCTTGGCTAGGACAGCCCGCGCCACCAGTTTGCATGCTAGCACACAGCCAAGAAAAGGAAACTATTATTTTCATCCACTAGATTTGCATGCCTACATGCAAAAAAAAATACTAGCAGTTGTTGTTCCTGCGTGTGCATGATGGAGACCTCATACTCTATTTTAGAAGGAAAAAAAAAGAAAGGATGGGAAAAAATCTATGGTAGGAATAAAAAATCTGCATACGAAAGATGTACTTATCTGTTCCACAAAACATGTAATTCTCACATCTCACAAACATTTATGAGACTAAACAAGTAAGTTAGATTAGTTATGAAATATATTTTATTCGATTTGGTTCTATTAAAAATTCAATGCCGCTAACGAGAATATTGGGAAGCTTTGGGGCATATGTTCCACCTCAAGCAAAGGCCGAGAGCTTGATGCCACTAAATGATTTGGGATGCCATAATTATTTTTTTGATTTCATATGGCATAATTATTTTTTTGAGCAAGAATGAGAGAGTGTTGTATTAGCAACCGTGAGCTTTGATGAATGTAGCTAATTGCATCCCTTCACTACCTCCCTAGAATTTGTATCCATACTATACAAACATTTTGAAATCAAGAAGTATTATTTATGAATCACTAATATGTAAATATTTTGTTAGTCCTGTTATTTAAATTTGAACAAATAAAATTTTATTCAGGTTTCTTGCTTTAAGAAAGAATTATAGTTGACATGCAGTTAGTTCCAATGTCAAGTGAACAATATAACACCCGTGAAAGCAACGCACGGGCATGATCCTAGTATATATTATTTATATTCAGGTCGTGACGCTTCCTTCTTATTCTTTTTTCTCTCACACACTCCCCCATACCCATCTCAAATTAGTCCACAATTAGCCCACCCATTTTTTTTTTTTGAGAATTACACAAGACAACGTAGACACTCACAACACGCACGCACACTCACCCCTATGAACACACGTGACGAAACCCTACCCCTATGAGCACCTCCGAAGGACTAGGCAACCGCGCAGATCTAGAGATTCTCGAAGTCACCATAGCGCCTCGTCGCCGACGGAACGCCGCTACCACTTAATGCATAACGCCGGTAAATCCTTGGGAAAATCCCAGGAAAAGGTGCGAGCAGCACAGGATTTGAACCTTGGTGGGTAACGTCCCACTGGACCGCCCTACCATTGGACTACAAGCCAATTCGCTAGCCCACCCAATTTACCATGAACGGTTCCAATATATATATTTTTATATATTTACCTTCGGGTCAACTAATAACATCTCTTACTTAGTCATATTAAAAAAAAAAAAAAAAAAGAAAAAGAGAAATAGAAAAACAAAAAGCAAAAAGGAGAAGAAAAAATGGCCCACATCAGAGCCGGCCCACTATCTCTGCCCCAACTGCACGCATTTAACCTAACCTAGCTCCACCATCTCCCTCGGTTCATCTCCCCACACGCCGCCATCAGCCCAGCACAACCGCACACGCTCGCTCTCCCCGGCACCCACTCGCGCGTGGTTCGTGCGCCGTCTCCACGGTGCCGCCGGCGTCGCAGCCCCGCCCCTGCCCGTCTGGACGCGGCGCAGCGCCGCCCCCTCTCCCCACCAACCCCACAGCAGCGCCGCCCTCCTCGGCCGGCGGCACCACATCGTGATGGAGCCCACCTGAAGCTCGCGCCGCCGCGCGTGGAGCTCCGATGGCGGGTGCACGCTCCCCCCTTCCCCCCTCGTGCGGCGTGTAGCGTGTTCCGCATCCCCTGGCCCCGGTCCGCTGGAGGGCACGACGACGACGGCGGCGGCGGCACGACGGACGGGACCGCGACGCTGACCCGCGACGGCGACCCCGGCTTCGCGTCCGACGACGTCGTGCGTGCCTGCTGCGTCGGCGTTGCGTCCCTCCCTCGTCCATACTGCAGCGGCACGAGGCTCCTGGACATGCAGGGTGAGATGGCTAGTGGATCTTCTTCTGGGTTGTCTGTTTCTGGTCTTCTCGTTAGCAGGCAGCGATTTGGCATGCGGCGGCTGGTGCCGGAGGAGAAAGGAGGTCCTGGGTGCGCGTGTTGTGTTATTCAGCTGCTCGTCTTCTCGTTTCTTAACCTAACGTGTTTGACTCTGACAGACAACAATTATTGCAGGTGCGTTTGATCCATTCGCATTGCCTATACGATGTCCAAGTCGGGAGCGCTGGATCTTGCTTATGGCCTCGGTGGGAAGATCAACAAGGAGGATGCCAAGTCGGTCATCAATGAGAGTATGTTCCTGAATCTGTCCACCTTCCTTTGCGTGTGGCAGGTATCTGTTCTGTTGGATACTGTAGAACTCCTGACGATATCTAGTTTACTCCTTAGATAATTGTAATTGCTTTTGTGCCCTGCAGATTTGATGTCCAGGCATCCTTTGTGTATTTGTACTTTGTAGGTCTAAAATCAAAGAAAGGATCTTGAATAGATGATATTAGGGTCACGCATACTTTGAATAGCTGCTCATTTAATCGAACCACAACATATTCCTTTTTGAATAATATATTCTGCATGTTTGTCGAGACTGCACAAAGAAAAATGATGTTTCCATGCGTCAGTAGTCTAGTAGAGGTTACTGTTTCTTATTGACATTGGTTATATATTTATATTTTCTAGAAAAACATTGTAATCTAAATTTTGTTGCAGTTTGCTGGGCTATCAATTTTTTACGTAGCATGCACTTTGATCATTATATTTCTAAAGTGAACTTGAGGAGCTCAAGCAGAAATGTGCAGAAGCTGAGGAAAGGATGGAGAGACAACAAACTGAGATGGAGTACAAGAAGGGTAGAGAAGAACAACCAGGAGTTGGAGGAGAACAGGGTGCTCCTCAGGGGGCTAATGAAGATCTATGCTCCTTCTTCGACGACATGAAGTGTGCTGCTATGTTTGTCATGTTTCTTTTGGCTACCTAGAAACTTAAGTTGCCTGTGGGTGGAAACTTTTTAGTATTTGTTCTTATGTGTGCTGAGAACTAAGCTTTATGCTTTAGTGGTGGTGTTGTGCAATGAGTTGTATGCTTTCAGTTGAATACTGGTTTTGTTTTGAATATGGAATTATGTGGTCTTTCTACTATCAATTGCAATTATATTGTTTACCTGATTTTATGTTACCAAATTATGGTGTATTTATTGACGATTTTGACATTTCATCGTGAACAACAATTTAAAGTCTTTGTTGACGATTTTGTGACTACAATCTGTGACCAAAAATTCTGAAGCCACGTGGCGCATCGTGAATTGGTCCATGTGGGGCTACGAAAACAAGCGACAAAGCTGCCATGTCACGCCACGCCAATCGGGCCACGCCACGCGCCCACGTCAAGATGCACAAACGCCGTTAACGACACCGTTAAGTCGCCCGCGCAGGCGGAGGCTTTTGACGAAAATAGGGGCATAGCCATGACCAAAGCCGCTGGTCATAGAAGGAGAGCATTTTCGCGGACCGTAAACGTTTGGTCATGGTTTGGAAGCACATCTGTGACTAAAAGTGTGACTTCGTCACGCATTGCCAAATGTGACGCGACCTCGATGACGATGTCAATTTTCGTCACAAAATCGCCACAGATGTATTTAGGTGACGAATTTAGCACCTTCCGATGACGAATGACGAACATCATCAATGAGCACATCCCTAGTAGTCACATTGTAGAAGTCGGGCTTTCTCTCCTAGCACAAGCGCCCATGCCACTCAAATATTGGGATCAAGCTTTCTTGACAGCCACATATATCATAAATATCCTACCCTCTCGAGTCATTGATAATAAAACTCCAGTAGAGTTGTTACTAAATGAGAAACCGCACTATGATTCTCTTTGGGTGTTTGGATGTGCATGTTGGCCTAATTTGAGGCCCTATAATGTGAGGAAGTTGTCTTTCGAGATCAACGAGGTGTGTGTTCTTGGCTATAGCTCTCTCCACAAAGGCTTCAAGTGTCTTGAGCCGGCCACACGGACGCATCTATCTTTCCCGAGATGTGGTATTTGACGAAGATGTATTTCCTTTTGCATCCATGCACTCCACAGCAGGGCCTCGTATTCGAGTTTAAATCTCCCTTCTTCCTGCTCATCTTGCTCCTTCTTGTGCCGGGATGTAAGTTGTCATGAGCCTTTTATTACCGATCAAACTGGTTCAAGTGTTGATGTGCGTGAAATACATGAAATCACAGATGAAGTAGCTACGGATCGGGTGACCATAAACGATCCTCGCTACGGATCCCCGAGTCGATCCAAATTGTGGATCCCGTCGCCGATCCCACAGCTGATCCGTCCGAGGAGGTTGGGACGCCTCTGCGTCGCCGCGTGGGGGGACAGGATCCCGGACTTCGTCGTCTTCTGCTGCTGCTCCTACGCCCGGATCTTCTACGGCCCGCTTGGATCACCGTGCCGACGCCTTCATCAGCCCAAGATGGAAGCGCAACGCTGGACTCCACGCATTGCCGATGCACCAAGCCAACTCGCAACACGCCCTCACACACGCATCACAGAGCGGTTTTGTTAAGCCTAAGATATACACCGATGGAACAGTTCGCTATGCAAATTTGTGTTCTGGTGAACCGTAATCCATAAGTGAGGCCTTGAAGTTACCCAAGTGGAAAGATGCCATGCAAGTGGAGTATGATCTTACCGCAACATAATAAGACATGGAGGCTTGTTCCACCACCTAAAGGGAAGAATCTTATTGATTGTAAGTGGGTGTACAAAGTTAAAAGAAAAGCTGATGGCACTATAGATCGTTACAAGGCACGACTAGTAGCCAAAGGCTTCAAGCAGCGGTATGGTATTGACTATGAGGACACCTTTAGTCCTGTAGTCAAAATTGCAACTGTGAGAATAGTACTATCATTAGCAGTGGCAAGAGGATGGTGCTTGAGGCAGTTAGATGTTCAGAACGCGTTTCTCCATGGTGTTCTGGAAGAAGAGGTGTTCATGAAACAACCACCTGGGTTTGAGAGTAAGAAATTTCCTTCTTATGTTTGCAAGCTTGATAAAAGCTATTTATGGTCTTAAACAGGCTCCGAGAGCATGGTACTCATGGTTGAGTAACAAGTTGATACAGCTCGGTTTTGTGGCAGCTAAATCAGACACATCTCTTTTTATTTATAGAAAGAAGGGTGTTGAAATATATATGCTTATATACGTTGATGACATTATTGTCACTAGCTCTTCACAGGATGCGGTGGATATACTACTAAAAGCATTGAGAGAAGACTTCGCACTCAAGGATCTTGGTGATCTCCACTATTTTCTGAGTATTGAGGTAGAAAGAAAGCCAAACGGTGATCTACTTCTGACTCAAGAAAGGTATGCAATGGACATTCTGAAACGAATGGGTATGATGAATTGTAAGCCGGTGGTCACACCCATGGCAACGACAGAAAAGGTATCAAGGTATGAAGGAGATCCACTAGGTCCTGATGACTGTACAAAGTATAGAAGTATAGTAGGGGCACTTCAATACATCACCCTTACCCGCCTGATTTAGCATTCACAAATCAACAAAAGTTTGTCAATACCTCCATGCACCAACCACGGCCCATTGGACGGCGCTTAAAAGGATTGTTCGGTATTTGCGCTTTTCTCTTAATGTTGGCTTGTTGATAAGGAAAAGGTCACCATTGATGCTAAGTGTGTTCTCAGATGCAGATTGGGCCGGTTGCAGAGATGATAGAAGATCCACTGGTGGATTTGTTGTGTTCCTTGGTACAAATGTGATCTCGTGGAGTGCAAGAAAGCAACCTACGGTGTCACGTTCGGTTAACGAAGCCGAAAGTACAAATCTATGGCCAATGCCACCGCAGAATTGATATGGGTAGAACGAGTTGCTTGGTGAACTTGGTATTCGGCTAAAGATGAGACCTAGACTCTGGTGTGATAATCTAGGAGCTACATATTTATCTGCTAATCCAGTGTTTCATGCTAGAGCTAAGCACATAGAAATTGACTTTCATTTTGTTCGCGAAAGAGTTGCTAGAAGGCAGCTCGAGGTGAGATTTATACCGACGGATGCTCAGGTTGCTGACGGATTCACCAAAGCATTGCCACAATGCAAGTTTGAAGAATTCAAGAACAATCTGAATCTTGTCAAGAAGACAAGTATAGATTGAGTAGGGGTGTTAAGATATGTATTGTGTAACAATATCTTCTATGTACGACTTGATGTAATCTTGAGATAGATTGTAACCGTGACTCACACATGATGAGTACACGCCAAGTATAGGTATTCGGTTGTGATAGGTTAGTTATAGATCATATCTAGTCCAACCGATGCCTTGTAAACCAAGTCTTGTACTTCTATATATAATCAACATGCAACCGTGATCAGCCAAGATAGGCAATCACGTTAACCTCAAACTCTTTCAAACATTGTCATATTAACACCAACATTAAATTATATTATGAATATCATAGTCATCACAAAACAAATTATAGATTTCAAGTTTTATAGAAAGGATAAACTATAAATTCTCCCATTGCAACGCAGGAGCATGTTTGCTAGTTATATAAAATATGTTCAGTAATGCATTTGATGTCACTCATTTTTTAAAATATAAAAAATGAAATATCGGCCATCAAAATATCACCAAAACATAGCGAAATTCAACACCTCTTTGTACTGAATCCAAACACTACATATGTAGACAAACACGAGAAGGAGCAGCAAAAGTATTCACATACACCCACTCCAATACATATATGGATTGATTGAGGTGAATTATTAGATTGCAACCAAACAACGCTACAGTTTCGTTGAGGAATATGTGCGAGACGTGATTTGAATGGACTTGGAGTTGCAATGGTATGGGAGTTGAGGAACAACTTGTTGATCCAGTGACTAACAGAAGGATTATTATAGATAGATAGCATCATGATCATGCTAATTAAAGCGAGAAAGTAAGATACAAACTTTTGCTTCAAAGAAAAGGAATACCAAACTTGACCGATTTGTGCTCGGCGTGCTTGTTGTGGATACACGAGCAGGAAGCGAGCTGGAATATATACCATGGTTGGTTCGCCAAGTAACCTGCCCTTGTATATATGTTACTGATGAAGCAAGCAGCACATCTTGCTATATACACATATATATAGAGCTAGCATTTACAACTGTTATTTGCTAACTTTTGAGTGTACATACATTTTCCGTCTGATCGTATACTACATTACTACCACAGTATAGCCTGCAGCCAGAAACACTCTCCATTGGTTCTGTAGTTTTTGCCAAGTCATGGATAGGAAGGAGAGACGACCCATGGATCCGGCGCTATACAAGGCGGCGACGAAGGGGGAAGTGTCGAGCCTGAAGCAGCTGGTGGATCCGGAGGACCCCAGTTTCCTCATCAGCTCCACGACGCCGGCCCCAGGGCAACACGGTGCTGCACCTCGTCATGCACAGCCACGCTGAGTTCGTCGGTAAGATCCTGGACCTGAACGAGGCGCTGCTCGTCACCCGTAACGACGATGATGACACCCCGCTGCACCTGGCGGCCAAGGCGGGCAAGCTGGAGGTGGCCAAGCTGCTCGTTGACCACGCCCTGACGTGGCCGCTGGACGAGAAGAACCCTCTGATCATGACCAACAGGGAGGGCAATACCGCCATGCATGAGGCAGTGCTGCACAGCTCGGGCGCCGTGGCGATGCTTCTGCTCGACGCCGACCCCAGCCGCGCCTACGACCTCAACAAGCTGATGGAGTCGCCGCTGCACAAAGCCGCCCGCGAGGGCCTCGTCCAAATCGTCCAAAAGATCGGTGATTACACTTGGGTTGGGGCGGAGTTCTTGCCCCCTCTGTTTCCTTGAGTGGCACGGCCCTGCACCAGGTCGTGCTCGGCAACAACCCCCGTAAGAGCCTCCATTTCTATTATCCTGACTAGTCAATAGGGAGGCAAGCGGCAGCCCGCTAAAGGCTTAATAGGCTTAATTAAGTGGGTTGTCACAATAACGCATGAAAGTTTAGCCTATATGTGGGTTTGTGGGCTAGTCCACTTGCATCCCTACTAGTCAACAGTCATACATTACATACCAATTGCACATAACACATGCGATACACTACTGCAGGGATCTTGGAGATCCTGCTGGAGAAGCGGCCTGAACTTATCGACCTCACCGACTCCGAAGGCAACAACGCCATGCACTAGGCGGCGCAAAAGGACCACCATAGAGCGGTGGAGATGCTGCTCAAGAGGCGAACAGAGCTGGCCTATAACCGCAATCTCATGAGTATGTCCCCGTTGCACGTCGTCGTGCAATACGGCACCACGGACATTATCAAGGCGCTGCTCTGACACTGCCCAGGCGTGGCCGAGATGGTGGACGACACTACTGGAAAATCGATTAGTTTCGAAGCGTGTTTAATTTTTCTCGTGTGTTATTTCCTATACGCGCACAGAAAAATCATAATTTTTCTGAGTGTTTTTAGAAAAACCCACAAAAAAAAAATTAAAAAACACGAGAGAAAAATGATATAATTTTTCTCAGGCGTGACAAATTACCCACGGAAAAATTGGAAACGCACAGAACAATGTTAATTATTTTGGCGGGGTTTACAAACGCTAAGAAAAATGGTTGGACCCGACAGAAAAATTGAGAGACACCACCGTTTTTTGCATTAAGGCCACGGTTTTGGCGTTCAAGGCTCACCGTTTTGGAGTTGGCGCCTTCAGTTTTCATTTTTTAGGCAAACGCCTTCAGTTTTTAGTGGGCGTGCTCTGCTGAAAAAAGGAAAATTTCCCCACATCCGGCGGCCGGCCCCGTGATCGCCGCCCTCGTGTCCCCTCGCTTAGGTCCGCCGCAGCCCCATCTCGCTCCCACCTCCCCGCGATCGAGGACCGCCGCCGCCCATCTCCTCGAGGTCCGCGCGCCCCATCTCCACTCCCATCCAGGTCCGCCGCCGCCACCCCATTGCTCGTCGTCGGGCGCCGCCCCAATCACCCCAAGTCCATGGACGCGCCGCCCAGTGTCTGCCGACCTTTTGCCCGGCCCTAGCTCTCCCTTCACGCGCCTCATGAAGGAAGCCCCGCGATGGGCCTCGTCCACCTGTTGGTCAACTCCGGCGGCGGCATGGGCCTCCGTTCGTCGAGATCGAGGACTACGTCAGGACGAGCTCAGATCCGCACGGGCGAAAAGGAGGTGAAGCGTGTGCCGGCGGCGCCGCCGAGATCTGCGCAAGCTCCCCGGCCTCCTCCCTAAGCTGCCGGGCCACTCCACTTAAAAAAGGGACCTGCATGCGGCGGCCCAGGGCTCATCGCAAGGGGATGCGGCCAAGCGAAGGTCCTCTCGGTGATCCCTTCGTTCCACCCCCGCTATTCTTGGCTTATTGTTTCTGGACTGGTGATTGGGCTATTCCTGGCTTGTTGTTTCTGGACTTGTGGTTGTGCTTGCTCCAATTAATTGGTTCATGTGGAAGAATTCAGGTGGGATTAGAGGACTGCTAGTTGATTAGTTAGTAGAAACGAGACACATGCTATAAAATACAGATCTATTAGTACAATTAGTGCTCTTATACTTACCGTGTGTTTGGTTGAAGTTTGAGTGGGTTGGGTTGGATCCAACCCAGTTTTTTGGGGTTGGGTTGAATCCATCTCATGTTTGGTTAATAGGATTGGGTTGAACCCATCGATGTTTGGTTGGAGAGTTGGAAAGGGATGAAATAGACGACAGGATGACACCGTTAGCACAAGCATTTTTCATCGGGAACCCTGAACTTTACCAAAATCCAGTAAGCCCAACTGTGAAATTCCCTCTCTCGGCATTATTGCGTGAGGAACCCCGGAAGAGAAATGAAATTCTGTAAACGCCCTTCTTCTTCTTCACGGGATACATCGACGAACCGAACCTCGCCCGCCCCGACGCCCTGCAGCCTGGTGCGTGCGTGCCCGACCGCCGCCCTGTGCGTGCCACGCCATAGCGCCCCGAAGCGGCGGCCGCCGCCGCCCGCGACGCATGCTCGCCCGCCGCCCAACCACGCCCCGCCAGATCTGCGCGGCGAGCTCCACCGCTACCACAGGCGAGATCCGCCGTGTCGTCGTCGGGCCTCCGCGGCCGGGTCGCGGACGCTGGAGCCGCCGGAAAATCGCGATGGCTTATGCCCCCGCCCTCCACCTGCGGCCATGAGTCACCATGGGAAGCGCGGCCGCTGCCGAGCCTCACACACAAGCTCGCCCTCTCCTCGCTCGGTGAGGGCCGGAGCCAACGCCGCCGCGGGCGGAACCCGGAGGGAGCGGACTCGTCCCTCGAATTTTGCGGGGGCGGAGCCAACCCGCATCTTGGGCGAATATGCTCCTTCGGGAGCCGCTCCGCTCCCTGGCTCCCCATCCAAACAGATGAGAAACTGGGTTCGCTCCGCTCCAGGTTGGGATGGTTCCTCCAACCAAACAGGCGGTTAGATTCTTTAGTACCTACTACTGCTCTGATTATTATTTATTTAGTAGAAATATAGCTAGTACTTTAATCGTTGGATGCATACTGAAGCAGCGAAGCAATAGACATAATAGCCACAATTTGCCATTATAACCTATATAAGAATGATAGTAGTGTACTTATTTCCCTGAATTTTGCCAAGTAATATTGCACACAGATTTGTATGCTGGTGTATGCTACTTATAAAGTCATAAGATCTGATGTGTTCTAATGTTTTTGTCAGACGTGCCTACTTCCATGGAGACGAGGTGAAAATGGACAAGCAAGATGCTAACAGAAGATCAATACAGAGCATTGTCCAATTGGCTTCGCAATGAAGTTAACACAAGCAAGACCCATGTCATCTACCGCACCTATGCTCCTGGGCATTTTAGGTCTGTACAATCACCAACTTACCAGTGATCTTTCCTTCTCAATTTTCTTGCTGGCTAATGATTTGAATATACCTGAGATTCTTTATGTTCTAAACTTATTCATTTGACTGTGAAAAGAGTAGTACATTACATGTCTTTTTACTTCTTATTTATATTGAGAATTCTATGGATGGAGATATGTTAAATTGCCTCTTTAACAAGAGTGTATGTTCTGTAGATGTGGTCACTGGAACACTAGAGGGAGCTGTCACCTAGAAACTCTCCGAGACTTGCTTAACAGGTAGTGTTTTCTTTGTTTTCTTAATAAGAGTGTATGTTCTGCAGAGGTGTTGACTTGTTTAACAATACTAGTGTTTTTGTTGTCTAAAACTAAATCTTTGATCAACAGGGTAGAGATGGAGTGCATGGTGATGCAGTTTACTATTGGTTGAACAAGAAAAAGTAGTTTAGTTTCTTCTTCCATATCCATATTGAACATGTAGATGACCAAATATATGTGCTGATAGATCAGACTGATTCTATTTGTAACACAAATGTTGACTCCATTCATGATGGACTATTGATTTATGCATTATTTGAATGGAACTTTGTGTGTCCTGTACAAAAATTACTGGATGTACAATGTGTATGTATATTTTTATATGTTGATGCTACTCTTTGATTTTTTTTTTTGCATGTTCATTTCCATTTTTCTGTGTGTTTATTTCTTTTTTTCTGTGTGGATTCGCGCACACTGAAAACCGTTTTTAATCTGAGCGTGTTTAATTATTTCTGTGTGTGTGCTACCGTCGAGAATATATTTTTGAGTGTGCACCGTCAGAAAAAATGAATTTTTTTCTGTCAACGTATTTCTGTGTATTTTTCTGACGGTACACGCACACAAAAATATTTTTCTGGCGGAAACAAGTTTTTTCGTGCGTTTTAGCACACTCAGAACTAATCGATTTTCCAGTAGTGCGAGAAGGGCGAAACGCCTTCTATGCCTCCATCGTCGCGGCAAAGGAGAAGGCGCTCCGATGCCTGCTTCGCCATGTCCGTCCTCTGCGGAGCTACTCAACTGGATCGATGCCAACGGCGACACACCTCTGCACCTCGCCGCCAGGATGAGCCGTGTCCATTGCGGGCTGCTGCTGCTCAATGACCAGTGCGTCGACCCCAGCGTCTGCGACCGCGACGGCCAGACAGCATGCAGCGTCCTAGAGGACAAGTGGAGAACCGGCATGATGGACACCTACGAGGTGCATCTCTGGAATCAGCTCAAGAAGCTGATTCGAATAGTTTTCATGGTGCATCAAATAGTTTTCAAACTTGAGAATATGACTCTTAGGAATAGAGGTGGAGATGTTAATAAGACATGGGGTGTGATCAGATGTTTCCATGCTTAGGGTCGAAGTAAAGCAATGAGGGTAGCTAAGTGTCCAACAAGGAGAGGTGAAAAACCAGTCTAGATGCTCAAGAAGAGGTCTGTCTTGTTTATTGGTCTAGGTAAAACATTTGCCCTTGAGAAGAAGTTCCACCAAACCAACTAACAGCTAAGCTTTGTGCCCAGATGGACCAACATGGTCATCTCCATCAGAAGGAGATGCTCCATCTACTTCATCATCCTTCTTTGCTTTTTTAGTCTTGGGCTTGATGACGGCTTTCTTGGTGGCATACTTCTTCTTGAGCTTGTCATTACTCAACATTTTTGGATCCATCTTGAAGAAGTTTGTATCCAGTTCTTGACCTATAGATGGAGAAATAAAGGGAGGTTTAGAATCACAGTCTGAGCAAAACTTTTCTCTGCAAACTTTTGATCTAAATTTCCTATTAATGGAATTTAGTCTATCACTCCTTCTTAATTTAGATTCAGAAATAGCAGTCTGTCTACCTCTCTTTGTGCCCTTTCTAGGAGTTGGGGGGGTGTAAATGAGAGGAGACATCTCCAGTAGAGGATTCAGTCCCCCTAGGGGATCCAACAGGAGAAGGGGGATAAACCATGCTCAAGGTGTGCTCAGAGCTCACTTCTTCCTGACTGATTAGGGAGTAGGGAGGTTGGAAACAAATTACCAGATGATTGATTGATGATGAAGGGCCAAGCTTGGGATTTCAGAAAATTAGAGGCCCACTCACTAGATGAAGCTTGGGCCAGAAGCTTGATGAAGAAATCTAACCATTCATAGAAGTATTTGGCCCACATACGAATTGTTGTTGGGCTTGGGCCAAGATTGGCACTACTCTTGCTAGATGAACTAATGTCAGCCCAGTCGATGGTGCTGAAATCAAAAAAGGTTTGTCTGCTGACATGGGTTGCTTCCCTTTAAGAGCAACAACTGGATCACAGACAGAAAAATAAGTATTGACCATACCCACTTGTAGGTTAGGTTGATTATTTTCCAAATTATTTGTATTAACCAAATTCTCAACATTTTGAATTTCAGCACCAGGGAATTGAGCATCAATCTGGTGTGGTTCCCCATTATTCTGGATCTGCTGGTTTGCATTGACATCAATCAAATTTGGATCTTCATCATGCGCAAGCTAATTTTCTTCATTCTGATTCTGTTCAGGTAAGACATAGCCCAAAAGATCAGCTTCATTTATTTCTTCCACTGGCTGGAACTGAGGGATGTATTGTAAGACAGGGAAAGGTGCAATGACAACCTCATCAATAATTGGAGCATCTAAAGGAGATACTGGTGTGGGATTTTCCATGTCAGAGTCTGAAGCATCCATATTCAGAATTTGGTCATGTACAGGGATCTCGTCTTGGTCAATGTTATCTTGAAACAAGTCATCAAAGAACTGAACCACCTCTTTGAGTGCAACCAAACAAGGCTAAAGTTTTGTTGAGGAATATATGCGAGGACGATCTTTGAATGGACTTGCGGTTGCATTCATATGGGAGTTGAGGAACAATTGATCCAGTGACTAGAGCAACTCCAACAGCTTGGCTAACATAATAGCGAAATTTCATTGTTTAGCTATTTTGTAAAATAACAAACTTGTCAAAAAAGAAGAGATCCACAATAGAAATTCTATTTTACAAAACTATATAGCCATGAAAAAAATCGCGGGCTATAGAATTTAGCGGGAGGTTAGCCAAAAAGCTATTAGCGCTATTATTTGGTGCTATAGCGCTATATAGCGGGCTATTTGGCATTGCGACATGTGCTTCTGGCCGCTATTAGTGCGCTATTTCGGCGCTATAGCGCTATTTTTTTCATAGACTATGGCTCAAGATTTCAGTGTTTTACAAAACTATATAGCATATCCGTTGGAGTTCAATTTTTTCTCTAAAAAAGTCATATATAGTCTACCTAACAAAGATAGCATATCTCTTGGAGTTGCTCTGAGAAGGATTAGTATAGATAGATAGCATCATGATCATAACTAAACCGAGAGAGTAAGATACATACTTTGCTTCGAAGAAAAGGAAGTCAATATACCAAACTTGACCGATTTGTGCTCGGCTTGCTTGTTATGGATACACCAGCTGGAAGAGAGCTGGAATATATACCAAGGTTGGTTCGCCAAGTAACATGTCCTTGTATGTTACTGATGAAGCAAGCAGCACATCTTCCTATATATACACATATATAGCAAGCATAGAAACTCCTTGCAACTTGTCTTCTCCGATCCATCCACCTAGCTAGTCGATTCATCTGCGTTCAGAGTAGCCTGCAGCCAGAAACACTCTCTGTTGGTTCTGTAGTTTTTACCAAGTCATGGATACCGAGGGAGAGAGACCCATGGATACCCAGAGGGAGAAACAACGCATGGGTCCGGCGCTGTACAAGGCGGCGACGCAGGGGAAAGTGTCTAGCCTGAGGCAGCTATTGGATCCGGAGGACCCCAGCAGTGCCCTCAGCGCCACGACGCCCCAGGGCAACACGGCGCTGCACCTCGCGGCGTTGCACGGCCACGCCGAGTTTGCTGGCGAGGTCCTGGACATGAACGAGCAGCTGCTCGTCACATGGAACGACGACGAAGACACACCGCTGCACCTGGCTGCCAAGGCGGGCAACCTGGAGGTGGCCAAGCTGCTCATCAACCGAGCCCTGATGTGGCCGCAGGATAAGAAGAGCCCTGTGATCATGACCAACAAGGCAGGCAACACCGCGCTGCACGAGGCGGTGCAGCACTGCAGGATTGCTGTGGCGGTGGCGCTGCTGGACGCCGACTTCAACCGCGCCTACCACCTCAACGAGCAGATGGAGTCCCCGCTGCACATGGCAGCCCGCGTGGGCCTCGTCCAAGTCGTCCAGAAGATCGTCGACGCCCCCTGGCCCTTCCAGGAGTTCTTGCCCGCAGTCTCCCACAGCGGCACGGCTCTGCGCCAGGCCGTGCTAGGCACCCATCACCGTAAGCTAGCACTGGCATCTCAAATGCAGAGCACTGCAGTGCTACATATAATTGTTCACAAAAATGGCATGCATGTGCTACAGGGATCGTGGAGATCCTGCTGGAGAAGAGGCCTGATCTGATCGACCTCAGCGACTCCGACGGCAACAACGCCCTGCACTACGCAGCGCAGAAGGACCACCAGAAAGTGGTGGAGATGCTGCTCAACAAGCGGACGGAGCTGGCCTACAAGCGCAATGTCGCGAGCATGTCCCCGCTGCACGTCGCCGCGCTCTACGGTTCCGTGGATACCATCAAGGCGCTGCTCTGGCACTGCCCGGACTCGGCCGAGATGACGGACAGCTCCGGCCGAAACGCCTTCCACACCTCCGTCATCAGCGGCAAGGTGAACGCGCTCCGGTGCCTGCTCCGCCGTGTCCGTCCCCGCGGAGCTGCTCAACCGCATCGATGGCAATGGCGACACGCCTCTGCACCTCGCCGCCAAGATGAGCCGAGTCCAGTGCGGCCTGCTGCTGCTCAACGACATCCGCGTCGACCCCTGCGTCCGCAACCGTGACGGCCACACGGCACGTAGTGTCCTTGAGAAGAAGTGGAACGCCGGCGAGATGGACACCTACGAGGTGCACCTCTGGAATCAGCTCAAGAAGCAAGAGTCCAAAAGGTGCCGCAACCAGCTGTTGCCGCCCAATGTCTATGGCGGACGCAGGAGCCTCAGCAACAAGGACTTCGACAGTGTCGTTGACGCCTACTTCCTCGCCGCCACCCTCATCGCCACCGTCACCTTCGCCGCCACCTTCACCATGCCCGGCGGCTACGACCAGACCACGGGCATCCCCCTTCACGGTCACAACAGCGCGTTCAAGGTCTTCGTGGTCTCCAATACCGTCGCCATGTGCAGCTCCGTCGTCGTCATCTTCTTGCTCATCTGGGCCAGGCAGGAGCCCGTCAAGCTCAGGCTCCACAACCTCATGTGGAGCCAAAAGCTAACCATCATCGCCTGCGTCGCCATGCTCATCTCGCTCATGACTGCCGTCTATACCACCGTAGTGCCAACAGCCCCGTGGCCTGCCTACGTAGCCATAGCCATCGGCATTTCCAGTCCAGCCCTCTTCTTCATCATATCATGGATGGGGAGGTGATCAATTTATGGATTTTTTTTACTGCATTGTCCTCTCTTGTTATTGGAAAAATAGGACAATCAATTATGTACCTCCAATATTTCTAAGACTTGTATTTGTTTGAGTAAGTTTCACTGGCGGTCCTTAGACATGTCCTGAATTCTCATCGGGCTTCCGATAGATGTAAATTACATGTTGGGCTCTCTAAACTTGTATGGAGTTCTTATCGTAGTACAGGTACTTACAAGTTGCATGTTCGAATCCCTAAATTTGTCAAGTTCTCATTCCAGAGTATGAATACTTCTAAATCACATGCTCATCTTCCTCAAATTGCGTTATATATTGTACCATTTTGGTCTGGTACATCCGAAGGCAAATTCTAAAGGACCTGGTCTTTTTTCTTATCTGGAAGGACCTCATCCATCACCTGAAACGTGGTCTTGCAATAATCCTAAAGCAACCTTCTCATCACTTCCATCTTGTTTGCCATTTCGATTAGGCGGCGTCCAGGCAAGCGGCAGGCAACGCTCCTTTCCGGCGAAGGGTAGCGGCGCTCCGTCGACTTCATCCCTCCAAAAGTAGGGGATCCAGTGCGCACTGATGGCGGTTAGCCTTATCCAAATGGTACCAAAGCGGCTGGTAATGATGACAAAATAGGACACTCGGTGGACGAATGGATCATCATAGACTAAAAAGCCGTTAATGGCACCATTAAGATGGCCGTTAGGCGGTAGATTACGACAAAAATGATGGTTCTGCCATGACTAAAATGCATCGTCATAGATTGAGACCACGTCCATGACGACTCATTATTCGTCACAGATTGGAGGCACATCTATGACAAAAGTACGCATTTCGTCACCGATGACCAAATGTGACGTGACCTGTGACGATTTTGAAATCGTCACTAGCTCAAATCCACGCGAATGAACACCGGTGGCGTTTCGGCTTCTTTAGTAACCAACGGGAACGTCATCCATGTCAACGTACCTAATAGTGAAAGTAGTGAACCTCAGAGCCCCCACCAATTCATCAAGTAGTTCATCAATAATAGGTAAAGGAAATTTGTTTTTGACAGTCATAGCATTTTACTTTCTGTAGTCAACACACAATCTCTAATCACCAGTTTTCTTTTTGACTAATAGCACAGGAGAAGCACATGGACTATTGCACTCTTTGATCCATCCATTGGCCAGCAGTTGTTTAACTTGATGTTCAATCTCAACTTTTTGTGCAGCATTGTATTTGTATGGT
Source organism: Hyparrhenia diplandra (assembly GCA_015847255.1). Classification (NCBI taxonomy): domain Eukaryota; kingdom Viridiplantae; phylum Streptophyta; class Magnoliopsida; order Poales; family Poaceae; genus Hyparrhenia; species Hyparrhenia diplandra. The sequence continues at coordinate 436,640 of JADLZK010009883.1, forward strand.
CTTATTCTAAAAGGCTGGGCACCCCCAATCAAAGGAATGGTGTGGATAGAATACATGTGAGGTGATAGACCACTTGGAGGCAGAAATAGATCTGAATATTCATCAACAATTTCATGAATATCAGAGTGGAGAGTGAGAATCAGTAGAGATAGACTGCAACTAGAGAATGCACCAGAGTTTATCTTGTTGTTCCAAAGTTGTTAGTTCTCTGCTGGAGACAGATTCACAATGCACCCTCCTTGGAGAAATACCTTGTAGCCAAATTCTAGCACCGAAATGCTTGAATGACATCCACTTTTCATTCCGGTCCACCTCCATAGGACTATGCCGGAATCCATCCAGACTGTTACAGATTGACATGAGCATGATAGAGTTGTGGAGTGTGCACTTACCTCTGAAGATCAAGATATTTTTGTGGATGGTTTGGCATGATAGAGTGCTGACAGGGGAACAAAGGCAGATTGGGAAAGAAGAGGGTCAGAAAAGTGTAAATATTGTGATAGGCTGGAAAGCAGAAACCATTTGTTCTTTAACTGGAATATTTCCAAATTGATCTGGGTTTGGGTTAGAATTAGCCTGAGATGGTCTTCTAGACCAACCTCTGTAACCATGCTTGAAGATATGCTAGGAGAGGGGAAGGGTTATATTAATGATCCTATAGCAATATTCATCCTAGCAGCAGTTTGCTGGAGCTCGTGGAAAACTAGGAATGACTTGGTTTTTAACATTAAATTGCTCAAATCACCTATGTCTATTGCTTATAGTGTATTGGGATATTTGACACAGTGGAAGAAGATGATGAGGCCAAAAGAGGTGCTGCGATTGGAGGATGCTATCATCAAGCTGCAGGAGATATTGAAAGCCCTGGTGGTGATACAGCAAGACTGAAAACGAAAGGAAGCGTTGGAAAAGGAGGCGTTTATAAGGTCCTAGATGGCTAGAGGGGGGTGAATAGCCTAATAAAAATTCTTCAAAGACACTAGAGCAAAGATATTAGTAAAACAAATGGCTTAAAAGCGGTTTGCTCTAGCTCTAAATGTTAGGCAAGCCACCTATTGCAATTCTAGTGATTATTATCTCTAAGGCACACAATTGCTATGTCACTACACTATCTAGTGAGCAAACCTAGATAAGGCCTTATGCTAGCAAGAACACTTACACAAGCAAAAGCTAGCTCTCTACTCAAAGTGAACTAGGGAAGTAAATACAAGAGAGGAAAGCTTGTTATACCGATGTGTAGAGGCAATGACCCAATCACCGATGAGGAATAAGAATAACAATAATATGTAATATCAATCAATCCAATTTCACCGTGAGACAAGAGATGACACAATTGATTTATCCCCGAGGTTCACTTGCTTGCCGGCAAGCTAGTCCCCGTTGTGTCGACCAACACTTGGATGGTTCTTGGACTAGGCGGTGCACTCGCTAGTTGGCCCCTCGGGCTCTCCAAGACACCACTCACAAGAGAGGTAACTCAATGACACGAGCAATCCACTAAAGTAGCAATTTGGTGTCCTACCGGGGAAGCTCAAGAACCCCTCACAATATCACCTTGATTGGGGCGGATACAATCACCAAATCCCCTCACCAATCAATCCAACTCCAACCGTCTAGGTGACGGCAATCACCAAGAGTAAAGAGATGACCACAATTGCAATAACCACCTAGTGCCACGAAATGAATCACAAATGCAATGCACACTAGGGTTACCCTCAAATCCTCTCAAGAACTCAAATCCACCAATGAAGTGGAGAGGAGAGGGAAGCAATCTTCTTGGAGCCCTCAAATCGATCTTAGCACAAGCTCCCTCGATTGATTTCAGCTCAAATCAATAGATCGAGAGGAGGAGAGGAGATGAGCTCTTGCTCTCTTGTTCTAGGGTTTGGAAGAAGTTCACTGTCAAATTCGAAATGGAAAGAGAGAAGAAAGGAGGGGGAGCACAGGCTTTTATCCTCACCAGCTAGCTCCTCTCTGGCCCCTCCAACGGCAGGCTCTCAACGGGCAAATCCACCAACGGCCGGGAGGCACCGGCGTCGCTCTGGAGTTGGCTCGGGCGGCGGCTTCCAGACAGAGAACGAAGCAAATGAATCAGTATCGATCTGAACCGGTGACTTGCTGCCTAGCTTGGCTAAGCCGAGCGGCAGCGCACTCGGTCCGCCTGGCACAGCAGCGCTCGATAGTGTCCTGGGCCAGCAGCTCGGTCGTGTGTACAGCAGCAAGCCTGGCAGCTAGCAGGCCGGCCCAACAGCTTCTCTATTTGTTTTCAATTACTTCATCCAAAAATCAATTAGCATCAAGCCGCTGCCAAGTCTTTGATTTATCACGTCATCCATTTGATTCGAAGACCAATCCATCGGACAGCTAGCAAGCAAGTAGTACGTAATTGCATTAGCTAAGCAAGCTAGCAAAGCTAACCGGCCGTCGGCCAACAGAGGAGCACGTGCACACAAATAACCAACGTCAAAGCAAGCAAGCAAGCCGGCCGTCGGCAAGCAAGTTAGCTAGTATGTGTATGTGTGCATGTGTATACATGTTCATCGTGCCGTGCCGGCCCGGCCCGGCGGCACGTCGTGCCGTGCCGTGCCGGAGCTCGTCGTGCCGGCGCCGTGCCGCCCGTGCCGACCGTGCCGTGCCGGCACCGTGCTCGTGCCGCGCCGTCGGCCCAAGGCACGGCACGCGGGCCGTCGGGCCGTGCGGCGGCACGGCGTGCCACCGTGCCGGAGAGCGCGAGCTGAGGGGCAGCTACGGCCGGCCACCTCCTCTACCTCGCCGCGAGCTGAGGGAGATGGCGACACTAGCTGCTCAGCTTGAGGCCACAGCCAACGCGAGGTCGACGGAGAGGAGGAAGAGGAGGAAGCGCGAGCAGTAGGTAGCGGCGGCCGCCGGCGAGCTCGCCCACACCGGATCTGGAGAAGGAAGAGGAGCGTCGCCGCTGGGAGCAGCAGGCCGGAGAAGGCAACGCTCGACCGCGAGGAGGAGCGGCGGCGGCGCTGGGGTCGGACGAGACGACGAGTACTGGAGTACTGGAGTCCGAGAATTAGATTAGATGTTGCTTCGTAGCAGGCCAAGAGAGGCCTTCATGTTGGCTGTTGGGCTGTGTTCATGAGCATATTTCTTTAATTCTTAGCAGGCCGGGCCGTGCTTTCGGGCGTGCCACGGCTGGAGGGGCAGCCCAGGCACAGCACGCCCCACCGGGCCGGGCCGGCACGGGGCACGGTACAGGGCGGGCCGTGCGGGCTCGGACCGGGCCGATTTGCCGGGCCACAGGCCGGGCCGGCGGGCTCCGGGCTGCATGCCCATATATATGCATGTGTATATTGATATATACACCTCTCTTTTTCTTTTCTTCACAAAACTCATTCCAAAGATATTTTTGCTGTCTCATCCAAATATGAGTGCTATCATATCCAAAATATGTCAATCTCATGAGCATAATTTGATAGCATTTCTCAAGTCTCTTCCAAAGGAGTTTCTCAATGAATCACCACGTAACTAACCCAAATGCACATGCAATTTGAAATTCGGATTTAGTGGCACTAGGTGAGTAAAGCGATTATGATTTTCTCCTCTTTATAGTAGATGTCTTGAGTGTAAAAATAAAATGGCCCTATGGATATACCTTTGTCTTGAGCCCATTTTATTTTCACTACTACAGAATTGAACTTGCATGGTGTTTAGTTTTTTTTTATTTTCCGTGGCGGGCATTTAGAAAACCGCCATGGAAAATAGTTGGCCCTGGCAGCCCCGGCCGGGGAATGCCCGCCACGGTTAATCGATTAACCGTGGCGGGCATTGTAAAATAACCGCCACGGTTAATAGACATTAACGTGGCGGGCATTGTAAAATAACCGCCACGGCTAATCCCCATTAACCGTGGCGGTTTTATTACAATGCCCACCACGAAAAAAGTCTGGGCTATAAATACAGCCCCAACCTTCTTCTTCCCCACGGATTTTCGCCATTTACTAGGGTTTTGAGCTTCAAAACTCTAGAAAACACCATTACGGGGGGGAAGGTTTTGCCCTTGGTTTGATTAAAGTTTGGCACCGCTAGGGGTATTTCTCCTCTTTCTCCCTCATTTCTCTCCCTCTCTCCCTCTTTCTCTCCCCCCTCTCCCTCTCTCTCTCCCTCTCTCTCCCTATGCATGGTCCTCCCTCTCTTTGAGATCGAATTGAATGTGGTTTGTGCCCTCTCTCTTCCCCCTCTCCCTCCCCCCTCCCCTCCCGTTATCTCTCTCCCCCCCTCTCTCTCTCCCCTCTCTCCCCCCTCTCTCTCTCCCTTTCTTTTTGAGATCTAGTTTTGATCTCTCCTCTCTCTCTCCCTCTCAAGCTAGCTCCTCTCCCTCTCTCCTCTCCTTCTCTCTCCCTCCCCCCCTCTCTCTCCCCCCCCCTCTCTCTCTCTCCCTCTTTCTCCTCCCCTCTCTCCCTCTCATTTGAGTGTACGTGCTCTCTCTTTCCCTCTCTCTACTCCCTCTCTCTCTCTCTCGTATTCCTTTTTTGCACTTTAGTTAACTCTCTCTAATCATTGATACTTCGATCTCTAATCATCGACGCTCTCTTTGCTTTGGTTTAATTAATTTGAGCAGGCCGTCATGGCGCCGAATAGGGATTGGATGTACAGGCCGAGGATTAGTTTGGATTTCTTTGATGATGTGAGAAAGAAGTTTATGCCTGTCACGCAGAAGCATCGAATCAGTCAGGGTTTGGAATTAATGGTGTGCCCGTGCTATCAGTGCAAGCATATGTTCTTACACAAGGATGACGACGTCGTGAAGCACTTGCTGCGGTATGGTTTCATCGTGGGGCCGAGGTACACCGTGTGGAAGTATCACGGTGAAGAAGAACCGAGTGTCGCGGCCGGTTCATCTAGAGGACTTCCGTCGAGTGCAACGACTGAAACAACGGTGGTGGACGAAGGACGAGAACAAGTTGATAATCGTGATTACATCACCGTAGATGAACTGCTGGAAGACATGCCAAAAGACAATGCGGGTGGAGAAGATGGTGAACAGTCAGTAGTTGATGACATGTCGCCCGAGGATGCTGAGCTTTTCGAGGATATTGCTAACCTCAAAGATGAAGATGACGTGTTATTTGGCAATCCAAGATGGCTCGAGAATTTTAGACAGATGAAGCAGGCGGCAATTGACCCTCTATACAAAGACGACGGCAAATGTCCGAAGCATTGCACGGTGCTACGTTTTAGCCTTTTACGATGTTGATGCTAAAGGCTCACCACGGGTGGTCGACACGAGCTTCAATGAATCTATTACGGGTCCTCGGTGACTTTGTTTTACCCGAGGGGAATAAGGTGCACGCCAATACCTATCGGGCGAAGAAGTTGATTCGCCCTGTGGCTATGAAGCTTAGGAAGTTTTATGCGTGCCCTAAACCATCGTATTCTATACCGGGTGACTATGCGGACTTGCACAACCGTCAGCTGGCGCGGCGTGAGTCGTTACGGGAGGAATGTTGGCTGTCGTGCCACCAATGAGGAGGGACCGTCGAGAGGGCCCAAGAAGCGTAAGACGGGCAAGAAGAAGCAGATGCTACCTCCTAAGGACGAGGAAGAAGAGGGTTACACCCAGAGGAAGATCCCTGCCCTATCGGTGTGGTACCTACCCGTGCTCGATCGCTGCGTGCAATTTTTGGGAACCCGTGAGGATGCCAAGCCGATGTCCCGCATGCATCGATTGGAACGCATCTAAAGGCGATGGCAAGCTGCGACACCCCTCGGATGCCAAAACGTGGAAACACATCAATGACATGTTCCGGAGTTTAGGGACGAGCCCGAGAACGTAAGGTTCGCTTTGAGTAATCGACGGGATGAATCCGTTCGGAGACCTGCGTAGCACGCGACAAAGACTGGCGGTCACCCTCACCATATACAACCCCGCCTCCCTACGAAAGTGTGCAAGCGCAAATATCTTCTTTCTCGCCATGCTCATTTCCGGACCAAAGCGGCGGGCAATGATATAGATGTGCTCATTGAGCCGAGTAATGGAGGAAATGGCTTAAACTGTGGAAAAGGGTCAAGATTATGGATGCGTCCGAGAAGAAGAAGAAGTTCACTCTAAAGGCCATGATAATGGTCACCATCGATGATTACCCCGCTCTCTTTTCATTGTCGGGGCAGATTAAGGGAAGACGGCTTGCACGCTTTGCATTGAGAATACCGCTCCATTTACCTTAGCGGATCCCAAAAGACGGTGTACATGAAGCATCGTAAATTCCTCTCGCAAAGAACATAGGTACCGGGATACTTGATGGATGAGTACTTTGACGGCGAGCCGAGGCTGAAACGGAGGAGCCGGAAAGGGTAAAGTACGGGCCAAAGGTGTTTGAAATGGTGAAGAACATAAACCACGAGTTCGAAAGAAGAAGAAAGCCGGTGGGCCAAAGGCAAAGAAGAAGCGGAAGCGAGAACAAAACGGCGGTGGAAGTGGAAGAAGAAGAAGAAGAAGAAGAAGAAGAAGAAGAAGCGTAGCGTAACCCAATCCGCACCGGCCAAAGTCCCATTCAAGAAGCAGTCGATTTTCTTCAAGCACCGCCATCTTTGGAAGATGCTCCATACACCCCATGCCATCGATAACATGCATCTACAGAAGAATGTCTTCGAGAGCTTGGTCGGGATTTTCCTAGATATCAAGACTAAGGCGACGGGACGGTGTCAAGTCACGTCGGGATCTTGCCGACATGGGCATCGGGACTGAACTTCACTCGATACCCTCGGGAATAGCAGAAAAGTTGACCTTCCAACCGCGAGCTACAAATCGACACGGGATGAAAAGAGGGATTTTTGCAAATGGCTCGGGGATGTCAAAGTGCCGACCGGTTTTCGTTCCAACATGAAGAGCATTGTATCGATGAAAGACCTCACCTTCGTCAAACTTCAAGGCCCATGACTGCCATGTCATGCCGACGGTGTTCCTTCCAATTGTGATTAGGTGCATCGGCCCGAGTTCTTGAAGATGGTCGTTACGCCTGTGCTACTTTTTAATCGCATCACGAGAGAAGGTCATCGCTGAAAATGATCTCCCCGCGACCGAAAAGAGTTCATCGCGGAGACTATATGCCAGCTCGAGATGTGCTTACCACCGTCTTTCTTCGATATTATGCCACACCTCATGATACACATGGTCGATCAGATAGAAGAACTGGGGCCTCTCTACCGCACGAGATGTGGACGAACGAGCGGTTCATGTCCTCTCTTAACAGATCCGTCCTTAAACGTGCATACCCAGAGGGCTCTATGATCGAGGCATACACAACATAGGAGGTTGTTAACTACTGCACTAGATACATCCGGGATGAAAATGCAATCGGCCTACCCGACCACCCGCACGAAGGCAGGACCGCGGGGATGGGCTGCGCGGGGAGGAAAGTACGGACCGATATAGACCAAGAAACAATTGAAGAAGCCCATGGCGATTGCTCGAACCAGTTAGTATCAATGGAAGGCGGGTTGAGAAGCATCCGGAGGAAATTCGCAAGACGGCTGGCCGGCAAGACGGAGGGGTGGGTATTGAGACAACACCGGATGAATTTCTAGCGTGGATCCGCGAACGGGGATACCCTAAACCGAGAGGCGAAGAATCGATGCTTGCATACGGCCCATCTAGCCAAATCATCACATGGCAAGGTTACAACATCAACGGATACAGGTTCCACATGAAAAAAAAGGACAACAAGAGCACGTCCACGAACGGGGCGTTCGGGTATGAGGGCATTGACATGGCCACCAAGAAACTCAAGACATACTATGGGCAAATCTAAGAGATTTGGGAACTTGATTATGGCGAGAGAGCTACGAGATACCCATTTTCTCGGTGCGATTGGGTCAAGCCAACAGCGGTTGGCGTGGACAAAGTTGGGTTAACCACCGTTCATTTCGAAAAGCTTTGGAGATGATGAGTGGGTACTCGCAAGTCGCGTGGCGGGTAGCCTACTACCGGTGCCCAAATCGCGAGGGCAAAAAGCAACTACATGCAGTCGTGGGAGGGAAGCAAAGGATCGTGGGAGCCGATGGAGTGCAGAGTCCTGAAGAGTACAATAACTACGTAGAGTTTACGCTCTTTACCGATCATCCAACCAAGATCAAGGAAGTCGAGACACGCGTGTGGGGAATGTCATCAAGACCAAGTCAAAGCCACGGAGCCGCACGGACGGTCGAAGAAGACAGCGATGGCAGCCCGGCAAAAAAATAAGTCGATCCTTTTGTAATACAACCAAATATGTAATGGAACCGAATATGTATGTCACGACATTTATGTAATGGAACCAAATATGTATTGGAGATCGGCGCACTTGCTCGAACAAAACCGACTCCCCCTTTCGATCTTCATCTTAAAATGGCTCCAAACTTGTCAATTAAAGATTGTATTTTTTAAATCATGAAAAAACAATTCAAAATTGAATTTTCACATTTTTCATGGGTACACATACTCATAGGAAGGCCACACAAAAAAATCAGAATTTTTAGTCAACATTTGAATTGATATGAATTTTTCAAATTCATGTTTTGAATTTATTTTGCGTGGCGGGCAAAATGCCCACCCCGGCGCTTTGCTCCTCCCCGACGTCCGCGCGCCCGCCCCGGTGTGCTCCTCCTCCCGTCCCTGCTGTGCCGTGCGCTGCCCGCACCTTTGCTCCTCCCGTCGTCGTCCAGCGCTCCGGTGTGCTCCTCCCGTCCTGGTTTGTGCGTGCGCTTTTTGCCCGGCGCTGCTCCTCCCCGTCGTTCGCCATTTTCGGTGTGCTCTCCCCCGCCCCTGCTGTGCCGGCGCTGCCCGGTGGTGACGCTCCTCCCGTCTGTGCTCCTGTGATGCCCGTGATGCCATTTTGCTTCTGTGATGCCTGTGATGCCATTTTTCATGCCCGTGATGCCATTTTTTTTTTGCCTGTGATGCTCTGTGATGATGGTTCTGAGCATATTGTTGCATTTTTCTTAAAGCGCAATCACTAGAAACAGGTTTAGAACCCATCTCCAATAACGCGCGCGAAATGCGCCGTTGACATTCCAAAGTGAAACCACCGTGTCGGTGATGATCGAACGGGATTATCAACGGTGATAGATCTTGCCAAACAAGATATTCATCCGCAAGCGCACGGATCTATCATTGTAGCATTTCACCCGGAAGTATTCAGGGTATCGTTATTTATATTTTCCCAAAGGAAGGCATGGTGTAAAAGTCTCTAATTCGGACATGGTCAAGATGACACGAATGTATAATAGACCAATGCTCATAATAGGGGTAAAATAAAATAGGTAGTAGGATAACTTGACACACACACTCGAGCCAATCTCAAGGATAAATATAAAAGAATGAATAAAAGAATAAATCTAATATGGAGCAGGCATATCCTAGATAGTCATGTCAAGATAGCAGATACACACATGTTCAACTGTTTAGAGATTCCAATTCAAGATAGCCAAGGTCTCTGCCGAATTACTTCGGGCACCGGCCCACGCTCAAAGAACAGTGTCCGGCAATTAGCACTGCGCCACACCCGAACGTGGGGGGATTTCAAGGGACGGACAAGGCTTGTCACGACCAAGCCGCCTACCCCCTCAACCGTGGGATGCGCCACAAAAGATAGGCAACCCCTAGCCCAGACACCACGTCTACACTAGTGATTATCACTCTAGCGTGTTAACAAGGCTTACCCGTCCCCGAGGTCCTTCTACTAGAGCGCCGCCCCCGAAGGAACGACTATCAATCCCGCAACCCAACATCAACCAAGGCTAACTCTAGGTAGAACTCTTCATAGCAATCTAGCTCTTTGGTCTAAACATGTATGTATGATAGACGAAGCACAAAGTTCTATAAGACAAGATCATGATATAGGAACTATAGACTAGTTCTTCAACCAAGATTATATCACAAGAACTTTGCTCTAATTCAAGAACATGACTATATTGATAAGTAGAGAACAAGAACAAGATGAAGAACTCTAAATTGCTCATACCGAATAGCTCCAAAATGTCTTGTCTCCTTTATTTCTTTGCCCAACTCCTCCTAAGTACAAACTAAAAAGAAGAAGAAAGAGGAAGAAGAAGAAGAAGAAGAAGAAGGAAGAAGAAGAAGAAAAAGAAGAAGAGGGAGAAGAAGAAGAAGAAGAAGAAGAAGAAAAAGAAGAAGAGGGAGAAGAAGAAGAAGAAGAGAGAGGCTACATTGTGTGGTGTGTGTTACAAGTGAGGGAGTGCCCATCTATTTATAGGACCTTCACCATGGGATCCTCTCTTGGCTAAGCCATTTGGTACTAATCCCGCACCGTTTTCTGGGCAAGCAAACACCGCCTCCAAACTTTTCAGGTCGAGATGGGCCGCCAGGACGAAGATGGGCTGATTTGGCCTCCGGGAGGGTGCGCGCGCACCACTTGGTGCGCCCGCACCAATATTTTGTCCGTTTGGCCTGAAACTTTGCATGAGCACGTGGGCCTCGGAGTTAGCTTCGTTTCGAGTATTTGTTCGCTGAAATCCGATTTCGTATGAGAAAGTTATGCCCAAAATATTGAACCCATGTCCTGCGGCCTGTTAATCATTTCATGTTGGATTCGGGTCTCGACCTCTTGGGCTTGTGCTTGGATATTGATATTTTATGGACTTTTCTCCCTTGGGCTTGATGTTCTCAGGAATGCGCTTTCCAGGGAGGCGCCTTTTGGTGCATTTTCCACTTGGTTTTTATATAAATCCTGCAAAACATTATTTGGCACTACAAGTGGAATTATGTCAATAATAAATGTATATGTGTGTAGTAAGGTATAGTTTCACCCCCTTATTGGTAGAATGTTGACGTTAAGAATATGTCGTTGGTGACCGTCAACACATATGCCGAATGCCACTGCCCATGATGCAACTTCACATTTTTAGATTATTTATTAGCGAGCATATGCCGAATGCCACGCCCATGATGCAACTTCACATTTTTAGATTATTTATTAACCGAGCATATATTGATCTCTATATTATGCCTTTGTGCCATGAATGCTACTGCCATACTTTATCTATATTTTGGATTTGTGGTGACATTTCACGGCGGCGCCATGAAAATTTGGCAGCCCTTCGGGGTGAAAGTGAACGGGGCGGAGGACTTAGCCGATTCCACGGCCGGGGTACACATATATATGGTGGCTCTCTCTATCTACCTCTTTTTAAGTCCCAACCTTAGACTCTATTTTCTCTACTACTGTGTTGAACTTCCGTGGCGGTTTTTTTTTCGTTTTCCGTGGCGGGCATTTACTATCTTTAACTATCTACTTGTGGCATTTGTAATGATTTGAATCTTAATCTTTGGCAAAGTGGCATATGCGATGATGTGAATCTATTAATGCTGAGGCAGCGGCGATGATGAAATGTCTCCATACTTATGAGCGGCTAAACGAGGATGGCTTGTATATCATATACAAGCAACCAGTTTAGACACGATGTGATAAGGATAGTTGAGTACTTCGAGCCAAATTTGTATTTTTACACATTTTTTTGTATTTGTAGACATTTGTTCTTAATTTTTGTACTTTTAGACATTTTTTGTATTTCTAGTTTTTTTTTGTTTTTTTTTTTTGCCACTACTCTATATATGTAAAATGGAAAACTATGTAATCATGAGAGGAATTCAATAAATCTATGTTCTGAGATGACTCTATGACACTACATACTACTACTGTACCTTTTCACTATAATAAAATGCTCTGTGTGTTCCCGTAGAATCCAATGGCATCCGAACCAACCGATAAAGATCGTGCAATAGGTGGCCAGAGCGAGGAGGATGTGGCCTCCACGTCCGATTCTTCTTCTGACAGTGGATACGTGAGCGAAGAGTTGAGCCCAAGGCCACAGAAGAAACGTCTTAGGGAGGAAGAAATTGATCCGGACTGGCAACCAGAGGAGCCCAACACACAGGGTTCTCAGAGTGGACAGCCTGGAACCAAAAACGTAAGTATACGACAAACACAACGTCGTGTGCCTCATGTAAGTACACGACTAATTTTAGTTGTTGTCGTGACAGTTACCATTGGTGCCTCTGCGTCTAGAGTTTGGTGAAGAGAGAGCTCAGTCAGAGGGGCAGGAATCTGGTCCCACCCCCAGCACTTCAGCGACCACCACCTCCAAGAAGTCCAAGAAGTCAGGCTTGAAAAGAGGCCAGCACGGGAGGCACCAGAAAGCTGAGGTGGTGCGTAATATATTGAGGATAGGGCCGAATGGAGATCCCGTGGAGCCAGAATCTATCAGGGCCACCTATAGCAACCAGATCTCCGTTATAGCCAAGGAAACTGTGCCCATCACTTACCTAGACTGGAGGAATGTCCCGAAGGTGCTGAAGAAGAAGGTGTGGAAAGGCGTGAAAGTCCTGTTCCATTATCCAGGGCCAGAGGCAGGCTTTGACAAAAAGAAATGCAAGAAGTATGTGCTAACCGTTGCAAGCAAAGCGCTTCGCACCCTGTGGAACAATCTCTACACAAACTATGTGCAGAAGGGCAAGTCACCACTTCAAGCCTACAACTTCTTAAAGCAACCCGTGCGGGATGAGTTCGTCAACCTTTACAGTAACGAAGAGTATGAGGCCAAGTCAAAAATGGGTAAAGAACTCGCAAAGAAGAACGAACTCAGGCACAACCTCGGCATGGTAGGATATTTTGGTCATAAGGGTGGATGGCGGCGGAAAGAAAGGGAGGACGCTGAGAAAGGGATAGAGAATCTGTTGCTAGACCTTCCTGAGAGGACACGTGACTTCTTCTATGCCCGTCAGCCCAAGAAGCGTAAGACCGGCAAAGACGTCCAAGTACAATGACCCAAAGGTCGACGAGGTGGAGAAGAAGGTGATGCTTGTGAAAGAGGCCAAGGCGCGCGGGAGTTCCAACCTAGGAGGGAGCACGACGAGCTGACCGAGGCAATCGGAAGACCCGAGCATCGTGGCCGAGTTCGGGGCCAGGGCTCGAGGTATAGCTGGAAGACCGTGGATTCTTGGGCATCCGATGCGGCCAACTACCACACGAGGCAGAGGTACAAGGAAAACCTTAGGATGCAAGGCTATGAGGAAGCCATAAAGGACATAGTCGAGAAGAAAATAGAAGAGGTATTAACGACAAGAGGTCTTTAATTCCAACATCCAAGGAAGCCAAGGTGTGAGTACGAGTCTTTGGAGCTACGAACAACCCAATCAACGATCTCGTCGAACCCGCGGTGGGCAAGCTCTATATACCCGTTGGCAGGAAGGGGAATAAGAAGGAGGTGGCCACTGCCATAGTGTCTGCACCACGGAGAGAGATGTTGTACAATAACGAGCCGGTCCCACCCGACTATGCCTTCGTTTATCTGGAATCCATAGAATCGGGCCTTGGTGATGAGGAGATCGATATCGGGTGAACAAGGAGAAACAAGATACTCAAGGACCTTCGGGTGGAGAGGGAGTACCTATGGAACAAAGGAAGACATTGTCCTGTGGAAACCGACGACACCACCTCCGAAGGTAGCGCCCGCAGCCCTCCTCCTTCTCCCGGGTGGTGGTGGCGATGGCGATGATGATAACAACGGCGATGGTGGCGAGGTGGCGGAAGTCTCGTCCGAACCCACCTCGAAAGAACCGGAAGGAGAGACGGCGGCAAGACACCTTGTTACGGCGACGGCGAGAGGACACCTTCTCCTAAGCGTGACAAGGGGGCTCGCCGCCCTCCCACGCCCTTCAAACGCCCAATGGTCGAGGAGGTTTTCAGAAAATGTGACAGTATAGAAACAAAAATACATGGCTAACTTGTACTATGCATTAATTGGTGGCTAATGTAGTTCAATTCCACATGCATAGGATTCTCAACACCGCCTCGGAGAGCGGTCGGAAGGGACGATGAGGTCGAATGTTCCCCAAGCGCCGAAGAAGAAGAAGCTATCAAAAGAAGATGAGGGAAGTTCTTGCCACGACCAACAAATATTTAGATGAGGAGGCCGGGGAAGGAGCTAGCGGAGAAGGAAAAGGACCTCCGATTGGCTAAAGCGAGAACCCGGGGCCGTGAAGACCCGGCGATTACTAGGTGCGTATATGCGTGATAATCTCAACCAAACTTAGCCGGACATATTACGTATGCGTGCGTAGCTAGAAGATGCTAACGTACATCTCATACGTATAGGAATTATATACCCCATCGGCGGGGACAATGGGTCGGCCCGGACGCCTGAGACTACTTTGAGCTTGGCAAGTTCATGGTGCCCAAGGGCCGGCTAATCGAGGAAGAGGAGTGGGACACTCGCAGGTTCCACCTATTATATAAGCATGCAGTTGATCGGGGTGAGGGAGTTCCATTTCGGGGGGTTCCTAAAGAGCTCTTTCACTTGGACTTCGACATTTCACGCGCCAATAGGCTTCGGCCGAAATGTGGCGGTTGCTACGGCGCCGGGACCTCGACCAATCCGTTGTCACCCTCTATGCTGCGTGAGTTTGTTTACCCGATCATGGCGCTTTCGTACACAACTAATTCTAGCTCTCCGATTCTATAATGACGTGACCACATGTGCTTGCAGGATGCAAGCATTGATAGCCCAAACGATGAATCACCCGGTTGTGTTTCTATGTCCGGCGCATATAGACGTGGCGGAATTTTTGAATCTGGATGGAGAGCCGGAGGAACGAAGAGCTCAGAAGCGGGCAAGGCCGAACAATATAAACACTATAAAAGATTATGCGATGCAAGAGTTAGAGAGATGGCGAGACTACATCCGTAAGTGCATGAAGAAGATCAAATCGGAGGCGGTTGTCTCATTGCGGCCCAACATATCAAGTAAGTGAAAAGCAATACTTTTTATTTTTTGAACACTTGGAATCTATCTCTAATCAAATAAAATGGTGTAGCATGGCCGGTATACAAACAATAGCACACATTGGCCATTGGATTACTTGGCTAATCTTCCCTCGGGATGGAGTGGCCCTTAATTTGGACTCGTTGTATGATACGCCAAAAGGCCTCTACAAACATTTTAAAGAGGCCCCGCAATGTAAGTCACGACACTTGTATACTATTTCATACCACAAACTTACGTAAGTCATGACACTTTGTGGGATTTTCGCACAGGGGCTTACAAGGATTACTTAAAAGACCCCGAGTCATTGGATCGGAGGATGAGCATACGCAAAGAAAAAACATAAGGACGAAATGAAGATCGGGCGAGATTATGAGGTATATGCAGCATTACTCGTTTGCTCGTCCATATTGAATTGTCTCATAATATTCTAACCATTTTACTGGTACATAAATCGTGCATGCGGTGCGGTAAGCAGACCTTTCGGCAAAGCAACCTATGTGGTTTCTATACCCAGATGCGTTCATATCCGCATTGG
This sequence comes from Hyparrhenia diplandra, assembly GCA_015847255.1. Taxonomy (NCBI): domain Eukaryota; kingdom Viridiplantae; phylum Streptophyta; class Magnoliopsida; order Poales; family Poaceae; genus Hyparrhenia; species Hyparrhenia diplandra. The sequence continues at coordinate 451,965 of JADLZK010009883.1, forward strand.
CGACGTGTACCGTACTACACGGGCGAGAGGCGACGAAGAAAACCACGCAAGATTTTTGGGACGAAAGGCTTGGGCGACCTTACGTTCAAGAAAATGGTTGGCGCCATCCGTAGGGCGTCATTGAGGACGTTGTGGTACCTACCGGCCATTTCTTCGACCCTAACAGCGACCTTGCCAGAAACGAGGACTTATGGGAACTACGGGACTGGAGAAATAAGCTAGACATGAAGGACTATATGTGGGATGATCTTGATTTGTAACCTAAACTCTTGATTGATCAATCGATCGTTCGATCGAGTTTTGTAAATTGTGATGTGTGGTGATCACTTTTAAACTCTAAGTGCTTAATTGAATGTCCATGTTAGTTGAATGTTAACTTGTCATGCATGTTCAAGATTTATGTCAATATTCTCTTATTTTATTATTTCATATGTGGTTTAAATCATAATTTATAATTTTATAATATTTTTGAATTATTTTTTTTTTTATTAATCCTGAATTAATTAACGTGGCGGGCTTTTAACAAAAACCGCCATGGTCACGTAACGATACTGCCATGGTTAATCTATTAACCGTGGCGGTTTTTGTTACGCGCCCGCCACGGTTAATCTATTTTGCATGGCGGGCATGGAGTCCGCCCACGGTTAATCGAACGATTAACCGTGACCCTAGCTCCGTGGCGGACACAATGCCCGCCACGGAAAATCGAAAAATGCCCGCCATGCAAAATCCATTCTGTAGTAGTGTTTCCTTTTTCCAAGTCCAAGCACTTGATCAACTTTTGGATCATCACCGTGCATCCACCATGACCACCATGTTTCACAACTTGGCTAGAACCATCTTAAGCTAGATACACACTTAAGCATAGAGATTAGTTCTAGGTTGTCATTAATTACTCAAAACCAATCTAGAGATCTTCATCGTTTCAAGTGGAGCTACGGTGGAGCTGTTCGTGGCGAGTTTGTTTCTTTTCGTCTCTGCCTGTGCCTTTCGGGGTGTGTTGTGTTTCTTTTCCTTTTTCGTTTGATCCCCCTGTTCGAGACTAGTATATGGTTCAGGCGTTTATTTTGCTTCCCCAGGTGTTAGTAGAAGTCGTCTGTCCGTTTGCTTCTTTTTCGGTAAGCGTGAGCGCCATGGGTGTTCTCTGAACTTGTAAGCTGGTACCCTACGTTTGCTTTCAATATAAGCAGGGAAGGTGTCCTTTGGTCTAAAAATAATGCAGGGTGATGCGATTACTTGTCAACTCCTTCATCCCTCTTTGTTTATCATTGATCATATAAAATATGTTCAGTAATCCATTTGATATCCATTCTCTACACCTAAAACATACCAAACAATATCGTCTGCCCGGACTCCTTGGATTCACCCCGACGATGGGCCCCACCCGGCATTCACCGCGTGCTCCCTCCTGTGTCCACCCCTCGTCCACTATCTTCACGGAAAAAAAAAACCTGACCTGTAGCTTGGAGCCTTGACGCGCTGCTGCACTCTTCATTGACGCTGCCGTCATCGCTCGCGCGGCACCTCCATTGGTCGGTGATGGCATGGGAGACACCCTCCCTTCCCGCCTCGGGTCGCCGTCGATCCCTCTCCCCCACAGTCTTCGCCCTGTCCTCCCCCTCCCCCTCACGGTGGTGCGAGCACTCGTCGCACCCGCGCCGTCACCGTCATCCTCGCCGGCGAATCCCAACATCAAGTCCCCTAGCGGTGAGCAGCCACAAGGTATGCCATCTCTTCTCTTCCCTTCCGTACGAAATTGAGTCTCTTCTCTTCCGTTATTACTGTTGTAGAATCTGGGAACCCAATAATCTGTAGTTTTAGAGCCAAACCACTAGACCGAGATCCCAACGTATGCTATTTTGATTTGGGTTAACACAATTAATTTCTCATTACAAGTTTATTTTGTTCGAGAATGTGAATGCTAATTGCCCGGCAAAAAAATGTAACTAGAAGAACTCATCAACCTTGAGACGCCTTGCGAGTGTTTTATTTTAGGTACTATTTTTTTTTTTATCAAAATCCGGTGGGGGCTCCCCTACTGAGCTTGTATTAAACAAGAAAAGAGTGTTTTTGGGTACTAATTGGATCGGAATCCATCTTCTAGGGATCTTGAAGTCTGAAGAGGGGTAAGAGGAAGATATGATCCTCACAAACCATGATGTAGTGGTTGGAAAAAAGTAGTTGTACAACTGAGACTGTAATTGATTTCGAGGTCAAGCTGGACAAGGGCCATGCTGTTGAAAATGCACCAGTTAATGAGTGAAACATCTCTGTTCAAGAAAGCTTTATCCTCTTGATTGGAATATCATATATTTATGCTAATGGTCCAACCAAACCTTGTGCACCTGAGGTGTTTGTGTAAATGTCTTACCCATGCCTGCATGATTTCGATTGATGGTGATGGTGTGTCCGCTGATCCTGGTCTACCACCTGTGCAAGGGCGTGACTTTCGTCCATGGCCGCTGGGTGCTGCACCGTGATCTCAAGCCGCACAGCCTGCTCAAGATCGGGAGGTCTGCTTTCCATTGGTCTTCATCTGCATGGATGTTCCCAACCATTGGTACAGAACACTTGAGGTTCTTTTTGGCGCCAATCACTACTCAGCGCTGGTTGGCATATGGTCCATGGGCTACATATTTGGTACCATTTCGATGAGCTCAGAGATCCTTATCAATGCAAACTGCTTCAGCAATGGTGGTGCTGGTTGTCCACAGAATTGTCATTGACATCAGACAAGACATGGTGGGTGTTGTGATGAATTGTTTTTTGCCTGAGCACTCCCAATCTTTTCCAAATACTGCCAAGCTTTGAATTTTCCATATGGTTCTGTGGTACAAACTTTACCATTTGCTATAGGTAGATGTATGCACTGAGCCATTACTGTCCACTGTCCAGATTGTTTTCGAGGGAAAACAAGACTGAAACAAGGTATAGAGAATCCACAAGCCAAACACAACAGCTTCTAAATGACTACATATGGGGAAACACTAAACTGGGCTACTGTATCCGATAAGGTCAATCTCTTATGTTTGTTACTATTTTTTGCGCACTAACATTGAAGCAAGACAACTTGTGTTCATTTTCTATAAAAGTGCACTGATAAAGGATAAATGAAAAAAATAGTTTTGTGTTACAAAAATTTATACACAGTTTGTAATTAGCATTACAAATATCTGAAAACTTTGTTACTACAATTTTTGTTTGCCAATATCAATGCATGGGCGTGAAATGATTTCAATCATTGTTTGTTCAATATTAGTATGTTGTTCCTATGTCTTTTGATGAATGATTCATTTTAGATAAGAAACAGAATGATCTTATGATGGTTTGCATTATAGTCAAATTGCTCTTTGGGTTTTTACTATTCGCATGGTTAGTGTTTATTAGCTGATAATTGAGAGCAGCAATGTAACCCAGTTTCATTTTTTTTATTTAGGTTAAAGTTGTTGATGCAAACCCTTTAGGTTGTTCGAACGGACCTCTCGCATGGCAATTTCAGTGTGGAGCCTTTGTTTAGCTCTGCATGCTTCTGATTTTGGTAGTAATTTTTGTGAGATTAGCCATAGTACAACTTGACCATTTATGATCATGTAACTACTACTGCGGCGCAATTGGCAACTTCTGAAACTTTTAATGGAGCAAATGTGTAGGATATGTTTGATTCTCATTCCTAGATGTGTATTACCCAAAGCAACAACCTTGCTCGGAAGAAATTTCAAAAAAAGTTCTAGAGTTGGAGATGGTTGATTTTTAACAAATTGTGATTAATTAGTTAATCAAGGTTTTAAATTACCTTTGTATCAGATAACTGAACTTTAGATGCTTCATTGTGTTATTAATTCAGAGAGGCATTGCCATTTCTATTCATTATTATGAGCAAATTGATTTGCTCATTGTCATATGAGAAAAACTTGTTAGGAGAGGTTGAAACTTTTCCACTTTCTAAAAAGCCATGCATACTGTTATTTAAATATACGCACATTGAACATGTGTGAATGTATGATGCAGCAAACGAACAACTAAACTTGAATTTCAATAGATTTTTTTTGCATATATTAGTTGCCATTGAACCACAATTTAGTTTTTTTTTAGAACGTTAGTTGAACATTATATTTTTCCGTTGCAACGCACGGGCATTTACCTAATATTTTTAAAAAATATATAAAAAAATAAAACATCATCCATCAAAATATCACCAAAACATAGCGAAATTCAACACCTCTTTGTACTGAATCCAAACACTACATATGTAGACAAACACGAGGAGCAGCAAAAGTATTCACATACACCCACTCCAATACATATATGGATTGATTGAGGTGAATTATTAGATTGCAACCAAACAAGGCTACAGTTTCGTTGAGGAATATGTGCGAGACGTGATTTGAATGGACTTGCGGTTGCAATGGTATGGGAGTTGAGGAACAACTTGTTGATTATTATAGATAGATAGCATCACGATCATGCTAATTAAAGCGGGGAAAGTAAGATACAAACTTTGCTTCGAAGAAAAGGAAGTCAATATACCAAACTTGACCGATTTGTGCTCGGCGTGCTTGTTGTGGATACAGCATCAGCAAGAGAGCAGGAATATATACCATGGTTGGTTCGCCATGTAACCTGTCCTTGTAGTTGTATATATATATATATGTTACTGATGAAGCAAGCACCACATCTTGCAATATACTCATATATAGCTAGCATTTGCAACTGTTATGCGCTAACTTTTCAGTGTACATACATTTGTCATCACTCCTTGCAACTAACTTGTCATCTGATCATATACTACATTACTACCACAGTACAGCCTCCCGCCAGAAACACTCTCTGTTCGTTCTGTAGTTTTTGCCAAGTCATTGATAGGAAGGAGAGACGACCCATGGATCCGGCGCTATACAAGGCGGCGACGCAGGGGAAAGTGTCGAGCCTGAAGCAGCTGGTGGATCCGGAGGACCCCAGTTTCCTCACCAGCTCCACGACGCCCCAGGGCAACACGGGGCTGCACCTCGCCGCTATGCACGGCCACGCTGAGTTCGTCGGTAAGATCCTTGACCTGAACGAGGCGCTGCTTGTCACCCGGAACGACGATGACGACACCTCGCTGCACCTGGCGGCCAAGGCGGGCATGCTGGAAGTGGCGAGGCTGCTTGTCGACCGTGCCCTCGCCTGGCCGCTGGACAAGAAGAGCCCTCTGATCATGACCAACAGGGGAGGGCAATACCGCCGTGCACGAGGCGGTGCAGCACCGCAGGGGGCGCTGTGGCGCTGGCGCTGCTGGACGCCGACCCCAGCCGCGCCTACGACCTCAACAAGCTGATGGAGTCGCCCCTGCACATAGCCGCCCGCGAGGGCCTCGTCCAAGTCGTCCAAAAGATCGTTGATTACACTTGGGTTGGGGCGGAGTTCTTGCCTTCTGTTTCCTTGAGTGGCTCGGCCCTGCACCAGGTCGTGCTCGGCAACAACCTCCGTAAGAGCCTCCATTTCTATTATCCTGACTAGTCAATAGGGAGGCAAGCGGCAGCCCGCGAAAGGCTTAATAGGCTTAATTAAGTGGGTTGCCACAATAACCCATGAAAGTTTAGCCTATATGTGGGTTCGTGGGCTAGTCCACTTGCATCCCTACTAGTCAACAGTCATACATTATATACCAATTGCACATAACACATGCGATACACTAGTGCAGGGATCTTGGAGATCCTGCTGGAGAAGCGGCCTGAACTTATCGACCTCACCGACTCCGAAGGCAACAACGCCGTGCACTACGCGGCGCAAAAGGACCACCATAGAGCGGTGGAGATGCTGCTCAAGAGGCGAACAGAGCTGGCCTATAACCGCAATCTCATGAGTATGTCCCCGTTGCACGTCGCCGTGCAATACGGCTCCAGGGGCGTTATCAAGGCGCTGCTCGACACTGCCGGACATGGCCGAGATGGTGGGCGAGAAGGGCGAAAACGCCTTCTATGCCTCCATCGTCAGCGGCAAGGAGAAGGCGCTCCGATGCCTGCTTCGCCATGTCCGTCCTGCGGAGCTACTCAACTGGATCGATGCCAACGGCGACACACCTCTGCACCTCGCCGCCGGGATGAGCCGTGTCCATTGCGGGCTGCTGCTGCTCAATGACCAGTGCGTCGACCCCCAGCGTCCCGCGACGGCGGCCAGACAGCGCGCAGCGCCCTAGAGGACAAGTGGAGAACCGGCATGATGGACACCTACGAGGTGCATCTCTGGAATCAGCTCAAGAAGCTGGTTCCAACAGTTTTCATGGTGCATTCAATAGTTTTCAAACTTGAGAATATGACTCTTAGGAATAGAGGTGGAGATGTTAATAAGACATGGGGTGTGATCAGATGTTTCCATGCTTAGGGTCGAAGTAAAGCAATGAGGGTAGCTAAGTGTCCAACAAGGAGAGGTGAAAAACCAGTCTAGACGCTCAAGAAGAGGTCTGTCTTGTTTATTGGTCTAGGTAAAACATTTGCCCTTGAGAGGAAGTTCCACCAAACCAACTAAGAGCTAAGCTTTGTGCCCAGATGGACCAACATGGTCATCTCCATCAGAAGGAGATGCTCCATCTACTTCATCATCCTTTTTTTGCTTTTTTAGTCTTGGGCTTGATGACGGCTTTCTTGGTGGCATACTTCTTCTTGAGCTTGTCATTACTCAATATTTTTTGATACAGCTTGAAGAAGTTTGTATCCAGTTCTTGACCTATAGATGGAGAAATAAAGGGAGGTTTAGAATCACAGTCTGAGCAAAACTTTTTCTCTGCAAACTTTTGATCTAAATTCCTATTAATGGAATTTAGTCTATCACTCCTTCTTAATTTAAATTCAGAAATAGCAGTCTGTCTACCTCTCTTTGTGCCCTTTCTAGGAGTGGGGGGTAAATGAGAGGAGACATCTCCAGTAGAGGATTCAGTCCCCTAGGGGATCCAACAGGAGAAGGGGGATAAGCCATGCTCAAGGTGTGCTCAGAGCTCACTTCTTCCTGACTGATTAGGGAGTAGGGAGGTTGAAACAAATTACCAGATGATTGATTGATGATGAAGGGCCAAGCTTGGGATTTCAGAAAATTGGAGGCCCACTCACTAGATGAAGCTTGGGCCAGAAGCTTGATGAAGAAATCTAACCATTCATAGAAGTATTTGGCCCACATACGAATTATTGTTGGGCTTGGGCCAGGATTGGCACTACTCTTGCTAGATGAACCAATGTCAGCCCAGTCGATGGTGCTGAAATCAAAAGGTTTGTCTGCTGACATGGGTTGCTTCCCTTTAAGAGCAACAACTGGATCACAGACAGAAAAATAAGTATGGACCATACCCACTTGTAGGTTAGGTTGATTATTTTCCAAATTATTTGTATTAACCAAATTCTCAACATTTTGAATTTCAGCACCAGGGAATTGAGCATCAATCTGGTGTGGTTCCCCATTATTCTGGATCTGCTGGTTTGCATTGACATCAATCAAATTTGGATCTTCATCATGCGCAAGCTAATTTTCTTCATTCTGATTCTGTTCAGGTAAGACATAGCCCAAAAGATCAGCTTCATTTATTTCTTCCACTGGCTGGAACTGAGGGATGTGTTGTAAGACAGGGAAAGGTGCAATGACAACCTCATCAATAATTGGAGCATCTAAAGGAGATGCTGGTGTGGGATTTTCCATGTCAGAGTCTGAAGCATCCATATTCAGAATTTGGTCATGTACAGGGATCTCCTCTTGGTCAATGTTATCTTGAAACAAGTCATCAAAGAACTGAACCACCTCTTTGAGTGCAACCTAACAAGGCTAAAGTTTTGTTGAGGAATATATGCGAGACGTTCTTTGAATGGACTTACGGTTGCATTCATATGGGAGTTGAGGAACAATTGATCCAGTGACTAGAGCAACTCCAACAGCTTGGCTAACATAATAGCGAAATTTTATTGTTTAGCTATTTTGTAAAATAACAAACTTGTCAAAAAGAAGAGATCCACAATAGACATGCTATTTTACAAAACTATATAGCAAATGACTATGGCTCAAGATTTCAGTATTTTACAAAACTATATAGCATATCCGTTGGAGTTTATTTTTTTCTCTAAAAAAGTCATATATAGTCTACCTAACAAAGATAGCATATCTCTTGGAGTTGCTCTGAGAAGGATTAGTATAGATAGATAGCATCATGATCATAACTAAACCGAGAGAGTAAGATACATACTTTGCTTCGAAGAAAAGGAAGTCAATATACCAAACTTGACCGGTTTGTGCTCGGCGTGCTTGTTGTGGATACACCAGCAGCGAGAGAGCAGGAATATATACCAAGGTTGGTTCGCCAAGTAACCTGTCCTTGTATGTTACTGATGAAGCAAGCAGCACATCTTCCTATATACACATATATAGCAAGCATAGAAACTCCTTGCAACTTGTCTTGTCCGATCCATCCACCTAGCTAGTCGATTCATCTGCCTTCAGAGTGTTTCTACCACAGTATAGCCTGCAGCCAGAAACACTCTCTGTTGGTTCTGTAGTTTTTACCAAGTCATGGATACCGAGGGAGAGAGACCCATGGATACGAGTGAGAGACGCATGAATCCGGCGTTGTACAAGGCGGCGACGCAGGGGAAAGTGTTGATCCTGAAGCACCTGGTGGATCAGGAGGACCCCAGCAGTTTCCTCAGCTCCACGACGCCCCAGGGCAACACGGCGCTGCACCTCGCCGCCGTGCACGGCCACGCTGAGTTCGTCGGTAAGGTCCTTGACCTCAAGGAGGCGCTGCTCGTCGCCCGTAACTACGATGACGAGGACACCCCACTGCACCTGGCGGCCAAGGCGGGCATGCTGGAAGTGGCGAAGCTGCTTGTCCACCGTGCCGTCGCCTGGCCGCCGGACGATAAGAAGCCTCTGGTCATGACCAACAGGGCAGGCAATACCGCCGTGCACGAGGCGGTGCTGCACGGCTCGGCCGCCGTAGCGATGCTTCTGCTCGACGCCGACCCCATCCGCGCCTACGACCTCAACGAGCAGATGGAGTCGCCACTGCACATAGCCGCCCGCGAGGGCCTCGTCCAAGTCGTTCAAAAGATCGTCGATTACCCTTGGGTTATGCAGGAGTTCTTACCCTCTATATCCATCAGCGGCACGGCTGTGCACCAGGTCGTGCTCGGCAACAACCTCCGTAAGAGCCTCCATTTCTGTTACCCTGTTTAGTCAAACTTTAAATTCCACTGGGCATAACACATACGCTACACTACTGCAGGGATCTTGGAGATCCTGCTGGAGAAGCGGCCTGATCTTATCGACCTCACCGACTATGAAGGCAACAACGCCGTGCACTACGCGGCGCAAAAGGACCACCATAGAGCGGTGGAGGTGCTGCTCAAGAAGCGAACAGAGCTGGCCTATAAGCGCAATCACATGAGTATGTCCCCGCTGCACGTCGCCGTGCAATACGGCTCCACGGACGTTATCAAGGCGCTGCTCCGGCACTGCCCGGACGTGGCCGAGATAGTGGACGAGAAGGGCCGAAACGCCTTCCACGCCTCCATCGTCAGCGGCAAGGAGAAGGCGCTCCGATGCCTGCTCCGCCATGTCCGTCCTGCGCAGCTGCTCAACTGGATCGATGCCAACGGCGACACACCTCTGCACCTCGCCGCCAGGATGAGCCGTGTCCATTGCGGGCTACTGCTGCTCAACGACCAGCGCGTCGACCCCAGCGTCCGCAACCGCGACGGCAAGACGGTGCGCAGCGTCCTGGAGGAAAAGTGGGGAACCGGAATGATGGACACCTACGAGGTGCATCTCTGGAATCAGCTCAAGAAGCAAGAGTCCAAACGGTGCAACAAGCGGGTGTTGCCGCCCACTACCTACGGCGGACGCCGCAGGGCACTCAGTAGCAAGGACTTCGACAGTGTCATAGAGGCATACTTGCTCGCCGCCACACTCATCGCCACCGTCACATTCGCCGCCACCTTCACCATGCCCGGCGGCTACGACCAGACCAAGGGCATCGCCCTTCACGGCCACAAAACTGCATTCAAGATCTTCGTAGTCTCCAATAGCTTCGCCATGTGCAGCTCCATCGTTGGTGTCTTCTTGCTCATCTGGGCCAGGCTGGAGCCCGCAATTCTGAGGCTCCACTACCTTTTGTGGAGCCAAAAGCTAACCATCGTTGCCTGCCTTGCTATGCTCCTCTCGCTCATGACTGCCGTCTATATCACTGTGGCGCCGACAGCGCCCTGGCCTGCCTACGTTGTCATAGCCATCGGCATGTGCAGCCCAGTCCTCTTCTTCGTCATATCATGGATGGGGAAGGCCATGATCCGTGTCCGCTAGAACCACGTACTTGTCTTCAACAAAATAGAATGTAACTTGTATTTATGAATTTCTGAGGCGGGGAGGTACTTCTATGGACTATTAGCAAAGATAGTCTTAAAAAGTCTCTTTCTGTTTGGTTTCCTAGGAAATTTTAGGGACGTTTTTAGTCTCAACAAAATTACTTAAAATTTTACTTTTATTGCTAATGAGAAAACATAATACAAGGTTCAGGTTTACGTGACTTGGGCCATAGGCCGTACATCATAAACCTATTAGAGATCCTATGTAGCACCTATATCAGGGCTCCATTCCTACAGGCAAGCTTGGAGTGCAAAAAAACTCTGGACTTACTCCTATGGCATGATCCTATAACTTGATCACCACATTCTCATGTAGCTTCTTCATGATCGCCTCCGTCTTTAGGTGTACTCCTTGTGGTTCATCCTTGCGTCGGCCTTCGTAGTTTGATTCCTTTGATACACTCCTGCAACCTGCATATTCTAAAATAGAAATAGAGGGGTGAGTACTTTCGTACTTAGCAAGTCCCAACCGAAAGATAGATGGTTACCATTAGGGGTTGGATCCTAGTAGAGTTTAAACACTCTCACTATTTTCCGGATTAATTATTAACCAACTCAACTCAAGTTAACAGATTACATACCAGATTATCTTAATTGTGTGTATCTAATCATAGCTGATCTGGTCCTAGCATCTGCCCATTCCAAGGATGTGACTATTCAAATATATTTGAGTAACTTTGCATAGGTTGTACAAATTTTCCCACACGATGGACACGAATAGATTTGAGTAACTCTACGGAGTTTGTACAAATTTTCCCACACGATGGACACATCACTTCCAATGACCAATGGTCAGAAAAGGTCCAACGAGATCCCGTACCCGCTCGGATGCCTCCAATGTAGTCCCACCACGGCTTCTCAGGGGTTGGAATGTACTACGAAGGATGGAACCCTGTATGTAGCTTCATGCACACTACGAAGGTTATCATCCCCACCCACGTAGCTTCAATGCACACTACCCGCGCGTCGACCCCAGCGTCCGCAACCGTGACGGCAAGATGGCGCGTAGCGTCCTAGAGGACAAGTGGAGAACCGGCATGATGAACACCTACGAGGTGCATCTCTGGCATCAGCTCAAGAAGCAAGAGTCCAAATGGTGCAACAAGCGGGTGTTGCCGCCCACTAGCACTACCTACGGCGGACGTCGTAGGGCCCTCAACAGCAAGGACTTCGATAGTGTCATAGGCCTACTTGCTCGCCACCACACTTATCGCAACAGTTACATTCGCCGCCACCTTCACCATGCCCGGCGGCTATGACCAGACCAAGGTCATCGCCCTTCATAGACACAACACCGCGTTCAAGATCTTCGTAGTCTCCAATAGCGTCGCCATGTGCAGCTCCATCGTCGTTGTTTTCTTGCTCATCTGGGCGAGGCAGGAGCCCACTATTCAAAGGCTCAACTACCTTGAGTGGAGCCAGAAGCTGACCATTATTGCCTGCCTCGCTATGCTCCTCTCGCTCATGACCGCCGTCTATATCACCGTGGCCCCGAGAGCGCCGTGGCCTGCCTATGCTGTCATAGCCATCGGCATTTGCAGCGCAGGCCTCTTCTTTGCCATATCATGGATGGGGAAGGCGACGATCCTTGTCCGCTAGAACCACGTACTTGTCTTCAACCAAATAGAATGTAACTTGATTCAATAATGTATTTATGAATTTCTAAGGTCCGGCCTCCTAAAGGAGGTACTTCTAGGGAGCTTTAGCAATAAATATTAGAAAGTCCCCTTCTGCTCGGTTTCCTATAAACTTTTGGAGACTTTTTTTAGTCCTAACAAAAAAAAGGTCCATGCATGTACTCTGTTTCTTTATATACGAACCATGTTTTTTTAAGATTTTTTTAATTTTAACCCTTTTCTTAAAGAAAAACTATTTTTAACCCGGACTGCAAAGAAGTTCCGGGAATAACCCTTTTGGGCCTTCTGTTGCCGCGCCCTTTTAATGGCTTAGCGATAGGTCCGCCAACGTGGCGAGTCTTGCATGCGGTCCGCGCTGATGTGGCGATCGTGTCGCGCCGCCAGATCAAGCGCGACTTGCCGCACCTACGATCGGGCTGGCGGCGGTAGTTCACATGCGAGGGCCTGTGGGCCGGCAAAGCCGGCGGCGGTGTGGCGATGCATCGGCTTTTTGCGAAAGTGCACGGTGGAGTATGCAGTATTGTCACATCATAGTACAGCAATAAAGTAGTACTAGTTCTAAGCGAATGATGCATTGAATGATCTACATTTTTATAATAAACCAAATCCACGATACTGCATGCAACATCTCTATTATTCTTTAAACCCGCTTTGATTTTATCAACTACAACCTAACTCACTTTAAAAATGAAATGATTATTGTCCGCTCAATAAATCTTCATGCAAATTATTAGTAAACAATAGAACTCCACATTAATTTATTCTTTTCTCAAATATCCTCTTGCGACCAATCTTGTAAATAAACAAAAAGTGTCGCATAGATCTAATTCTTATACGAAGTTATTACAAATATCATATAAATAAATATATATCAAATTTTATCTTAAATATCAAGGACTCTCCTTGTCCAAAATTATCTGTCATTTTTATTTCTATGTCACAAGTTTGACTCAATTTGTAAAAATATATCCAATATTTATATCTCTAAATAAATATATTAAAAACTTAGATTCAAAGATCTTTTCTATGATAGTAATTATATGACCTAAACCTATATTTTTAATATATATTTATTAAAGTAATATCCGAGTAAACACAAACTACAAATATTTTGAGATGAATAGAGTATATCATATACACAATCAGTAGCCCCTAGGCCCCTACCTCTACGCATGCAATGGCAAACACATCACCCCATCACATCCCTCTCTCCTCTCTCTCTCCGTTTGGAGTACTTGTATTCCCTCCGTTCAGAAAACATTCAACTATGAATTGCATGTTAGATAAAGTAGCTCATATTTGACCAAGTTTCTAGTGTATACTATTCGTATTTATAGATATAAATTAATTTATTATAAAATATATTTCATAAATAATCTAATGATATTTATTTGATGATGTAATTATTTATAATTTTTATCTATAATTGGTCAAACTTGTTGGACTTAAACAAGGTACTGTGCTAGAATTGCATGTTTCTCAAACGGAGAGAGTGCATGTATTGCACGTCTGCACCCACACAAACTTTTTACATACTTAGTTTATTCATAGTCGATATCAACTAGCTAAGCAATATTAACTCTATTACAGTTACTTATTATAATATTTATGATATATATAACTTATGTCACTTAAATTATATTCAAATAAAACCACAATAAATAGGAAGATTTGAAGCAGGACAATGAATATTCTATGTGGAGTAATGGGGAGGTGATGTGACACAGCCTGTACAGCAGTCACTGCACCATCTGCATGCACTCCACCAACACCTGCACCCTGTGCACTGTGCAAAAGCTGCTGCCTTTGCCACCTTTGCTTTCTTGCTTTGGCCTGCCCGCCCACGGGCACTTTTGTGAACTACCGCCGCGCTCGGATCGAGGCGGCAAGTCGCGCTGCTGATCTGCGGTAGCGATAGCGCTTCGCCACATCGGCGTGGACCGCATGCAAGACTTCCACGTTGGCGGACTGTCTGTCGGCGCTCATTAAAGGCGCGGCAGCGTTAAAATGCCGCGCGCTCAACCACGGCGTGTCCAAAAGGGTTATTCCTGGAACTTCTTTGCAGTCCGGGTTAAAAATAGGTTTTCTTTAAAAAAAGGTCAAAATTAAAAAAGAATCTTTTTTTAACAACTACAAACTTTATATATTATAAGTGGCCAAGTTACATAACAGTCCTTAAAAGAAGACTGCAATACAACATGGTCCATTGACGGATAAGCACAACGAAACATCGAGATGATGGCGCATATGAACTTCGCCGGAGAGGGCTTTGTAGAGGGCGCCCGATGGCGCATACACCGGATGGAGGACCGCGCCAAAAGCGACGGTTGAATGTAGGTCGACGAGCCGATGAAGAAGAGCATTACGGACGACGGAAGGGTAAGTAGTATGCCGTCGCTGGAGGTAGAAGGTGTTGCTTAATAACTAACAATTGTAGTTTTTACCGCACATAATTTTCAATAGGTTTTTCACATCTCACAACTGAACCAAACAGGCCCTATAAATGGAGGAGAGACCCAAAGAAGAGTAATCATTTTGTTTATAGTTTAGACTACGAAAAGCACCTTAGTTTAGCGTAAAAACCGTGGAAACCGTCAGGTTCAGCGTTGGCAAAAACCTACAGCAGGGGTGCTGAAGTTGAATTCTGATGGCGCTTTCCATCAGTGCTCAAACACAGGAGGTTGGGGATATGTTATCAGAGATGACCAGGGGATGGTCTGGCATGTGGGCGCGGGACAGATGACTCATGTGCAAGACCCTTTCCAAGCTGAGCTTGAAGCGTGTGCGCAAGGCCTGAAGAAGGCGGCAGAGATGGGCATCAACGCAATTGTGATGGAGACTGATGCAACCCTGGTCAAGACAGCTTTGGAGACGGACGATTTCAGACTCTCAGCGATGAGTGGCGCAATCACAGAGATTAAGCATCTAATACTCTCTGAATTCTCCACTGTATCGATTGTAGTCGCCCCCCGATCTTGTAATTCCTTAGCTCATGCGTTAGCTGCTATTGGTTGGAATATGCCCGGTGGTGAATGCACCTCTTGGGAAACTGTACCTCCAAGTCTGGAGGGTATTGTGTCCAGCGATTCGGCTGTGACGGAGTAATAAAATGCTCGGGTATCAAAAAAAAACTGTGGAAACAGTAGATCCGATATGTATCCTAGAGAGATAGCAGACCTATGCCAAACAGAGAGTAGGTATGGGCTGATTCATTCGGTCGAGGACTTTAGTTATCCCTTTTAAAAAAAAAAAAAAAACGTTAGTTATGTCTTACATTTCCTTATTGGGCTTGGCCCATTTAGTCACAGTATACGCCAGTTTGTTTCCTGAAAAAAAAAAAAGTTATCCCACTACAGTCCTCTTCGCGCGCATTTCTCTTATTATGTTGTCAATTATGTGGTTTGATTTTGGGTGTATATACGATGAGTATGTCTGCAGACCTGGGTTTTGACTCCCGTGGGGCGAATTTAAACAGGTTTGCATTATTAAAAATTAAAAAATAGGTCGAGAGTTTCCCTTGCGACTTCGGTCAAAAAAAGGTGCTTCTCTTCATTTCATAAAAATGAAGGTGGCTTATCATGTTAATTTCTATTCTATTTCTATCATACCCTTTCTTTGTATAGGAGGCCCTTTTGTCTACAATTCATTGGATTTGAATAGATTTAATTGCCTTTTTATTTAACAACTAACAATTTTATATATTAAGCAAGCATATTACATACTGGCCTTTAGAGAAGGCTATATTACAACTAGGTCCATAGACGAAATACAATGGCAGAGACGAAGATGAACTCACCGCGATAAGGTGATGTGTCGCCGGAGGCGCGGGATAGCCGGGTGGAAGGACCACGCCATGCGTCGGTTGAAGAAGGGACGGATCGAGCCCTAGATGGAATGCGCTCCGTGTGACCGAAGTATATGTAGAATCTCGATTCTTGGTTGTATAGGAAGAGGCTCGGTGTCGAAACCCGGTGGAGACGAGATCGCCCCGATCAACACCAGTTGAAGTAGCTCGGGGGTGGACATGATCGCTTGCTCGAAGAAGGTGGGTGGTACTCGGACTAAACAGAAACAAAAGAGAAAATAAAAGAAAAAGAAAAAAGAAGAAAAGATAAATTCTATGGGAAGGTTCCATGTAGAAGATAAGGATGGCCACCAGCACTCAAGAAACCCGATCATCGCAGGCACACACGTCGTGTGTTCGGCGAGGAAATAGAACACAGACCGCATGCCGCACACGAGGTTGAAGGCCCCTCTGCGGGACCCACCATGTGCGAGAAACCGGGTCCACAAAAAAATTCCCGGTGGGAAGCGGTAACTTGGCGAGGAACGCAGCGGCGGTGTGGATTCACGAGAATCTTGGCGGCGCTCGATGTGTAGGACGGTGTTGGTGGGCTTACGCTGGCCTTGGCGGTGATGGAGTCCAGCAATCCGCCGGAGCCGGGCCGCCGGCGACACGCCGACGCCGGGCGGATCTTGGCGAAGATCCGCTCGGCTTCGTGTCTACCTGGCGGCGTTGAGTCGGGCGTGCGAGGGCGGCGGCCACACCTGGCAGGTGGGCATCGATGTGAGCCAGATGTGCGCCGGGCGTGGTCGTGACACCTCTGAGTCGCATGGCGAGGTCCCGGTTCCTAGCGGCTCGAGTCGGACGGGCGTAGCCACCGAGGTCCTCCAGTGCCACCGCTTGCATCACGGACCGATTCGCCGACTTCAGTTCAAGATTCGGCAACAGAGAGGCGACGCTCCTTTGCCACCTCACGGCGGCGAGTCCTCCTCCGCGGCGAGTCGTCACCTTAGTCGGTCGCTACGGCTTTGTCTCCCTCTTCCAACGTTGCATGCGGCAAAGGCAAGAGCGGGTGCTTGGGCGCTGGTCGCTGCGGATTCCAGTTGCACGGTCATGGTGAGAGCACCGACTGGCGGGTGGTAGGTGTGCGCACTCGAGTAGTCGCTGAAACCGATGTGTGGTATCTCCTCCATCTTGCATCTCGCCGCCGCCGTGAGCTCCTCCACGCATCTTGGCGTCGTCCGTCCCGAGGTTGCCCCACACCACGGGGCACCGACGTTCTGCGGCTGAGGCTATCATGTCGAGGCCCAGGTTGGAGAGCATGGAGAGGAGGGGCACCATCACGAAGGTCTTACCCGGCGTTAGAATTTCCGGAAAGTGCTTCCATGGAGAAGATGCACATAACTTTTATTGGGCAAAGGATCTTACCAGGAGAAGGAAGAGAGGGGGAAAAAGGACAGCAAGGAGTTGAGCCCTCCCTCCCCCCCTACCTCATCGGCGGTTAGCTCGCCGGAGGAGAGGAGGGGGCTGCAGAGTGGGCAGTCGGAGGTGGGAGTTTAGAGGAGGGGAGGAGGATGGCATTTTGCCCTTTACTACAGAGAGCTCTCTACATGGCTGCGATAGATCTGTTGATTTATTTAATTGTCTATTTGAGCGTGGAATAACAAGTAGCAACTATAGAATTATTAAGGAAAAAAAATACATTTTGTAAGCTTTAACTTGCTTGGCAGCTCAATTTTCAATCCTAAACTCGAAACAAAATAAATTTAGTCCTATAGCTATTCCCTTCGTCCTACAGAGAAGGTAAATCTTGACTTTCGAGGCAAGATTAGTAGAGATGTAAAATTACCAATATGCCCCTGGTATAGTAGAATCTGAGCCGAGAGTTCAGGCTGAGCGCTGCTGCGTTTCTCGAAAGTGGGGGAGGCTGGTGCCATGTACCGTGTGGATGAGATTTTTTTTTGTTTATTTAAACAAAGTTTGTGTATGGGAATGACGGTGCATGGACAGAGAATGATGCTGTGTGGACGGTAACACGGAGACCGTTATTTTTTTTTATCCGATAGGTCCCACAGAAAAGCTCTGATCACCACATGCATTTACATCTTTTTTTGAGACACAATTTGAATGCTAGGATTTATGTTTCTTTAGAACAGAGGTAGTAGCATTAAAAATGTTTTTTGTTTTCAAAAATAAGAAGAATATAATTTGTTTAACCTTAAAAATCTGAATCCATCTCTACTGTTTTCAAAAATGTTACTCCCTCAGTCCCGAGAAAAACATGCAATTCGCTTTTCGAGAAGTCAACAGATTCCAACTTTAACTAAATTTATATAAAAGATTACTAACACTTATAATACAAAATTAGTATCAATAGACTCGTGACAGAATATATTTTCATAACAAATTTTGTTTAAGACATAAATATTAATATTAGTTATTACAAACTTGGTCAAACTTTTATCAAATTAAGCGCACGATTCTCATATTTTTTTAGGATGGAGGGAATATCTACTCCTTCTGTCTCATAGAATATGCGAGTTTGTAGTTTAAAATTTGACAATGACATGTACTCGTACCAATGATAAAATTTGACTCATAGAATCACCACTACCCTCTGTCCTCTGGACCCATGTTACTACCGATGTCGTTAGTATACATTGCGCCTGCTCTAATTAGACGTTTTTTGAAAACTGGGAGCTAAAAAAACGGTTTTCCGATTGGATGAACGAGAATGAACCGAAAGAGCTTTTTTAAACTTGCAACCGGCTTAAAAGTGACTGCACCACCCATCCCACGTGTCATAGTTTGATCAACCAGTTTTTTTTTTTAAACGTAATTAACCAGGGCTTTTGGAAGGACAAATCTCGTAAAACCAGAGTCACCCAAATTCGATTCAGTCACCCCAAGGCGAGGTCGCGAAGAGCAAAGATCCACGGCGAGGAGCTCGGCGGCCGGTGCCGCGACGCAGTTCGTCAGCCATGGACTCCGTGACAGGAACCTCCGCTGAGCAGACTCATGACGCGTCTCTACCTGTCTGCGCGTGCAACGGGCAAAGTCGTCCCGGTCGCTGGCGGCGGTGGCGGCGCAGACAAGGTGTTCGACGAAGCGCCTCCCTGGTTCGAAGGCGACACAGAAACTCGACGAGGCGGAGGATCCGCAGCACCGGCCTTGGGCGGACCTCCCATCCGACATCCTCGGCGTCGTGTACGGTCGCCTCGCCCTCTTCGAGGACCGCGCCCGCCTGCGCTCTGTCTGCCGCGCGTGGCGCCGCGGCGCGCATCCACCGACGGCAGCTGCCGCCGTGCCCGCCCCTGATGGTGATGTCCGACTTCTCCTTCTTCAGCTTTGGCTCCCAAGGGACCATGACGGGCGCGTGTCGCCGCGTCCCGCTGCCGGAGAGGGAGACGGCATGGTCCGTCCGCTGCGTGGGCTCGTTCGAGGGGTGGCTCGTGGGCGTGAAGTTCAACAAGAGTCGTTACATTGGCGACCTGCGGTGCTTCCTGATGAACGCTTTCTCCCAGGTTGTCATTCGACGTCTCCCTCCTCCTTCAGGTGGGGCTGCACGCTTGGCCGAAACCGTCAGCGCGTCTCACCCCATGATCAATGGCTCTGGTGTGGTGTCTCTCCCCATCATCAATGGCTCTGGTGTGGTGAGTTGCGCGATCAACCCTGCGTGGTGCGTCATGTCATTCAGCAAGGTCATCTTGTCCTCCTCACCGGACTCCGGTTCCAAGTGTATCCTGGCTGCCATCTCCGACTTCAAGAGCGCCGCTAAGCTTGCTCTCTGGCGGCCTGGGATGAAGTCGTGGTGTGTGTGTGATGGTGGCTGGACTGCTGATATCATTGATATTGTCTTCTGCCAGGGGAAGCTATTCATGCTCAGGTTCAGTGAAGTCACCGTAGACCTCCTGGCCTTTGAGCTCGATGATGACAGCAGTGGCTTGATGGTTTCTCATGTCAAATGTTGTGCAATTGAAATGCCAGAGGTTAGTGATAGCGGTTGGAAGAACATTTGGTGCATAGTAGAGTGGCGTGGAAAACTAGTAATTGTTGTGATATATCATCAAAATGATGAATTTGGGGAAAGAGTTGTTGAGGTTAAAGTATTTGAGGCAGACTTGAGCACAAATCCTGTAAGATTGACTGAGATTAAGACCTTGGATGGCGACTCCATCTTCATCAGCACAAACAGCCGCAAGTCATTCCGGCCGTGTCCTTATGGTGGAGCTCAAGGTGATCTTATCTATATCTTCCTTTTTGATCACCTCCAGCAATTTGTGTACAACATGAAAGATGGTACTATGGCACCATTTGCTGCAGACATACCGGAGGACAAACTTTCTGATGCAGATGGTGAAGTGATGATTGCAACATGGTTATTTCCTCATGAATGAACTTCTGGAGATCCTATGCCACCTGGGGCCAGGGGCCATGATGTTTTATTTCTCAGAGCTAGTATGTCCTATTCTGGTGATTCTTCTATTAGTAAACTCATGTCTACTTATTTTGTTTCAAGTTCCAATGTGGATTTTTAGTGCCTTTTCACTTGTGGCCTGTGGGGCAGTCTTAGTTCCTATATGTAGATGAGCATCGGTTTCCAGATTTGCTGGGCTCTGTTATACTGATGTTCCTATATATCAATGTCTCTGGCAATTCATGGTTACAGATGATGTTTTATTTCTGAGAGCATAGACAAGTTCTCTGTTGTTTTGTATGCCCTATTCTGGTGATTGTTCTTGGCAGCAAATTAACTTATGTGCGCGTATATTTTGTTCCAATGTGAATTTTTAGTGCATTTGCACTTGTGCCTTGTGTGGAGCCATAGTTCCTATCCAGATGAGCATTGGTTTCAGATTTGCTGGACACTCTTATGCTGATGTTCCTTTGTACCAATATATCTCTTGCAAATGAAGTGTGTTTGGTGTTTTTGTACAGTTCGTGGAAGCCGATATCCTCTAAATTTGTTTTAACGGTAATCCAAATACGACATTTTAAATACAGGCGAGGCATGTTATTGTTTCTTGGCATGCATGTCAACTTTTACCTGGTCACTGGTACATTTGGAATTTCTGTGTGTGATATGGATTACGGGAAACTAGCACATATGCATTGTCAAATGTATTCTTCAAGTTACCACTTTAGTTCTTTTGTTTTTAAACACATATAGATAGAACTATACTGCATGTTTAATACCCTTATTATAATATGATAAAATCAATATATATACACTGTGAATTATTGTTAATTTATTGACTCTTTAAACTTTTCTTAGATCAAAAGGTCATCTGTTCTTGCTTCAAAAACTCTTTGCTATATCAACTAAACTAGACAGTTTCAAGCTTTTTTTAGGGATGTGTTTTACATTTTATAAGGGCTCCTGCTGAAGTTCGGAGCAGAAAAAACAAGGTCTCTTAAAAAATCAAAACTTCAAAAATAGGGGGGCTATTTTGGGGGCTATGACTGCCCAAAAGTGGGGGAGCACCTAAATGAAAGGCATGGACTCTATTTTGGGGGTTATTGGTAGAATTGCTCTTATTGAAAATCATCATCCCCATATATAGCTCAATCTACAACTTCCTCTTTTATACAAGCATTTAAAATTTAAACTCAAGTATAACCGTGTGTTTGATTAAGGGGCCTAGTGGGTTGGGTTGGTTCCATTCCGGGTTTTGGGGGTCGCTGCAACCCATCTCATGTTTGGTTAGTAGTTTTGGGTTGGGTTGTTTCCATCCCATTTTTGTTTGGTTGGAGGGATTGGAAAAGAGGGTATATTTGACACCGTTTGCTATAGTCTTTGGCAGTGGCCATGTGTTAGTGTCACCTCTGTCTTCTTCCTCCACTCTGCTCTAGCCGGATCCGATTGAGCTCTTTCGCCGGCGTCTTTGCGGAAGCAGGCGTGCGCTGCTGTGCCGTGGGAGTAGGGGCCGCGGGGGGCGGGGCGGGGGAGGGAGGTCGCGCCCAAATGAGCAGCGGGGGAGAGTAGCCATTGTTTTGGCGAGCCCCCCCTGTGGGGGTGGTGCGCTCCAACCCGGCTCGGTCCGCTCTCTAACCAAACATTGTAAGAGATTGTAGGGGATCAAAAATATTTGCATTAAATAGAAGCATATGTTTGGTAGCAATATATAATTATTTGTAATTTATCAATCTATCATCATTGATCAAGTTGATAAGAGCTTGCTTTTTTAAAAAAAAAAAAGAGGGCAATTGCATCTTTTTGTGTGCTCTATCAGGTACACGGTAGAGTAAGTATTAAACCATCTTCACGGAGATACTAAATAAATACCCCCACTACTTTGCATGCCCCTCCTGTAGCATCCTGACTCTCGGTCACCTGTTCACTTAAACTATTATAGTGTGGTTTATTAGGCATTCTGTAATATTCTTTTCACTTTCAACAAATAACACCATCGGACTTATCAACCAAAAACCATCAGAAGAACTTAACGTTAATAACTTGCTACCTTATGTGAACACATAATTAGTATCAAACGAGAAGCAAATGTATGCATTTCCTTTTTTTTTTTTCGTTGAAACGCAATTGCCGGCCCACATGGCAGTAACCCAATGGTCCTTGCCAATTGAGACATCGAGTGTCATATTACCCGTGTGTTTGATTGAGGGATGGGTGTGTTGGGTTGGACCGACATAACTCAATTTTTGGGTTGGGTTGAACCCATCTCATTTTGTTTGGTAGCACATCTGATTTTGGGGGCCGAATTGAACCCATCTCATGTTTGGTTGGATGAATTGAAAATATGGGTTGGATGGTGAGCTAACAGAGTTAGTTAGTAAAGGCGTTTTTACGTCGGGACCCTATTTAGAAATAAACGAAGCCTATATCGGAAAAGCTTCTCCCTAGTATTTTTTACATCGGGAACGTTAAAGAGAAACAAAAATTAAATTTTCACCATTTCTCCTTCTTCGTTAAATCCGCTACTCCACCGCCGGCCTGCGCGCGTAGAACCTTTGCCGCTTGATGCGCCCGCCGCCAAACCTGCTTCGGCGCCGTTGCCGACTGCCTTGAGCGCCGCCGCGTTCTACCTGACCCGCGTCGAGACACGTGGCCTCGCGCCGTAGGCGTCGGGCGCGCCACCGTGGACCTGCTCGCGCGCATGGCGCGAGCAACTCGCGAGCCCGCCAGCGGACACTTTCGGCGCCGGCCCCGCCCGGCGTACCTATGCCCAGCCCGCCCGCCGGACTGCTTTCAAGGAAGGCGAAGGGGGACGGCGGAGGCGGCAGACGAGAGAAAACGGACGCGCGCGGCGCGGCGACGGAACCCGGCCGGTTGGCTCCGTCCCTCACTTTTCGGGGGTTGGGTTGAACCCGCATCTACACAACATATTTTCTTTGGGTACCAAACATCAAAAAAAATGGGTCCAACCCATCCGTGTCTAACCCACCCACCAACCAAACACACAGTTATAGAACTTATTACGGGACACGAGGGGGGGACGATGTCTCCACCCGTATTTCATTAAGAAGAAGATCTTCTCACCGGATTTCGGAAAATCCCGAACCCCAGCCACCGCCACGACATGGGAGCCCACGTGCCCATGAAAAGGGTCGACTTCACACTTTGGCACCGCGGGGACCGACGGGGGATTTTTAGGTAGGGAAATCATGCGTCCGGAGGACTCGAACCCATGACCGGTGGCCTCCCAACCGGGAGTACTCACCAACTGAGCTAGAACTTATTACAAAGTGGAGTGTCAACAAGATCATTTGCTGTAGGACGTACAAAATCCAAGTACAAAAATATGTATGGAGTGGTGTGCACTTTGCATGTCGGTAGCCAATTTTGCCTCAATTTATTTGCTCGGCAAGTTGGAAGGTGGAAGCTCACAGTCTCACACTGCCTCCGCAACTGGCGAATCTTCTCCCTAGGCGAGATGCGAGAAGACCCGGCGCTGCAGCAGCCTCCGACGGCCATGAACGCCGGCGCAGGCGGCTCAGGTAATCAGACTCAGTACCCGCTTCTGCCTGTTTGCGCCCCTCAAGGCCACATGATTACAGCTCCACGGTCGTCGGTGGCAGCTACGCAGGCAAGATGTTCGACGATAAGCCTGACTCCCGAGCCGCCAAGGTTCGACGCGGGCATCAAGCTGCTGCACCGGTCGTGGGCGGACCTCCTGCCCGACGCCCTCGGCGTCGTGTCGGGCGCCTCGCCCGCGCGGAGGACCGCGCCAGGATGCGCGCCGTCTGCCGGGCGTGGCTCGCCGCGGCGCGCCTCCACCGGCCGCCGCCACCGCTGCCCCTGCTTGTCCTCCACGACTTCGGTTTCTCCAGCTTCTGCTCGGACGGGGCCATGACGGGCATGCGCCACATCCCTCTTCCATTGGAAGGCGTGGGGCATGGAGATGTACGCTGCGTGGGCTCGTTCGAGGGATGGCTCGTCGGAGTGCAGTCCTACGAAGGTCTTCTCTCTGGTGACGGCCCGTGCTTCTTGATGAAAGCTTTCTCCCGAGATGTCATCCATCTCCCACCTCCTTCGCCAGAGCCAGATGCCAACTCTGTTGCTGCCTTGTCTAATTCTGCTGATGGCCACATCAGATCTTTTGGCTGTCGTCAATGGCTCTAATTCTTTCGCTGCTTATGCCATATCTCTCAGCAACTCTGTTGATGCCTGCATGAACCTGTATCTGTCCCTGTCATCAATGGCTCTGGTCAGAAGATGGTGTGTATAGTGCAAAGCCTGCAGTGTGCGATGTCCTTCCATAAGGTGGTCTTATCCTCTTCACCTGACTCTACCTCCAAGTGTGTTGTGGCTGCCCTCTCCCTGATGACTGTACCTATGCTTGCGCTATGGAGGCCTGGGATGTCGTCGTGGTCTGTGTGCTTTGGCGTGTGCATCAATAAGTACAACGATATTGCCTTCTACCAGGGGAAGCTCTACATGTTCAACAAGCTCGCTTTTGAACTTCTTTCCATTGAAATCTCTGAAGATGGTGACAGGGGCCTGATGGTTTCTCGTGTTGAGCGTTGTGTGACCGAGGAACTACCTGAGATCGATGGTACCTCTATGTGCTGGTCGAAGATAGTAGAGTGGCATGGAAAATTATTGCTGATTCTGACATACTTTGGTGCTTCTGAATGTTTGGAAAACATTCGTGAGGTTAGAATATTTGAAGTGGACTTGAGCGCCAACCCTGTCAGATTCACTGAGATCCACAGCTTGGATGGTGACTGCATCTTCATCAGCCCATGCAGCAGCGGGACTTCTAATGTGGGTCAGTATGACGAAGTTGAAGATGATCTTGTCTATTTCATTGATGGCCGTTTGCCTTCCCATGATAATGGTGCACCTGCTTTTGTTAAGTTTGTGTACAATATGAGAGATGGTAAAGTCGCACCGTTTGTGGCAGGTATATTAGAGGATTACCTTCAGCTACTAAAGGGCAGGCCTATGAATCCAACATGGCTCTTTCCATCTGAATGAGCTGCTGGAGATCAATTGTTATCATGAGGAGTGTCCGGTAGCTCTGATGTTGATAAGTGTCAGGCGCCCATGGTGTTCAATTTTAAGAACTGAAAATATGTATGTTTTGTTCTTATATGCCTGGTTATTGTGATTGCTTTTCTGAATTCAACTGTTTTTGAGCAGTAAACTGATGCACTTAATTTATTTCACGTATGGACTCACCTATATCTGTGTCTAGTTCTAATTTCCCATCTATACAGACATTGGTTTCAGATTTATGGCTACAGTAGTTGCACAACTTCCTCTTTTTAACTTTCAATTGCATTTCTTGTCTGTCGACCGTTTTTCTCCTTGGGGTATCTTTGGGCCTGATACGGTGGCCTTAGACTATGCTGTCATTGTTTTGGACTGGGACACTTTTATGTCAACGTAATCCTAAGCATGTCTCATTCGTTTCAAAATGCATGAAAGTAATTTCCTTCCGATGGACAGTATGGAACTTTTTGAGAAACTGATACTTGCATTGCTGTAGTTTTTCATCTTGTATTAACTGTATTGTATGTTTGTTCTAATAAGGTGTAGGTCATAGAGATTAGTTCATCATCATATACAGTATTGTGAAAAAAGAAATTGGAACTCTTCTTAGGCCTTTTTTTGTTTGTTCCAGGATACTCATTCTGGACTTTGGAAATTTTAAGATGATATAGGGCATTGTAGACTGCAAGTCAAGTTGATTATGCAAATTTAACATTTTAAACTGATGTTTCTTTAGCATGTGTACCAAATGCTACTTATGCACCTGATACTTAGCCACATATTGTATAAACCATCCAGAAGGGTGCATTATTGTTCCTCCATTATAATCACGAAGGTTTAGTTTGTACTGATATCAACAACAAACATTGTTATAACTGCATTATGACAGCAGACTTGCAATGCATTGCACCTGCAATGTATTTAGTCGATTAATCGCAGTGGAGGCCTTCTTTCTAATACCATTATAGTATTTTCTTGGGATAATCCTTTAGAATCTTGTTGTTGTGCGGTTAATATGTATGAATGTCTTTTTTGTCCTCCCATGATTTTGTAATTCATTAGTGTGATATAAAGTACAAACTTGAGCAGCTCTACTCATTGAATGCTACTCTTTTTTTTCTATAAATTAATACTGTATCCAACTTTGTATAAATAAAAAACCATCTCTGAAATTCTGTCATCATAAGCCATTTGTTCCATTATGTTATCTATAGATATTTTTTGAAAAGAGGTGAGGCTTGATATTGTTACTTTGGATGCATATGAATTGGCAACTATTACTTGTGATCATTTTTTTTTTAGTCTGAATGTAGATTACAAGAAACTGGCACATACGCATTCCTGCTGTCTAATTTAGTCTTTAAGATACAACTTTAGTGTTATTTCTCTAATACATTGCTATATATATTTTAGTGCCCTAACTATAATACTAAAGATAAAAAATGACATGTATACCTTGCGAATTATTTTTTGGCTCTTCTAACATATTTTCAGCTTTGATTTCGGTAGAGAAGGCATCTCGAGTTCACTAGTAATAAATTTTTTTTTTTTTTCCTAAAATATTAATTATTTTTTCAGTAGGTGTCTGTGAGAGTTGGTGTTTCAGTGCTGGCCTCTCTGTTATGATGGTGTAATGTAACCTGAATACCTGATGGTTTGACTCGGATACTGCTCTTTTCAGACTCGGACGAGTACTTCGTCTGTTGGTAATCCGTCATAAAAAACATAGGCCGGCGCTCGTCAGATCAAGAAATCTCGCAACCAAAAAGTCCGGCGACACATTCCAGATCCGAAACAGACTCTCGATCTCCTGTACCGCATCTCCCATGGCCACCGGTGGTGGTGATCACGGCGGGCGTCTTCGTCTCAGATGCCAATGGTATGCGCACGCCAGGTGTTGGACGAAAAGCCCCGTAAGAGATCAAGTCCCGACGAGGGAAGCGACGCGCCGGCGGTGGTGGCGCTGTTGTGGGCGGACGTTCCGGCGGACATCCTGGGCACCGTGCTCCGTCTCCTCCCCTGCGCCGCCGACCGCACCAGCGTGCGGTCCGCGTGCCGCCAATGGCGCGCGGCAGCGTCCAGGTCCTGCCCGCGCCGCTGCCCGTGCTGGTGCTCCCTAGATTCATCAGGTTCTCTTGCTTGACGTCCGATGGGGCGCTGACAGCCGCCCGGCGTCCCCAGATGCCCGTGGGCGACAATTTCGGATTGTAGGCTCTTGTGACGGCTGGCTAATGGGCGTGAAGCGAACCAGTGAGTGCTTCTTGGTGAACGCCTTCTCCACCAGCGAGGTGGTTCATCTTCCGTGTCTGCCGAGCTATTCCAATTACAGTTACAGATGTTTGGATGAATTCGTCAGTGCTCGCCTTGCCAGAGGTTTCTACCGGTCATCAGGCCCATGCCTGGTTCGCAGTGTGTTATCTGCTTCACCTAGCTCAGTGTCCAAGTACACTGTGGCTGCTTTTGACCTACTGCGGGTGCGCAACTATGGACTTGATATCAACCTGGAATGACCTTTTCTATGGACTGGCTCTCTGGCAACCTGGAATGACCTCATGGTATCTTTGTCTAAGTGCTCAAATTAATAGTTGGAGTGGCGATCTTGCCTTTTATCAGGGGAAGCTATACATGGTTTGCATGGACACACCACACATCTTTGCTTTTGAGCTTATCGAGGACGAGCACGGAGTCAGTTTGTCTTGTCCTGAGCATTACAAGATTAACCCGCTTATCCCTTCCAAAACCACTGGTTCAAGGAGGTGCAACCTGGTGGTGTGGCATGAAAAACTGTTATTAATCATCAGATTCTTCAGTCCTAGAATTCTTCACAATATGGAGCGCAATCTTCTCAATGTTGAGGTGTTTGCATTAGACTTCAGCACAAGCCCTTGTGGAGTCACTCAGATTCATGACTTTGATGGCGATTGTATCTTTGTCCAGAAAAGTGGTTGCAGGTCCTTTTCTCTCGATTTGCATACTGGGGTTCAAGGTGACCTTATCTACTTCTCTGCTGAATGCATTGACAGTCGTTTTCCAAATGTGTACAACATGAGAGATGGTACTGTAAGGCGTTTTGCTGCCGGTCTACCAGAGGGCGTCATTGATTTCCCTGTTTGGATTTTCCCTTCCTCTTGAACTGGAGGTGCCGTTTTATATATTTCATTCATTCAATTTTCTTGTGCATTGATAATGTGCTGACGTGCATTCTTGTACATTGTTGACTGACGCATGCCTTGTTTAAAACTTCCTATCCGTAGGTGAAGGCCGAGAGGAACTGCAATCAGTGGAGACTTTCAGTTCTGTTCTGCAATGGTCATAAGTCTCAAGCGCTTTCTACGTGCAAGAACAATGATGTGGCATATTACTTTCTAGCCTTCTTTATTCCAGCATTTTTTTCAAAATGTTTTCCAGCATCGAATAATATACTGCTATTGTTTTAGTTACATATCAACTTGATTAGGATGTTCAGCTATTGTCAGAGGTGTGCTTTTTTTCTGAACCTTGTCTATGATATGTTTCCGTTAAAAAAGATTATGTGACCAGTTAATAAACATGTCGATTTTACTTCTGACATCCTTAATCTTTCATCGTAATGTTATTTTTTTTTTTTCTATGATATTCAGCTTGCCTTTCCAATTGACTGAAACATCAGTAATTGTGGGAAGCAAGCATGCTGATGAGGCGCATAGGGGGTTTGTTTGTCTGAACGATGGTGGTCCGTTCGAATGATGTTTGTCAGGTATGAATTGTCCGACTGCAGTGGTGCCACCTCTGCAATTTGTGCTCCAGAGATACAGATGCACGCTGAGGACCAACTCCAAGATGCACGAGAAGGATCGCATGCATGGGCAAAGCTTCGAAGAAACGAAGCCACGATGTGTTTCTGGACGCGGTCACGCTGTGTTTCTGGACGCAGTCATGACACTAAGGGATAGATAATTGGCCTGGGTTTGGCTTAGGCCTACTAATGGGGCGGGGTTGAACGGGTATTTTGAGGCGGGTTTTAATACGGGTACTATTGGGGCGGGTGAAAACGGGTGACACTATGAAACGGGTTGGGGCGGGTTGGGTTAACGACATAAACGGGTTAGGGACGGGTTGGGGCTCTATGGTCATAGATCGGCGCGATAAGTCATATATCATCTTCCGTCGTGACTTCGGGCTGGGGCGGGTTGGGGCATTGGACCGACAGGGCGGGGCGGGGCGGGTGGTAGTTAGGGTTTTTAAAATATAGGTTGGGGCAGGTTTAGAGTGGGTATCCACCCATTAGCAGAGCCTAGTTTGGCTGTCCTCCAAGGATGATGGTGTAGGTCCGAGAAATATCATCGTGCCAACCTTTGTTCAAGAAAGCGAAACGAAAAAAAATCTATCAGTGCAAGCAGCTTCTAAAAAGAACCCGTAGATAGCTCATATCTCTCCCTTAGTCACACGGTAAGAAACAAGGGAATACATTGCGCTGTGGGAAGTTGTAGGACAAACGCAGCTGCATTAGAACATGGAGCATAGTATTCGTTGGCGCTGGCAAGCGAATAGGGAATATATAGCCAAAAGTGTGTACCACATCCAATTCTAAGGTACTTTCAGCAAGTTAACCCTAAACTCTGCCAATTTGGAAAGCCGAGGTGGAACCTAAAAACAGATTTTTCGCTTGGACGTTATTACATAAAAACATTCTTACCGCTAGCAACTTTAGTTATAAAGTTGCACTTCATCTGATTGTATACTACCACGAGTCATCCCTTTTTGTTAACAACTTTAGTTATAACTAGAAAAGTGTGCGGCTTTGCAGCGCATGGCCATTAGTTTTTTTTTTTCTTTGTATATGAGTATGAATAATGATAGCTAAGAGCTTGATTGGTAAACATCCTAAATTTTGACCAATCAAAGATTAAACTAGCTATGGTTTTTGATATCATTTGGTAGGCTACCAAAACTTGTCAATCTCTCAAATTTAGCTTGTCAAAACAATAACAATTTTGTACCTAGCTTTGGCTTACCAAATCGTTGGCATAGCAAAATTTGGTTACAAACCTAGGAGGCCCTAAATTGTTCTTTTTATGTAATGTATTAGTGTTTTTATTTGTGCTATTTGGAAATTATCATTTGTGGATGATTGCATATGTTAACCACAAAATTATTATTTGAGCATGGAATAAATTTTTGTGAAACATTTTGAAATTTATCCCAAAAAAGTTGTAAAGGTTTTCAACATCATAAAGCATCCACAAAATATTTTTTTTATCATATTTGGATTAATATTCTAACGTGTAGAAATCATGGAAGTTCATTTATAAATTAAAAGAGGTTATTTTAAATCATTACAAATTTCTTTATTTTCCAAGTTTCGTATTTTTTCTACATAGAGTAAAAGTATGTAGAGGCTACAAAAAAGTTTCATGATTTTAGGAGTTCTATTTTTCTTTGTATGAAATAAACAAAATCAGATGTCATGGGATTTAATAAAAAGATACAAAAGGGAGAAGCAATTTGGGCGAATTTGGCCCAGTTCAGCCCATTGACAACGCAACGTGGTAGCAGGCCGGCCCATAGAGTGGCCTGGACGTGTGGTCCTATTTTATAAAAGATCGAGGGGCTTTATCACAAGAAAAAGCGAGACAGTGAATGGACGGCGGATTATATTTTTTTTAGATTACGAGGGCTCTTTTTGTAAAATGGCTGGGACGCCCCGTTACGGACCGTCCGGCCCCGCCGATCGGACGGCCGAAGCGGGGCGCGGACGTGGGTACTCTCTCGGCCCTCTTTTGGTGCGGTTATCGTATGTAGGAGATGTCTTACATTTCCTTATTGGGCTTGGCCCATTTAGTCCGGCATACCAGTTTTTCTGCTGGGCCTTCTCAGTTATCGCACTGTTGTCTTCTTTGTGTTTGTCTTATTATATCTTCATCATAAATATCTGGTGTGATTTTGGGTGTATACATGAGTGTGTGAAAACCTCTAACTCAAAGGTGCTTCTCTTCATTTCATAAAAATGAAGGTGGATTCTCATGTCAATTAAAAAAAAAAAAAAAAGAAAACAGGATACATAGGATGCTGCTGTTTATTCATTTCATCAAAAATTTTATGGTTTGACCCGAAATGAAAGGATACATAGGATGTGACATGTACCTAGTTTGAGGTTAGTGCCCGACTGGTGCACCTTACATGGAGGAAATCGAAAAACAGCTGCCTGCTGTGTTCTTGTTCATTAAGGGTAGTTTGGTAATTTTTTTTTTTTGGTTGCATTGATTTGTGTAAAAAGATCCTAAAAATTGAGCTATCTTTAGACGAAGAGAGTACGCATCCGTTAAATTGGATCTTATTTGTTCATATCCTCCGTGCGTGCGTTCCTTGTTTGAAACCCATACTCGGACGTTTTTGAAATCTGGGAAGCTAAAGGTGACACTCTCCTTGCCGATTTCCGGTACGTGAAACGGCCACGCATGTAGAAAATAGCCGTGTCGACGG
The DNA here is from genome assembly GCA_015847255.1 of Hyparrhenia diplandra. Lineage (NCBI taxonomy): Eukaryota > Viridiplantae > Streptophyta > Magnoliopsida > Poales > Poaceae > Hyparrhenia > Hyparrhenia diplandra. The sequence continues at coordinate 483,684 of JADLZK010009883.1, forward strand.
AACATTCGAGAAGGTCAAGGACTGTGCCACATGAGCTCATCCCCAGCTGCTCAGCTCCACTCCACACAACACCTGCTGCGTGCTGACCCGACCCGGCGACTCGCTGTCTCTCTCGCCCACCACAAATATTCCTGCCGCACGACGCCTCACATCCGGAAAAAGAAAAGGAACACACAAAGATCTTGCCTCTTTCTCCTCTGCTCCTACAACAACGCCCGCCATGGAAATCTGGCGCGCTCGCTAGCTGTGGATTCCTGCAGTTCCCAACCCAAAGGTTAGGCCAGCCCGTTTCCACTCCCTTCGTCTGCTCTCCCTCTCTCCGCGCGCCGCACCGCAACGTCCTTTCCGAAGCAGAGTCGTGCTCGCCCGTTCCACGTGGCCATGGCCGCCGCGCCGTCGTCTTGCTGCGCCGCGACCGCGTCCACCAGCGCTCCGCTTCGCGTCAACAGCAGCGCGCCTTGGGTACCTGCTGCCAGCCGGAGCACCATCTACAGGCGGCGCCGGAGCTGTCCGTCCGCGCCACGGCCGCCGCGCCTCCGCCGCCCGTCGAGTACGCGGCCACCACCCCCACCAACACCGACTCCATAGCCTCGCTCAAGATCAAGCTCCTGGTCAGTGATCTCCCCACCTAACATTACCATTGCTTTCTCATCCTAGCACGCGTTTCTTCCCTTCCTGATAGATTCGCTCGTGTCCCGCTTGGGTACGCGATGACTCGATCAGAGCGCGGTGTCGGGCTGAACCGCGGCCTGGCGGCGACCCCCTCAGACCTCTCCCTCGCGGACACGGCGGCGCGTTCGCTCGAGTCCGCGACAGCCGCGCCCGTCGACCTCACCGACAGCACCGTCCTCGACAAGCTACAGGGCCGGTGGCGACTCCTCTACAGCAGCGCGTTCTCGTCGGGTACGCTGGGCGGCAGCCGTCCGGGCCCGCCGACGGGGCGTCTCCTGCCCATCACGCTCGGGCAGGTCTTCCAGCGGATCGACGTCGTGAGCCGCGACTTCGACAACATCGTGGACCTCGAGCTCGGCGCGCCGTGGCCCCTCCCGACCGTCCAGGCCACCGCCACCCTCGCGCACAAGTTCGAGATCGTCGGTGAGTTTCAGAGTTTCCGATCCTCTGCTTCACTGTGTGCTTGCCGTGCCACATATCCGATCGAAGAACTCTGACGACGGCGGCGGATGCGTGCGTGCAGGGACGTCGGGGATCAAGATCACGTTCGACAAGACGACGGTCAAGACCAAGGGCGCGCTGGCGCAGCTGCCGCCGCTGGAGGTGCCGAGGATCCCGGACAACCTCCGGCCGCCGTCTAACACCGGGAGCGGCGAGTTCGAGGTCACGTACCTTGATGACGACACGCGCGTCACGCGTGGGGATAGGGGCGAGCTCCGGGTGTTCGTCATCGCGTGAAGATGAATCTGCCGGCGGGTTGTGAGATTATTGCCATTCTTCTCTGTTGCTCGATCCTCCGGTTGATTTTTGGTTTCTTCCGTGATGAACTGAATGAATCTGCGATTAACTGATGTATTATACTGTGCAAAATTTGTAGAATTGGATTCGATATGTAGATTGAAGTAAAGACTGTTTGAAAAAGCAAAATTGGAAGTAAATAGAATTGTTCACAAGTTTTAGTTTCATGAATTAGAAAAAAAATTGGGGCATTCCGAGAATCGAACTCAGGACCTCTCGCACCCAAAGCGAGAATCATACCACTAGACCAAATGCCCTGTTTTGCTTAATTTCCGTTATCTATGTATATATATGATATGTATATGTAATGTAAACGATACCTGCCTCGAATTATTGAAACATTCCTCAAAATTTTAATTTAAAACTTAATTCACAATAAAAAAAAGGGGCATTCCGAGGATTGAACTCAGGACCTCTTACTCCCGAAGCAAGAATCATACCACCACTAGACCAAATGCCCTTTTATATTTGTATATTCTTTATTCCTTTATTTATTTTAAATATAAACTTATCCATCGCAATGGCATGATTATAGGTTTAAAAGTTATATATTTTTATTTTAAAACTATTACAAACAAAATGGGGCATTCAAGAATCGAACTCGGGAACTCCTTGGACCCAAAACCAAGAATCGTACCACTAGACCAAATGCCCAATGTTATTATATTTTATTTATTTATTTATTATAAATATAAAAAAATATGTCTTCATATCGTTTAGAAATTCTATTTTTATTGAAAATTAAACCTTTTTGCAAATATATTTTATTAACAAAAAGGAGCGTTCTGAGAATCAAACTAAGCAAATTGCACCTTTACTATCCGTTGCCCTTGAGGTCACATTGAAGGTGGCAGGGGGGGGAGGGGCGCGAGGGAGCTCCGTCTCTGCTTCTTCTATGTCTTCGGGTGGACGGTAGATATGGTGGAGTCAGAGATAGCCCCCATCCATGGAGGAGGTGGTAGATTCGGCACTGCAGAGTGGTGGATCCATGTCTCCTGGCTAGATGTACGCCCATAGGCTTCATGGCACCCATAGGCAGCGCCGACTAGCATTCAAGTGGTTGTGGATGTGTTAGCTACAGGTGGCTCATTGGCTATCCTTGGTGGTTGCGAGGGGACCGTGGATGATACTCAAGAATTTTGGGTGCTACTCGAGCTCATCGAGGAAGGTAGGAAGTGTTGACGAAATATGATCTGTATGTAGTCTAGTGAGAAGTATGCCCACAGTAGTAGATGGCCAAATGACTAAGTGTGAGCCATGGAAACATCTTATGATGTGGTTTTGTGCCCCTGGATCTCCATAGTGGTGGCACATAAGCGTTGCATGGTGGCTTCTACGATGGCCATCGCCGCATGCTAGGATCTCGGCATCAGGATCATATTTGAGAAGACAACACAATAGTGAAGACGATGGGGAGCCTATTGCACCTTCCCACGTTGTAGATGCCAAACATCTCGGACAGCTTCTAGCCATGTCGTCCAACAACGGGAGTGGAGTGAGATCGAAGTGGCCTGTCCCGATGACTACACACGTCACCCACGCAGATAGGGGCTCATGGTGTTCACAATCACGTGAGGTAATCTTCAGACCCAATGGCAGGTGTGACCGTGCTTGCATCATCATGCTGCAAGCTTGTGAGATTACCATCCTACTTTATTCTTGTTTTTACTTCTCTGATCGATTTTTTGCTTTCTACATCGGACCTTGTTAAACCATTTTATTTTTCCATGATCTTAAGTAGTTTCTCACCCAATCTATCTATTCTATACTTATTGTATATCTATATTCGTATCTATAATTTTATCTATATAATCACAATAAACGTATCGCCAAGATGTTCGAATATGTCTTGCACATTGCAGTCCACAAACGAGGACTGACATGTAAATCGAGAGAGGTCTCATATTCATCAATGAACAGACTAATTGTTTACCTCACAACAACTAACTCCTAACTAACTTAAGATATTAGAATTAAAAATTTGATATTTTTATGGATCGACAAATAATGTCCTTGAACTTGATATAACAAGTGTAATAAAGTGACCTGTAGCAAGCTAAACCAAATATATAAGCATTTCATAATAGTTTTGCCGTTGCAATGTAGGGATATTTGTGACATAAAAATCATCAAATTAGATGTTAATAAAGCGAAGTAAAATAATGTTTGGGTAGCAAGTGGGTGTGTCCATGAGCCTTCAAAGTGGTGGCTATTCTTCATAAGTTTTAAATTTAAAATCATTATTTATTTAAAAAATTCTACATACAATTATACCTTGTTTATAAGGTTTTCTTATTACAAAAGGGGCATTCGAGAATTGAACTCGGGCCTCTTGCACCCTAAACAAGAATCGTACCACTAGACCAAATGCCCTTTCAGTTTATTTTGTATTGTTTGCTTCTTATATATAAAAAAAAGGAAAATACGATGTTTTCCTCTCCAATTGGCATCTCTACAAAATCAAGAATATAAGTATTTAACGGAGGTGATTTATATGAGGACAAGTTGTGACCTCAAGTCTAAAAAAAAGTCACTACCGTATCATGTATTTTAATGACTACAAAATCCGGTACGCCATTCTCCTTCACTAATATATATAGTTTCTTACAATACAAATATCATTGAATATCTTCAAACAGATAGTGCTTTTAGTTGATGAAGGGTTTGTATTGTACGCCTAGCGTCTGGATGTCCAGACGTGACGTCGCTTCCGGACTGCGTAGCTCCAGCATCCTGCCCCCGCATCCGCACATGTCTGTCGGAAGGACCCGCGCCCCACAAGGGGAACCCATGGTTACACCCGAGCAACAGCGATAGCCACCGACCGTGCCACATGCAACGCCCCAATTTACTTTTGCAACATACTGATAAAATATTTGCAGCATATACATCTAAAATACAATTTAAACATTATTGCAATGTGTGCAAATTCATGGTCTCATTTTGAAGCATCCAAATACAAAACTAGCAACATACAAAATAAGAGTCGAAACACTTGACACATTGTCTGAAACACGCACGCTAGCAGTGGTTACGTTGTCGCAGCGTGCCACTCTCTCATGACATCAAGCTCGGCATGAAAATTATTGACTCGCTTGATCATCGTCATCTTTTTCAGTTGATGGGCCGCCCAACGTGTATGTGTGTAATGTTTCACACTTCGTCATTTTAGCTTTTGTTTTTTTTCGCTGGTCTTGGCACCACTTGCATATTCCTAAAGGCTAGTAGAACATGTTTATTAGACCGATCTCAATGCACAATTTCATCTCACTGTTTCAAAAAAAACTGAAACTTACCATGAAACGAGCCCCTCTCAATGGATATTTCACTACACGGTTTCATAAAGTTATTTTTAGCCTTGGGTCCCACTAGTTTCTATCTCTCTCCCTTTTTCTCTCTCTTTCCCACCACTAATTTAACGTGTAGAAAGAAGTCACACCATGAAACGAATGAGAGCCTCTCAATGGGATTTTTACTGCTTTCCAATGTTTTGGAAACAACGCTCAAAGTTTTCGTAGCGATGAAACATTTCATTCTCCTCTCGGTTTCATGCAAAAAGCTTCTTTCTTTGTGCGGATGCGTGGCATTTAATGTGCATTAAACCTCCCATGAAACTCTACCTTAATACATATTCGTACACAAGTTAGTTCTAGTGCTTGTGCTGAAACCAAATCATACATAATCATGCTTAAATTAAAGGAGCGCGCCCAGATGTTTAGCTAGGCTGCTACGGCAAATAATTGAGCTTCTGCGAAAACGTGCGCGTGCAAACCAACAATGAATTGCGTGCATCATGCATGGCCAGTTCATGTAAGTATTGGGGTAGCTCATGAGCTAGCTAGACAATCTCTGATAGATAAGAATTCCAATGTTTGGATAGATGACCCCCTGCTTTTATTCGGCAATTGCTTGTAAATGATGTAACTATCTTGTCGGATGAATAAATCATGAGATGAGCTTTCAAAAAGTATTGTTGAATGTACGTACTAAATGTACACCGGACATGATTTATGAAAGGGGTGTCGTGGCAGGCTTTTACAAGACGTAGAGGTTGTTGGGCCTCTTCATCTTCGACTTCAGCCCAATATGCACTCTTAACATATTCAGTCCACTGCAGCGCAGTCTCGCTCACGATTTTGAAACCACAAGTTCTTATTCATTTTCAACCTCTACAGGCCCCAATTGGTCTTCTAGGCCTTATTGGCTATGATTAAGAGATGACATTTTTTTTTGTTGAACTAGAAGATACTGTAGGCACAAAAATCCTACTCCTTACGCCGCGCACAGCGACAAGCGGAATAGCTAGCTTTACCTTGCCGGGCGTCTTGAATCGATGGCGTGCGATCAATTTGACCTGTTAATTGACAAGGAGGTAAACGTGAGATCCGGAACATGCACGGTGAGACCAAGGCAGAGTTCGCATGTATGGCTCTAAGGCGGATGTAAAGACATATAGCTATGAAAGCTATCGTCGATGAGTAATAAATGCATTCGGTAAGCAAATATGAAGATATGGCGTGCAAACGACTACCGAATGATCATAAAAGACATGTCCGAACAAGTAAAGTCGATCATCATGATGTGTTAATGTAAAAGCTCTATTGCATAGATCGAATTAATTGACAACATGAAAGAAAATAAATCATGAACATCGTAATAGACATTCACGACACATGAAGAGGGGAGCTACCCTATTTAAAAAATTATCACGAACCCTCAACGAAGAAGGAGCTACCGTGCGTGCGGGCGATATACGAACCTGCTAAGAAGAAGGAACTACCACACGTATAAATGTACACACGAACCTCTTTGTAAAGAAGGAACTACCACACGTATAAAGCGTACCACGAACATACGTAAAGAATGAACTACCACACGTATAAGCGTATTACGAACCTCTTCAGAAAAAGTAGCTACCGTACAAATAGGCGTACACGGACCTGCTACAAAGAAGGAGCTACGTGCGCATGCACGTATACGAACCCGCGACGAAGAAGGAGCTACCGTACGTATAAACGTATACGAACCCAAAACACGTGATGACTTAAAAGCATAACCGTGTTCGGCAAGCTTACCGAATCGGGGTCCATGAAGAAGGAACTACCTTACGTAAAAACCTATCAGATTAAACTGATCTCTAGTCCACCGGATGACTAGCTCTAGATTAACCCAAAGATCTGTATCCACCGGATGACCGATCTGTCAAGATCTAAACGATTACGAACCCACAACATGTGACAACTTAGATTGATCTAGCTCGGCTTCTAAGAACAGATAGATCTAGTGACAAGCTAATGATAGACGTTGAATGAATTGACGACAACTAGATCTAACAAAAGATAAAGCCGAGACGTCTCAATCTAAATTGGGCAAAAAGTGTGTGCAAACATAATTAAATAAATAGATCGAAAGCACTGCAAACACGTGGTAACTTAATGAATTCATTAGATCTTGCCAAAATCTAATGAAGCCGATAACTAGCTCTAAGCCAGATCTTAGCCCACCGGATGGCTCATGATCGACAAAAGAACCCTCTTGCCCCTGATAGCTTAAATCCGCCTGACGATACTAAGCGTGAACAAGACTTCTTGCAATAATCTAAATCGCCCGACAATACTAGACATGGTGCAAGGTTGCGGGTACTTACGAGGTCGACGGGTCGATGAATCCTCTTGCGATAGATCGGCGACACACGACCGGACTCGAAGGTGGCGGAGCCAAGGCACGGAGCCGGGTTGTTTGTATTGAATTGGGTATCTTGTTTCTGGTTGTCGGGGGTCTCATATTTATACCCCTGGGCTTATTGAGTCCTAACTAGTTACGAATAATAACTAACAAGATATCTAGCTAAGATACATTGTCCTCCAAGTCTTCTCGGAGTCGTGGGAATTGTACGTGATGTGGGCCCTCGTCCTTGGATATTCTTCTTGATGCTTCACGCTTGCCGAACCATCTCTCGCTCAGCTCTTTCTCGGACTCAGGCTCCTTAGCCGAATAACAGCGGCTTCCCAAATGCTACAGCGCTGCAGCTGCTTTATCGCTAGCCGAATGACCCCTTACCGAATCGCCGTGCGCCGGTTCACTAGTCATCCAGGCTCTACAAAATTTTGGTGTTAACATATGCCCCTCAATTTTAGAGTAAAAGAGGTTCCTTTTGCTCGAAATTGACCCACGATCTGCTAAAATTCAGGCCAAGCTTTTAAGCTGGGCCAAAAAAAATTTCAAGGCCCATTTTACGGAAATTTCTTGCGACACGGTTTCAACCCTTGGTTTCTTCTTGAAACTTGTGCCACCGGAGCTTCCACCAATGTGAATCGGTAAGCCAAGCCGTTTCCACTTCTCAAGATAAACACCGAATAGCCCTCTCGGATCGCTCCCCTTAGGTTTTCTTCTGCATAAATACGGGGTGAACTCCCTCGGTAGAGTAGTCATCGGATCTCCTTTCCATTCTTCAACTTTTCTCCTCCTCTTCCAAGATCTAAGTCACCGGATGGCAAGTCCAAGCAACAAGTGCCCGGGCGATTCGGCGAGATCCACGCCCTCCGAAGAGGCCTATGACAAGGTAAATGCGTCTTCGTATATCTCAATCCAATCTCATTTTGTACTTACTAATCCCTGACCCTTCTTCTTGAAATCTTCGCCGACGAGGAGAACGCCCAACTCCGTCGTCGGTTGGCGAGGGGCACGGACTCTTTTCAAGGAGGAAAAGGAGAATCATGACATAACAATCAAGATACTAGAGGATGCGAGAGGAGGCCATGGCTCGCTGGATAGAGAGAATGAAGCCCGGATACGTCATAGCAACGGTAAGTTTTCACTATCATGCCTTGTCATCCATTTCTTGTATTCTGAAATGATTTTCTTTATTCAAACCCTTTTACGTTTCAGATCTGGCAACAAAGCTCCACCGCCTGAAGGTTGCCAGTGGCAGGCTGATCGAGGAGCTCGAAGATGATAGTCTCCCAGGCCCAGATCGTATCCAGAGGATTCAGCAAGCATATAGGCTTCTGAAGACTATCTACAATATGGTTGTAGATTAGGGAAAATTAGCCATGTAATGGACTTGTATTCCCTTCCTCTATTAATAAATAATCGTTTCTTTAAATTGCTTCCTTATGATCATGTGTCTTTAAATTATGCATGAGTTTGAACTTGATTGCCTTGATGCCGAATCGTCACCATGCTGAATACTAATGCCGAACAATTCTCTAACCGAATAGCTTTCTATGAGAACTGCTATCAATCTCCCCGTCTCCTTTGAAGAAATTCTTAAATCCAATAGGTATTGACAGCAGGTAGTGATAGCAGAATCTGTCAAAACTAAAATCGATTCCCACGATCCTCCTATATGGTCAACAAGATCTTTCTTATTGACGATTTTTGCATTACGGTTCTCCGTCTTTGTAAATATGGATGAACTCTTTAACAGAGCAACCGAGCCTTGCTCGACGTCATTACCGGCCAAATCCTTTAAATAATACAAGAAATTTGGCTTCCGAGTAAAAATTTGCGGACACTTTTTATTACACCATTAAATGCACCCTGCCTTTCTCTTCTTCCAATAAACCAACCGAGGGGGTAAAAATGTCAATCCGAGGGGGAGATGGAAGCAGTAAAGATGGCTTCTCGATAAGCAATCTCGAATAAATATATTTCACCAATCACTTTCTTCGGCCTTATATGTCCAAACGCGACTGAAATTGCAATTCGACCTTCCAACTTTCTTTCCTCTTTTCGCCAAGTACTTCCCGTAAGTGTTAGCAATCCAATGGCGGACAAGGGCAAAGGAGTTGCCGAGGAATCAACAGTTCAAGGTCTTCCACCTCCCGCTCTCGCTTTCTCTCGGGCAAGATTAGACCTCTTGTAATTTCCGGTCATCTTTTATCCCTGATGCATTCTAATCCTTTTCTTTCTTAGGTCATCCACTCATCCGATTTCTTGTTTGGCACTCGGCGCATTCCAATCCCCATCTCATCGAGTCTTCGATGACGATTCAACGGCGGATGCGAGAGACTCTTCGCAACAATTTGCATGAAAGAGACGCCGCCGTAGGGAGCCCGGGGCGGATCCGGATGTGACGGCTCCTTATCCGCCGCAGCGTGATCGTCGCATGGCCCCGGAGGTCCATATTGGTGGTAATTTTCAATCGATCTGCTCCTATATTATTGCTTTGATGAACCGATTGTTTCTCATGTTTCTCATCATTGAGAATTGTCCGAGCGTCACCAATGCCTTCGTGAAGCGGTGTCGGGGTTTGGTGCGAGCACTCGACATGCCTCGTGAACCCACCGGCTCCACGCATCCGGGAGATTGTTGACAAGATCAAGGATGCTCTGAAAAAGAAGTGAAGCTTTCTTTGTTAGGACTTCTTTGCCGAATAGTACTCGAGGATTTAGGATTAGGTAGAAATTCCTTGTGTCATATCCTAAGTAGAAATCCTCTGTGATGTATTCGGCAACACTTTTGTGATATGTCTCTGGAACTCTTGAATAAAGATCTTCCGTTTCCATATATTGACATTATTGTTTTTATATTTTTGCACTAAGGGCGACATAATCAATATTTATGCCGGCTTTTCTCCAATTCCATGGAGTATTTTTTCTCGCTAAAGGCGATGATTTATACATCGGCTATTTCCTATGAGTAGAACAAACTTCTTTGCTCATGACTATTAACTCATACGTGTCGGCTAATCATATTTGGCAATAATTGATCCTTTTGAAGCCGACACAAAATCTTTCCTTAGAAATTACTAAGAGAGCCAACTATCTCGATCGGCTGTTGGTCTTTGTAGCGAGTACTGACAGGACCTTCTTCCCATTCTCTTCCTGAGAAACACTCCACGCCTTCATATTCCCAGAACGATGGTTCAGTTGCTGCAATGCTTACCGAATCATCAGCTTGCACTACCTCGACGTCGTCACCATTCCATTGGATGAGGACTTGATGCATAGTGGATGGAACGCAACAGTTAGCATGGATCCAATCTCTCCCAAGTAATAAGCTGTAGGACCCCTTACTATCGACCACAAAGAAGGTAGTGATCAAAGTCTTTGAGCCGATCATCAACTCAACGTGAACGGCTCCATGGGTATCTGAAGGATTTCCAGCAAAGTCCCTGAGCACAATGTCTGTCTTGAGCAAATCCTCCTTGGTCATCCCCAGCTTCCCGAAGGTTGTATATGGCATGATATTAATTACAGCTCCCCCATCGACGAACATGTGAGTCAGAGGCTTTTCATTAACATATCCTTTCAGGTAAAGAGGCTTTAGATGGTTGTGTTTCCTAAGTCTGTCAAATACAGCTTGTCTTGACAGAGCCAACTGTCCTAGGAGATCAATCATCTCCTTGTTGTCAAAATCAGAATAGGCTTCTTCATCTGAATAAGCATCTTGTTCCTCTGGATCATCAGTAGCTTGCTCTGTAGGTGCTGCAAACTCTATTGGGACATAGAATACCATGCTGACATCTGCCGAAAGCCCATTTGCCGAATACTCTTCTGCCGAATGACTGGCTTCCTGAGTTTTCTTCTTTGGGCGCCACACCTGCTTGCGTTCGGCTGTTGCTTCCTTGAGCTCCTTGTTTCTGAGACGTTGGACTCTTCTCTTCTGGCTCTTTCTTAGACCAGGAGGGCACCACTGTCCCTTTTGCCACACATACTCTTGAGGAGAGTCCATGTCATCATCAGAATCTTCCACATCAGCCCATGCTTGATCTGCAATCCTCTTCGACGTGAGGTATCTTTGTCTTTATTTTTAAGCGCCGATCATCCTCTGGGAAGCATGCCCCCAGTCTTTCTTGGATGGGACGGCGGTTGACTCGTGCCTGTCTGTACCCGTGCGGTAGTGCGCTCACCGCATTCGGGACAATTGTTCCTAGCGGGGCAACTTCAAGCCTTCATTCGGCAATGTGCGAAGAAAGGACAATCCCAATGAGATTCCTCTCGTTCCTTCATGTACTCCTCCTGTTCTCGATGGTACATCTCTTCCTCATATCTCTGCTGCTCCCTAGCAAGCTGCTGATCTCTACGATATTGCTTCTCTTCTTTGCCTTTGCCATTTGTTCAACAATATACGAGATGTCACTCTTGGTTTGGAGGTTTCTCCTTTCTCTGTTCGGCTATTTGGAAACCGAACACGCTTCTTCGCCTGGAGCTCGCACTAGACACTTGCCGACTAGGGTCTACCGAACCACTTTGCTTTGCCCTTTCGGAAGTCAGCACCTTCATTGGGGCTTTGCCCTTAGGATCACTGGCAGAAACCATGCACGAATCGAAAGCAATCATATTTGTAGGAAAGGGTTCCTTATCCACCTTCATGCTATTGTTGAACTTGAGGAGACCTGTTTGTATAGCCCCTCGAATCTGTTGCTTGAAGATTCGGCAGTCAGTGATGTTGTGAGTGATCATATCATGGAAACCACAATATCTGCCAGCCTTGACCCAATCTGGACGCTTCATAGAGTGATTATCGGTAGCTTAATGCGTCCCTCTTTGACCAAAAACTCAAAGAGCTTCTCCGACTTGGAGACGTCGAAGTCATATGCCCCCTTGAGTGTCTTCATCCAAATACTGATTAACCCGGACGGGGTTCCTTGCCCCAAGTGAATTCGGCAACTGCCACATCCTCTGGCCATCATCTTCATCTTCTTCCTCTTCGGGGAAGTGGTTGTATGTCCGATAAGACACGTTGCCCCCTTTCTCGAAAAATTGGTATCTTTCTTAATGCTTTGAACCGGGTTGGCCATGAGTGACGGGCATCTAGAGAGCTGTCCTAGGTCATCAAACTCCATGCCGGCTAGCTTCTCCACGATGGCCGGATGCATTCCCCGAATGGCTACGGCCCGGAAGCGATGGTCCGGCAAGCTCAAAGAGTAACAGGAATTCTTTATCTCTCCGAACCTCGCGGGGAACTCTTGTGGCGATTCATTGTATACGTGTCAACCCCATCAAGTCGACGAGCTCTTTCTCATTAGAACCACTGTAGAAGTATGAATGAAACTTATCTTCCAGCTCAGACCAGGTTCCAATAGAATTGGCCGGCAATGTAGCAAACCATGTGAATGCCGACCCTGTAAGGGATGACGGAAAGAAGCGAATCCTCCATGCTTCATCATTGGCAAGCTCCCCCAATTGAATCAGATACCGACTGATGTGTTCGGTAGTAGAAGTATCGTCTTGTCCAGAGAACTTGGTCAAGTCGGTTGGAGGCTTCAGTCTAGAAGGGAGTGCCACTCTGTTGTACCAATCTGGATAGGGTGATTGCATATCGGCCATCCTCGCTAGGAGTATATCCATATTTGAATTCAGCGGTCCATGAGACTGTCCTGACTGTCCAGCTGGCTTATACCCAGGATTTGGCATAGCATGAACTGTGGAATAGTCAACGAACTCTGTGTAACCAGGGCCAAAGGGATTTCTCTGCAACCCACTGGCCATTGGAGCTATTGAATACGTGTTGTATCTTGGAGGGTTCCAGTGTGTACCGAATGCCGCTTCTCCATGCGTCTTGGCTCAGGACCCCTCCGGTTTTTACGGTGTCTTGTTCTCTCCTCCGCATTTCGATTCGGCTCCTTTCTTTGGTGGTGGCTTTGGCACATGTACATATCTTGCCCCCGAAAGCTCACCAAGCCGAGCCTCAAAGTGATGATCAAACTCGGGTCCAAAGCTAGCCTTCATGATGTCGCGAAAAGTGTTGAAGAACACCGTGTTGTGGTTGGTCATCGCTCTCCCAACGGCAGCTGCAACAATCTCTTCCATCCGACGAACTTCTTCAGGACTTAGTTCATCTTCCTTTCCTCGCCCCATCTTCCTCATCGATATTTCTTTCGAGCATATCCCTTGTCACCAGGCATCAATATTTTAGGAAGATGCGTCTTACGGATGATTGTACCGCTCTTTTGCTTGGAGAAGCATGACATGCACTTTTGCGAGAAGGCTGCGCACATATCTCTCACCATAGTCTCCGGTGGGGAGGCAAGTCACTCATCTCGAATTTGAATGACGTTGTTCTTGTCGACTTTCTCGGGCATGTTGGCTTAACCTTGGCGTGTCCCACCGGCGTGCTAAAAAGTGTGTAGGCACAAAATCCTACTCCTTGCGCGCGCACACCGACAAGCGGAATAGCTAGCTTTACCCTACCCGGGCGTCTTGAATCGATGGCGTGCGATCAATTTGACCTGTTAATTGACAAGGAGGTAACGTGAGATGCGGAACATGCCTGGTGAGACCAAGACGATTCGCATGTATGGCTCTAAGGCGGATGTAAAGACATATAGCTATGAAAGCTATCGTCGATGAGTAATAAATGCATTCGGTAAGCAAATATGAAGATATGACGTGCAAACGACTACCGAATGATCATAAAAGACATGTCACGAACAAATAAAGTCGACCATCATGATGTGTTAATGTAAAGCTCTATTGCATAGATCGAATTAATTGACAACTGTTGACGGTCACTAACGACACATTTTTAACGTCAACATTCTACCAATAAGGGGGTGAAACTATACCGTACTACACACATATACATTTATTATTGACATATTTCCACTTGTAGTGTCCAAATTATTATTGTGCAGATTTATATAAGAAACAAGTGAAAATACACCAAAAGGCGCCTCCCGAAAGCGCATTCCCGAGAATACCAAGCCCAAGGGAGAAATGGACCAAACACGCGAGAATGGGCGAGCAAACATCGCCACACAACTTTTCAAGCCCAAACACGCCAGCCGTGCCAAGGCCGGCCCGAACCAGAAGCCAGACAGTGCGCGCACCACCTGGTGCGCTTCGCACCCATCCCGAGGCGGTTCAGGCCCGTGTTTGGCGAGGCGGTTTGTTACCTTCCAAAACCGGCGTTGCCGACGTTGGTTGGTCGGTTTAGCAAACTAGGAAGGTGTTCCCGTGTCGGTTTTGGCTCCTTCCATATGGGGAGGGACATTTTTCAATGAGCCCCCTCTCCTCTACCTATAAAAAGGAGGCCATCTCCCACCATTGTAACACACACCACACAATGTAGCCTCTCTCTTCTTCTTCTTCTTCTTCTTCTTCTTCTTCTTCTCCCTTTCTTCTTCTTCTTTCTTCTTCTTCTTTTTTCTTCTTCTTCTTAGTTTGTACTTAGGAGGAGTTTGGCAAGGATTAATAAAGGAGAGCAAGACATTTTGGAGCTATTGGGGTATGATCAATTTAGAGTTCTTCATCTTGTTCTTGTTCTCTACTTATCAATATAGTCATGTTCTTGAATTAGAGCAAAGTCCTTATGACATAATCTTGATTGATGAACTAGTATATAGTTTCTATATCATGATCTTGTCTTATGGAACATCGTGCTTAATTTATCATATACATACATGTTTAGACCAAGAGCTAGATCGATATGATGAGTTCTACCTAGAGTTAGACTTGGTTGATGTTGGGTTGCGGGATTGATAGTCGTTCCTTCGGGCGGTGCTGCAGTAGAAGGACCCGAGGGGGACGGGTAAGCCTTGTATACACGCCCGGAGTAATAATCACTAGTGTAGACGTGGTGTCTAGACTAAGGGTTTTCTATCTTTTGTGGCGCATCCCACGGTTGAGGGGGTAGGCGGCGGGTTGTGACAGACCTTGTCCGTCCCTTGTAATCCCCCCCACGTTCGGGTGTGGCGCGAAGTGCAATTGCCGGACACTCGCCTTTGGGCGTGGGCGGTGCCCGGAAATAATTCAGCAGAGACCTTGGCTTTCTTGAACTAGAATCTCTAACAAGAAAAACATGTGTGTATCTGCTATCTTGACATGACTATCTAGGATATGCCTGCTCCATGTTAGACTTATTCTTTTATTCATTCTTTTACCTTTATCCTTTAGATTGGCTTGAGTGTGTGTGTCAAGTTATCATATTTACCTATCTTATTTTATCCCTTTTATGAACATTGGTCTATTATACATTCGTGTTATCTTGACCATGTCTGAATTAGAGACTTTTACACCATGCCTTCCTTTGGGAAAATATAAATAACGATACCCTAAATACTTAGGGTGAAATGCTACAATGATAGATCCGTATGCTTTGCGGATGAATATCTTGTTTGGCAAGGTCTATCACCGTTGATGTACCTAGTG
This sequence comes from Hyparrhenia diplandra, assembly GCA_015847255.1. Lineage (NCBI taxonomy): Eukaryota > Viridiplantae > Streptophyta > Magnoliopsida > Poales > Poaceae > Hyparrhenia > Hyparrhenia diplandra. The sequence continues at coordinate 499,253 of JADLZK010009883.1, forward strand.
TAATCACCGACACGGTGGTTTCACTTAGGAATGTCAACGGCGCATTTTGGCGCCGTTATTAGAGATGGGTTCTAAACCTGTTTCTAGTGATTGAGCTTAAGAAATGCAACAACAACATGGAAGAAAATAAATCATGAACATTGTAATAGACATTCACGACACATGAAGAGGGGAGCTACCCTACGTAAAACGTATACGAACCCTCAACGAAGAAGGAGCTACCGCACGCGGGGCGTATACGAACCCGCTAAGAAGAAGGAACTACCACACGTATAAATGTACACGAACCTCGCGTAAAGAAGGAACTACCACACGTATAAACGTATACCGAACCTTACGTAAAGAAGGAACTACCACACGTATAAACGCGTACCGAACCTCTTTTGTAAAGAAGGAGCTACCGTACAAATAGGCGTACACGGACTGCTACAAAGAAGGAGCTACCGTGACGCATGCACGTATACGAACCCGCGACGAAGAAGGAGCTACCGTGCGTATAGCGTATACGAACCCAAAACACGTGATGACTTAAAAGCATAACCGTGTTCGGCAAGCTTACCGAATCGGGGTCCATGAAGAAGGAACTACCTTACGTAAAAATCTATCGATTAAAGCGATCTCTAGTCCACCGGATGACTAGCTCTAGATTAACCCAAAGATCTCAGATCCACCGGATGACACGGTCTGTCAAGATCTAAACGATTACGAACCCACAACATGTGACAACTTAGATTGATCTAGCTCGGCTTCTAAGAACAGATAGATCTAGTGACAAGCTAATGATAGACGTTGAATGAATTGACGACAACTAGATCTAACAAAAGATAAAGCCGAGACGTCTCAATCTAAATTGGGCAAAAAGTGTGTGCAAACATAATTAAATAAATAGATCGAAAGCACTACAAACACGTGGTAACTTAATGAATTCATTAGATCTTGCCAAAATCTAATGAAGCCGATAACTAGCTCTAAGCCAGATCTTAGCCCACCGGATGGCTCATGATCGACAAAAGAACCCTCTTGCCCTCGATAGCTTAAATCCGCCGACGATACTAAGCGTGAACAAGACTTCTTGCAATAATCTAAATCCGCCGACGATATTAGACATGGTGCAAGGTTGCCGGTATTTACAGAGGTCGACGGGTCGATGAATCCTCTTGCGTAGATTGACGACACGATCGGACTCGAAGGTGGCCGAGCCAAGGCACGGAGCCGGGTTGTTTGTATTGAATTGGGTATCTTCTTTTACGATTCCGGGGGTCTCATATTTATACTCGGGCTTATTGAGTCCTAACTAGTTACGAATAATAACTAACAAAATATCTAGCTAAGATACATTGTTCTCCAAGTCTTCTCGAGTCGTGGGAATTGTACGTGATGTGGGCCCTCGTCCTGGATATTCTTCTTGATGCTTCACGCTTGCCGAACCATCTCTCGCTCAGCTCTTTTCGGACTCGGGCTCCTTAGCCGAATAACGGCCCGGCTTCCCAAATGCTATACACAGCTTGTTTGCTTTATCGCTAGCCGAATGACCCCTTACCGAATCGTCGTGCGCCGGTTCACTAGTCATCCAGGCTCTACCAAATTTTGGTGTTAACAGATACCGCCGGGATCGTGAATAAATATTTTATGAAATTTAGAGGTTGAAATTTAGTGGTACGATATCTACCCTATTAATACACCAACTTCTCTCAATTCAAATCTATTCAAATAAACGTCCCAGATTACTTCTCCATCTTCTCTCTCATTACTCTTTCACCATTCGACGATGAGGATTAAGGGTGTGTTTGGTTGAGCTGTGGCTTTTAGAAAAGCCGCCGTGAGTTGTGGAAAAGCAGTTTGTTGGAAAGCAATTTGTAGGAAAAGGTAAGTCCGTTTGGTTAGAGGTCTTCAGAAAGTTGTAGGTTGTAGAGTAAATACCTGTAATGCCCCTAATGACTTATGGCATTATTTATATGCAAATTACTCATAAAAATCCAATCTGTTCTATATTTTCTATTGAAATGGCAAATTTGGAATGTAAAAATTATAAATTTTTCTTCACTCAAAGTGATATTGTCCACATAAATATAACAAAATCATTAATGGTCCATACAATAATGTCATCTCTCAACATAACTATTCGACCATTCCACTAATCAAAGCATCGGCTATCCTAGTACAATAATGCCATCTCTCAACATAACTATTCGACCATTCCACTAATCAAAGCATCAGCTATCCTAGTACGAATGAGTCTCCACTCTCTAATCTATCATGCATCTCCTTGTGTGTGTCGCTATTTCACGTGAGTTAGTGGCTCACATTGGGTTCTAGGCTGTAGCTAAGCCCAACCCTTTGGCCTATGATCGAGGAGCAAGCCAACAGCATCACCCCGACGGAGCCATGCCAACAGCATCACCCCGACGGTCCTTGCATGGCCTTGTGTGCCACTAGTTTCTCGTCGCCAACACCAACTGCTGCCTCTTTCCTCTCCCAACATGCTCAACCCAGCAGTCTGGCACACCATCCTCAGCTCGATATTGTGCTCGCGCCGCTTCGCCCCAGCCGCGTTTGAATTGAATCCCGTAAAGAGGGAGACCGCTGCCGCCGCTGCTGGGCGACCTGCCGCTACTGCCGGGCGGGTGGTGGCTCCGCGACTGGCCGCTGTTGATGTCGGCGACCTCCTCCCGCCTTGCTGCCGGCGACCTCCTCTTCTTGCTGCCGCCGGCGGATCGGAAGGGGACCAAGGCAGGGTCGCGGGGACAAGGGCGGGGGCCTCGGGGCGCCGGGGCGGACTTGGCGGGAAGATTCGGGGCCGGCCTTGGCGGGGACGGGCAGCTCGGTGGACGTGGGGTGGCGGCGGTGAGAAGGTCAACCCTATCGGCGAGGGCGCGACGGGGAGCATAGCGAAGGGGATGGGAGTCGGGGAAGAGCGACGGGATGGGGAAATAGAACGTCGAAGCGTTATTTGCCCTTCATAACCAGTGGCGGTGGGTAATTTTCTCCACTTTGCCCATCCAAAAGCAAGTAAAAGCGGGGTCTTAGGTGCTTTTACAATTACACTAGAATGAAAGTTGCTTTTGGCTTTCGTTTTGGGTGGCAGCCAACCTCTTTGGTTGGGCTTTTGGCTTTTGGGGCAAAAGCCACGCCTAAAAGCCCAACCAAACACACCCTAAGTGTATGGGCCTCCATCCGCCCCTCATCATACTGCCGCATGGTTCCTCCTACCGCCTTGAAATCTATTTCCTCCTTCCTTTCCTTCCTTTCAACGCCAAAGCTTTCTATGGATTCCAACGCCACGCACCAAAGCTCGGCGGCGCGCGGCCTCCCTTTCGGCAGCGGACGGGCACCGCAGTGCCGCCGTCTCCTTTTTTCTCCGTGGCTCAAGCCGAGCAGGGAAAAGGACGCGGCCCCGAGGCCAACGCGACCAAATTCCCGACCGGCGGCGGTCTCGTCGAACGGCAACGAGCGGCGCGCGGCGCTCCTCCCCCCTCGCCGTCCTCGCTGCCTGCCTAGGCGCGGCCCGGGTTACATATTCAACTATGACGACCAACGCCCCAACGGATTCTACGATGTCCAGCTGCATCCCGACTTCCATGCCAAATTCGAGGTATGTTGGATCCATTCCGCATTGGCGCTTCCCAGTTAGCACCCACGACTCAGCCCCCACTACACAATTGCTCTCAATGCTTGCATTGATACTTCCACAGATGATGCCAAAGGTGTTCGATCAAATTGGTACTGCATCTAGCTGCAGGTTGCAGCTCTTCCAGTTGTCTGTCGAACTGTCGAGTGCCCTCCTTGATGCCTCCTCTGTACATGAAGTCGTGCTTGCAACCTTGCAAAACAGGTTTGCTTCTTCTCCCCCTTTGTGATTTGTTTTATGTAAAAGGGAATGCAAAAACATTATTGTACTTAATATAATGTTATTATAACTAAGGTATTATCTATATCTTGGCATGGCCATGTTGAGTCCAAGTTTATAATTTTACTGGCAGAAAAAAAAAGATCACAATATATAGAAATCTGGGCTGTATCTGTGTCAAAACAAATTTACAAATATGACGCCATTAGACGTAAAACATGTCTGAAGAAAGCAGAGTTTCAACATCAATAATCTTTTTCAGCTACAGAGTTAATATGTGCTATGTGCTTCTTAATTAGATCCATGGCCTATCTCATTTTTCTCGCATACGAATGTGATTGAGCAATCACCTACAATGGACCACTATCCAGTATATTGTATTTGAACACATTTTATTGAAGGCAACTTTTTTGTCCTTTTTGCAGAACCATAAGGCCTTTGCTTCAGTGGACCTCAACATAGAACTTGGAGGGCAGTTTTGTTTTCAGATCATTACAACGTGTAAGTCGCATTTCATATGTCAGATTATCCTCTGCTAGGCCTTTCTTCTGCTGTTATTTTGTACCATTTTATTCTTCAATTTTGAACATTTTCGAAATCTACAATGTCATTTCTGGTGCTATGCCCCTTGACCAATTGCAGTCTATACATGGCAAAGGATCATATATAGCTGTTCTTAGATCATATCCGTAACTCGGAAGCTGATGCTAGAGTAGTTAGAGGTACTTAGTGTATTTTTTATTTCCTTTACATGTGGTGTCCAATGTCTGGTCGTACCATCATGGAGTTGCTTATGTTTCTTGTCTAGATTTTCCTCATTTTGATTTGATTCTTTCTTAGGGATCATGGGTCTTCAATGCCATAGTCTGTTGAGAAGCCCGTGCCATTTGACAGTGTTGTGTTAAGCGAATTTATATTAGAAGATTGATGTACAAGATAGCTCAAGTCTTTTTATCTTGCAGTTTACTATTTGAGATTAAAATATAGTGTGGTTGTTTGGTTAATGGAAAATAGGTAAGGTCTGCTAAAAAAACTTGATTTTGTATTTTTATTTGTCATGGTGTTTATTTGTAGAGAAAGCATGAAGCGATAGCTACTTTATTAGAAAGGTGAAAACATATTGTGTCAACAGGTCAAGAGGTAAACCACACCGATTCCTTCTTCTAGCAAATAATTTACCAGGCATAGAGCAGATGAATATACTATTCTATTTAATTGAAGGTACCTAGAGGATCTAGAGACGAGCTTATTTGTTTCCCTCAGCACTAGCTTGATATTTTGATGATGCTTGAAACAACAATGGAACATTTGCGAGCAAGGTTAGGATGCAAACTTAATTTGTCCTAAAAGTTCAGGGCTAACTTATTTTGGATCGCCAAAAAGAAAAACATGATATAATATATGTTACTGTTTAAAAAGTAATTAGAACAGTAGAAATTCATGTAATGTATATAGCGGGTTGTTATTTTTTTTTTTCACGATCGGGCCATTCACCCGATCGATCCATGCAATGTATATAGTTCAACTTTTCAAAAAGTATGCGATTGTTATTTTTTTGCAAGTGATATATTAATATATTGTGCTTCTGGATTTTGGTTTCAAGGAAGCAAAAAAATTGTCACATTCAAAGAATTGGCGAGAATTTGAGTAGAAGCTCGACAATATGTAACACCCCTGGTGTTAATCACTTAAAATTTTGCCATGTCATCATGATCATCGCAAAGCATGCATGATTAGAAAATTTGAAATGCATCAAATTAAAATAAGTTTATATTTTAGAGAATTGTTTGTGCTTAAGAATTTTTAGAGTGATTAAATTTTAAATTTATGTTTTTGATCTTAAGTGTGTTGTTGGATGAGGGTTTGGTAGTTATAGGTTGGGAATCTGAAATTTGAATCAAATTCAAGTTTGAATTGAACCGAAAAACCCTAATTCCTATCCCTCTTTTACCCCCTTTTCCATAATTTAAAATCTAAGCAAAATTTGCCAAAACTTCCAAAAGCCAAGTTGTAGATCTTGTTTTGATGTACAAAAGAGATGTACAAAGTTTTTGAAGTTTTTAAATAAATTTTAAAGTAATTTTGAATTCAAAATTCTCCCATTTTGACCCCATTTCAAAAGTCATATTTAGAGGCCGAATTTGAAAATCTTCCAATTGTGAAAATTGTAGATCTTGAAAAATTAAGCCAAGTTACTTTTTGGAGTTTTTCAAGTACAGTTCAAATTTGGGGAGAATTTGATCAAATTTAGAAAGTTAGGGTTTTGGGTGCTACACGGTGAATGGGGAGTTCACTTTGCTCCTCCTCCATACCGGGCATGTCGCCGGCGTCGCTGTGGGACGCCTCGCGTTTTTCGCGAGCCCGGCCGCGTTGCGGCCACCCGCCCACCTTCGCGACGCCGCCATCCACCCGTCCATGTATCCCTTGCCCTATAAAACTTCGACGCCGACGCCGCCGTCGTCGTTTTTCTTTCTCCTCCACCGCGCCGGTAACCATCTCCGTCCCCTTTCCATTGCCGTCGCCCGCCGAGCTCTAATCCTCCAAATTGAGAGCACCATCGTCTTCGCAAAGCCGTTGCGCATCCCTTGAGCTAGCTCGCCCCGTTTCGTAGCCTAAGTCGCCGTCGTGCCGCCGTCTCTTCGCGGGGCGGTCGAGCGCCGCCAAGATCACCCGCCGTCGTCCCGTTGTTTCGGTGAGACTCGAGGAAAACCGGCTTGTGCGTTTAAATCGCCCGACACGGTGGTTATGGTCGACTCGACCGTTTCGTTGTTGACTGCAGGAGTCGCCGGAACGCCGCCGTTGCCACCGGAGTTTGTCGCCGTCGCCGCCGCTCGCCGCCGTCGATCGACCTCGGCCTCGTCTCCGCCGCAACCATCGTGAGCATCGAGTCGCGTGGTGAGTTGTTGCACATGCCTGTGTCGTCCGTTCGCCGATTAGTGCGCCGCGATCGGCCGGAACGTCGGCCGCGCCGACGAGCTCCGCCATGCCGACCGCGCGCGCGTGAGGCCGCACCGGTTGGGAACCGGTTTTGGTGCGATTTAGTGAGGGGTTTAGCTCGCCCTAGGTTTGTTGCTTGTGTTGCCGCGGTGCGTTTTCGCCGGAGATGGCTCCGTAAAGCCGCGCCGAAGCCGCCATGGCCGTCGGCGAGGGTGCCTCGGTGCCCTAGGTGTTGGTTTTGAGGTGTCGGGAGGTGCGGGGAGAGCGGGGGGATCAATTTAGGCTAGGTACGGTCGCCGGAAACCCGCCGCGGCGAGCAATCGCCGGCCAACGCCGGTGGTCGCCGTCGCGGCGGGGGCCGGCCGTTGGGCCAGTCCGTTATCAGAGCGGTAGGCCGGGCCGCACATCTGCCGGGCCACGTGTGGTGTTGGCTGGAATCGGCCCGAAGGCCGGGTTTTGTTTTAAAGAGTGTTTATTTATTTTCCCCGAAGTTATGAATAGTGCCGATTCTTGTGGATTTCATATAAATTCAAATGCTTGTTCAAAAATTCTGAAAATTTTTGTAGAACCTTCTTATGAGTATATCTATCCATGAAAAATTTGAAACTTTGATTTTGAGTAGTTCTTGCATGATTTAAAAATACAAATTTTAATTGAAAAATGCATCTTCCATGATTTTTTTAGAAAATAAAATAGTTATTCAAAAATCATGAAAATTTATTTGGTACTGTTTTTATGATGTGAACTACTTGTTTAAAAAGTTTGGAGTCGTTTTGAAATGTTTAAATTATTTTCTATTTTATGCTCTATTATTTCATGTGGTTTATAAATTGTTTAGTGTCAAATAATTTAGGTTTTTGTGTGACTTTTTGGGGTGTTTTGTGAAACCTGGATCATACCATAATCAAATGGTCCTTGAGAACTCCTTAGGCAATGGTGATGATATCTTGTAGAGTAGTTCAACAAGTTGGTTTTGTTGGGTTGCAACTTTATCGTGAAGTAAAGTTGTATTCAAGTTATTTATCATTTCATGCACTGCAAGCATCATATTTAAATATATGGCATCATGTTGAGGCATACATTATTTCGTGTAGTGAACGAGATCGAGAGTGTCAAGTCTCGAGCAAGTCCTCGAAGAGGTTTATCATCCGATGGAAGCGGGTTCGGATTTCTACGGGTTTTACAAGAAATAGTTTATTCCGTCAACGAAGTCAAGCCCCGGTTAGATTAAACCCTTCCTTGATGTTTTAAAAGCTTTATATCACTTTTGTCTATGCTTTGTTGCATTAAGTAATTAGGAGTTGAGTGATAACCTAATTGTTGCATTACCATCCTTGTTTATTTCAATACCACCCTTGATAACCTATTTATTTCGAAAAATGCTCAGTGATGCTTAGCCCTGCTTAATTAGTTAAGTTTTTCATCAAAATGTTTTATTTGAGGAGATGGTACCGTTTTCGGAAAAGAAAGAGTTGTAGTGATGAATTTGAGATCGGACGGGACGTAGGTTGAAAGCCGGCGGGATTCCTAGCTCGTGCTTGTCCCGTGTTGGTCGTTTAAGGACCGCCCGTTGTTTGGCCCGAGTGAAATCGGGACTTTTTGAACGCATATTGCGCCCGAGACCTTTGGTCAATGGCACGTCTGCCCGCGCATCACCCAGTCGTCGCGAAACTAGTACTACCACATACTCTGGTAAGACGGATCTCGGTGGAGCCAAATCGGGAATGGCAACCACGCACTGGGAGTGGAGAGATGGCGGGAGTAGCGTGTACCCGCCCCGCTTGAAATTGGTACGGCGGTGGGGTATCTTGTACTCGGGTGGCGCAGCCTCGTTCCCGTTTTGGACAAATCGAGAAAAGGTTGATATATGCAAGCTTAGGTGCTACATATTTCGTGTGGTTAGAACTCCCGGTATTTGGGATTATAATCGATTCATGAATCGCCGTTGCTTCTAGGAGGAAGGAGACCCGATTCACGACCTTCATCGTAGTAATTGATGGAACATGGTTTTGAAGAAAGAAAGTTGGCTTATGAAAGAAATGTTTGCTCTAGTGTAGGATCACCTAGAGTATATGAACTACTCACCTGAAGTAAAAATATATTGAAAGTAAGGATTCACTTTTAGTAAGCTTTTCCGCAAAAATGAGTCCTTGATTCTTGCTAAAGCCTTACCTTGACTCCTAAGACCAGCATTCCTGAGTCTTCTCCTCTTTTTTCTTTGTCGGGTAAGTCTTGTTGAGTACTCCGCACTCGGGGTTCTTTGACCCTTGTTGCAGGAGCAGGTCATGAGCAGGCTTGTTTTGGTCCCTGCTGCATGACGGTGTACCAGGAGGAAGATGACGAGTAGAGGTGAACCCTCGGGCAGGGTTGTCGTGTGTTATATGTATAAAGTTACTCCAATAATATCAGGCTTGTAATAATGATATTTAAGTTTTCGTATTTGAACAAATGGTTTGTAAAATTATGGTTATGTAATCCTTCCGCTCTTTACTCTGATGTATTTTGAATAAAATGTTGTAATACTTTGGAGTGACTTGTTAATGAGATCCTGTTCGGAAGATTAATAGCACTTTCTAGATTATTGGGAACTCATGCATAAAGATCGAGGTCTTAATGACAATGATAAGTGCATGTGGGCCCCTGTAATTTAGCGAGGTTACGTTACACAATATCATCAAGCATGAGATCTACTCGATCTCTACTATCAGGTTGACAAATTCAACCACGGAGAAGGCCGTTCGGACCAATCTCGAGTAGACGTGCTTCCTCGAGCAAGTGGAGGCCGAGTGGTGGCGGACCAATAGGAGATGTTGCGGGGGACGAAGGATGGTGCGACAAGTGGAGCCCTATGAAATCAGATTCTATACATGGTCAATTTACAATTGTGTGAAAGTTGAACTATGGAAAAAAAAATGATTGTTCAGTTGTTTTCATATTCATCTCTAAAATTAAGCCGTTCGTTAGCACGGGCATTATACTAGTGATTATTAGTGGGAGATGTTGTGAATAGTTAGTGACATGATTAGCTAGTTTTATAAGAGATATAGATAGACATGTTTATGATAACCTAGGTGATGTTGCAGGGTCTTCTAGGCCTTATTGTAATTGTTAGAATTAATTATAGATAATTAATTAGTGATCAAACACACAAATGACTGTGTGTATCGCTCTGTGTACACAGTGTATGCATATATACGAAAGGCAGTTGCCTTGTCCTGGAAATGTGTCTATTTGGAGGGACGGAGGGAGAGAGGCCTTTTCGATGATTTTAACATAAAACAGGCACCTATATATGTTAATCAATCCTCTTCTTGAAGCTTCGAAAAACCTCTGAGGAAAAATGGATAATAGGCCCGGTGGTGTTTTTGTTCGATCCGGTCGGACTCCGCTCGGTCGTTTGGCGGTGGTTCTTCCCCTTTCTTTGGATCATTTTTTTTTTTCTTTCATTTGGTCACTGGTTTCTTCATTTTATCTTATAAAGATAAGAATAATAGTAAGTACAATATAATAGGTCCTTAAGACCTTAAACCATTGACTGATGAATCTTTTCTTTAAAGCACAAAGATTTTCACCACCAAATTATTGATGTAGTTTCCACTAGAAACAAAACTTTCTTATTAAAATCTAGGTTGGTCAAGATTCAACTAATCAAACCGTAAGCTGAAAAATACAATAGTGGGCGCTGAGTGATTGATTAGGCTAGACAAAAACATAAATGTAGAAATTTTGACTATCATCATTAAAAAAATATATAAAATTTAAATTTTATACAAAGAAGAAAAAAAGTAGGTATGTACCCATTCACATTGTCAAGGAATGCTGAATAATTTTTTCTTTTTTTTTTTTTGCAACACACACATGTTTGCTAGTATTATAAATTTAAAAAAAAAAAGACACAGAAGCGACAGGGTCCTCAAGAATTCCGCCCAAAAGGCCTATCTGCTTTCTCTTTCTCTCTCCCTCACTAGCCGATGGCCGACAAGGCCCATTATCTCCCCCTCCCTACCCCAAATGGCCCAATAAGGCCCAATATTTCTCCTCCTTGACTTTCGCCGCCGTATCGCATCGGTCTCCTCCGGCGACCCTCACGATCCAAACTCCCAACCAAACCCCTAGCGGCCGGCGGCGTGTACTCCCTTCCGGCGTGCGCCGAGACGGCCGAGGACACTGTGCACGGGTGGCTGAAGGTCCGTCTCCGTCTCCGCCCCCGAGTCCCCGTGCCCGACCCCGACCCCCTGCCCTGTCCCTCCTCGACACGGCAGCCGCCGCACCGGCGCAGGCGTGGACGGTAGAGGGGCGCCCTCCTCCACTCCCTCTGGCGCTGTGGCGGCCAGCGGCGGCGGCTCCCTCTCCCGTGACCTCTCTCCCACGGTGGCTTCCGGCGGCGGGCGGCGGCTCCCTCTCCCGCTGCCTCTCCCCGGCGTCCGACGGCCCGCACTGGCTGCTGGCAGCCCGCTCCATCTCTCCCGCGGTGGCAGTGACGGGAGTGAAGTTGCACGGCGGTGACCGGTGAGCAGCAACTCTGTGTTCTTCCTCTGGTCACTCCCTAGACAGTTTTGGTTTTCTCGATTAGAACTGGAACCGAACCCAAGTACCCGAAACCGAAGTTTGTTTCTTTGTTTGTGAAGTAACCAATCGGTCCCTCAATCTCAGGTAACCGATTTTGCTTGAAAACCGAGGAACCGAACCGATCGGTTTCGGTTAACTCAATGCCCAGGGTGACACTGGTGCTTTATTCCTGTGTAATTTGGTAAAAATGAAGCATCATGTATCAAATTAGTGGTTGTTTGGATTTGTAAGTAATGACATGATTAAATGCTCAATCGTAGGATGAATGGATTCTTTGTGAACTGTAATGCCAAAGCCTATTCATTTGTTAACATATATATAATGCCATCTTTTATCTGTGTCGCCATCTTTTTTCTGTGTCTATTTCCATCATTCTGAGAGCATGGGTTGATGTATGTGCAGACTAATTCTGCTAAATGACTCAACCTACTGTCCTTCTAGCAACTGCAAGTTATGATCACACAATCAGATTTTGGGAAGCCAAGGGCGGTAAATGTTACCGCACTATTCAATATCCAGACTCTGTAAGTAATGGCTATTGGTATATCTCACCGTCAGCATCAGAGCTATCTATCTAGTCTAGTTTAAAAACAATCTTACATACCTTTTTCGCTGCTGCAATATGTTTTCTGCAGCAAGTTAATCGCCTTGAGATAACCCCCGACAAGCGGTTCTTGGCTGCTGCTGGCAATCCTCATATCCGCCTTTTTGATGTCAACTCAAATAGCGCTCAACCGGTACGAATACATGTTTTCAACATCAATCCCCATGAGTCATCAAAGCTCCTTTTCCTTATTTAATGAGAATACACCTAGCAGGTAATTAGCTATGACTCACATACTAGCAATGTGATGGCTGTGGGATTCCACTGTGATGGTAACTGGATGTACTCAGGTTCTGAAGATGGCACTGTTAGAATTTGGGATTTACGGTGAGCTTTTCAAACCTAATATATTGCATCATACTATCATCTCTTAAGCTACAAGCCTATTTTACTTGATCTGCAGTTCTAGCGATAACTTGAAAAAAATGTCCTTAACTAGGGGACAATCCAGTGCAGATCAATCTCCGGGTGCTATCATGCATGCTCGCAGTATGGCGCATTGGCTTTACTTTAAACAGGCTAAATATTTGGGAAAATTAAGAGGGCATACATATGGACATTTCGAAAATAACCACCTCACGAATCTATAGCTCATCCGTGAAGAATGCCACCGCACGAAATTTATTAAAACCTGACTATTCTTTTTCTCGAAAACTTAAAACCTGACTATCTACAACAACAACAACAACTTAGCCTTTTGTCCCAAGCTAGTTGGGGTAGGCTAAGAGCATCTCCAACAGTTTGCCAAATAGGTTTGGCATTCTTACTTTTTTGCAAAAAGTCTAAAAACATGCCTCCAACAGTTTGGCATTTGAGTTGGCATATTTTGACAACTTGGCAAATATCACCTGTTCACGCCGCATTTTTGCGCTCGAAAAGGCAGCGCGCATTCGCCCACAAGCATCCGCATGCCCCACGCGTGACGACGCCTGCGACGCATCGCGCTGTCCCGCGGCCCACGGTGGGCGACTGCACTACGACTTGCACCGCCACTAGTACCCTGGAGCACTCTTCTGTACTGCCATCATCACCAGCCTGACGGCGTGACAGGTCTGGCAATGCATGCATCGTCTCACGGCGTTGTTTCACGGGTTCAAACTTCGAAGCAGACCATGGTGAACATAGCGAAGTGAACATGGTGGCTGCGACATTTATGTAGGTAATTCTCACGAGTTTATGTAGGTACGTATGTTTTTTCACTACAAAAATCTGAACGCCATTGCTGCAGAACAAAGAAGCCGCCAAAACAATAACTATGGGTCCACAAATCAGATGTTTGGGGAGTCAAAATTGCCAAACTGTTGGAGATGGGCTGTTTTTTTTACTTGGCATATAGTTTTGAGAGTTGGCAAATTACAAGATTTGCCAAATAAAATTTAGCAAACTGTTGGAGATGCTCTAATACAACTTTCATGAGTTTGTCTGGTAGTGCTAGTAGATGGAATGTTGTAAATTAGATATTATCTTTTTAAACTTTGTACAAGTGGACCTTACTAATTTTCTGAGTTGTAAATCATCGTATGTCTTTGATGTTTGTTTTTCTTATTTGTGCTTTTACGGTTTCAGGACTGGCACTTGCCAACGAGAATATGAAAGTCGTGCTGCTGTCAACACTGTTGTTCTGCACCCAAATCAGGTTAGAATCATTTGCTCATTATTTATTTGTAATTTGTATTGTCTTGAGTGGTAACTGATTGCAAAATGGCTTCATCCTAGTACAACATTGATTAAGCTACAATTGGTTTTAAACTTATTGGCTAGCTACTAATGTTCATTACTTCCATACTGTTTTAGGCGATTGCATGGCATTGATTCGATCCCTTGCCAACTCTGTAGTGCAAAAATGCTGACAAATCACAATTTGACTCCATGTAGCTGTGAATTTAGAGGTTTCAATTATTTTTCTGAAGAATCAGAGGTTTCAATTGTTGTGATATCTGAACTTTCATATGGCTAGCCTTCGTTGCAAACTGCAGGGCTGGGCCTATGTCTCACTCTCTGTTTCTCAAATTTCCTGTGGAACATTATTTTCTTTTACTGAATGAATAGTGTTGTCAGTATTCGTAACTTTGATGGTTGAGTCAGATAGTTTTTGTTTTGCCTATTCTCTGTTACTTCTGTTTGTTTCTTCCCACCAAATTTCATAACACTGTATGTATGTTTTTTTCAGAAAGAGCTAATATCTGGTGATCAGAATGGAAACATACGTGTGTGGGATTTGGCTGCTAACTCGTGCAGCTGTGAGTTGGTGAGTCACATACTCATATTCCAGTATTTTGGTACTACTGTGGAAAAGTAAATGTAAGAAAACAATTGATTGTTGGTTTTCGATCATTTAGGTACCGGAGGTTGATACTGCTGTAAGATCTCTGACAGTCATGTGGGATGGGAGTATGGTGGTAGCTGCAAATAACCGTGGGACATGTTATGTTTGGCGCCTGCTTAAGGGTACTCAGGTCAGTCTGTTCTGTAGACCTACCTGTTCTTAAATATAGAATTGTGATGTGAATTTTTCAAGTTGACATATTCTGTTATGTAGACAATCACCTGCTTTGAACCTCTGCACAAACTGCAAGCCCATGATGGCTACATTCTGAAGTGCCTGCTTTCACCAGAATTTTGTGATCCTAACAGGTAATGTAATAATGGTCTGAAATGCTATTTTGCATGGTTCTTCCAGTTTATTACTGTATCCTTTTGGGTTCCATGTGACATTCTTGGGTTTGTTTGCAGGTATCTTGCCACAGCATCATCTGACCACACTGTAAAGATTTGGAATGTCGATGGCTTCAAGTTGGAAAGAACTTTAGTCGGTAATGTTCAGAGTCTTCTTTTAACCAACTCTCCATCTCAGATCCATCTTATGTTTCCGAATGAGATCGATCCTGAAACATTACTGGCAATCAACTTCTCAGGCCATCAGCGCTGGGTTTGGGACTGCGTGTTCTCAGTCGACGGTGCTTATCTGATAACAGGTATGGACTAAACCGTGTTGCCCTCTGCCTTAATTTCCCGATGATTCATCAGTTACGCAGTTAAGCGTTTTGCTGTCTCTTGCAGCTTCTTCTGACACTACAGCGAGGCTATGGACAATGTCGACGGGAGAGGCCATCAGGGTGTACCAGGGTCATCACAAGGCCACCGTGTGCTGCGCTCTCCATGATGGAGCAGAATCACCGCCCTGAAAAAGCATGTTGTGACCTGCTTTTCTGTACATATACTTTGGATTGCATAGCCTTTTCAGCACTCTTAACATAAGACCTGGTAGTGTTTAATGCTCGGTTGTTGTAATGCGGGGCTGTCGCTCTCTCTATATGCATCGAGCCTCTGGGGTTGCGTACAAATAATTCGCGTGCTGTTGGTGGATGATTCTGCAGAATTTTAGTGATTTCTTTTTGTTCTATGAATTGAAATGCAGCAATGGTTATGCGTTGAATTTTTGTGCCCCGACAATTGCGATTCATAGTACACGATCCAAAATGACCTCAAACTACTACGATGCTAGCTGAAGAACATCTCAACTCGTCGTCAGTTGTGCAACGGGTTGGCGCCCCAAGGTGTCGCCTGCAGCTCCGGCCTGACGACGCTCAGGCTTCCCTGCGCCGCCGCCGCCGCAGGTGGGGTGCGTTCATCATCCTTCCTGGGGTAGTGGTACTGCCGTGGTTGTGCAACGGGTTCAAGCCTCCAGGCACCCACCGCAGCTCCGGCGTGACGACGACGCCACCTGCCGTCAGTGGCGGCGGTGACCACGACGCCGGCGTCGCCAGCTGCTTCTGCTTCACCGCCGCGCCGCGCTGCTGCTCCGTCGCCTGATAGTAGTCGTCAGTTGCATCATGCAGGGATGACAAAATCTTTTTCGCAGAAAAACAATGGTGCATATAGCCGTGTTTTTACCTCTGTGGCTTCATCCAAGTGTGGCTCCCTGAACAGAACACGGCCCTGCACCGGCGGCAGGAGCAGCAAGAGGCAGCAGGACGCCGCCGCCGCCAAGGACAGCAAGAACAACCGGGCCATGGCGAGGCTTTCGGGCTTTGGACGACGACGAGGAAGAACCAAAAGCATCGATCTTCAGACTCTTGTTGCTCCTGGGATAAACTGTAGAGACTTATATACAGATGCGATGCCGAGTTTTGAGTCGAATTTGACTAGATAAAGATTTTTGGCAAGCAAGCGAGAGTTACCAAAAGTTGAGGGAGAAATTAAAACTGACAAGCAAACATCGGACATACTGTATGTAATAGCAAGGTTTGATTGGTAATGTCAGACAAAGATAGGGATAGATGCAAGGAGGAGAGCCCAAGCCGATCTCCAGTTGCTCGTCCTCGGCCTCTTTCTCTACTAGCTTTTCAATTTTGGTAGCCACTCTGAAATTATTACCAAAAAAATCGTGGGTCGAAATTTCCCTCAATTTTTCAGAGTTAGAATTTATAAGCAACCATGTAGCTAAAGATTAGATTCAATCGCTAAGGAATTTCTCCTCAAATTCTGTTTTTTTTCTTTTTGTTGCAAACTTTGCCAAATCTGAACATGGGCACCAATAGAGTAATTTTAGTGTAAATTTTGGAAATCATAATGCTTTACAGAATTTTATAGACAATTAGTTCAGTTTTGTATATGATAAAAATATAGGAAAATTAAAAGAAATTTGCACGCTCCAAAGGACCAAACAGGCAGGCTGTCAGTCTTTGACGTAGGTAGTACTGCACTGCTTGTGAAGTTGTGTTGAGGTTTGCGTCTGCTGTCGGTGGATGCATAAACCCGTTTAGTAATTGGGACTAATTAATGGCCAATGGTTATGTTTTGCGTTTTGTTAGTATTTTTCTTCCTTTTCGGACTTTCCGAGCATATGTACGTCTCATAAACAAATGATGAAATCCAAACAAATTCAGTTGCACGTCCACATGAGACTAAATTCCGTTTCTACATATACGTACTGTGGTAGTACAAACTGCATACAGTACACACACCAGACACGTGTAGTGCGTGGACGAGCTCGGCCACAGGTGAGGCCACAGAGTCTCCTCGCGCACAGGATCCAGTCCAGCGACGGCCGGCAGCCACGCGCACGAGGCGCACCGTGAGCATGCAGGCGCAGCCGCGCAGACAGCCGGGAACCAGGTCCTCTGCCATGCCGGCCGGCTTGCCGGCCAACCGGGGTCGATCACGGCGACGGGGTACGGTGGTCCTGCTGCTCCGGCCGCCTACTGGGGCCGCCGCCGTGGTGGTGCAGCGGGTCCGGGCCTCCGGGCACGGCCCGGAGCTCCGGCCTCACGACGCTCCACGCCGCCGCCGGCCTGCTCGCCTTCGTCGACGTCGGCGTCGCCGGCACGACGACGCGCCGCCGCCGCTCATCGTTGTCGACACCTGTGGGAACAAAGCGTGGCTGCTCTGGCACAGGCACGGGGACAGGCAGCTGATGAAGAAGATGCCTGCTGCGGCCACCTACTAATCCACCACCGGTTGCCCGCAGGCCTGAAAAACCAAGCATGAACAAGTCAACCAACAAATATACAAGAGCACATTGCATTGTACTATTCGTCATGTACAGTACATCATCAGAATGGCAAATAAAGGTTAGCATCGATCAAACAAATAAGCTCTATCGGCCATTGTTGGTGCGTGCGTGCGTGCATATGTACCTCGAGGTCGGCGGCCGTGCACCGGCGGTGAGAGCAGCGTGATGCAGCAGCATGCCGCCGTGAAGCAGAGGAAGATCCGGGAGCCCATGCTGGCTAGCTGATGGCTGGGTTAGCTGGGAGTGGGCGACCAAGCAAGCAATGCAAGAACCGCGGTGTATAACCAGAGGGATAGACTCACGGACAGTCGGGAACTACTACCACTGGACAGTAAACAGCACCAGTCGTCTCCCCAGGCTTGTGCTTCTGGGTTCTTGGACTCCTGGGATGACCAAGATATGGTGACGGCCACGGAGGTACTTATAGACGAGAGCTCGGGCCTGCTCCTTCGGTCCTAAATGTTTATCTCTAGAGAACCGTGTTTCCCTCACAAACACGCTTCTCTAAAGACAAACAAAAAGGGACGGAGGGAGTGCTTGGTTTGCTCCCAAAAGATTTTCATCGCCGTAAGTCATAGTAAAAGAAGTCAAGATTGCTAAAATTTCTAACCTTTTCATCACTTTCTCTCCATCACATCACATTAAATACACCAAAAGACATATGTTTGGAGTATGAAATGTAGTAAAAAAAAAATAACTAATTACACAGTTTTTAGATGTACATTGCGAGGCGATTCTTTTGAGCCTAGTTACTTCATGGTGGGATAATATTTACCACTAACAAACGAAACGTCTTACACGATTATGCGATGTGACATACGATTCAAAATTTTAGCCATCTAAACAAGGCCTAGTTAGGGTTTGACAAGCACTGTGGTAAAAATGAATAGTCTGAAGCTTTGAGTCATCGATCATCAAGGCAGCATGCATCAACCACTCGAGTTGCACTGCTGGATTTCAATTCGTACAGTACAGCTATGGCTTGACAAGATGGCTGCCGTCGTGTCGAGTAATTTACTGTAGTGTTTTTGTTTGTTTTTTTTCTAGGAAAAGAGAGTGAAGCTGCATGCCGCACACAGCTGCACCTGCACTGGAGTGGAGTGTGAGATCCTGCTCCTGCTCGCGGCAGATAGCGGCAGTGAATTGATGACCGCATCTTTTGCTTGCTGTGACGTGTTTCAACAAAGCTGACGGCCGGTCGGTTCATGCATGCCCCGCCTACACTCCCTACTCATGTGCAAACAAAATGGAAGAATCAAAGCTACTGTACTGTGCTGTGCTGCCACATACTCCTCCTACTCGTACTAGTACTCCTTTATCCTCTACAGTACTCCTACGGAGTACTACGTAGGAATACGCAGTGAAGTGCTCGGTACAGTGCATAGCTCATTTTAAGTAGCGCCGAAGTAGAATGTAGCTAAGGGTTAGAATGCATGATTGGTACGTTAAACTATCCAGGGATGTTTGGATCCCAGCGACAATCCGCCTGCCTAGGTTACGGCGCGCCACACAATGTTTGGCAGCTGCTTGGTTCAACTTTATTGTTTGGCAGCCACACCTTGTCATTTGCTCCTGCTGTTCGTCGTGTAGCGGTATTGATTGTGGCGAGGCTGTGGCGAGTGAAGGCGAGGTTTTTATTCCCGCCGCCACACCGTCCTCGCGTGGCCGCCATCGTCGTGGCGTGGCGAGGTAACGGCAGCAGCCAAACAGGCCCCTAGTCTTTTGGTGTTACAGCATTCGAACTTGAATTGATATGTCATTTTGACCCAAAACTTTAGAAATTTCATTTTTAGATATCCTCAACCTTGTCATGCACGTGTCTTACTCTATCCCACATTCGTAGTCTCTTCAATTAGTGTTCTATCTACATGCTCTCCTTCCCTCCCTCCCTCTTCAAGGTGCATCTCCATGCTCTCCCCTCTGTTAACATTCCAATAATCTAGTGTGGCATAGTGATGAAGGATGAAGGTTGAAAAAATTTTAGGTGGGGCTGAAACAAAGGAGATGCTGATTTGTATGCAGATTTAATGGTGATTTTTTGTTTTTGCTACGGTAATTAACCTTGATTACCGGATTTTAGGGGGGGCTAGAACCCCACCCACCCCACCGCCGGCTCCGTGGGTGGTGGCATTCCAATAAGCCAGTACTCCGTACTCTTTAGGCAGAGGAGGTAGACGAATGATTGTGTTGCCATTAATTAAGTTTGTTCCCCGGTTATTATGGCATAAGCGTAGTAGATCATGGCAAGTTCAAGGATCTAGATGGCACAGTGAGACAAGTTTGAGGAATAGAAAATGCATTTTGAAACTTTAGGACATAAATAATAGACAAAGAGAAGTTGGAGGGCTTGAAAAATATATACTCCCTTTGTCCCATATTATCTGTCGTTGGAGAGGCATGCACAGAGACCAAGGGAAAGTTAAAAGACTAACAGTACCCCTAAGAAATAGTACACATGACAATGACACTACGCACGGCCGAGACCTCTCCTCCTACATTTGTTCTATTCGGTGGATTTCCTCGAGACAAGTCCAACTCAAACAAAACTCAGATCATGGAGCTCAATGAATTGGATCAATCAACTAACAAGCTACTAGAGGAAGACACAACTCTAACAGGGGCCGCCTTGGAGGGGGACACGTAGCTCTGGTCATGGGCCGCCTTGGCATTGATCATTTGGATCCTTCTCTACCTCATACTGATCTGCCACCGCTTCCACTGCCAAATCCGCCATCGTATGGCGAACCACTTGGCGACGGCGCGTAGCTCCTCACCGTCGCGCAACACCAAAGGCGGGCGCTCGAGCACCAGCTCCGACCGCCGCCGCATTAGGCGTCGTATCTCAGCCGCCCCACCTCACTGCATGCCAGTGGAGAAGAGGGGGAACCGCAAGTGGAGGAGAGGGGGTGTCGCCGGTGAAGTAGGAGAAGGGGAGGAGACGCCAACGAGGGCTTGATGTCAGCTCGCTTGGGAGCGATGCGGTTACGAGCGAGTGGACGAGATCGAACAGAGGGAGGTGGATGGGTCGATGAGGTGACCGAGTGACAAGAAAGGTTGCATTCAGGCCACGGCGGTAGGTGTGGGTCGTATAGCTACGTACGGAGCCAGAACGACACATAGTTTGGGGCAGGTTACCGGAGCCAGCACGATATTTAAATCGGGA
This sequence comes from Hyparrhenia diplandra, assembly GCA_015847255.1. Classification (NCBI taxonomy): domain Eukaryota; kingdom Viridiplantae; phylum Streptophyta; class Magnoliopsida; order Poales; family Poaceae; genus Hyparrhenia; species Hyparrhenia diplandra. Next base: position 519,888 of record JADLZK010009883.1, read on the forward strand.
TGGAGGGAGTACGTTTTAAGCTAGAGACTCATGTTGACCTGGATATATAACCCAATGGGACAAAAGTTGAACGATCGCGACCCATGTACACTGTAGAGTTCAGCATAGGCGCATATATGGCACCTAAAAAAAATCTCTCTGATGGTTTATGAGGGTCTATAAGACTAAGGTCCTGTTTGGTTTAGGAACTTTTTAGTCCTCGGGACTTAAAAAAAGTCTCTTTTAGTCTCTACCAAACCGGAGAGAGTTTTTTTTTAGCCTTTTTTCCTTTATTACTCTCTAAAAAGACTCTCTTACGAGAGACTTTTTACTAGTCCCCAAGACTAAAAAAAACGTTTAGTCCCTAGCAACCAAACAGGACCTAAACTTTATTCTAAAACACGTGCCTACTAACAGGAGCAGTGCAAGAGGACAGGTAGCAGCGATAAAGCCTCGCTCGATGTGTGTCATGCAAGTGGTACGTGGAGTAGCAGTACGTACTGAATGTACGCTTGCTGTGATGATGAATGTATATGGCTGGACCGTATCCGTATATGCTAGCCTGGTACGCGCGCGCGTGCCTCAATGGTCTTGGCTCCTGGCCGCAGTCAGTCCCTGCTGCATGCCGTGTGACCTCGGTGCCTGGAGACTGCAAGGGGAGGGGCAGGGGCAGAGCGACAAAAGCTGGCGCGCGTGACGTCCGCGCGCGCGCAGCGAGCTCATCTCATCCAGTACGACTGGGGTCTGTCCTGGGCAACCATCCATTCCACCTCGACCCTCCCGACGCCAGTGCCCTCTGCGCACCGTCACGCTCCACACCTGCCGGCGCCCAACCCCCGACGGGACGTACGGCCGATGCGGCGATGGCTGACGCCAATACGCCATCACCTGCCGGCCGGCGCGCTGGCTGCACGCCCCTAGAGCTCCGACACGACCGCGCCGCAGCCTGGCAGGAGTAGGCTCGCCGCCCGCGCGCCTCGGGCGGGCGGCGCTGGCGCAGCGCATGCCAATGATGGCGCCGGGACTGGCAAGCAGGACGATGCGACGCAACTGCCACTCGCGTCGCGTCCGCGGTCCGCGTCATGACCGCCTGAGGTGATGCTTGGACCCGTACCGGGCATTTTACCAGCGCGGCGCTGCGTGCGCGCAGATGCCTGCATTTACGCCGCTGCCTGCTAGTAGGAGTCGTAGCGCGGTGGATCGATGGAGACTTGCAGTCAGGTAGCCCACCAAATGGCAGGCACTTGGAACAGTACTACCTTGGGTTGGAACTTGGAACAAGCGCGCATATATGCAGCGGATGGCCTGCCGGGTCGGTTCGAACAGTAGGAGTAGTACGCAACTGTGTTCTTGTACGATGCTCCTCCCTCTTCTTCTAATGGCGTCCAATCAAGGGGTATCGTACGTGCCGGTGTCAACTTCCCTACGACCAAGTTTACGGTAAAAAAAGTATTAACATTTATGTTTTGAAACAAATTTATTATAAAACCATAGTGTTTCATACCTGATCTAACGGCGTCTATTTCGTTTCGTAAATGTTAGTATGATTCTGGTCAAAGTCCATGACATTTGACTGCTCGTGACGTGAGAATAATATGTATGTTTTCTAAAATGGAGGAGCTGTTGATGCACAGACAACTCACTCATGCTCCTCGATCGGCTAATGGTCAGTCGACCCCCAAGTTAATCTGAGTTTAGGAAATCCTGGCGACTTCGCGACATGCTTGTTACTCACCCTAAGTTTTGCTTTGCCGTTAAGGTACCTAGTTGAGGACTCAAATATTGTGGACTTTGACTAAACTTATAGGAAAAATACTTACATCTATTTATGAAACAAAATAGGTGCCATTACATTAGTTATGAATTATGTTTTTATAATAAATTTACTTTAAGGCTGTCAACTTGGTCAAAGCATACTAGAGTACAATAAAAAGTTGTAGAATTCACTTGGCATGAGTCATGTTGGGCATGTTTATTTGTTTGGACTTGCTCGGCCCAAGTGAATGAAATGATGTTCGCCAAAGTGAAACGACGTCGCCAGCTGTTACTGCTGACGCCGGACAGCGGGGCTCCAACGGTTCGGCCATGGCCCCAACAGCTTGGTCTTATCGAGTCACTTGTACCAGCCTAAAGAACAATCTTAACAAGGCTACAGCTGGTTTATTTATTCTTCTATTTACTTAATTTGGACCCGATGGACGCGCTCGTGGCCGCGTTGAGTCAATTGTTTGGTGGTGTACGTGTGACGACACATTCTCTGTCTCCATCTTGGGCACGAGTCTCCTCTCATCAGCTATATAAACACGCATAATCCGTCTCTCACAGTCACACACCCACACTAGTTAAGCAGAAGGGACCTGCCTACAAGCCAACACTACAAGAGGTTAGGCCTTCTATGACTAATTGATTGTGATAATTACAACCTTTTTCATGTCATTGTACCATTTCTGTGACTATATAGCAAGTTGTCATGGAAGGTGGGTCATAAAACCCCTTCTATGACTAACAGATCCAATTGTCACTAATTTAGTGATCATTGCACTTTTGTCACCATATATTATGACTACACTATTTGTCATAAGATGTTAAATGAGATGATGACAAGTGTCCATACATAGACATGGCATACAACATGGCACAAGTAGTATGACAAATCTTTTGTCATAAAAATAAATTTGGCCCATATAGCATGAGCTGTTTTTTTACATTATAAATCTGCCTTTAGCCCATATAACTCGGCCTTTTTGGTGCACTTTTGACATCAAGCCCATTTATAATAGAGTCAACATTTCATAATTAAAATAATTTCACATATATTATCATTCTATCATATACAAGGTATATATCAAAAATCAATAGACAACAGTATGTTCATAGGTTATAAAATTCACCAACAACCATACATTTGCATACATCAACACTAATTTATTCACTCAAACCAGTCCTACTGCAATAAGATAGATGAAGCCACCACACTTGATCCTGAGGTCTCTTGGTGGGTGAAGTTGAACCCATTGGTGGCCTCAGCATCCAGTCTGGACACAAGATAGACTATGAGTTGCATAGAAGACAATTTCTTTTTACAATGAAATTTCAGAAAGATATGACCAAGGACCATACTTCCACAAATTATATATAACTAGCAAATAGTCCGTGCGTTGCAATGGGACGGATAACGACACCGTTGCATATTTATTTATATTTTATCGTAATACAATGTTTATTATTTACTTTGATTGAAAAGTGAGTTATGTGAAAAAGACAAAAACAAACCATGAAACACATGAGCATGGGAAAAGAAGACTAAACAAGAACAGAGAACATGGTTTATTCGGCCTTTTTTGGCCCTGCTGAACTCCCCAATGGGCTTCAACTTCATTTGCCTGGGCCTGGGCTGTGCAATTTTGCTCTCCACGCTGCCCTACATGTCCACTTATCGACAATTGATTTAAACCGTTGATGCCAATCCGATGGTTGTGGAGGCTCCCCGGTCGGGACGCCTGAAATTTTCTTGATTTATTAGTAGGTATAGATAATAGTTACCGTCAATCCAAGTTGGACATAGCTGCATGTTTTGACAATTTTTTTAAATATGATTTTTAATTGATGACCATCACATTCGATCACTTTTGTCATGAGCTATTGTCACAAAAGGTGGAAAGAGCACAAGGTGATAGTTGTTTATGACTAAAACAAATTTTATTCACAAATGCTTGTCATCCATTGAAAAATTGTCATAATTGCATCACTTTTGTGACTAAAAAGTACTTTGTCATATGTAATTTGTCACAAGTAGGCCAAATTTCTTGTAGTGCAAGCATCATCAATGGAGTCCAAACTGATCACCAATACACACTCGCTAGGCGACATCGGGCGCCCTGCTCCTAGCATTCATGGTCGCGTTGGTTTACGTCGTCGTCGTCGCCGACGCCGTCTCGCCATGGCGGCTTACAGCGGGAACGCGACGTACATGGACTACCAGCCCGAGCTGTCGAACTGGGAGTGGACCAGCATGAAAAGCTGCCCGCCATGGACAGTAGCTACCTGCTGGCGTTCGACAAAGCGGTACCGTGGACGCAGATTTCTGTTGGGACTGCGGGCGATACACCGGGGCATGCGGGTGCCATCGGTGCTTGCAGGTGACGAACGCGGGCGACGAGCAATGGCGTCTCGGTGACGGTGAGGATCATAGACATCTGCGAGACTGCGACTGCGGCGCCGCTTATGACGACGACCGGTGCTTTGGATGGACCAGGCTGCGTTCGAGCAGATCGACACCGATGGCGCTGGACTAGGAACCGCGCAGCTCAAAGTGAACTACCAGATCACCGACTGCCAAGACCCTGAGGAGTAGCATGTATGCATTTCTTTTATACTCCGACTGCAATAATAAGCTAACCACTCTTTACAAATTATAATAAGGTGTTGTAGATGTATAGTTCTTACTATACATTTTAGAGCGGAGGAAGTACCGAGCCTTTTTCGATAATGTATACCTATATAAACTATCAATCTCTAATAATAAAGAGGCAAATTTTCCGTCCATTTGTTTTGTTCGTCTCCCTCTTACTATCGAAGGAATAGTTTCTTCGGTCCGGACTTATATGTATATATATAATAACCTGTATACATACGGATTATTTGGCGTGGATTGTCCGACTTGCAGAAGGCAAGTCACAGGTAACGTACCCCTTGCCCGATGCCGTTCATTTGCCATCCGAGGCACCTTTCCCACTTCCCAAATTCACAGCCCAGTAGCATTTCTTGGCCCAACAAGGCCCAGCTGGGGTTCCCCAAATGAGTTACCATGCCTAATCTCTCATCGCCGGCCAGAAAGAAAATGGCGCCACGCACAGGGTCATTTGCGCGGGATTGACGCGCCGCCGCCGTCCTAGCCGCCGCACCGGGTCGAGCACCACGCCGCCGCTGCCCCAGCCGTGATCGCGATCTCCTCCTCTGTTTTGCCAGCGTTCTGCCCAGCTTCGCTCGCGCGCACGCGTCGCGCCTTCCGAGCTTTTTCTTGAGTCTGCCGTCTGCGCCACTGTCGCCCTAGCTCCGCCGGCCACATCAGCCGCAGACCTAGCTTCGCCAGCTAAGTGTGCGTTCGCAGTTTGCTTCACCCTCATCCACTTCTTCGGTCTGCTTCGTGCTGTCGTCGTGGCTCCTCCGTTATCGCTACAGGCTGGTGCTGATGTTGCAGGCAAAATCAATTTCAGATTCAATGGCACAAGCACAACTCAACAAGTAAGTTATGTTCACATTCCAAACTTCGTTCTTGTATTGTCTGCACTCAGCACCTAGATGCAAGCAATGAGAATGCATTTTTTTTTTCTTGTACAGAGAGAATGTGAATCCTAGCTGGATACCTCAAGTTGGCCAGAAATTTAGAAACTTGGATGATGCTTGGTCATTTTGGGTAAACTATGGAGGCCGTGTTGGTTTTGAGGTTAGAAAAAGGCACACAAATGGAAGCAAAACTTCAATAAATCTCTTGTTTAGTTCCGTAGAATTTACTATTAATTCTTCTCCTATTTTAACTCTTCCCTTTATTTTCCAGGGTTCTAGGACAATTAACTATATGTCTTTTTCCAGATCATCTTTAGGCTGCTACCACATGGAAAGATATTTTGTTTTTTTGGGCAAATTCGTCTAGCACAAGGACGGTACCAGATGGCTTTTGGTGAAGATTATTTTGTTTTTAGCCCTAACAATTATGTGGCTAATTTTATACATATATATGTATAACATAATATATTGTGTTAGGCCCTTTCGATACGGCGGCGGCCCAACGACGAACGGAGGAGAGGAAGAAGAGATAGGAAGGAAGAGGGCGGAAGTACGATGTATATTAACTGAATGTAAAATGAGTTTGGTTCAAATTCTGGTTCTGAGCTAATCGCTCATGAGAGCTATTTATCCTTGCTAGTTTCCTTCTTCAGAGAACAGGCAGAGCAGGCCCATTCTGGCCCGGTGACACGCGAGTGCTCTTGCGCTTGGGCTGGAGCTCTTCTGGACTTGGCGACATCCTGTGCATTCCCCTGGATGAGGGATGCTAACACCCAACCACCCCGCCCTTAGGGCGGCTTGTCCCCAAGCCGGAGCGGCCGGAAACGCTGTTGAAGCGCCACTTCTTGGGAGCGAGTGAACAAAGCAGCGAAGAAAGGTTTCCATGCACCGATTTTCGTTCGGTCCGTCCATCCGATTGAGGATGATACGCTGATTTGTGACACAATTCAACCTGAGCCAAACGGAATAATTCTTCCCGAAATTGCTAGTGAAGAGCGCATCACGATCAGAGATGATATATTTAGGCATGCCATGAAGCCTGTAGATCGAATCCAGAAAGATTTGGGCCACTTTCTCAGCGTCATATGGATGGCGGAGTGGCACAAAGTGAGCGTATTTGCTTAAAGCGTCCACCACCACCATGATACAGTTGGCATTTCCCGAAGTAGGCAGACCATCCACGAAATCCATAGTGATTACTTGCCAGGAAGACGATGGAACAGGTAAGGGGGAAAGCAGACCTGGATACTTAGTCCGATCGGGCTTGGCCTGAATACAGATTGTACACCCGGCCACAAAATCTTTGATGTCAGTCTTCATGCCGCGCCATGCGAATAGTTTCTTGATACGGCTGTGGGTGGCGGGAAACCCGGTGACCCCCAACGCCTTTGTTGTGGAGAGCCGACATGACCTTGAGTTGCGAGAGGTTGAGAAGGGCCGAGCGGATCGACCTTTGTAGCGGATGATTCCCCGGTCGAGAGTAAGGCTCATGGGAATCTGGTGCCAGTGATAATTGCTGTAGGAGTGCTGAGGCTGAAGGATCAGAAGAATAACTATCAGTCAACTCCTTGAGCCAAGTTGGAGTGGCAGCAGATATAGCTTGTAACTGAGCAGGGGCAGAAGGATGGCGAGACAATGCGTCGGCTGCTCTGTTATTAATCCCAGGTTTGTACACAACCTTGTACTGTAGCCCAGCCAGCTTGGTGTACATTTTGAGTTGCCACGGCGTATGAAGACGCTGATCAGTGATGTGAATGAGACTCCGCTGATCTGAACAAATAATGAATTGGTTGTGTTGCAAGTAAGCCCTCCACTGATCGATAGCTACAGCAATAGCGAGGAACTCCTTATCATGCGTGGATAACCCCCCTGGTTCGAGGACCCAATGCTCGGTGACGAAGGCGGGGAGGATGCCCGTCTGAGCGGCCACAGCCCAACCCCGGTGTCACACGCGCGTGCATGCGGAGTTGGAAGGGTCGACTGAAATCCGGCAAGGCCAATACAGGAGCGATCATCGGTGCATTTTTGAGCGTGGCAAAAGTTGTTGAATGGGTGGAAGTCCAAAGAAATACCACACCCTTCTTAAGCAGGTCATACAAGGGCCGAGCGATGACTGCAAAATGCCTGACGAACTTTCGGTAATAACCGGCTAACCCCAAGAAACTGCGTAGTCGCTGACATCCGGGTTCTCGGCCATGATTGAACCGCCTCAAGTTTAGCCGGATCGGGTGCCCGACCCCTTCTTTACTAACAACATGTCCCGGATAAGCAATAGACTCTTGAAAGTACACTTGCTCAATTTCACTAACCATTGATCCACCGGACGGGGAGGTCAAACACTTGCTGCAGATGTGACGGTGGTCGTCCAGAGTACGGCTTACACCAGTATGTCGTCAAAGAAGACGATAACACGTGATGCGAAGCAATGGCTTAAGGGTGGAGTTCATCGCGCCCTGGAAGGAGTTAGGTGCTCCGGTGAGACCGAAGGACATCACTGTGTACTCAAACTGTCCCCAATGAGTTTGAAATGCAGTCTTGTATTCTTCTCCGGGCGCTAACCGTATCTGATTGAACCCAGCTCTTAAGTCAAGGCAAGAAAACCAGCGGGCACCGAGAGGTCATCAAGAAGTTCGTCAATAACCGGTATGGGGAACTTGGTCTTGACTGTGAGTGCGTTTAACATGCGGTGTCGACGCACATACGCCATGATTGGTCCTTTTTTTTCTTGACCCGGCAAGACCCAGGAGACGAAGGGGCTTCGACTTGGGACGGATCATGCCTTTTTGTAAGGTCAGACACCTGTGCTTCGATTTCTGACTTAAGCTTTGGTGAATACGGTATTGCCGTCTCGACCGCGGTGAGCTCCTTCAATGAGAGGGATGGAGTGATCGCACTCACGGCGAGGAGGCAAATAAGACGGCTCGGCAAAAAGAGAAGAATAGCTGCCAATCAACTTCTGAATTTCTGGTGACAGAGAATGACTGCGAGCTTCAGAGGCCAGAGAAGAAATGTGAATAACTAAAACTGCTCATCTCGCGAATCGGGGTGCCACAATACGTTCAAAGACCACCGACCGAGGACCATATGAAATAGACAACCACTTGGTCTTCCAGTTAGCCTTCATAGGGGAGACCGCTGCCAGCCAGTCCATGCCGAGGATAATGTCGTAAGACGACAGAGGCAGAACTCAGAAGGTAGAATGAAACGTGAAGCCTTGACCGACCACTCCACATCAGGTATCTCCGAAACACAATCCAAAAATAGAGCCGTCAGCAACACGTACAGGCATTGGTTGAGCTAAATCTCTCCGGCCCACAAGTACAGATGCAGCAGATTCACTGACGAATGAGTGTGTACTACCCGAATCAACCAAGATCAAGACAGGCTTATCCGCAATGGTGCCCATGAAGCGTAGTGTGAGAGGAAAGCGAAGAATCGATAGCTTGGGCGGGCGGTGCAGCGGTGAATACACGGGCTTGTTCGATTTGCGGGGGACCGGTGGTTCATCTTGGTGATTTCATGCATGCGAGACTCAAAGTCCTCCCGAAACGACTCCCACACTTCTGCTTGAGCATGTAATTGGGGGCCGGGGAGCGCATCGATGGCCGGGAATCCACTTGTCACCACAACGGATACAGAGGCCCCGGGCACGCCTGTAATTCTTGAGAGAGGCGAGCTTGTCATCAGTTGGAGCTGACTTGGTGCCTGAATCCCGCCCACAGTCTTCTCGGCTGGCTTCGAGCTTGGACAGAACGGTGGAAGGCCTCCCGGTTCCCGGCAAGCTGGGAAACCGGATAGGTAGACTTGCGCTTGATGGAATCCGCCGCTTCTTCCCGTATCAATGCAAGGGTATAGGCGAGAATCGAGTGTAGAAGGGCGAGCCACCATAAGAATTGCACGAATATCATCACGAAGGCCATCCACAAACCCGCTGTATGAAGGATAACATGTGCGGGTTTGGGTTATAGGATAGGAGTTGGTCGACTAGTTCGAGAAAAAGCGGTTGACATAATCGAGTCGGTGGATGTCATTCGGATATGGAACATTTTGCGGACAAGCAACTCATCTTGTCGCGGCTGAAACTTATTTGGTGAATCATGGAGCGTAAAGTAGGCCGGTCGTATGTGTAAGGGTAGGCTCGACGGTCGAAGCCACCTCTTAGCAGCACCAGTGAAATGCATAGTGGCAACCTTGATCCACATAGGAGGCTCTACGAAATACATGTCAAAGTAGTTTTTAGCACAAGTCATCCAAAACTGTGCATCTTCTCCATCAAATTTGGGAAAATCTAACTTGGGAAGGCGACCTAAGTGTTGTGTTTGGTGGGGCTGGTGGAATTGGGTGTGGTTTGGGGATTGCTAGTAAAACATTGGCTGAGTCCGAGGAGGGTTGAATGGCATATGGTGGGATGGAATGTGGATTTGGTACGGGGAGGCTAAATTGGATGGAATTTGGGTGGGAGGTGGGTAAACAGGTAAGGCTGATGAATGTGGAATTGGGTTCAAACGAGGAACAGATGTGGTTGGGGGAAACGTACCAGACATCAGGGGCGGGGTGATGGTCGAAATCGACCCATACCCCTGCACGCAGTGCCCATAGGGCGGGTTGGCGGTCAGCGCCCGGGGCGATGTGCGCGGCGGGCGACGCCATGCTGGTGACGAGGCGGTTCCCGATGTGGGGGGGCGTCGCCATCCAGCAGTAGTCGGCGACGATGATCCAGCGCCAAACGGCGAAGGGCCAGCTTGTCGGAGGGCGCCCGTGTGGTTCGCGGCCCGGCGTAGATGCGGAAGTCGCGGCGAACGTCGTGGATCGCGGCCTCCACCCACGGGCGCCAATCGCCGAGCACTGGGCGGCACGTTCGGAAGGCGCGTCGATGCGATCATCGCGCTCGTCGCGCATCTCCGACAGCGGACCAACTCCAAGTCGCCCACCTTGCCGTCGATGTTCGGATGCGCTCGTCGATGCCCGAGCCCAGTGGTGGTTCGCCTCGCGCGCACGAGCCTGAGCAGCAGCAAGTAGTCTTCGATGGAACGCAGTCGGGCGAGGACCATCCTCCACGATTTCCCGCTTTCGAGCACGGAGATGCGGCCGAGTGCCGGGGGGAAGCGGCGACGCCTTCCAACGCCGTGAGGCGCCGATCCGCGCCCTCGTCGGGCTCGAGCTCTCCGGGCCGCGATCGGTCGAGGGCCCCTGGTACGGCCGTGGCACCAGCCTCGCAGATCTCGAGGCGGCGCTCGACGTCCGCGGCGAGAGTCTCCCGCGCCGCCGACTCGCCGGCGAACTTGGTGTTCCAGCTGGTCTCCAGCCTTTGTCAAGCGAATGATCTCGTCGAATATGGTCTTGACGTTTGGCTCCATCGCACCGAGCCTTCCGCCTCCTGGTGAAGTGGGGATGCGAGGAAGGGATAGGATCAGCGGAGCGCTGGGTCGTCGGAGCTGATACCACTGTTAGGCCCCCGCTCTTCGCGGCGGCGGCCCAACGACGAACGGAGGAGAGGAAGAAGAGATAGGAAGGAAGAGGACGGAAGTACGATGTATATTAACTAAATGTAAAATGAGTTTGGTTCAAATTCTGGTTACAGAGCTAATCGCTCGCAGAGCTATTTATCCTTGCTAGTTTCCTTCATCAGAGAACAGGCAGAGCAGGCCCATTCTGGCCCAGTGACACGAGTGCTCTTGCACTTGGGCCTGGAGCTCTTCCTGGACTTGGCGACATCCTGTGCATTCCCTGGATGAGGGATGCTAACATATTGGTACCTTCGGTGGACTAATTTTAGTTATTTGGAGCATGTCACAATGCACGGTGCTCATGTGCTTATTCCACGTGTGCATTAATTTTGTAATTCTAAGTTGGGCTTTACTTGGGCTAGAACTGCAACTGGACTATCTTGTTTGGAGTGAAATTGCTATTTGATTTATTAGCCATTGGATGACAAATGGCATCCGATGGATCGTAAGATGGATCGTAAGTCACCTGTGACTTGCCTTCAGCAAGTCAGACAATCCACGCCGCGGGTTATTAGCTTATTATAGCTCCCGTCTTGCGATAATCGATATGGAGTCATATTTCAAGACGTATCGGATCATGCGCTCATATCTCATATGAACGGGCTCATACGAGTCAAACAGTCTCATAAAGTGATTCTGGATCATCATCTAAAATGTTACTACTGTTGGAAATTTAGATCCAAAACATTTCTATTCTATAGAGATGTAGTATATCCCTAGCAATCCTCGTATATTATACGGTTATTATTGCACACGTTTAGGTTACTTCCTCCACAGCAAGGTGACCCAAGGTAATGTAACGCTGACGAGTGGGTCCCATACCTGTAGGCCCCACCACAAGTCGTGACTCGCCGCCGTCAGGCGTCGTGATCTCTGTGCCGCCGCCGCCGCCCGCCGGCACTGCCCTTGCCCCCCACCACACCCGGCCGGACACTTCCATGGGACGCAAGAGCAAGAAGGGCGGCGGGAGCAGGAAGCCGCTGCCCTGCCCCGAGGGGTGCGCGCCGCCGCCGCCGACCAACGCGGACTGGGAGGACGCCACCGCCTCCTTCCGGAAGGAGGCCGAGTCGGCGATCCGCGCCCGGACCCACTCCCACTCCCGCGACGACGGGTGCGCCGCGGCGCGGCCGCCGCGGCCCGCCGCTCGTCGAGCGCCACCCGGCGTCGCCGCTGGCGCACCACATCCTCGGCCACGCGCGCGCCTCGGTCGCACGGGCCGGCGACGCGGTCCCGCCGCGCCGCCGAGCTCGCCCCTCGGTGCCCCGCGATCACGGCCACGCTCGCCTCCGCGCTCCTCTACGCGCGCCGGCCCGGAGAGGCGCTCGCGGAGTGCGCGCGCGCCCTCGACGTGGCGGACCCTACCGACCCGGCCCTGCACGCCGCCGACGCCGACGCTTCCGCCGCCGCCCTCGTGGCAACGACGAGCCGACAGGCGCGCGTCACGGCGGCGCGGGAGCGGCTCCTCGGGGTCCGCGCCGACGCGGGAGGCACTCGAGGCCACGGGGTCCGCCACCCGTGGCCGTAGGCGTTGCGGCGCCGACGACAGAGCTGCGGTGCTGTTGCCGCCACGCCACCACGCGGAAGGCGGTGACCGACGACGACCTGCGCGGCTTTCTTATGGTGAACCTCGACGACCTGAGGTCCTACTGCGACCAAACGGGTGGCGGCGGCGGCGTGCATCTGCTCACCTGCGCGGTGGAGTTTGCCAAGGCCACGAAGGCATGGGCGTACTGGCTGTGCCCTGTGTGCGACATGGTTTTCTTGGACTCCAACAGCTCGTTCGTGGCACACTTAGAGGCGGAGTACATGGATGAACTCCAAGAGCTGCAGGCTGCAGCCATCGATGCCCAAAAGAGCAGCCTTGGATTCCGAAGTGCTTCATTTTTCCTTGAAGGCTTGAAGTGGACGCCATTTGAGACGGGAGAAGAAGACGCAGAGCGAAGAAGGAACTTGGACACGATCAAGAATGTCTTTTGTGGTATCAACACATATAAGGCTCTCCCTGTTAGCCTTAAGGACAAGGTCATCAAGAGGCAGGTCCAACCGTCCAAGAATTGCCATATTGCATTCCTTCCTGTGTCACCTCATTGGATTCCATGGAAATTCAGAGACTCGTTGAACCATTGGACCAGCTTTATAAACATTTTTCCAGAGGCTGGGAATTCGTGAGGACATTGGGTAATGAAGGGAAGAACAAGGGAGGTCGTTCTGATATCATATCTCTAGTTCAAGACGGGACCTTTTTATCTTTTGGACGCTCAGAAGGTTGTTGCTTCAAGAAAGAAGGATAATGATCCTTGTGAGGAGGATGCACAGTTTAGATGGCTGTTAAATTCTCTGGAAGAGGTTGCGATGCCATGGGCCAGCTTGAGGCAGAAGTGTGTCTATCATGGAAACGAAGTCCTGGAAAAGATATATGGAATATCAGATTTATTGCACAGACAATTTGATTTGATATGAAGTGTGCTGCAAAAGAAGAAAAATCATAGGGGTTATTATCCCCTTACGGAGGTCCTTACTTTGCATGTTAATGGTACTTATATTTCAATTTATAACTCACTGTGGGTTTAGTGCAATCAGATATAAGGAAATTATATCTTTGAGGCAGTGGAAAATAAAAGGAAGTTTGACATATATATTACTACTAAACAAAAGAGTGCATCTCACCTTCCTTGATTCTTGTCTGTTAATGTTCAGATTTTTCTGTCAAACATGCAGTTGGATTCTATAGATGTTGAGATGTTGCTATTAGATAACAAAGTGGGCTATTTAAAGAGCAAGCTCGTGGAAGTTTGTACATTTGATTACAGTGCTGCCATTTTGCCTCTTATTAGGGCTTATATATGGGTTAGTGTAGTGCCTATGTCAGTTAATTGTTGCATCTCTTTTATTATATTAGTTGCTTGTATTCATGGTTGTCTTCACAGGATAAGTTGAATAATTCTACTGGAGAAGACTCACAGGATGGGGTGATAAAAATGCTGTCAATAATGGAGATGGTTTAGATAATCTGCATGAGGAATCTCTGTTCGAAGACAATTCCAGACACTGATTCAGACATGGGTTTTACTATCAGCAGGACAGATGAATGTGAAAACTCCTCGCTCTCGCAATCCGGTAAACTGTTAACATCTCTCTCAATTTGTTTTTAGCTATTGCTGATCTTATTTCTATGAGATCAAAATACCCAACAGAAAGCGGCTTTTGCATCACTTGTGCGAGACCAGACGAGAAGGTTATATAAATATTTTATAAGCCATGTGAGAATGTAAAGAAAATATTAATCTTGTCTATTCTAAATAGGATCTATTGTCATTTAAGATTCAGTTGTTTTACCATAAATCCATGGCTTGCTTATTTTGCTTACCCACATTGGCAACACTTACAGATAGCTCGAATTTTTCTACATTGGAAGCTGAAAGTTCTTCCACAGACAGTGGAGTAGGCTCTGTACTTCACATCACTGTTGAGGGTCTGCTGTTTTTGAATGTGACTCTCCGGGTATAAATTATTTTTGTTCTTCTATGTAGATGTTTATGAACTTGAAAAGAATAATATTATTGCAGGCATTGTGGCATTTGAGGGAGTTCCATGATAGGTTCCTGGATATGCCACTTGTACTGCCTCATCTTACTGTTGAGGTCCACTGCATTATCTGTCTTTTGCGAAAAACATTTAAAGCATGGGACAACGAGAAAGACTATGGAGTCACTAATTTTCCACATGATGTAGGAACTGCTTTCAGTGATATTTTGAATGAACATAATCATTTCGGGAAGGTTTGTTCCTTTCACATTATATTTTTCAACTGGACTTACTCTTTGGCGGAGCCGCCATAAAAGAATGGATTATCCACCATTTTTAGGCTAGAGACACTAGACAGATGCCTCAAAGAATATATTATAACATAGTACTAATGGGAACCTCATTAGTTCCATTTAAGATTCTGCTTATAGCTAACAAGTTGATTTGTTTTTTTTTATTTGGTTGTAGGAACATATGAACATTGCATCAGAAATTATATCAACAATCTTGGAGACTTTGCATAAATCACATACTTTTTGCATTCTTACAATGCAAATATTGAACACCAAATGATAAGCACATCAAGATCCTTCGATCTTGTATGTCTAGCACATAATGTTTTTGGTTTGCCCATTAGAGAACAATGCATCTGTCTAAACGAGTCCTGTGAACAAAAGGATTACCTTACATTTTTTCCACAGTGTTGATGTCAGTGCAATTCCATAAGTGGAGGTAAACAATAATTTATGTCTTATTTGTTTCCCTCATGTTGAGGATACAAATTTCAATGTTGGATTTTTGTTCATTTTTTAAAACTGGAGCCTTTTGGTTCTTTCAGATGAAATCGCTCAGTCAGCTCCTGAGAGATGTGGACAAGCAGTTTAAGTTTGCTACTGACAACTGCCAATGTGGGAACAAGACTAAGCGTTCTCTTCAATCTGAGCCTCTTATTTATGCTATCGGTACGGTTGCTTGCTCCAATTCACAATTTGCTAGAATAATACATTTTGGTTGTGTTATAAAGGAATGGCAAAGCAATAATAAACTTTACAAGCTTGGTGCATTTGTTGCTATGTTCATGCAGTCCAAGTATGAAAGTGGCTATTATATAACCAGGCATGGTTCCAAAAGACGCTAGGTGCTAGGCAGGCGCTTAGGCCACTGCCTAGTGCCTAGGCCATTTATGCTTTTAAATTTATTTTTTTTTTTTTTTTTTCTTGCAACACAACAGGCTCATATTAGATGCCCAACTTTGATTTCAAAAGAAATTGATTCCAATTCTAAACATTATTTGTCGACATTTTTTTTATTTTTGTGACTACATCACCAACTTTTATTTCTCTTTCTGTTTGTACAATTGTTGCAGTTTTTAACTGGCCGGTTGACAAGCATTGCCGCATCAACATGTCAGAAGTGCTGATAAACATAACCACTCCATTGAAGTTTGATATGCTTTATGATAATAAAGTCTTTCCTATTGTCTTGAGAGAACCTCCTATTTTTCATATCTGTTCCTTGGTCTATTTGTTCATGAATCTTAACATCTGCAATGTTCTCATTTTTAAACTGCTACATACATACATGCATTATACATTAGGTTGTGAGTTTCAATGGTAGAGCAGGGGAAAAAATTTAATGCTCTGCTAATCCTTGATATTTATTATCCAAACTGATGGCCTATGATGGACTGCATGGAGTTGTACACCTTCTCATATTATCATATATAGGACCAGATTATGATAGGTATACAATCTTACTTTGTAATCAGATATGCTGTCTTGAGGAGGAACATGTCTGCTTTGCCCGGAAAGAGGAGAAATGGATCATTTATGGAAGCAAGACAGTAGAGGCATGAGATATCTATTTGTTTCACTTCTTTGTTGTTCCTGGTAATTCTTATGACATTTGGTTGTATTTGCAGTTTGCAGAATCGTGGGAGTGTTTACTCCATCGGTATCGGCATCAGAGTCTGCGGCCCCAAATGCTTTTCTTCGACCGTGTTAGATCAGATAGCAGTATCCATTGATAGTTGCAGATTCAGTTATTTTCTCATTTGATTAGTGGTAGCATCACATGGATAGACGCACAACTGATTTGCGGCCACAGCTGTTTGTACACTTGTCTATCCTAAATGTTTAAGGCCCATTTGGCTGAAACTCAAGCTCAGATTTTTAGGCTTTAGAGCTCAAGTTTTGAAAATTTGTCAAATTGTATATAAGAAGTGAAGTGAGCATTTCCAACAGATCTCATATATATATGGAGTCCCCTAAAACCATATCAACATACTCCGTAAAAGTGTTTCAGCTGATTTACCTAAAAAAATAGGAGGTGAAGGCATAGGTGAAAGGGGTCTCTCCTTTCTTTAGGGGAGAAGGGTTATTTTTAGAGGATATCCTAAAAAGATTTAGATTCTTTTTTTAGAAAAAAAATTTAGATATAGTGTACGTGATAGGAAATCTAGAGCACCTTCAGCGCATCCAGAATATATACAAAGGATATGTCTAACATTTTTTTTCATATACATTTGGTATAATTAATCCATACACAATTCAATATACTGACTCCAAATTTTGCTAAGGAATTCGGTACACAAGTATAAGCTAACATATTATCCTCTCTCCTCCAAATTATATGTTGTTTTGATTTTATCCTAAGTTAACCTTGATCAATTTTATAAAAGAACATATTTACACCTACAATACCAAATAAATGTTTTACCAAGAGATATTTCATGGTGTCTCTAGTGAAATTAATTTGATGTTATAAACATTTTTTATAACTTGATTAAAGTTAGACATGTTTATCTTAAAACAAGGTCAAAAGAAAATGCAATTCTAGAGTAAGTCTACGGGAGTCAATAAGGTTAGTTGTTTTTTTTTTTTTTTTTTATATATGTGTAAGGGTTGATAGGCTGGCTAGCTTACCGTGTGTTTGGTTGGAGGTGTGGAGTAAACCCGGATGGAGCCAACCCACTTTTGGTCTGTTTGGATGAGGAGAGAGGAGCGGGCGGCTTGCCAATATCTTGGGTTGGCTCCGCCCCTCCAGATTTCGAGGGACGGGGCGAACCGCCGGGTTCCGTCGGCGTCCGTCTCCTTGGCGTCCCAACACTCGTCTTCCTCGCCCGCCCCGAGCCTCGTCGTCACCCTAACGGGCCCGTCCCCGGTCGGCGAGCCCGGCGTCGGAGCAAAGGCGGCGAGCGAGCCGAGGAAGGAGGCGGACGCGGGGCGGGAGGAAGGTAGGAGGCGGAGGGGGTCGCGGCGGCGAGTCGAGGTCGATCTGGCGGCGGCTGCTCGCGCCCGTGGCGGCTGGGAGGTCACACCCGCGGCAGCTCGCTGCTGCCGCCCCTCTCGGTCCCCGGGCCTGGTCGAGCTCCTCCACGGGTGTGCACGGCCCCGTCGTAGCCATCTCCGGCTGGGGCGGATTTCGGCGCTAGAGGCCGGGACCGGCGGTGGATCTCGCGTGAGAGTCGATGGGGAGAAGAACTAAAATTCAATTTGATTTCTCTTCTAGGGTTTCGATGTAAAAATGTCGAGAGAGAATGTTTTGCTTATATAGGCTTCGCTGATTTCTAAATAGTTCAGGGGTCCCGATGTAAAAACGTCTCACTAACTTATTTGTTATCCCGCCATCCAATCTGTATTCCTAATCCCTTCAACCAAACATGAGATGGGTTCATTCCATCCCCAAAATCAGAGGTGCAACCAAACAATGAGATGGGTTCAACCCAACCCAAAAAACGGGTTGGATCCAACCCAACCCACCCAACCCTCAACCAAACACACGGTTAGGTTATGTGCTACCCAACCCGCACCACACATTAGGTCTACGCATGCTTCACCCCTTATTTTAGGTGTAAGGAAAATGGACCCTTGTCCCATTTAATTTGGATTTTGGTGTTTGATGAACAAGACCAAGTTGGACTAATAAGTGTGCAAATGTTTACTTTGTAGTTGAATAGGTTGTATGATGACGTAGATGATTTATTTAGAATAAGAAGAATTTGATAACGCCGAAAAGAAGATCTTAGATGATGTGTTGACAACCTAGAAGCGAAGAGAAGAATCGAAGACGCAAGAAAGAAAAGAAGCCCGAATGATCAACGGATGAAAAAAATGAAGGACGGTCAACTGCATTAGCAACTATGTTGTACAACTCATGCAATGCAAAACATCCAGGCAAGCAAAAATTGATTACACTTTGTTTTGGCTGGCCAATGGACCCAATTGACAAGGCTAGGTAACAACGGCACATAAAAGGATGGGACAGGTGACAACTCCATATTGAAAGGTGGACCCCATAGTCTTTTTAACTTTTAGGATTTGATTATATAATCTCATTTTCGAATACTCCTATTCATACTTGTTTCATTGTTCATACAAAGATATATCCAAAGATTGAAAGCATCCACAAGTGTCTTGCCAACCAAATTTTGATAGGCCACACAAGTTTAGCACACCATATAGTACATAAATCCATGCAAGCAAAATGAACATGAATGAATCCCATGAAATGTGAGAAAACCCACTAATGCAAACAATCTCATGCATGTGAGTAATAGCCTAATAGGAGAACAATTCATGTTTGCTTCATTGCTCACAAAAAAAGAGGTACCCGAGAAGTTGACTACGCATACAAGATTCAATGCCATTTACGTCACTACTAGAATTTTGGTAAGCACACACAACTTTAGAACCACTAAATGCACAAAATATATACCTCACGCAACTTTAAGTCGGTCTCGGTCGGAGTGTCATTTGAGTTTTATTTGCATTAAATAGATTGCCATGTAGGAATTTTTTATGACATGATAGTGTACTAAAGAGGAGAGAGAAGAAATGAGTCTCATCTAGATAACACTCTCCTAGCATGATTGCGAACTATCTTTGAGTCATGGAATTAAATGCGGATGAAACTCTAGAATGAAATTTTGCATTGAGAGAGGGTGTTTCATCCAAGTTTTATTTCATTCATTATGATATGACACCCTCCACTGAGAGTGGCCTTAAAACGAATACCATATTATCATAAGCTAAATTTATACGATGCAACCTCCATACTAGCAAGGTTTGTATACATAAATGCATCATCTACACTCCTACATGTATGACTCATTGCTAAAAAAAAGACTTATCAAAAGTTCTTCATGAGATTTAGTTAGTTCACTATGAAATTTGCTAGCCTACACAACTTTAGGATTACCATCCTGCCGGGGGCTTTGCCCCACGGTATTCGTTAAAAAAACTTTAGCATTACCATAAAAAACACAAATTATACCACTTAAATAATATGGACATCAAAGGAAGCATTGTATCTTGATTCAACCTCAACAAATGTGATCAAATCCCACTTGCATAATGGCATCACCTACACTCCACAACAAGATCACGATTATTTTTGCGCTTCATCGCTAAAACGGTTCAGCAAAAGTAGGTAACGCCGAGAGAGAGTCATGTGTCTTGCCAAGTTTTTGTTACCGCCACTATGTTGTACAGCTCATGCAAACACGGGACATCCAAGCAAGCAAAAATGATTATGCTTGTTTTTGGCTGGCCAACAAACACAATTGACAAGGCCAAGTAACAACCGCAAGCATAGAAGGATGGGATAGATGACAACTCCACATTGAAAGGTGGACCCCACATAGTTTTGTAACTTTTAGGATTTGATTATATAATCTCGTCTTGGAATGCTCCTATTTATACTTGTTTCATTGCTCACACAAAGATATAACAAAAGATTGAAAGGATCCACGAGTGCCTTGCCTACCAAATGTTGATAGGCCACACAAGTTTAGCACTATCAAAGCGCACCATATAGTTAGAAGTGCGTAAATACATGCAAGCAAAACGAACATGAATGAATCCAATGAAATGTGAGCAAACCCACTAATGTAAACAATCTCATGCATGTAGTAGTAGCCTAATAGGAGGACAATTCATGTTTGCTTCATTGCTCACGAAAAGACTTACCAGAAGTTGACAACACATACAAGATTCAATGCCCATTTACGACACTACTAAAGTTTTGGTAAGAACACACAACTTTAGAACCACTAAATGCACAAATTATATAGCTAGGGCAAGTGCGGAAAATCTATAAGCTAAATTTATAAGCAAGGTCCCTTATATATAAAGGCATCACCTACGCTCCTACACTAAATAACAAGATATTCATGTCAATCGGCCTCATTGCTAAAAAAAAAGGTTTATCAAAAGTTCTTCATGAGATTTAGTGGATTCACTACAAAATTTCCGTAGCCTACACAACTTTAGCATTACCATAAAAAGCACAAATTATCTTTGTTTAGATAATAAGGAAATCAATGTAAGCGTCATAACATGATTCAACCACAGCAGATGTGATCAAATCCCACTTTGCGTAATGGCATCACCTACTATACTCCCCAACATGATCACAATTTTTTTGGCCTCGTCACCAAAACGGTTTAGCAAAAGTAGGTAACGCTCGTGAGAGTCACATGCCTTACCCTATTTTTGTTACCGCAGCTATCTTTGTCACGGCTCATACAAAGGGGACATCCAGGCAAGCAAAAATGAACGCTTGTTTTGGGTGGCCAACAGACACAGTCGACAAGGCTTGGTACCAACCGCACGTAGAAAAGGATGGGATAGATGACAACTGCACATCGAAAGCAGGACCCCATAGATTCTTTTTGACCGAATTAGTAGGCAATGGAGCCCCCACATGGATTTTTTAACTTTTAGGATTTGATTATATAATCTCATCTTCTAAAACAGATCCAGATTACTCCCATTGTCTATGCACCATTGCTGTACAAGTATATCTACAAATAATATAAAACCACTTCTCCCCAATTGAAAAAAAAACCTCCCTCTTGTTCTAAGAACCCCAGCCTCCTAAGTAAGCTCACTGACCGGTGGGTCCAATTGAATCACAACAAACCAAACCCCTTCCACAGTACAGCATCAACATCTTCCTCGACCAAAATCTCGTGAGCACGAGCAGCAGCACACCTCACGCGGCGGCCACCGCCCGCCGGGCCCCACCACCCTCTTCCACGGCGTCACTATAAAACCCCCGTCCACCGCACCTCCTCCCCCAAAACCCGAACAAACCCCGCTCCGCCGCCCGGACCTCGCCGCGGCATTTCCCCGAACACCCCAGCGCGCTCCACGTACGCCGCCTTCCGAGCGCGATGGCCGACGTCGAAGCGGACGCGGAGGCCGTCCGCGCCGCGGCCACGGAGGTGCTGCTCCTGGACCACGACGGCCACATCCACGAGGCGCTGGACCGCGCCCGCGACCTGATGCTCGCGCACCGGCACCTGGCGGTCACGCACCGCCTGCTGGGCGAGCTCCACTACGCCGCCGCCGTGCGCGGCGCGCGGCGACGGCACCGCTGAGGCCAGGAAGGCCTTGGCGACGCCTCACCTCCGCATCTCCCGCGACGCGCTCGCCGAGGCGCGCCGCCTGGCCCCCGACTGCGTCGACATCGCCGCCGCACTCGGCGACGCCCTCGCGGCCTCCCGGATGTTCAAGGACGCCGAGAACGAGTACCTCCGCGCGCAGCGCATCCCGCGGCCGTCCGACCCGGCCCTCCACAACGCGTCCTACGGCATGTTCGAGGGCTACGAGCACGAGCGCGACCCGGACTTCGCGACCGAGAGGGTGGAGGAGGCCAGGGACCGTGCCCGCGCCTCCTACGCCCGCTTGACGGTCGAGGAGCCCGATCGCGATCCACCACGTGCTCGGCGCCGGCAGGAAGCTCGGCGCCGCGGAAGGGGGCGCAAGCGTGCCAGGCTCGTCGCCGAGACCTTCCCCAACCTGGGTCGCGCTCAGTACCTCGCCGCGTTCATGGACCTGGAGTTCGCGCGCAGCCTCGACGCGGCCATCGACAAGCGCCCGTTCCTGCGCCGCACCCTCGGCATCACCGAGCGCGCCGCGCGGGACTACCCCAAGTCGGTCGTCATCGCCGCCTTCCACGCGAAGCTCCTCTTCGTCCTGGGCGAGTACGACGCGGCCGAGACGGAGTGCCGCCGCGCGCTGGAGATGAAGGAGCCCGATGACCCGCAGCAGGACTGCATCCCGGTTGGGTCGATCAGCGGGGAGAACCGTGGCACCAGGCTGGTCTCGCTGGCATGCGAGTTCCACGAGCTGATCAACAAGATCCTGATGCTGGCCAGCGATTACTGGGACTCCATGAGCAGTGAGACGCAGCGTGACAGCTTCCTACAGGTCAGGCTCGGTGTGCTGCAGGACGAGTACCTCAAGGTTGATCGGTCGTATGCGTTCACCATGTCTGATGTGCGGAGCTTTGTCAAGGAGCACAAGTCGTGGAGGTTCTGGATTTGCCCCTTTGTGAGCGCAAGAAGTTCATGGACACTGGTTTGCTATTGTCACACATGTGCAGCAGGCACCCAAGGGCAGTCCTGCCGCGGCTTCAGTCAGTATTGGACCAGAAACTGAGTGATGAAGCATTGGAGAGTGATAATTCTCTGGATGGGGTGACATTTTGTGAAGATTCAGAACAGCAAGACATGATGGTATGCTTCAACAAGAGCAGCGAGGTATTCAAATGGTTGTTCTATGCACCTTCAAGTGGAGTACGGCCAAAGCCATTTCCTGAAATACGAGAAAACAAGTGTGAGAAAGGACGGATGCTGCTTGAAAGCATAAAAAGACAAAATGAAGACTCTACCTACAGATAGATCTACTACTGAGGTTTGCCAATTTTAAGTGACACCGCATGACTTCGATTTGGCATCTGTTCCTTAGATGAGTTCTTGCGCTTGCACTTCATATATTAGTCAGAGTCTAATGTTTCACTACATCTTTGCATCGCAGTTCACCAAGGCTATTCCTGAAATCCAGGAGGGGTGGCATAAGTTCCTCAAATCTTCTGCATTGGATTATAGAGAAGTCATTCTTGAACTTGGAAGATCATTCCTATGGGTTCGTTATCTCTGAATTTTATTGCTTAGGTCAAGTTATACGGTTGTTTGCTCATATTGTATTGGCAACCATGTTTGCAGAGAGAATTGAAGAAATGCATGACTGAAGATCCAGAACTTGCAGCTAAGTCGCTCAGTGCTGCTGATATTGATGCCATATTCACTAGAGAAGTTGTTAATCCTGCTAGCAATGTTGTTGAGGTAAAGATCTAGATGAAGGTTATTTCTGCTATTTTCACATTCTCTCAATAATAGTACTAGGGCTATCGATCTGTGCACCACACTTAAGTTTTTTTTTTTTTTTTTTTCATTAGTTGATGCAAATAAAAAGTAGAAGTAAATTACTACACATGGAATTCCTTTCAGTACTATATTGTTTCATCAGATGGTTCAGTACTAACGCAGGGAATTCCTTTCAGTCTCCCGAAACAGATGGGGCTCTGATGGTCAGTGGAAATCGTCAAGAAAGGTAATGTCTATTTAACCTGGCTGCCTGTCCTGTTCATAGCTTTGATTCAATGTTGTCAATTGTATAGTAGTTTGACGGCTGACTCAATGGGATGAGCAACATAACATTGTTTGGAGCAAGAGTGGATCTGGGTTGTACAGATCTACTGTTCAATTAAGCATGTTGTCCAGTAGTGCCTATTCATAATATTGGAGTATTTGTTGTTGTCGCACAGAACAACTTTCTGGAACACTTCTAAACACAGAAACAGAGAGGATATTTACTCATGTTTTCTACAATTGTATTTGTGCTTAATCATATTTTGGCCAAGCGGGTAGTGCATTTCGCCATCTGCATTCAAGGAGGGTATTGTTTCATCAAAACACTGATCCATTACAGTTGCCACTGGTTTTATTTTTTAGAAAATTCTCAGG
The DNA here is from genome assembly GCA_015847255.1 of Hyparrhenia diplandra. Classification (NCBI taxonomy): domain Eukaryota; kingdom Viridiplantae; phylum Streptophyta; class Magnoliopsida; order Poales; family Poaceae; genus Hyparrhenia; species Hyparrhenia diplandra. The sequence goes on from JADLZK010009883.1 coordinate 543,999, forward strand.
ACTTGCTTGTATCCAAATAATCCACTTCCACTTAATCTATTTTTGTTTTCTCATCTGCTCAGCTCATAAGTTTCATTACGGTTTCAGTACTGTTCATGATGAAGGGGAGAGTTCTGAGAACCCAACAAAGAATACAGAATCATCTGATCCGGCAATCAGTGTGGCGGAAAGTGAGACTGACCTTGCTGCAAAATTGGATAAGATGGAGATTGAACCAAAGATCAGTGAGGATAATGAGGAAAGGTAATGATACTCTGGTTAGCTGTTTCCTGTTTTATACCTTGATAATGTTGTATACTTTTTTTTAAAAAAAAAACGCTAGCATCCTTTGTACAAAAATGGGCAGATTAAATAACATCATCAAGAAAGGAAGTTTATTGTTCCTTCACAGTAAGGTTCAGTGGCATTAACAGCTAAGATGTTTGCTGTACAACTGCTAATCAATACTGAATGTCACTGCTAGCTTTTCAGAAATGGTTATATTTGGTTTCCTTCATTGCTACTGCCTACTGGGTATTTTTGTGGTTGACCATAATGAGTGTGGTATCTCAAAGCCAAACACCTCCATGACAGATTCATTTAGAAGTTCTCCAGACTGTAACATGCTAACAATCCCCTTTCACTGAATGCCATTCCGTTTTCTCAGTTCTGTTGCATGCCTGGATCTCATCTGCTAAGCTCACAGCACTTGTTATTGCTGCAGTGGTGTTCAGCCTGAAGGCAAGACTTCTGAGGCCACAGTTACCGGCGCAGAGTTGTCAGGCCAACCTACCAACATGGCGGAGAGAGGGAATGACCTTGGGGAGAGCTTGCAGATTGGTCCAAGCTCTGACGGCTCGATTGCGGCTTCTGATGCTGGCTCAAATGGCCATGACAACAGTGACCAGCACCAGCAGGTGTGAGAATACCAGTCCGAAGTTGGCAGAGGAAAAACAGTGCTAGACCGATGTTATGTACTGTCTTTGTAGGCTGTAGTCGAAACAAGAATTGGATATGCGGGAGTATGGTTCAGGTTAGAACAGGCGGCGGCATATTCGTCAGTTGTATGGACGCAACGCGTGGCTCGATCTTGAGCTCCATCTAAACTGTGTGAGAAATTATAGTAGAAACGTTAGGAAGTTCATACTCCCTCAAACGAAAGATGTCGGTTCAGGTCTGGAAGTAAACCAAATTAAATTTCTGGCTGAGAACAAAAGAACTGACGCTTTGTGTCGTCGGCCAGCGGTTTGAACTGTGGTGGTCAACATCTTTCATTTCGAAACTATACTCTGGACTTCTGGAAATCCTGATGAAGTGATCTGATGCGGTTGCAGCCTTACTATTCTCATCTCCTCTGTTATGCATATCTCCCAGGTGTCAGCAGCCTTTTGCTAACGCTGTTCAGAGAAATGCCACTGAAACGAATGTAGAGCTGAGCTGGTATCTTTTAAAAGCTCTCCTACAGGTTTTTATCGAAGGGCTGAGCACCAAGATACTGCTGTTTACTGTAACATTGTAGAATCTGAAATAATTCAAAAAGAGAGCAAAAAAATCTAAACTAAAACGATGTGTAGAAGAAATGAAAAAAAAAAAAGTGAAGTGACGGAGGGCTGGTGGACCTGGGCCTGGATGGCGCCTTGCTGTGGGCTGTGGCCCGTAGCGTGGCTTCGCCTGCAAAGGTAGTGTGTGCGTTGTGTTTGCTGCTGGAAAGGTTGGGCCGAGGCCCAGCAGATGAGTTGGTCGAGGCATAACAAGAGTTGGTGTCTATGAAATCTGTAAGTTGGATATTATTTATTAGAGATTTTTTACGGCTTGGGAGGAACCGCTGGTTCCACCCTTAATTATAACTAGCAAATATGCCCGTGCGTTGCAACGGGAGAATATGCCGAGTGGCGCAAGGTGTGCGCCCTAGAGAGCATTGGTTGAGTTCATGGTTTGATTGGTTCAGCTGCAGCGCCTAGTTCCATCATCGTTGTTGCAAGAGAGAGATAATTAAAAAAACCTAGATTGATGTTCAGGTTGTGCAGAGCATGTTACGGGACGTGTCTAGCTATTTATGTTGGTTGAATCCATACTTTGAACCGACTAGAACTTAGAATTAAATTTCCTTTCATATTCAATTACGGCACGATTAAGTAGAGACCTGTGCAGTCAGAAAGAACTCGTCGGTCACCAATTCTTTTCCGATACGAAAGAGAGATAGGGAGAGGCGAAAGAAAATAGGGTGAAAAAAAGTGGCAGAAATTTTCATGTCTTATTAATATAGGAAATAATGCTGAAGTTCTCTACTCAAGCCGAACACATGCTGCAACTAAGATATTTAAAGGATGCACAATGCATGTAGATGTCTACTTGATATACTTTTAAAAAAATGATTACATATCCAAGAGAAGAAAATATTTACAAACAAAAGGTTCAGATAAAGATTCTTTAAGGAAAACTGAATAAACACTAAAACCCTCGAGATTAAAGGTTCAGCAACACGTACCACACGTAGATGAATCTCGATCTTCAAGCTATCGAAAATTTTGTAGACATGAACAATTTCCTCGGGGTTAGTAATCCACATCTCGGTGACACCTACAGTGCAAGTATAGAGAAAATAAATGGCTTGCGAGGGCATGGCCCGCGGCGATCTCCATCTATAGCTCGTGAGGGCATGACCTAGGCGGTGGCAAGCGAGGGGCGTGTCCCTAGCGGATCGTGAGGTGCCGGGGATACAGCCGGAGGCGGCGGATCTCGAGTGGTCCACGCTCGTGTGGCGGCCAGCGGAGCTCGTCGGTCGGTCCCGGCCTGGCGGCGGGTGGCGAGGGCATGTTCACGGCGACCGCGAGGGGGCCAGGATACCGGGCGGCCACGCCGCAGGTGGATCTCGCTGGACCGGGCGTGGTGGTGGGCTCAATGGCGAGGAGGCCGATCTGGTGAGCAAAGCAGGCCTAGGGAGGTAGCGAGCAACGTTGGGTGAGGTTCTAGCCGTTGTGTTCAATTTTCTTTTTGCTACATGGTTGGTGGCCTCGATTTGTATGACGTCTCGATCCGTAGTATATACGATGGATTTGATTTGGTATTGTACTCTCTATTTGTTCTTGATCGAAATCGTAATAGTCTTGGATTTTGTTCTCTGATGATCTCTCCTAGTCTTTCCTCCTATTCTTTTCGTATCTGCCTCGAACTCTTACTTACGCGCAAAGCCGCTGATGCGGACAATATTTACGGTGGAAACGTGAGCTGTGCAAACATGAGGACAAAAAATGGCGGACAGAAGAAACGGAGGACAAAAAATTTGGTGAACTGAAATTTCCTCTTTTTATAGATAGGGATAGATAGGTATAGATATGTTCACGTGAATATGTCTTCTACCTTCTACATGAAAATATTCAACCTTCATAAAATATAGAAAAGTTCCATTTACTTTTTATAATTTACTATTTATACTCATAAATTTTGATATTATTTATTTTATTTAAAACAAAAATCTTGTAGACCTTTTGATAGTGTCCCGTGACGAGAAGACATGTGAAGTCAATCAACAAAAATAAAAAAAATTAAAAAGGGAGAAAAAAAAAATAAAGAAAACAAAGACTGTGAAACAAACTGTGAAAAAAGCCAGCCCAGAAGAAGGCCCATGCGGGTGTTGTTTTTCATCACGCCATCGCTGCATATTTAACGTATGGAACCTATTTCCCCTTCCGTCCGGTGTCCGCTGCACGGCCGAAAACAATTTGGTAGCGGAAAAAAAAGGACTCTTTACTACAGACAGAAAATAGAAGGCGAAAGAAAAGGAGGTGAAAAAAGGTGGCAGAAATTTTTCTCTTTATCGAGAAAAGTATAGATTAGAGGGTAGTTTAGTACTTTTCTAACACAGATTCTCACCTTCCGTATCCAATTCGATGGACTCAAAATCCACAAACTCCCAGCCCGTATGGTTCCGCCGCCGCCGACCACGTGAGCCGCGCCGCCGATCCCCCCTCCCCATCGCCTCCAGTTCGCCGCCTCCCAGCTGCAGCATCTGTACGTGATGAACTCGTTGGTGTTGGCAAGCTTGGCGGCACTGGTCACCTCGTCCTCGGTGCGATGTGCGACTGGAGATGCGCCAAGCTGCAGCTTGGATCCGGCCTTCTGTCTCCACCCTCGCGGAGTCCCCGGACGAGCTGCTCCTGTCACCGAAACCAGGGAAACCACCCATCCTAGAGCCCATGCCGTATCTCCTACTGGCGTTCTCAGGCCTGTCAGCCGTTCATCAAATTCCTCCAAGGTCTCGCCATCCCCTGCACAGAAACAGTCAAACAAGAGAAGCATATCAGCATTAGCCTGGTTGAGTCCATTCTAGCGTCAATTCTTCGTTCTTAACTAGATCTCCAAGGCCATTCGATTCAATTTACTATGACAGCCGTTTTTGGGGAAAAGCACGCCGTACCCGAGCGTGAGATTGAGAAACGACCACCACACCGCACGAGGACGGCAGGTGGGGAGGAATGGAAAAGCGGATGAGCGAGGTACGCCGCGGGAGAGACCGCCTCACCGCCGAACTCGCCATTGCGCTCAGTGGTGGCACGTCGGCGCCGCCGCAACCCCAACACCTATAGGGAGGTGATGGAGCGGGTACCGTGCGAGGTGGGAGCCGGGCGATCCGGTATCGAGGCGAAGTGAGCGAAGGCCGTGAGATTCATAGAAGCAGCTTTGGAGGGGTGTTTAGTTGGTGAAATATATTGGGTTAAATTTCTTTGTAGTATTTTTTTTGTTTGTATTTGATAATTATTGTCCTACCATAGACTAACTAGGCTCAAAAGATTCGGTCTCGTACTTTTCAGCCAAACTATGCAATTAGTTTTTTATTTAACTACATTTAATGCTCCATTTATGCGTAAAAGATTTGGCGTGGCAGTCTTTGAAGACTTTTTGGGTTCCCTTTTCACCAACTAAACGGGGCCTTGATTTGAGGCATCAAATTACTGTTATATCCTCCAAATTTAATTACAAATCAGTTCGGGACCCACGTGATTTTTGTTCCGGCCCACAACTTAAGTTCCTCCCATCCGGTTCTCGCTATCTTTAGACCATCGGATCGAACTAAATAGAGGGGCTCACATTATTTCCCAACGTAGTAAAAAATCTCTATTTATTATTTAGGTGTTTTTTTATGTATTGGGTATTATTTTTCTGGGTATTGTCCCCTAGCCTTGTTGCAGTGGCTACTTCAAACATAATAACGGGATATATCTATTCTTTCCTATAAACCTATACTACCCTATCTTTGCTCACGTGAAGCCACGTCGCCTTATTTTCCAGTCCGCACGATCACTAATCAACGGCCAAAAACCACCCCCGCAACATCCTCCTTCCCGACGCATCTCACCCCTTCACACGCCCACATCGCCAATGTCGGACCTTCCCCGATACCCTCTGTCCCTGTCAACTCCACTACCCCCCCCCGTCGTCCCTTCCCTCCATCCCCATCAACTCCACTGCATCCACCCCTCTTCTCCACGCCGTCACGCCTCCCGTCTGTCGTTCGCCCGTTGGGGCCAGGACATCGCAGCCCCTTGCCGTCGGCCCGGCCAGGCCACACTGTGTCGCCGACGTCCGTCCCCAAGCTGCCCGCCTCCCTCCGGCCTCGCCCCACGCCGCCCCGCTGTAGCCACGCCGCCGTGGACCTCCCCATCTCCCGCCACGGTCAACGCCACAGCAACCGGTTCAATCTTCAGGTTTTCGCTGTCCTCCAACTACTCGATTAAATGCCCTCGAGACTCTCCTTTCTGATTTCGCGTTCGTTCCGTAACCTGCAGTTACGTGTACTGGATCTCTGATTTGTTCGAAGGTGACCACGCATTTGATAAGTGATTGAACAGCTTGGGCTGAAAATATAGTGTAGTCTTCAGCACAGGTGACCCTGTAAGTTGCCTGATTGTTGGAAATAGGTTCATTAGGTATCACAAAATCAGGCTAAAAAAAAAAAAAAAAGGTATCACAAAATCACAGAGACCTTGCATATGTTAACAATTTAACTTACTGGTAGTAGATCAATAAATGCAATAATTGCAGTAATGCCTGCCATTGGCAATTCATATTTTTGGGGAGAAAATTTGTAGGTTTTGCATTTATTGCATGGAGAAGAGAAGCTATTGTAATGGTAAAATTTTGCATTTAATTTTACTTGCTGCATCATATTTTGAGATCTATCAGTTGAGTTACAGGTATATCTTAATTTACCCACAAGGATGTGATGTCTGCAATCACCTCCCACTCTTTCTTTGTGCTGCCAACTATGATAAGCTACTCCCAGGTAGATGCATAAGTTTGATGCACTGTATTTGACTCACTTCAGTTTGTGAGTCCTCTATATATCTTCAATATGTTTTGCTTTAGCTCAGGATGCAATCACTTTGCGCAATTTACAATAGCTGTTATCAATAAAGACGCTGAGAAAACTAAGTATTCCGGTGACCTCTATACTGAAATTAACTATCTTCATATTTTCCCATTTAGGTCTCAAATTGCCAAGTTGGCCTTTACCTTTCTATCAAAGACTACAGGGAACCGGGTACACCCTGCAAGCCTGTAAGACTACTGAACCTATATACGATGTACCCAGCATAGTTGAGAATTTCTTTTGCTGATGTACTTATTTTGTAGCCCTGCTGTTGATTTGTAGCACTGCTCTTGCTCTTGGCACCATCTCTTTTGTTGCAGTAGGCACGCTCAAACATATCAAACTCCTTAAGACTCTTGCTATATGCTAAAATTTGCTCTGCTATGACCACTTGACATGAACACATTTTCATGCTCATTGATAACGGAATGTGCTTCCTACCCCGCGCACTTGTGCGGGGCTTCATACTAGTACTTTTAATAATGGTAAGTACAGGCTCCATGACAGTGTAGGTGGCTGAAGCGGGGCAGCTACAACAATTTCAGGTAAATCAACTGCTGATGAACTTAGCGGTAGCAAACCATAGGCAGCTTCCCAGATGGTACATATTCTCCACTCAACATCAGGGCCATGAGCACACAACAAAGAAGCAATGCCTTGTGCAGTGGCATCGATAGTGGCCTCAGATGCAGGAACTTCCAACTTCCGGTAGTTAAAGGTGCAGACAGAAAAAAATGATCAATGCAAACAGAAGTCAGCAATAAATCAAGGGAAGCTAGGCATCAAAGTAGCTGAATATTGTAATGGGTTATATCAAAGAATATATGGTTCAAAGAACATCGTAGATCATTAAAAAAACTTTTTTAAGGAATTGAGGTACCATACTATATCACCACGTATAAATGTGAAAATTCTTTATTCAATACAATACACAGAGTGTAGACATTATATCGATTCATTCACTGTGACGTTTTGGCTGATCAAATAGCCTAAATAGTTATATTAAGGTGTCTTCTGCCCTGAACTTAGTTTGACATTGATAAAACTGGCTAAAAATGTTGGCTAGAGAAAAGTTTAGCTGTGCTTTCACTAGACAGCAGTTTAAGTGTCTGAATTATCATCGTATTCATAGCTTCTTTAGAAAGCTTTTAAATTGATTTTGAGAAAAAATAATTGCATTTGCATACCTGCTTCTTATATGATGATACAAAGCCACCTAGTGGTTCGTGATGTGCTTCAACTCCTTCAGCATGTCTCAGTGGTGGAAAAGCAGCGTTGGCTGGGAAAGTATTCGGAAAAGTAAAGCAGCAGCTGTATCAGCAGCGATACCAGCTCTCATTGACATTGCAGTTCCAATCGCACGCAAGAAATGCAGACGCATCCAATTCTTTGGAAGCTACAAAACAATAAAGTATCACAGTTAATGAAAATTTACACAAAAATATGCGGTTGGACAATTTTGTATCATAGGAAACTTGATAATTTTGCACTTAAAGGATAATCTGTGAAATGTCATACCCGCATGCCAGAAGCATAATCTTCAGCTGCTCTAAGTAGCTCAACTAGCTGTACTGCTGCATCAAGTGCATCTGGAGCCCATGACGGTGGTGCTTCGAGAAGACCAAAAGAAGCCTCTGTGTAGCACTTGGTGTAGCAATTGCATAGTACCTAAAAGGGCATAAACCCATTAAAAATTTTATTTGAAAGTGGATTAATCATAGCATTGAACAAGCGAGCATATGGTTCAAGAGGGGCAGGCCAGCCACCAAATGCTCTTTTTTTTTTTTTTTTTTTTTTTTTTTTTTTTTGAGAATTACGTAATGTCCACTCTCCCCTAAGAACACACGTCACGCAAAACCATAAAGAATGTCTATCTATAAAGCATTGCTGGTTTGACCATGGGCCATATTGGATTGATTTGCTCAGCCCAGTCCCAGTCTCATCTCTACAATCCTGCTACCGGCCCACCAAACAAGGCCATACACCTAATTCCCGAGAAAAAAAAAACACACACACACAAGGAAACTTCATCTATTTAGATTTCTACCAACTACTAGTACTATGTAGCAAATTTCAATCAAAGAACGAAACCATACGCGGCTAGATAACTGGGAACTTTGGAAGTGTCACGATTAGACGTGTTGAGCCAAATCAGCCAATGTGTGGCAGGCACACATCATGGGGGTATGCGCGCGTCGTCAATTGAAGCTTGCTACTAGTTGCTAACGCACGATGGTGCATGTCCGCAGCTGCCAGCTGCTAACTAGGAGGAGCACTACTACTACTACAGTACTACCACTTGGATAGTCACAGTTACAGCGCGTAACGTCTATCTGCTCCTCTCTATAAACCCGTCACGCTGACCTCGGAGGTTGATGTATGTGTTGATGGCTATAAAAGGGTTGTAGTTATCAATTAGATCTATAAATTTGTACTGTAGTTGATAATTTTTGTTTATCTAAAATCATTTAGAGTCCTGAACATTTATTTTAATTTCTTAGATTTGTAAGTTTAAAATTTTAAATGACATCAGTTCAATTTTTACATTTAAAATTTATAAATATATGAACTAAAAAAATAATTTTTTGGACTCTAAATGATTTTAGATAAAAATTAATGAATATAGAATTATACATGTGGATTGAAATTTCTAAATTTTAAAATTTCAGAACTAAGAATTTAAACATAATTTTAGTACTCTTAATAATTATAAATATGTTGTAGATATCATTGTGCTCTGTAATTTTGTTATATCACTTTGATATAAAGTATGCTCCAAAAAAGTAACCCACCTTTGCCGAGTGCCCTCCGACCTGGCACTTGGCAAAGGAATAAACAATTTCTTTTAAAAAAACACTCTTTGCCGAGTGCCGATCGGATCGGCAAAGAGGGTCTTTGCAAAGAAGGGGGGCCATGACTTAATTGCGCGGCCCACACTCATCCTCTATCTCTCTCTCACTTGCTCGATCGCGCCGCCACCGCACGCTCACCCACACGCCGCCCAGCGCCCGCCCGCCCACGCCCGCCACGCCCCGCCCCCGGCGTGCCCCACCCGGCGAGCACGCGCCCGATTCTGGCGAGCCCGTGACATAAAGCGCCGCCGTCTCGGCCGGCCACCGTCCCCGGCTCGCCTCGCCGAAAAGCCGCCGTCCGAAGCCGCCTCCACCGCCCCGGCGCGCGCTCCCTCCCGGCGCAGACGGCCGTGGCCTCGACGCCAACCGGTCGGCCGCCATCCGGAAGCCCTCCATCGCCGGCGTGCGGCCGGCCGAAGCCCCGTCCCCCCGACACCGACCGCCGTGGCCCCACCGCCCGACACCTACCGACCCCGGCCACGCCCGACGCCACCACCGCCCGGCCCGCCTCCACCACCTGGTTGTAAGAACTCACTCTTGTCTTGAACTTCAAGTGCAAAATGCAAATGATGAGATATATAGGATCACCTCTAGCTAGCGTATATACGTGAAAAGCTAATTCTTGAAATGGTTTTAATAATAGTTGTGAATATAAGAACCTAGAAAAAATAATTAGATGCAAGAAGGCGGCATCACATCTTGGCCACCAACCGAAACTTGTTTTAGGCATGGGCAATGGCACACAAGGGCAAGGCGATGTCCGACGTCACCAACAACCCGCCGGGGCGGACGAGCAGGCGCACAAAGCGACCGACCCCCCACACTCGCATCAAGACGCATTACAGAGATGGCAAGGGAGGTCCATGGATCAGAGTACGATCCCACCACCCAGCCCATCGATGCAGAGGTCGTCATGAGGGTAGGAGGAGGGAAGAAGCATGGGCGGTACTTTCTAGCCGACGGCTCAATCTCCTCGAGTCATAGTCTCTCCCATATTCGAGCCCAGAGCACGAGCGGGAGCCCAGCCATATGCTAACTGCCGGACACTACGCAACACCTTGTGGCTTTACTCCAGGTTATTTGTGTTTTATTCGCCGTTTATTCATTTTTACATACCTTTGCTTTGCATTGTAACGTTGGGGTGAAATATTGTAGTCCCAGCTGGAACAAGAGAGGAGGCTACGTGAGGAGAGGGAGGCGGCCGCTCAGGAGAGGGAGGTGGCCCTGAGCCAGAACATAGCGGCGTTGTACCAGTACGTTCAGACTCTTGGGGTAGCAAATAATCCGCCACCGAACTTGGTTTTCCTTCCTCCAGCTCAGCCGCCACATGATCCTTTTATTACTCCAGTGAGTTGCCTTCTCTACCTTAAGTTCATCACTTGTATTATGAATGTTTGAAAACGCTACCAAGTATGAATGCTTAAATCTTATATCACACATGCAATGTCGTCTCTTTTGCGCAGAGGCAATCGGCGGCGGCGAATGATCCACCTGACGGCACACCTCAAGGCACACCTGCGAATACATGGCCCCAATGGAGTCCTCATCAGCCGTAGAGGTACATGACTTGCGCACTTATGGACGTTTGACTTGTGGTGGCATATGTGTTGTGATGTGGATGATGGACTTGTGGATGGATGGATAGACTTATGGATATGTGTGATGGATGGATGGACTTGTGGATGATGGACTTTGATTACTTTTATGGACTTTATGTGGATATGTGAGAATTTGTGAACTTATGTGATGGATGGATGATTTATGTGGACTTTTGTGATATATGTGATGGATGGATGATATATGTGAGAATTTGTGATATATATATAGGTGATCTGTGAATATATATGATCTGTGAATATATATATATTGTGATATGTGTGAATTTGTGTGGATAAAATAAAGAAACAGAAAAAGAAAAAAAAATTTCCCAGCAATGCCGAGTGCAATGGTCATGGCACTTTCGGGCTCGACAAAGGGGTCCCTTCGCCGAGTGCCATGACCATTGCACTCGGCAAAGAATGTGTACTTTGCCGAGTGCCGCGACCATGACACTTGGCAAAGAGCCTGGCTTTGCCGAGTGCCAGACCTTTGCCGAGTGCCGTCCGTTAGGCACGGCACTCGGCAAAATATGGCACTCGGCAAAGGCAAAGTTGCCTTTGCTGTGACTAAAGACCGTCCTGGATCTGGTAGTGCAAGGAAAACTGATGTCAACGAGAACCACAGTTCTGGTTTTGGTAATTCATTTTCTAGAAGCGGTGGCAACATTGATAGGAGTCATGGGAATATCAAGGTACTTATTTCTCATGCTACTCAGAACTAAAATAATTTGGTTCATTCGCTGGAATTATTTATTTTGATACTCTGACTAATAGCTGAAAAGTGTGCGCTGAAGAAGCTTGGAGATGAAATGCTGATATTTGCACACAATAAATTCCGAAGTCTGAGTTGGTTCTCTCTGCGTATACATTTGAAACTCGCACAGGTCTCAGAAGGTCGCCAACGATCCTAGCTTTGGAAGATTTGAACCTGTAGTTTTTTTTATTGTCATCAAGTGGACAATGCTTATATGTCTGTACTGCATGTTTAGTCTGGACATATGGAGCCACAGAGCTTCCAATTATACATGTTGGGCTCAATTAAGAGTTTATTTCAAGTTACAATTTCTGGACAGCTGCTGGTCATTTGTTAGTTTCTAACTGAATAGCAATTATCTTGTGCAGGGCTATTTGTTTATTGAAAACTGAAGGAGCAACTTATGATTATGTCATGTTGCTGAAAACAGATGGAGCTGTCGTGTTGCCGTGGAGGTCATGGCTGATGGGGTGACCCAGGTTTGCTTCCATGTCCTTCATCTATCATTGGTTGCAGAGTTGCGTCAGTATGTGGTGTTCTTGCACATGGCCAATGCTTGTGTTTTTCAATCATGGCTAAAGCGTGTGTTTTCCTATCATTTTCTTAATGTATTGATTAATTAGAGATGAAAAGTTCTTATGTGACAAGAAGATTCCTATGTGCAGTTTACTGAAAAGGCTCATTCTGGAGACAGATATTACATGTTGAGAATATTTTCTTGCTGTCCGTGGTATGTAACTTCCATAAAAAGGTAATATGTCTGTCATCTTTACATGGATGAAAATATTTGCCTGTCATCTTGGACTTTTCTTTCAAATTGAGCCTCATCAAATTGTAAGGTAGTAACATATGCTTTTCTTTCAATAAAATCGGTATGTTTGAAAGAAATAATATTTTATTGAAAGAAAAATGTGAGGTCAAAGAGCTTGAACATTCATACTATTAATTATCTCTTTTTTTGTGATGTCCAGATATAGAGCCATGTTTTTATTGGAAAGTAGGGATCAGGTCACCTTTAAATGGTTGCTTCATTTGGTTCATTGTAATTTAAACCTTTTCACGAGGCTTGATCTATGATTCAGTTCACACTGTTTATACCTATATATTCAGCCTTAAATGTGTCCATTTGAATCTGCTTTGTTGTTATTGGCAGCCTGCTTTACCTCTCCATTTGACCAAGACTAACAGAAAAGATCCCCTCTGCTGCTTTGTACCGTGGCGATTGTGGTTTACTCACCACTATTGCTATATCAGTTTTGTTGCATACTGCATGGCCATTTGCTTCGTGGTGTCTGTTCTGGATGATTATTATATATACTGTATGAAGGTGGCTTCACGTTTTTAGTCAAAAGAAGTCAAAGGGCTTGTGAAAATATTCAAGTAAGTGCCTCTGAGCTTTGGATCCATTTTTACATATCAACTCTTAACCTTGTTTTTTTCTTCTTCTAACCTGTGTTTTACTTAAAGGTTCAATACTTGCTAAAATTCCTGAGGATAGTCACCCTACTTGGTCATTTGATTTTATACTTTTTGTAGTTTCTACATAGACAACGGTTTCTACATAGACAAGTTATGGTTTGCAATTGCAGATCCAGTTGACCTTTTATTTTTTTCAGCACACCCACAGGGAATATATTCATTATTTCTCTTGGAGTGGACATTTGATAGTTTTGTAGGATCATATGAACAATAACATTTTTAAGAGTGTTTTGTTTGTTCCGAAAGCTCCTAATTTAGCGGGTTGTTTGGTTTTTTTTAAACCTACACTGTCTTATATTAATATGCGAGCTAAAATCACTACTGAAAACTTAAAATTTCCTGTCGGGGTTTTTTTTCTGTGTGTTTTGTATAACCGACAGGAAAAATCTTAATTTTTATGTCTGTTATCCATAAACCGATAGAAAAGTGTTATTTCACATGCATCTACCATCAGAATGGGTAGCTAACCTGGGCCTGGGCCGCGGTGGCCTTTTAGCCAGCCCAAAAGAGGGCATGCTTATCCCACACGCATATGCAGTGTCCCGAAGTGCCAAACCCTAGCCGCACAGACCACATCCGCCGCTTGCCACATCTCGTCGCCGCCCCTGCCTCTCGTCTCCGCTCCAACGCTAGCTCCTGCCATTCGCGGTAATCTGGGATCGCGACATCCAGATCCGGTGAGCGGGGCGTGATCCTGGCGGCGGACGGCCAGGCCCAGGACGCGGAGAAGAGGGCGGAGGCTCCAGACCACCACACGAGACGCCACCCCCTCCGTCCGTTTGGAGAGATGGGGCCATGGGGGCGGTAGCCGACCGGTTAGTTTGCCCACTCCTCTCCCGATTCGATTGCTTCTCCTGGCCACCACGGTGGCGTAGTAATCAGGTATTGATTCATTGTCTTGTTTCTGCGAACCTGGTAGCAGTCCACGCGCTTGGATCTGGCTGCGGCCGGCCTGGATCTGGCTTTGCGAGCACCAGCGCCCGTGGTACCATGGAGTTGTTGGTCTGCTGTATAGCTTCTGCCCGTGGTTCCATTGGAGTTGTTGGTCTGCTGTATAGCTTCTTGCTTGCTGCTTTTCCTTTATTGGAGAGATGAGGCTTGTTGAATCTACCATCCTTCAAGTCACGCGAGTCTTCTTGCTGCTGTGTGGTATACATCTAATGACTAATCTACTTGCCTGTAACTTATTTTGATAAAATGCTTGTCATACTTTGGCTGTTGGCTGTTTTTGCTATCATAGGAGCAGGGGAAAACTAGATTTGAATGGGGATTGCTAGTGATTTGATTTATTAGATTAGAGACAGGATAGGAACATTTGAGAATTAATATGATATAAATTATTTTTATTCAATCTACTTTGGTGCAAGATCTGTAGGTAAGATTCATCTTATGACTATTCATGCATTTATTAGACTAGAGACATGATAGGAATATTTGAGAATTAATATGTTACGAATATCTAATAATCAGTATGTAGAAGTTGATGCATTCTTCCTTCTTTTCAGGCTATAAGGAGCAGCCAGCAGGCCATCTTAAGGAACCACTGTAGTGCATTACAGCACAACAGATTCTCTTCTGTGACATTGCAACCAGACAACAATTGTTAGTAAGTTGAGAACATGACTTCGTTGTTGCATACTGAAAACTGGAATAATAGTAGCTGCAAAACTGAGGCATGATTTAGTTGTTTTTCCAGAAATCATTTTCACTTGGAAGTGCAAAATGGTTGGCTGTTGGCTTACATTGATGGCTTGATCATTAAATATTTAAATTATCCAAGGTCAAGGTCTGTACTGGATCATCTCTCCCCCTGTCTCTGACAATTAGCAGTAAGATGTACCTTGTTTTGCAGCTTGTCAAAGAATATTTTTGATAATTTTATATGTGCAATTTTCTATAGATGTTTTGCCGGTTATTAAGTTTTAGAGTTAGACTTCATGCAAGGGATCATAGTATTGTTTGGTAGCTGATCTAGAACTGCATATTGTGCAGTTATGTCGTACCTCCTATGTGCTATGATTATTGCCATAGTTAATTGGTTTCATTTGCTATGATGGTTTCAATAGTTAATTCATTACTATATGCGATTTTCTTATGAATTTATAAATCTTGGTGAAGGAAAAATAAGTGACGCAGCAACCCTGACATAAAAGAAGCTTTGCTAAATTAGAACCAATAAAGCCATGCAAAAATAAATTGGAACTGGTGGTTGTGCTCAATTTTTTTTTATTTTTACTGGAAGGTCTTCCTTTGGATATCTACACTATACATTAGAGTATCTACACTGACAATTACAATTTCTTTTGTTTCAGTGCATGAAATCAGCTATGCTTGCTGGTCGATAGCAACACAAAGATCAAGCTTATTTAGCAAGGTTTGAGCTTGTCACTTGAGTGTCTTCCTTTGTGAGTGTTCTGAGTGTATGCTTTGATAGATATATGGTACAACTACAAGCACACCTTCGGATGGACAATTGGTGGTATATTTTTGTTTATGTATGGCTAAATATGGGATTCCAAATATCGTATTATGCTAATAATGGCTGAAATCTATCAAAACATTCTCACAGCAGTTTGTAGTAACCTCAATTGTAATTCCTGTGCCCACCTTTTTATGTGAGATGAATTGAAAATAGAGCTATAAATAAAACATGGACCAATTAGGCAAATTTTTATAGTCATTTTGAGGCAAATTGTACAATCACTTCTCATGGATTGGAGGAGTACCACCTAATTTATGTACAGCTATCAGCTCTAAGTTCATGTTGCATTGTCGCATCTGGAAGATTACTACTACTACTACCCTGTATCAATCTAACTAATATTTCTCTTCATATATATAGGTCACTGGTTCTTCTCATGTTGGCTCAGAATCGACTAATGATGACAATGCCGCGGATGGCCATGATGGCACATACAGAGCTGCACTAGAAACAGTGAACCGCCATAGTGGACACCATGCCTGAAGGTGTGTGTCTTCACAAACTGATAATGCCACTTTTTGTTCATTGTAGAAGCTATTGGTAGTTGTCACTTCTAACCTTTAGATAAGGTACAGCTAAGAAGCTGATGCTAGCTTTTGGGAAAGAGACTAATTAACTAGTCAATGCTTTTGTGACCTATGTACATCTTAATTATGTAGTTGTAGATGCAAGACCTAGGGACATCTTAATTATGTAGCTGTGGATGCAAGACTTGTGGGCTTTCGTAATTTGTGGTTGTTTGATGCCAACTATGGGCATCTAATCTGTGTATGACATGTTGATGATGACAAATGATGCAATATATTTCTGGGTTGTTTGATGCTATGATGAATTTCGTATAAATGAGTGGGCATCTAATCTGTGTATGACATGTTGATGATGACAAATGATGCAATATATTTCTGGGCTGTTTGATGCTATGATGAATTTCGTATAAATGAGGTTCTTTGTGAGGCAATGAATAAAATACATTTTACTGTCGGGAAAGAGTCGACAGGTAAAAGTTCTCATTTTCTGTTGGGCTCTTGCCGATGGAAAATAAGCTGTATCTCTGTCGGTAAGTACTCTATTTCTGTTGGAGCAAAACCGACCGGAAATCTTATATTCTGTCGGTATAACAGATATTTCCTGTCGTCATATTCCGTCAGGGAAATGTTTGTAGATCTGACGGCTGGTAATTTTCCTGTCGACGGTTCACCGACAAGAAAATAAAAAACAGACAGGAAAATAAAAAACCGACGTGAAAATTTCTTCACTGTCGAGCTATTCCTAAAATTGTTTTTCTATTTTTTTCTATCGGTTTTTGTATTTTTCGCGTCGGTTTTTAACCGACAGAAAATTCCAAGTTTTCAGTAGTGATACAAACTATTAAGCTTGTTCGGTTGAACTTGCTGCAGCAAGCTATCTCAGCGGCTGCTGTTCACTTATGGAAGACTTCATGCAGCCACATCTGCGGCAGCTGTAGGAAAACTGGAAAAGCTTTAAGTGAGCAGGCTTCTGTTTGGAGACACCTGCAACTAGCCTTGACCAGAGTACCAGACACCACTAAGATCTTATTTCTGATTTCAGTCACCTCATTGTAGCACTATGCTGTTACGATCTTATTCCATTTCTGTAACCTAACATCTCAAAAGGTAGAATCAGGAAATGATTCATATGCATATAGCATGCTGCTTTTATATGAAATAATATTACCAATTTCATATGCATATAGATTGCCACACTTTTATGAAAGAATATTACCAATTTCTTATAGAAAAAAAAACTATCTCCTGACAAATTGATCAAGCATATACAGGTGTTAGATCTGCAGAATTTTCTAATGGCTACGTGTTGTATTTTACAGGTTAATGTTGCAAATGTCATATTGGATCATTAAGGCTCTATGCACGCATGGGAGAGATTTATGGTAGTATTATGAGACATAGATTACTATCGTATTATTATGAGATATTTATGGTGATTTTTCCTCAGCTTGGGGTGGCCTTTTGTGCTCTATTTTGTGGCGATTTTTTTGCTAGATCGTGATTACAGATGTGTGCATCGTGCACAAATCACTATCTTGGCCTATCTATGTTTGCGTATTGAGAACGTTGTCTTCTGTAACATGTTAGTTTATATTGACCTATTATATCAATATAATGTGCCACCACCTAATATTAGGTTTTGAGTCTCTCTGTTGATCATATCCATTCTATCATATCTATCCTGCTAGCAGTGACTATGTTAGTCATTATAGGTTCTCAATTAATTAGTTCCAGAATGGCTCCCTCGCCCCTCTCGCCCCCCTCGCCCTCGTCGCCCCCTCCTCCGACCGTGGCGCCGCCCTCTGATCGCCCTGAACCATGGCCGGCCTCTCGGATCTTGACTTTGATCCGGGTGTTGCCTTGGAGAAGCTGGTGCTTCAACGTTTTGGGTGCTCGAGTGGAGACATGCTCTGAAGGAGGATCTTAGCTTGGTGTGTATCAAAGCTAAGAAGAGGATTGCTGACCCTCTTGCAATTTGGTGTGAGATTAGCCTGTAATTATGTACCTTGTTTTTTCTTTTGGGCCTTACAGGCCTTGTATTTTACCTCATTCTTTGTATTTTTGTACATATATATAATAAAAAAAAAGCAAAAACATAGGTAGGGAGTTTCCCTGCCGATTCCTTCAAAAATCTTAAGGTTATTCCATTTGTCAAATAAAATGGCAAAGGTATTATCACGCCCACGTGGGTGCACGCAATTATATAAAATAGGCCAAGTTATACTAATCCTGACTCTCGATATCCTTCTTAGTTAATGGTGTTCACAATATTGTTATTTTATCATGCGATACGTGTATTTTTAGTACAAAAGTTTAGTTGTCCCAGAAGAACGCACGGCCACACTACCTAGTTCTATATATGGAGGAGGGCTAGGAGTTCGTGATATGGCGATTTTTTTTTTTAATTTTAACCCTTTTTAAAAGAAATTTTAAATTTGACCTGGGTCAACTTTTTCGAGATCTAACCCTTTTGACCGCGCCTTAGATGAACGCGCGGCGTAATAACTGTACTGCCGCGCCATGTATGTGCGCGCGGCGGGATGGCACACGTGGCAACTCTACACACGGCCCATGCTGACGTGGCCGCTCCTGCCGCGCCGCAGATTATGGCACGGCGGTGCTACGCCACATATCTAGGCGCGGCAAAGCCGTCCATACACCCAGCGCTGCACAGGACCAGAGCGGACTGCGTGGAACGTGCTGCTGTCCTGCCGCACCGCAGGTGCAGGTGTCACAGTCACATCACCTCCCTATGCACGGTGGTGGAGTGCATGCAGCGCTGCAGTGCCTGCTGTACCGGCTGCGTCACATCACCTCTCTCTTTGCGTTACGCCATGTACTATGAATATTTTTTTGTTTGAGAAAACTGTGAATATTCATTTTGTTAATGGAAGCAAGTACTGTACATCTTATTCATTGTTCTGTTTGAAATCTTCCTGTTTATTGTGGTTTTATTTGAATATAATTTAGATGACATAAATTATATACGAATAAATATTATAATGAGGGCCTATTTAGTTTCCATGCGAGCCCAAAAAATGGGTTGGGCTGTAAGCACTTTTCGTTTGTATTTGATAATTAGTGTCCCACCATGGACTAAGTAGGCTTAAAAGATTCGTCTCGCACTTTCCAACCAAACTGTGTAATTAGTTTTTTTTTTTTACCTACATTTTATGCTCCATACACGCGTCAAGTGATTTGGTGTGACGGTTCTTGTAGCATTTTTTTTGATTCACTTTTTAGGTTTGTATGGGAACTAAACAGGCTCTAAGAAACTGTAATATTGCTTAGCTAGTAGAGATCGACTATGAATAAACTAAGTCTGCAAAAACTGCGCGCATGCAGGCGTGCAGTACATGTACGGAGTACTACCCAATACCCTGTGTGCGGCCAGCAACGGATATAGGGTGTCCTCTCAAAAAAGAAAAATATGATATAGGGTGTGTTTAATTCGTGAATTTTTTTGACTCGGCCACCGTAGCACTTTTTTATTTTTATTTGACAATTACTGTATTGTCCAATGAACTAATTAGGCTCAAAAGATTAATCTCATCGTTTATAGCTAAACTATGCAATTGATTATTTTTAATTACGTTTAATAATCCATGCAATTGAATAAATACATTTTTAATCTCACACTCTGTGCATTTGAATAAATACATTGTTTACAGCTAGACTGTGCAATTGATATTTATGATAAAAATCGATATATATTTATATGATATTTGTTACTCGTATAAGAATTAGAACTATACGACCCTTTTTTTGTTTATTTGCAAGATTGGTCGCAAGCGGGTGCAAAGACTAATAGAGATGTGGCATGCAGTATCGTGGATTTGGTTTATTATAAAAATGTAAATGATCCATGTGAAGTGTACCACCCCTTTGGCAACATTTACACGCTGTGAACCAATGCACGGCAAAGACTAATAGTGATGTGACGCAGCCCGGTACAGCAGGCACTGCAGCGCTGCATGCACTCCACCATCGTGCATAGGGAGGTGATGTGACTGTGACACCTGCACCTGCAGTCCGGCAGGACAGCAGCACGTCCCACACAGTCCGCTCTGGTCCTGTGCAGTGCTGGGCGTATGGACGGCTTTGCCGCGCCTAGATCTGTGTCGTAGGACCGCCGCGCCATGATTTGCGGCGCGACAGTAGCGGCCACGTCAGCGTGGCCCGCATGTAGACTTGTCACGTGTGTCACTCTGCCGCGCGTACATGCATGGCGCGGCAGTATAGTTACGCCGGGCGTTCATCTAAAGCGCGGCCAAAAGGATTAGATCACGAAAAAAAAAAGTTTAACCCGAGTTAAATTTAAAATTTCTTTAAAAAAAGGGTTAAAATTAAAAAAAAAATCTGATATGGCACGGTGCAGCAAAATTCTTCCACAAATTAGCAGTGGTTATCGTGCGAAGCTTTGACGGCTATAGTTAAGGTTAGCTTTGATATACTGACTTACTGAGCTAGCTAGCTTAGCTTCACGTTGACATTGAATTGGCCTTTTACGCAGTTCGTCAAGAACAACGAGATACAAGATGTAATTCGCTGTTCGTCAAGAACAACGAGCTACAAGATGCAAATGCAATTCGCTCAAGGTAAGAGAAAGTTGTTTTACGATAACTAATTGTAGCATTGCATGTACCACATGGTGTGAATTTGGAGATAGACATCACCTTTTTTTTTTTAAAAAAAGTAAACCTACACTACTATATTTACTTTTTTGTTCAAAACGAAATGGCAAGGAAAAACATATAATAGATAGGTAATTTTATTATAGGCCCGATGTGAATGCAAAATTGTGAGGCCCAACGTTGTTGAGATTTTCTTTTTCAAAACATTGCAGGTAGGGTTGAAAACGGGACGAATATTTCCGATATCCGTCCATCCCGAAAATGTCAAAACCCTATATGGACAGTCCATATCTGAATCCAAAAATTTAATATCCGACAGTATCCGAAACTGAATACTCAAAATTGGATTTCTGATATGTATATGATATAGATATCAATATCCGACATATATATCTGTATCTGGTTCTAATATCCGAGAAAAAAAAAAATATGGGACAACATATGGGATATGGGATAGAATGCAGGATCACTGATATCCATCTGTATTCGATCCGGTTCAATACGTAACGAAGAGGCAACATGGTCTTATATTCTAAAAAAGTGTAGCAACTCGTAAATTAGTTAAAAAACATGTTTTTAATAGAATCTATTTTTGTCATGCTAAACAATTTAAAGGTGGAAAAGATCACCAGCTATTTTGTACGTGCAAAACACAAAATTCTTCTGTGGTGGACAACCATGTCCAGCAGGATATGGACATCCATTTTGTACCAGTGTTTTCTATTTTTAAGAGCATCCATTTTCGCAGCATGGAAAATCAAAATCGATATCTATATCTATATCTATACTTAATAATAAAGGGGCAAGCTTTTAGCCTATTTTTTCATACCATTTTTTTTTTTTTTTTTGGTATGGCCTCCTCTAACTATTCCGTGGATGTGAAAACTATTTCTGTTCGTCTCTCTAAAACTCTCCTATCTTTTTGTTTTATATGGCACATGCAAGTCTTTTTAGTAACATACTAGATAGTTAGGAATCCTAATCCGAATAGATTCCTCTCGTACTACTGAAAACTGAATAAGAATCCTAATTCAAATAGAAAAGGATAAGTGTGATACTAAGTCCCGCTATCTATCCATCACCCGGTGATGAAAGTCGCATCCCGATACGAAGTCTATATTTATAGCCTAAATACTAGTTTCTGCGTGTGCGCGCGTTAGCGCTGGCGCCTGCGCACGCGTCCCTGCCGTCCGATGGGCGAGTGCGGCTGTTGCCCACATCCTGCCGTCCGATGCACAGCGAGGGAGTTGCATGTGGGGCCCACATCAGTACACTATTCGAAATTTCGGGAGTCGCGCCCCTCTCTCTCTCCTCTCTCCTCTCCCTCTCCCGCTCGTCTTTCCTCTCCTCCCCCCGCACCCGGCGAATCGGGCGACGCCGTCCATCCGCCGCCGCACCGGCAACTTCCTCGCCCGCGGGCTGCCGCGCGGGCCCGCCCGTTTTCCTCGTCGTCGTTGCGCCCCTCCGGCGCTGCGCGCGGGCCTCGCGTTCCCAACTGCTGCGGGGCGCTCCTCGGCGGCCCCCGAGCCCTCGCCGGGCGCCCGTGGCGGTTTCCCCGGCGTCCACGGCTCTGTCGTCCATCTCCCCCGGCGACCGCTCCACGCGTCTTCCCAGCGGCGGCTCGTCCTCTGCCCGGCTAGCACTCGTCCTCTGCTCGGCGACCGCGCTGGCTCTCGAGGGCGACCTCGCGTTCGTGGCCCGACGGTCGTGCAAGCGGGGAGGTGCTCCACCGGAGGTACCACGTACCGAGCCTAATCTCTACTGAAGTGGTGGATCTGCTGCGAATCGAGCTAACCATCCGGATCTGGGTACGAATCGACGCGTGTAGGGTCACCCGACGGGAGGTTGCCGCCGACGGGAGGTTGCTGCCGACGGGTGGTTGCCGCCGACGGGTGCTCGCCGCCGACGGGTCGTTGCCTAGGCATCTACTCTGCAGCGAGGTAGTTGTTGACATTTCTGCATTGCGTCTGTTACCCCTACCTATTTGGCTGTACTGCTCTGATTTCTCTGCACATCTAATCCAAATCTCAACTGCCTTTATGTTCTGGGGTCGATCTGCTACGCGTCTGCTGGAATCCATTGGTTTGCATGGATGCATGTGTAGATTGGAGCCCCATTGACGGCAACTTCGACCTCAGTGAGTCAGGTCAGGTCAGGTCTTATTTGTCGGCTCTGTTCCCTACTGAATCATGTTGTTCTTCAATTGTTACAGATTTCTGATACAACTGTGTGGCCTCTAACTTGATTACATTTGTTTGTGCTGCCAGGTACACAGATCCAAGTCAGAGATAGCGTGGCCGAAACTGAGGTTAGCTGTATTCATCCTACTTTGTGTGATATTACTTGTACGTTTTTATGTCTAATCTGATGGCACCTGAAGTATCACCTTAGGACTAGACTATGTCTGAAGCAAAGAAAAAAAATCTTGTACTGCATGATGGTAGTTAGTTGCCTCTTGGGGTTTAAGTTGGTGCCTTGGGGTCTGGAATTGTTGGTTATGTCAGTGCCCTTGTGAGTTATTCAGTTGTGCCCCATTCCTGCTAGGTGTCTAGGACCTGTGTGGCCTCTAATTCAAACCCATTTTTGTTTCTGCTGTTACGTGCCATACACTGTACTAGCTTCCTTTAGTATTGCACAAACATTGTACTAAAACAAAGGGTTGCACGACTGAATAATACTATGACCAAATTGCATGCAGCAACACCTATTGTAGCATTCATGAATTTAATATCCACTGTGGCCATCTGAAACTAGTATCAGTTCTGCAGTGAGTTGTCTGCACCGAAGCGCTTTGGACTAGTATCTCCTACTAGCATAACCCTGCCATTCAATGATTTCAATCATTTCCTGTCCAAACTCCAAACCGTGCACCTGGTTTTCGAAAGAGTAGCACAGGGCACGTCCGTGTAGTGTGCGTGAGATTTTCGGCAATCGGCAGAGCGACGTCCCTTCGCTGTTGATTCAGCTTTGCCCTCTTCTTTCGAGTCTCTTCCCACCCACAGAATGTTGTTAACTCGCCACCGTACCGTTAGCGATACTGCGATAGTGATGCCACATTGCTTGTGCCAAGCAAAAGCGCTAGGCAGCTAGTAGATTCACATTCAGCCGCCCACGCTAGCTGCCTGAGATCCTGCGCATGGTGACATTAGCTAAGTAACATGGACGACAGCAACCAAATCGTTAAACTTTTGGTCACGCAAACACCTATTCTATATACGTGCGTTCTTTTGTGACAGACCAAAGCTGCTTTCGCGTCATTATATATAAATAACCGAAAGGAGTGAGAAACAAAATTTACAACACATAAAGGTTGCTTTGCTGCAAGAGACGCGGCATGGCCATTGCACCTAGGGAAGGGCCCGGGATACAAGAGCCGCGGATGCTTCCTGAATCTTGATGCATGGTTCTCCCTTGTACCTTCAGACAGAGTTCAGAGCTTCAGGCCACGGCTGTTGTTGCACCCTGGGCAGCTGGGCTGTGTGTGTGCCACGGTGCGCCGTGGTCCAAGCCGGCATTGAAAATTTGTAATTCGGTTTACCGAACTGCATCCTACTTTGTACTATCTCAGTAAATGAAACTGCAGTACATTCCTTCCTTCCAGGGTCATGCCACTGTTATAGTCCTTGCATGTTGCATCCATTAAGATTTTTTCTGATCAAAATATATGAAGAGTTACATGTCTGAAGCAGAACTGTACAAGTGTTGGACCATACTGTAGACTACGAGGTAGTGGGCCACTCAAAAACAAAAACGAAGAATAGTAGGCCAACCATGTTTGACCTTGTGACAGGAATACAGTACACTCAACGTGTGGCTATTAAACTATTTTTTTGCATTTATGAATTGATCATGCTTCTCTTTTTGGTGCTGCCTTTCCCTCTCTACACTAGCATCTAACAATGCTTCTTTTTTTTTCAATTCATAGGAGCTGCAAGCTACCATTTGGACAAGGACCACATTGGTGAAGCAATTTCTTCCTCATACCATCATCGTAAAGGGGTGGGCCAGCTCCTCTTCAGCAAGGTTAGGGTTCACTCCATGTACTTGTACGTTGTGCTTTTTGCACTATATATTTTCAGGTGCCTGCACATAGCATATTACTAGCCATTGGTTGTGCTCTGTTTGTTGCTTGTACCATGTGTCCTTGTAACCTCAACTTGAAGTTGAGTGCACCAATCATATTTCAGCCTAGCCTTTTTGGTTCTATTTCATAAGCTGTGACACCTATTGTTCTCTGAGATGGTTCTATTTCATAGCTGTACTTTATTTGCTTGTTAGGATACTATACCGGCACTCCACATAAAAAAAGTGCTTAGTTTTCCATACATAAATGCCTAGCTTTTGATACTAAATTGCTAGTTTTGTATTCCCACATAATCGCGGTGGAGGTGGTGGCTGCCGCTTGCTGCTGCAGAGACGCCAAGCTCCACCACCGACGATCGCTCTAGGTAGTGGTTTCTTCGGGTGTTTGGAGGCAATTTGTTGGCCACAACGAAACCGCATGCCGAAGCTCCATGTTTTGCGGCAGCTATGGCTTTGTACCCCAATGCTGCCCGCCATCCGCTAGGATTAATTAAACTTTTGGGCCAGGGTGGGCTGGGGTGATTACAATCAATCTGCTTGGGGAGGAGTGGGTGTGGTGCGGAGTTCATCCCCATTAGCAGGCCTAAGTGAACACACCTTTGTTCCATTTGTTAAGATGGTTGCTGAATTTTTTTTCCCTTCTCTCCAAACTAATAACCAAGGACAAAATATTAAGTTTGGTCACTCTTTGATTTCCTTTTTGGTTTTATTTCATAACCGTGACAGCTATTGTTCTCTATAAATTGTTCTCAGCCTATGTATTGTCCCTAGCTGTACTTTATTTGCTTGTTAGCACAATATACCGGCACTCCACATCAAAAGTGCTTAGTTTTTCCTACATAAATGCCTAGCTTTTGATACTAAATTGCTAGTTTTGTATTCCCACATTACCTTGCTTAGCTTTAGCTTATCCCACCGATTTTCTTCATTCTTGGGGTGTGTCACCCACTTGTGTGTCGGCAACTTCCGTATATTGGGGATATCTGTCTCCTTGAAGTTGTATATCGGCGGCCATCCGGTCTTTCGCGCATGCATGATCATGTGAAACCCCGCAATCGTGGCTGCAATAGCACAACTCAACTTATTAGAGGCATCCAATGTGTAGAATCGCATCACAAGAACCGGTTTCAATTTTGAGCTTACTTATTTGATTGTTTTGGCACACCAATGTCCACAGCGAGTGGGACATTGCACCTTCAACTTTGTCTACAATTATCACATTCTTTCATTGTATGCAGGAAATATGGCTAGAGGACCTCGACATCGTGAAGATGCACCTTCTTCAAGCCAGGTATGACCATGCTCTTTCTGTTTTTTGATAATGAATGCATGTTGTGCCTTTTCTGGAATTTATGTCTACCCCTTCTAGCATTTTTTTTCTGTCACCTTTAGCATTTTTCTAAATTTTCTTAAGCATCTTACATTTGACTTGTCTTGTTCGGGTTACAAGGAATGTTGAGGGAAAAGGAACCGTGCTTCCCCGCCACGCTTGTTAAATTTGAATAAGAAATTGACTAGAGCTCGGCAAGCAATATGATCGATAAAGTTGGGTTCGGTGGCCTTCTAAATCACGAAATGTGAGACGCTACCGGCAAGACTAGCAAATTGGCTAGTGGTGGACTGTTTTGATGCGAGTCTATGCAACTTGTGCTTCCGGAAGAGGTGTGATCAAGGTGACACTGAAGTCGTGCATGATTTCTTTGACTTGCCAATCGGGGCGATGAAGTAAAATATGAGCTCGATGTCAATGCAATCAACTTCATTCGGTCCAAGTATGCAATTGCTCAAGGAACAAACACCTAAGATTAAAGGCGGTGTTGACAAGATTGGGGAAAAACAAGAAACCTAACGAGGATTTCCTAAGGTCTTGGATGATGATTGCCATTTCGACTTTCTTGTGCCCCCCCCACCGGCATGGGAATCAGCCCTAGATGCTATCTAGCAATCACCGACCTTTCTAGAGTGAAAGAACTCAATTGGTGCAAGTTTGTGGTTGACCAACTCAAGAGCACGGGTTCCAAACTAGGAAGAAGACAATCTGTGAAGGGATGTGTCCTTTTCTTAGTTGTAAGTTTATCTCTTCTTGTTCTTCTCGCATTCTCTACCTTTTGCACTGTGTTTGTATTTTATACTAGTTTTCTTCTTTGCAGCTCCTATATGTAGACTCTCTGCTGGTTGACAATTTGGACATCCCAGCGACAATGCCTAGGGCTGCAGCATGGTCAAGGAGTATGGTAGATCAAGTTATTAAGTTGGACACCAATCGTGACGGCTCCTTTGGAAAGCTGAAGGTGTGTAATCTGCATTTTCCTTTGATTACCACATAAATAACCCATCGATTCCTCTTTGTTTCAACGCGTTCAGCTCAAAAGTTACGCCCATACAATTTTATACGAACATCATTATTCCAATTGGATGATGTCCAAAGATTTGTGGCTTCAAAGGTGTCATCAAACATATCTAATCAGGTCCGCCACTAAATCTGATCTAAACTATTTTGTTGGGCACTTTTAATATTCCTGCTCGGCAATTATCTTTCATTTCTGCTATGTATTTATCTTTGTTCTGCTAGGCAATTATACATTATCTACACTTGATATAGATTTCTGCTAATTCTTTGTATTTGCTTAATGAACATGTCACTTTGTTCACTTGCAAAGAAAAGAGGGAACTCACTAATCTTTGTGAGTGACTTGTGTCTTTGGTTTCACCAACCTTGTGGGTACTTTCTTAGAAAAAGTATCCACAATCCAACAACCATCAACCAGTTCTCATGGAGGACAAAGGCGGCCCCAGTGTCTAGGCAAGCAAGACAACCACCCGAGGATGATGGCGTGAAGAAGATGATGGCAGTGAAGAAGAAGAAGAGGAAGGTGGCAAAGTGAAGAAGAAGAAGAAGAAGAAGCTTGTAGTGAAGAAGAAGAAGCTGGCAGTGAAGAAGAAGAAGAAGCAAACTTGTAGTGAAGAAGAAGAAGACGGCATAAGTGAAGAAGGAGAAACCCGACCAAGAAGAAACCGATGAAGCAAGTGCAGAATCAAGTGAAGAATCAGATAGAGCTGAAAAAAATGAGAGCTCACCCCCTCCTTTTGAAGGCTCAGCTCATGACATCCCAGATAGTGAGCACAGCAGTCAGGAGCCTTTGATTTTCTTGGCCGAGTAAGATCCGTATAGGCTGCTGAAGTCGCTAAACAAGATGAAGCCTCTCGCAAGCATTCAAGTGCACCTATTGATCCTCCAATAGGAAAAAAAGCCGAGAAAACTATTAACCCCTGTACCTATTGAAGTGATTCCTCCCGGAAACTATAAGAAAGATGGAATTGCACACAACGGGAAGTCCAAGCTACGGCGCCAAGTAATCCAATTGAACAAAAAAGATTCGGGTAATGTGAAGCTATGTGTGTTACATTTTATTTCCTTTTTCCTTCCATCTTTGCTTATTTCTTCTTTATTCTATATGCGGTATTGCTTGCTTTGCCCAAGGCACGCCGGTGCACAATGTTATAGATCTTAGTTCACAAGAAAAAGCCGATGCATCAAACAAACCAGAAGCAAGCAATGCAGCAAAGAAACCACAAACCAGCAAATCAGCAAGGCATCCTCTGGCCTTCACCCCTCCAGACTTCGATCTTGGCCTTTCTCAATCCCAAAGATGCAATAGGTTCTCGCTGGTTACGCAGCCTCACTTGAGGATATATCGGAAGAAACATTTAAGAGGACGAAGAGAGGAGGCCGCATCAAGAAAAAAAGGAAAGCACGGTGAAGATCCAAGTAGTGCAAACAAGTCAGTCACACCTACTTTTCAACCTCCACCAAAACGAACTCTGCGAAGGCCAGCTAACTTGGAATCACCATTTGTTGATTACACATCAAAGAAGGATTTCACTTGCAACCAAGATGTTACTAAGGTCTATGATGCAAGTGTGTGCACATGCAAGGTCTACTCGTGGGAGGCAATCTAATGAGTACGTGCTCTCTTGATTTCTCAGAGCAAAGCATTTTCAAACCACTTGTCTCTCGCATTTATTTACTCTGGCTAAGCATTTTATCTATTTTTCCCTAGCATTTATTCAATTGAGCCTAAGCATTTATTCAATAGTACACGCTCATTGCTAGCAACTAGCTAGGCTAGGCTATGGCTATGGCTGAGTAGGTAGTGGCAAGGTACTGTCTAGGAGTATAGCCGATGAGCGAGCCGCTAAAGGCGCGATCTTTGTGAGTATAGTCGATGAGTCTGCCGCGGCGACAAAGGCAGCTAGGCTACCCGCTCTCGCCGCTACAACCTAGCGACCTACTTCTCCTTCTCGCACTATAGCCGATGAGTTTAGCATTTATTTGGCTATTCGTAAGCAGTTTCTTCATTTTGCCTGATCATTTTTTCAGTTCAAGCTAAACATTTTCCTGATTACAATCTACCAAGTTCATTTTTTTGACATCGTTTGTGTTCTGTGGCTGCAGGACAACGATAGCAATAGTTTTGTGGCATTTCTTTGTCCATCTGCACCACCTTGCTAATTCAGTAAAACCAGGAGGCCACCTACATAACACGATTTGCGAGAGATTGCAATTCAAGTAATTGACCAAGAGAAATTAAAGGGCAAGCTGTCAAGCGGCGTGTGCTTCCATTAAGAGTCGTGGTCGACTTCCCCTTTTCTCTTTACCATTTCTTGTTTTTGATCAAGTATTTTTACACATGGCCATTAGCATTTTTGTAAGCGTGTTCACACATTTATTCATTTTTTGGCGGACATATACCTCCAATCGGGCCGGCTTGATAGGGAGAGGTGTCTCGCATATTCAAAGCTAATGATAACCACCTCGACCACCGTGAGATGGTGAGTTGACAGATGAAACCTTTACTAAAAGTCGAATTCAGGTTTGTTGTGTTACTAACGAGATGTGAACAAAAAACGACCCAGTCATGTTCCCAAAGTTAGCTTGAGAACTTGGGAAGCGGCGATGGATCGAGAGCGCGGCACACTACTACCTTTGGTTCTAAACCTAAGGGCGGGGAGATTCGAGGTATTGGACTCGATGAGGAGTTTGGAAGACAAAAGGCTAAGAGGAAGCTGCGACAAAATCATAGAGGGAATTAAAGCTCTATGGAGGCGATGGTACCGTAAACAAAAAAGACATACAGGAGTACGAGCTTTGTGGACATTGGTGTGCCAAAACAATCAAATAAGTAAGCTCAAAATTGAAACCGGTTCTTGTGATGCGAGATTCTACACATTGGATGCCTCTAATAAGTTGAGTTGTGCTATTGCGACCCACGATTGCGGGTTTCACATGATCATGCATGCGCTTAAAGACTTTGGGATGGCCGTCGGATATACAACTTCAAGGAGACAGATATCCCCAATATACGGAAGTTGTCGACACACAAGTGGGTGACACACCCCAAGAATGAAGAAAAAATCGGTGGGATAAGCTAAAGCTAAGCAAGGTACGTGGGAATACAAAACTAGCAATTTAGTATCAAAAGCTAGGCATTTATGTAGGAAAAACTAAGCACTTTTGATGTGGAGTGCCGGTATATTGTGCTAACAAGCAAATAAAAGTACAGCTAGGGACAATACATAGGTCGAGAACAATTTATAGAGAACAATAGCTGTCCACGGTTATGAAATAAAACCAAAAAGGAAATCAAAGAGTGACCAAACTTAATATTTTGTCCTTGGTTATTAGTTTGGAGAGAAGGGAAAAAAAAATTCAGCAACCATCTCTCATTAACTTAAGTACATCACCATCTCGCAAATTACAATTTTTTGACAAAATAGAATCTAAGCCCTCGAATCTCTACTCCTCTTCATCACTTATCTTGAGCAACCATCTTTTTTTCTCGGCATGTCTTTGCATTGTGCTCAGTAGAGCCACAAAAGACTGCATTTGCGTGGCTTCTTTGTATGCACTTCCAGTGAAGACTTTTTCCTCCTTGCCTTCAGACGGCCTTTTGTCTTAGTAATGTCTGGGTCCAACACTACCATAGGTACTGCACTAGTTTCTTGTGAAAGATGCCACTGCAGAAGTGCTTCAGCCGGAGAAGGGACTTGTTGTGGAGGAGGGACGAGACAAAGCAATACCTTGGCCGTGGAGGAGGACGGGGACAAAGACCGCTTTCTTTGTGGAGGAGGGACAACACCGGCTTGCCGTGGAGGAGGGGAGGGGACAAAGACCGGCTTCTTTGTGGAGGGGACAGGGGACAGCAGCGGCTTTGCCGTGGAGGAGGGACAAAGCGGCTTGCTTGTGGAGGAGGGACAAAGAGCGGCTTGCTGTGGAGGAGGGACAGGGACATCACTGCCTTGCTGTGGAGGAGGGACAACATTGCCTTGCTGCTGAGCTGCTGTAGCAGCAGCTTGTGCCTTCTTCTTCTCCTTCCTAGCCTTCTTTATAGCAGCAAATTCAGCCTCTATTGCACGCCCATGAGCAGTAGCAATCCCAGTGAACTCTTCTGACACACAAGCTTGCCGAGATATGTTTGCAAATAAGTTTGCAAGATTTGCAAAGCGGATCGCCCTCTTGTTTTTTCTCGGCATCGCAGCCTGCTTGAGCACCAGCTTGCAAATGCGGATATTGAGGTTGAGTTCTCTTGTGGTGTCCACAGGGGAGAATGTAGGGGTGCGGGGATTTTCTTGACCCCTTGTCATCAAAACTTTTAGCACATGGCAAAAAAATCCCATCTCTCTCGAATTTGCAAAGCATTGACGGTGATAACACAAAGCTCTTCATTGTAAGTAACTTCATAGGTCCTAGATCCATAAACTCCGACAAAATCTTCAACGGGGCTCAATTGGTACACATATGGGTAGGTGCAGACGGACACATACCGTGCTATCCTCACAAGCTCAAGACGAAACCTCGTAATAAATGTTTCTCGTGTACACCTCAATTGCATGCTTTTCCAATGGATAAGCGGACCATCTTTGGAGGCGACCTTTGGTCCGTCCCGAAATCCTCGCTTGTTCTCGGCCACATCATTTTTGTCCTGAATTTTCTTGTATTGATGGACAAAATCCAGAATTGAGTTGTTAGGATTCACGTATTTCTTGAGGACAGCATTGAATCCCTCGCTTCTTTGGGTAGACTGCAGGAAAGGGTAGAATCTGTCCATGAAAAAGGCCGGAACCCACAGATGCCTGATCTCCCATAGGTTGCGTAGGATCTCATTCTCAGCAGCTCCATGAGTTACAATCATTGCTTGCCATCTCATTTCAAATTCTTGAGGACTCAAGCTGAAATTCACGACTTCATTGTACTCCTCCTCCAAGCCTTTTCCTCCCTCCAAGCCTTTTTTGTGTCAAAGTACCTAGCAAGTCCGGGTCTCGATCTTGGAAATAATGTGCCAACGGCAAAGACGGTCTTGGGGTAGCTACAAAAACCGCCCGGCCTGCCGCCATTGCCAAATCCCCGGTCGGTGATCAAGTTGATTGGCTCCGGGCCATCCATCGCTTCTACAAAGGCCTTGAACAACCAAATATAGGATTCTCGCAGATTCATTCTTCAAGAAACCACATCCAACTTGGATGGATTGTCCATGCCTATTGATTGCAATGAAAGGCGCAAAAGGCATTTTGTAGATATTGGTGAGATATGTGCTATCAAAGGAGATACAATCATGGTACGGCTTGTATGCAGCCCTTGCTGCCCCATCCACCCGTAAGATATTCTCCACCTTATCATCCGCATCCAACTTGACTCGACAAACAAACCGGGTCCTCCTTTCTCTCATTTCGTCAAAAGTACGAAAGTGTTTTACGCCATGTCACTTTTCATTTGCACGAGACCGTATATGTGCTCTCAAGTTGCCGGCGTGAGTGACATGGTAAGGTACGGCATGTGCGAGATCCGTAGAGATCGGACATAAGTTGCATCATTCGACCGGGTTTCAAGGTTGCGGTTATGTAGAAGGGTCAAAAAGTCCACCTTTTCTTTTTGGGATCCCAGCGTGGGACCGTAGAAACTTTGCCAACGACGGTTTGTCCACCATCTTTGTGGTTGTGGTCAGCAACAAACCGCTTGACGAACCACTTAGAGCCGTTGTACTTGACCAACATTCGTGCTCTACGAAAGAAGTGTACTTCATCGTCTCTCTTTTCCTTTTCATGCCAATACACTTTGCATTTTTCCCTTTAGCTTCTTCAAGATCGAGTCACTGATTTCATCGTCTTCAACAATCTCTAGCTTATTACCCTTGGCCTTTTTACCCTTCCCCTCCTTGTTGCACACAAACAAGGCTTTGTCAAGTTCCTTTGTCCTCGCTAGCCTCCTAGATGTCCCATTCCTTATAGAGAAGCCCTTTCTTCTAGCATATTCATTATAGCACTGCCTCGCCTCTTCGACCGTGTCAAACAGCTTTCCGACATACGGCTCATCGGGGGAAGAAATTGCTGCCAAGAACTGTAGGTCAACATCATCCTCATCCTGAGCTGCCACAATTTCATTCTCAGCACCTTGATCCCCAACAAATTCTTCCTCGATGTGCGTGTCTTCCAGTGAGAGTTGCAGCTCTGAAATGGTTGGTAATTGTGTACAAAAGAATGGATTTCCAGTGTCATCATTCAAATCCATGCTAGGACCTGCAAGTTACAAAAAGCATTTACATGTTATTATCCAAGCGATTTCATCGCAACATGCTAGGCAACTACTTTCGAGAAAACAAATAGCTCTTTCTTTTTCCCGCATGTTGGACAGCCATCTAAAGGGGGCAGCAGCAAATGATATGTGTAAATACATGTAAGTAAATGAAACTAATAGCTCTTTCTTGTAAGTAAATGAAACTAATAGCTCTTTCTTTTTCCTGCATGTTGGACAGCCATCTAAAGGGGGCAGCAGCAAATGATATGTGTAAATACATGTAAGTAAATGGGCCAGCAAATAAGATTCAGTAAGTTGATTGCCTAGTCACCAACAACACATCACAACACCAGCAAATGCTTAGGTTTAACTGAATAATTGCTAGGGTAAAATAAAGCGCTTACAAATAACCAAATAAATGCTAGGCCAGCTAATTGTGCAAGTCACAGCTAAAGCGCTAGTTGTGTAGATAGCAAGTATTACAAGCTACTGGTATTACTATGCCAAATACAGATGAGTTGTTTTCAGTCATAGGCCTATAGCTTCTTTAGATCACTACATGCCTGAATTGTTTTCAGTCATCCGCTTGCTTCAGTAAGGCGTCACCAGCAAATGTGATCCAATTCTTATATGCTAGTTCAATCTTATCCAATGTGGTAGGTTCATAACTAATAGCATTTTACATGTTCAATCTTGAAAGCTGGTACAAATGTGGTAGGTTCAATGAAAGAATGTTAACAGTAACAAATTCCTAAGCGAAACCTGAATATTAGAAGAGATTCGAGTATCAATTTAGGTTCAGGTTTGCCTGTTCACTTTGATTACAAAGATGCCAGCTAATGATCACAGTAATGCTCTAATATGCCTGAATGTTAATAGTACAAGATTGTCTGTTCATTTTAATCATCATAGCTCTAATATGCACTGATGCTCTTCCTTCTTTCATGCATGTTGGACAGCCATCTCAAGGCACTAGCAATGTCAAGGCCAAAGGGAAGGCACCAGCAATGTGAAGGACGGCTGGTGAAAATCATAGAAGAATTTCAATTGTAAAGGGAAGAAATTCTGTGAATAATACCTTGTATCTATCCTACCAATGTGTTCTCACTTGAAATACATGTTCCTGTTGATAATTTGCTGGATGTTGGGTACTTTGGGGGTCTTCAAATCTGTGAAAATCAAGCAATGCATGACTTCCTATGAATCTGTGATTGATTGGAATTGATGTTCATAGTTTGGGGGAGAAGAAGGTACCTGTTGATGCCTCCTTAGGGGTAAAGGGTAAGATCTGGAGCATCCAGAGTAGCAGGGAGACTGGGATCTGTCACCGGGCCTGGTGGAAGGGCCTCTGGCGGCGGCTGTTCGGGGAGAAGAGGAGGAAGGCGTGGGGGGGAAGAAAGAAAGGCCGCACGTGACCTGGGCGTGACCGGGCGTGTGACCTGGGCAGGAGAAAGCGCGCGGACGGAATCGGTTAGTCAGGTGGCGCGCAGCCCATCTCTGCAGGTGGCGCGCAGGAGGTTTGGTTAGTCAGGGTGTGCAGTCGGGGTGTGCAGTCGGATGGGGGTTTTCCTGCGCGTGCAGGCTGTAGTGCAGTCCTATTTATAGAACAGCTTGTCCTTTTCGTGCACAGGAACAATCGGCAAATAATGAAGATAAATAACGACATGGTTTCTATTTGCTTCTCTGCATTACGTGCCCTTTTCCTCCACCACGTTCCAGCTTCCAAGGTGCTCAATCGGCATCTAAATTCAAATTGTATTTTCCAAACTTCCTTCCTTAGCCATCGGACAAGACCGAACACGTACCAAAAGGCAGCACCGATCACGTAGTTCAACTTATGTTTATTCTATCGTTGATAAGCTATATATCAAGGGCGGCAATTGAAGTTAGAAGGCCCGGATATATCTGGGCTGTCAAAGATGTTCATACATGTCCGGGGTCAATAGAAATATAATTCTTGCTATCTTGTCGTCGTCTCTTCGTGCACATACAAACTTCCCTTCCTTCCTCAGCTTAAGACCTTGTTGACACTCAAAATGAACAAGTGCTATGAACGTGTCGAAATGACCCTAAAACATAAGCCAAGGAGAGACATCGAGGTCAAGGAATCAAAAAATCCGACGGAGGACATGATCCGCTCCAGCTTCCACGAGCCGGACGCCGGGCCGCGTCGGCCCGCCGAGCGCCGGGCGTGAAACCGCGGCACTGCCGCGCAGGGACTGCTCTAGAAAGGCGCGGGCGGGCGGCGCTAGACGCCAAGGCTCAGCGCGGGCGCAGCAGCGTCCGCTGGCGGCGCGCGACGCGCAGGTCCTCTCGGACCGCGCGTCGTCCCGCGGGCGCCAGCGCATCTGGGCGCGCCACGCGGGCGTCTGGCGCGTTGCGCGCGTGTGCGTGTGCACGGTTTGTCCGAACTGGTCTCCTCTTGATCGGGTTTTGGCAAGTCTTTGGTGTTTGGAAACGCATCTAAGCGGTTCCTAAGGGGATAAGACCACCCCCTCTATATAATGAGAGGTTCATGGCCGATTTGATCCCATCTACATCCAATCGTCAAAACACAACATATCTCTCTACTTTTACCCTTTTCCAAACCCTAATCTGCTGTTCGACGACGTTCTCGACGAATTTTGCGGCGTTCTAGGTGGCCTTGCGCGATCCTAGAAGACCCTTCGCGCGGCGCTCCTCCCGACGGATCGCCAGGAGGTCGTTCCGAAAGCCACTACAGCCCGAGATCAAGCTCTACATCGCTTCTACCGTTCTCTAGATCGGTTTTGGTGATCAAGCTACGAGTCTTGCTGCTAGTTACAAGGTTGATCGCAACCTCGTGGGCATCCAAGGCCCTACGGTGTGTTGGTGCAAACCCTAGTTTGTGTCAACATACTTTTTGGCGACTCCACTGGGGAAGATAAGGCATCAACTCCAATTCAATCTCGAAACCAGCGACATGGGCGACGGAGAAGGTGCCAACAAGCAATTTGAAGTGCACCAGAGCAACATTCGGCGACCCGAGTCCATAGAGGAGCTCCCTAAAGATCTAAAGAAGAAGCTCCGGGACAAGATAGAAGCCGCCCCAGTAGCGCCTTCATCTTTGAGTTGCTTTGCAAGGATAGGCAAGATCGAGTCACTCAATACACGGAGCCTATCTACGGGGAACCCCCTGCGCCTAATGAGGTAATTCCTGATGACACTCTACCTAAATTCGATGATGCTTATCCTACGCTTGCTAATTCAATCTCGAAACCAGCGACATGGGCGACGGAGAAGGTGCAACAAGCAATTTGAAGTGCACCAGAGCAACATACGGCGACCCGAGTCCATAGAGGAGCTCCCACGAAGATCTAAAGAAGAAGCTCTAGGACAAGATAGAAGCCGTCCAGCCGCGCCTTCATGCTGAGTTCTTTGCAAGGATAGGCAAGATCGAGTCACTCAATACACGGAGCCTGTCTACGGGGAACCCCCTACGCCTAAGGAGGTAATTCCTGATGACACTCTACCTAAATTCGATGATGCTTATCCTACGCTTGCTAATTCAATCTCGAAACCAGCGACATGGGCGACGGAGAAGGTGCCAACAAGCAATTTGAAGTGCACCAGAGCAACATACGGCGACCCGAGTCCATAGAGGAGCTCCCTAAAGATCTAAAGAAGAAGCTCCAGGACAAGATAGAAGCCGTCCAGCGCGCCTTCATGCTGAGTTGCTGCAAGGATAGGCAAGATCGAGTCACTCAATACATGGAGCCTATCTACGGGGAACCCCCTGCGCCTAAGGAGGTAATTCCTGATGACACTCTACCTAAATTCGATGATGCTTATCCTACGCTTGCTAATTCAATCTCGAAACCAGCGACATGGGCGACGGAGAAGGTGCCAACAAGCAATTTGAATTGCACCAGAGCAACATACGGCGACCCGAGTCCATAGAGGAGCTCCCTGAAGATCTAAAGAAGAAGCTCCAGGACAAGATAGAAGCCGTCCAGCGCGCCTTCATGCTGAGTTGCTGCAAGGATAGGCTAGATCGAGTCACTCAATACACGGAGCCTGTCTACGGGGAACCCCCTGCGCCTAAGGAGGTAATTCCTGATGACACTCTACCTAAATTCGATGATGCTTATCCTACGCATGCTAATTATGCAAAGATGTTAGTTGACCAAAAAACTACTATGGAAGGTTTGATTACAAAGTTAACTGGTCAATTAGATTCTCGTTTAAAGTTGCTAGAGGGACCTCCAACCGATAATTCACAATTGGGTGTAGAACCTCAGCATGAAGTTGGCATGCCTATAGATTTTTATGGAACACAAAATATTCTAATACCTGCTAGCCAACCACAATCGGCTCCTTCGGCTTTCACCGATAGAACCGGTCCTGGTGGGGCTAGTACATCCGTTAATCATCAAAGATCGGGTCCACAACCACTAAGAACCAATCATGAGGCCTCTAGAGCTTCGGGGTGCACAACACTTTGCCAAACCCGACGGGGGCAATTTATTCCACCAAATCCACCGAAGACTCCAAGCCCAAATCCCATGCCCAACCAAAACTTGAATACGAGTGAAATCCTAGTACCGAGTTTGACCGCATGTTAGCTCGGTTAAAGGAAGATTTTTCCAAATCTTTAGAGAAAAGCTTGGGAGTTCGCATTGATTCCATCAACACTTTGCATACCAAAAGCCGTACCCATTCGCTCTCGATTATCTAGAAGCACCCCCGGGGTGGAAGGTACCTGATTTTC
Organism: Hyparrhenia diplandra; assembly: GCA_015847255.1. Taxonomy (NCBI): domain Eukaryota; kingdom Viridiplantae; phylum Streptophyta; class Magnoliopsida; order Poales; family Poaceae; genus Hyparrhenia; species Hyparrhenia diplandra. The sequence continues at coordinate 582,058 of JADLZK010009883.1, forward strand.
AAAAGTTTAGTGGTAATGATGGCAAAACTACTATGGAACATGTTAGCATGTATCTTGCCCAACTAGGAACCGCTTGTACTAGAGATTACATGAAGATTCATAATTTTCCTTTATCTCTTACTGGTACTGCATTTTCATGGTTTACATCTTTACCGCATTGTTCCATTAATTCTTGGGCAGAGTTAGAAGAAAAGTTTCATGCCCATTTTTATAATGGTGTCCAAGAAACTAGGTTGTCCCATCTTGCATCGGTTAGACAAGGGCGTGATGAGCTTGTTCTAGATTTCTTTAAGAGGTTTAGAGAGATTAAGAGCCATTGTTTTCATTTGCAAATTTCTGAAAGGGACCTAGTTGATTTTTGCTTTGCGGGGCTTCGATCTAGCATTAGGGAAAAGCTTGAATATCATCAATTTGCTACTATTAACCAATTGCTAGAGAAGGCCGTTTCGGTTGAATCGTGCCTTAAAGAGTCTCGCGACAGCAATTATCGCTCTCATCGTGCTAATGTGCATACACTCGATGGTTATTCTTCATCGGACGATGAGAGTAGAGATGTGTTGGCTGCTGAAATTCGGTGGCCAGCTGAGAATAAACAAGTGACTTGCCCTTCTCTCAAACCGATTCACAAAAATCGGGGTGAGGAAGTAAAGTTTACTTTTGATGTGTCCAAATGTGACCGTATTTTTGATGAATTGTTAAAAATCGGATGCATTAGGATTAATTATACTTTGCCTTCTGCAGATGAGTTAAAGAAAAGAGCTTATTGCAAATATCATAATTCTTCTTCTCATGCGACTAGTGATTGCAATGTCTTTCGTCGGCAAATCCAATCGGCTCTCAATGAGGGACGATTAAGTCTTACCGACATGCAGCTAGACAAGAACCCTTTTCCAGCTCACATGAATGTGGTTGAAGCCAAGACACCTGCTATCTTGATTCGTCTAGAGCAAGCTGCTACCACTCAAGGGAAGAACGTGATCATTGGCGAGCCACGTCCCGTACCGAATGCTCCAAAGAATTCGGGACGACAAGTGTTGGCAGAGAAGAGTGAAGAAGGCAAGACTAAGCTAACCATTGTTGCAAGCTCAGTGCAGGTATTACGGCGTCAAGCATGGCTAGACGGGCGAGCGGCACAAGGCAGGCCAGCAAGGCCGACTATCCCAGTCGGCCCAGATGATGGCGCGCAGAGCAGCCCCAGCCGGTCAAGCCGATTGATTCAATCGGCCACCGGGTCACCTCAGGCGGCCAAGCCGACTACTTCGGTCGGCTCAGCCGATCTTGCTGGGTCTAGTAGCTCTTCTTCCTCCGGAGTGCATGTCCTCAAGTCATTCATTCCACGAAGCGGAGGTTGGAGTTTGGAAAACCAATGAGCCAAAGCCAAAGAAACAAGTTGTGAAGCCTCGGTGCACATTTGATCGGCTTTTGGCAAAATACAAGAAGCAAAAGGCCGATTCGAGAATCGGCCAAAGAAAAAGAGAGAGTCATCGCCTCCTAAAGCGTGATGTGGCCAAAAATAAGCAATTGGCTATGACTCCTCCATTTATGTCTTCTTAAATGCGAGGTTACTCGGCCACGGGTGACTCGTTGGGGCCACCACTACCACCGGTGACACCATTACCACAATGGGGACTGAAGGGAGTATTTGTGCCTTGTCCTTCAGTGCCCAAGATGGAGGGAGCTGCTGGTCCTATGGTCAAGCCAACCGTTTTTAGCCGATTGAGTAATCAATCGAGCTCTAGCGTTGCAGAGAAGAAGGAAGAGCTCACATCCCGCACTCTTGCACTCCAGCAATCAGGGAAGGCGCCTATGCAGCAGGTGTATGTCCCTAAGAAGATAGAAGTGGTCGTGAAGCCAGCTCCAGTTGCTACTCCTCCACCTTCTATCATGATCGGTTCGATGGCAACACCTATAAATGATGTCAACAAACCGATTGTGATTGAGGAGCAAGTTCCAGCACATGACAAAGATCAGGTTGTGGAGGAGGTTGCTGAAGCCCAAGACAATGAGAAGAAGCCTGTGGATCCTTGGTACCGACAACCCAAGTGGTGTCCAGTCGGGATCGACAAGACCCAGAAGGGGAAGCTTCAGCGAGCCCGGCAAAAGATGCTAAAGCGCATGGCTGCCACTTAGGGAGAGGGACCTATTTTCTTTGGAAATAGTCCAAGAGATTAAACGAAAAGAAGTCGAGTTAGTCGCTGCTGCTCAAAAGACGATTCAACCGATTGCTAAATCGGTCAAGTCAATCATAGTGGAGCAATCGGCTAAACTAGTTGAGGTGTTCAGATCAGCCCCTGATTTGTTGGCGCTCTTGGCAAAGGTACTAGCTAAGGCGGATGAGCTTAATGTTGAATCGACCAAGTCGGTTGATGAAATTTCTTGGCGCCCAAGAATCGGACATTCCAACTTCTGAGTCGGTTGAACCGATTTCTATTGTTTCTGATGTTCCTGCAGGTAATAACGAAGACTTCACCGTTGCTATCTCTGCCATGGTCGGCATTGAAGCACCAGCCGAAGCCGATGAGGAGATGGTGGACTACGAGCCATCACCACCACGTGCTGACATGAACACTATCTTTCTCTCAGCCGATTATTATGTGATAGGGCAGGGAGATGATGAGGTTGCCATCTGGAGCGGAGGCTGGCATTTGGGGTGGAGGACGCCGTCTTCAAGAAGCCTCGCCGCAAGCCCCGACATCTCAAGCCACTTTGCACATGAAAGGGCACATCAATGGAGCACCAGGTCCGGGAAGATGCTAGTGGATTGGGGAGGGGGGGCAATTGTCAATCTTATGCCCTATTCACTCTTCAAGAAGCTCGGTTGCAAGGATGAGGAGCTGATATAGACCAACATGACCATCACCGGCGAGGAGGAGGCGCCCCAATTCCTTCCAAGGGCATTGCCAACGCCGAGTGACCGTGGGAAGCAAGACTTTGGCTACCGCTCTTCTTCGTTGCTAATGTGGAAGGTAGCTATGATCTTATACTTGGTCGTGATTGGATTCATACCAATCAATGTGTTCCTTCTAGCTTGCACCAATTCCTCATCCAATGGGTGGGAGATGCCATAGAGATTGTTCATGCAGACAATTCGGTTGAAATTTCCACAACCGATGCTTCGCTTGAGGGATCTGGATTTGCTTGTCTTTCGGGTAGAGATCTATCCAACTATGAGTATATTAGCTATGATGAGCGTGGATTTGTACTGTAACATTGAAGCCGAGCGACTAATCGGCTCAATATCATTATATAAACATTGTTTATTAATGGAAGACAAACTTGAATGGTTAAAGCATCGTCTTGAACATTATCGGACTGAAAAGACCAATTCATGTGAAGCTATTGATGATTTTGATGAACTCCATAAGTTGGGCCAAGGTTTTACGTCGGCCGACCCTTTGGAACAAGTTGACATTGGGGATGGTTCTATACCGCGGCCGACCTTTATTAATCAAAACTTGGAAGCCGATTATAAGTCTAAATTGATCGCGCTTCTCAAGGAATATGTTGATTGTTTTGCATGGAACTGCACGGAGATGCCCGAGTTAAGCCGAAATCTTGTTGAGCATCGGCTTCCTATCAAGAAAGGATTCAAGCCATACAAACAACCGCCAAGACGCTTCAATTCGGCCATCAATGACCGAATCAAGGAGGAGATTGATCGGTTGCTTGAGGCAGATTTTATTCGATCCATGCGGGTATGCGGAGTGGGTCTCTAACATTGTGCTTGGGTTGAGAAGAAGGAAGGACAGGGAAGATAAGGGTATGCATAGATTTTAGAGATTTAAATAGAGTCACTCCTAAAGATGAATATCCTATGCCTATTGCCGACATGCTTATTAATGATGCTTCGGGACACAAAGTTATTAGCTTTCTTGATGGTAATGCGGGTTATAATCAAATATTTATGGCTGAAGAGGATACCTCCAAGACGCTTTTATTTGTCCCGGATTTGTTGGCTTGTTTGAGTGGATTGTCATGACCTTTGGGCTCTAGAATGCGCGGCGCCACCTATCAAAGAGCTATGAACTTAATTTTCCATGATCTGATTGGGGTGATTATGGAGGTGTACATTGATGATGTGGTGATTAAATTGGCTTCCCATGATCCTCACTTAGCCGATTTGCGTCTTGCTTTTGAGAGTATGCGCTATTATGGCTTGAAGATGAATCCGCTCAAGTGTGCCTTTGGAGTGTCGGTGGGAAGTTCCTTGGGTTCATCATCCATGACAAGGGCATAGAGATTGATCCTAAGAGGATAGAGAAGATCAAGACAGTTCAAGCGCCTCAATGCAAGAAGGATTTGCGTAAATTCTTAGGTAAAGTGAACTACTTGAGAAGATTTATTGCTAACTTGTCGGGGAAATTATTCCTTTCACCCCCATACTCAAGTTGAAGAATGAAGCTGATTTTGCACTGGGGGGGCAAGCCAACAATATGCATTTGATAAAATAAAGGAATATTTGTCATCACCACCCGTTCTCTTCGCACCTAGAAGGGGAGTACCTTTCCGATTATATATCGCTACCGAAGATAAGGTGATTGGGGCTGTTTTAACTCAAGAAGATGAAGGAAAGGAATATGTGGTTGCTTATATTGGTCGTCGTCTCCTTGATCCCGAGACAAGGTATGCCCATATTGAAAAATTATGCTTATCACTATATTTTGCTTGCTCCAGGATGAGGCATTATCTTTTATCAAGCACATGTGTGGTAGCATGCCGAGGGCCAATGTCATCAAACATATGTTGTATCGGCCAATCCTTTCTGGAAGGGTGGGCAAATGGACATACGCTTTGATTGAATATGACTTGACTTTTGAGCCATTGAGAATTTTAAAAGGTCAAGTTCTTGCTGATTTTATTATTGAGCATAGCATAAATCTTGATGATGAGGTGAATTATTATCTTTGCTACCCCATGGCGGTTGTATTTTGAGGATCGGTTGCAAAGGAGGTACCGGGAGTTGGGATTGTTCTTGTTGATTCTTATGGTGCTGAATTTCCAATGTCAAGCCGATTAAATTTCAATGTACTAACAATCAAACCGAATATGAAGCTCTCTTGTTGGATTGATCATGTTAGAAGCTATGGGGCTGATCATGTTGAAGCATTTGGCGATTCATTGCTTGTGGTGCAACAAGTTTCCGGTGAATGTCAATGTTTAGATGGATCACTTCGTGCTCGCCTCAACACTTGCCTTGATTTAATTGGTAAGTTTGCTGAATTTAAGATTCAGCATATTCCAAGAGAAGAAAATCATAAGGCTAATTTGCTTGCTCAACGAGCTTCGGTTAGGTTATATCAAGGAAGAGGATCATTTGCATGTGAAATATATACAAAGAGCAAACTTGCTTGCTCAACAGGCATCCGGCTTTGATGTGAAAGATAAGTATTTTCATTTGCAACATTTGTCGATGCATGAAAGCTTGCTTGTTTCAGATTTAGGTGAAGATTCGGTTTGACCATCTCATTTAGTTGGACAAACCGATGTTGCTTATAATTTGGAACAGCAATCTAAACTTTCTTTTAAATCGGTCTATTTTTGTTTTAGACAATGGTAGTACCCGATTTGGAAGATTGGAGAACTTCTCTCTTATCGTTTTTGCGGGATCCTAGTGCCAAAGTTGACAAGAATGTTCGGCGGCTTGCTTTCAAGTATACATTGCATAATGGTGAGCTCTATCGGAGAACCGCCAAAGATTTGTTGCTAAAATGTTTAGGGACCGATCAAGCAAGAGTGGCAATGGGAGAAGTTTATGAAGGCATTTGCGTACGCATCAATCGGCTCGAAGATGAAGTGGTTATTGAGAAGGGCTGGTTTCTATTGGCCCACTATGATGGCCGATTGTTTTCGCTACTACAAAGGATGCGAAGAGTGTCAATGGTTTGGGAATATTCAGCTAGTGCCGGCTGCTATGCTTCATCCTATCATCAAACCGTGGCCTTTCCGTTGTTGGGGGTTAGACTTCATTTGCCAAATTCATCCTCCATCTTCGAAGGGGCATAAGTTCGTCTTGGTTGCTACCGACTACTTCACTAAATGGTCGGAAGCGGTGCCATTGAAGAACATGACACACAAGGAGGTAATTGAGTTCATCACCGAGCATATTATTCATAGATTCGGAATTCCTCAAACGTTAACTACAGATCAAGGAACGTCATTTATGGCGAAAAAGAAGTAAAGGATTTTTGCGAATCATATAAGATTAAGATGCTCAATTCATCTCCATATTATGCTCAAGCCAATGGTCAAGCGGAATCTAGTAACAAGACTTTGATCAAGCTTATCAAGAAGAAGATAGATGATCATCCAAGAAGGTGGCATGAGGTCTTGTCGGAAGCTTTGTGGGCTCATCGCATATCAAGGCATGGCGCAACTAAAGTTACTCCTTATGAGCTAGTCTATGGTCAAGAAGTCTGTGTTACCCGTCGAGGTAAACTTGGATGCATATAGATTTGCTAAGCAAAATGACTTATCCCCTACTATGTATCATGATTTGATGATGGACAACATCGACGAGGTGCCCGATAAAAGAATACAAGCTCTAAAGGAAATTGAAAAGGATAAAGCCCGTGTTGCAAGAGCCTACAACAAGAAAAGTCAAGAGCAAATCATTCCAAATCGGTGACTTAGTTTGGCAAACTATATTACCGATAGGAACGAAGAGCAATCAGTTCGGTAAGTGGTCACCCAATTGGAAAGGTCCTTTCAAGGTGGTCAAAGTGGTATTTGGAAATTCCTATGTGCTTGAGTCATCAAGTGGAGAACGCCAAGCAAAGGTAATTAACAGGAGGTATTTGAAAAAAAATATTTCCCTAGTGTTTGGCAAGAGGCCTAGTGCTCTTCAAACAATGGCCGATGCATGCATCGTCTTTAGAACAAAAAAATAGCCGATACTTAGTATCACCCTTAGTCCGGACAACCGATATGATGGGCATTCGCGTTGTTTGGTTTTCTTTTGTTTTGTTTTCGGGTTCATGTACTTCTCACGAAACAGGGGGCATATGTTGACACTCAAAAATGAACAAGTGCTATGAACGCGTCGAAATGACCCTAAAACATAAGCCAAGGAGAGACATCGAGGTCAAGGAATCAAAAAATTCGGCGGAGGAGATGATCGCTCCAGCTTCCACGCCGGACCCCGGGCGCGTCGGCCGAGCCGGCAAGCCCGGGCGCGTCGGCGGCACCGCCTATGGCGAGGATCGCTCGGCAGCGCTGTTGGCGCGCTGACGCCGAGGCTCAGCGCGCTGGTGCAGCGTCCGGCGCGGGGCGTGACGTAAGGGTCCCTCGGGACCGCGTCGATCGCGGCGCGCCAGCGCGTCGGGCGTGGCTACGTGGGCGTCTGGCGTGTTCTTGTGGCGTGTGCACGCACGGTTTGTCCGAACCGGTCTCCTCTTGATCGGGTTTTGGCAAGTCTTTGGTGTTTGGAAACGCATCTAAGCGGTTCCTAAGGGGATAAGACCACCCCTCTATATAATGAGAGGTTAATGGCCGATTTGATCCCATCTACATACAATCGTCAAAACACAACATATCTCTCTACTTTTACCCTTTTCCAAACCCTAATCTGCTGTTCGACGATGTTCTCGACGAATTTCGCCGGCGTTCTAGGTGGCCTCGCCGATCCTAGAAGACCCTTCGCGCGCGCTCCTCCCGACGGATCCTTCCGGAGGCCGCCCGGGGCCACTACAGCCGAGATCAAGCTCTACATTGCCTCTACCGTTCTCTAGATCGGTTTTGGTGATCAAGCTACGAGTCTTGCCGCTAGTTACGGAGTTGATCGCAACCTCGTGGGCATCCAAGGCCCTACCCGGTGTGTTGGTGCAAACCCTAGTTTGTGTCAATGAGACCTTATTTGATGCTCAATGGTGGTAGCGACCCCAAAGTGCCCTCCCATATGTGGTGCATGGCTAGCTGGACGGTGGTGGCGAACGGCTCCCCGATGAGTCGTGATGAGCGGCGATGGCGGTGGCGGCTCCCGACCGCGGCGCATAACCCCTGGCAGCAGCGATCGTGACCCGTAAAGCTGTGGCCCCGTGTGGTGACACGGTGGGATGGCGATGCGGACGCAAAGTGGGAGGAAGGAGGCCGGGTGGAGAGTGGTTACAACAGAGATAAGAAATGGGAGAGTAGAGAAAAAAATAATTTAAAAGAAGGTACAAGAAGGAAAGAAAAGAGAAAGGAAAAACAGAAAGGTATTATCCATATTTTATTCATTTTATATTCTAGGAGAAGTTGTTTTACTAAACATTTGTCTAACCAAAGAAGCCGAAACCTTGCAGAGCTCCTCTATCATAGAAGTCATAGTTGGAGCTCTTTTGGCTGAAGCTAAAGCTCTACCAAACACACCCTTCCTATGTATCTAGACATAACATATATCTAAATTAAGTAGCAAAAACTATGTTTCTTAGAAAAGGCATATAACATATTATAATTTCGAATACAGGGAGTAGCTTTTAAATTTTATAAAAGGGCAAAATATAGATGGGTATATATCAATCATCATGTTCTCTTTTTTCTATGAATGTTTGATAGTTTCTTTTCTCTGTTGTAATGCACGTGCATATTTGCTAATTTTATAAAAAAAGGGTAAAATATAGATAGGTATATATCAATCATGTTCTCTTTTTTATAAATACTAGCAAATGTGCCCGTGCTTGTCTGGGAGGAGAAGAGAATTATTTTTTTTATGAATACATTGTTGTTATATAAACCACTTTAGTAAATAATCAATCATAAATTATTAAATTGATTTTAATAGAAAAAGAGTTATAATTCTAATCAAGCTTCATCGTGGATCCATGATACAATTTTATACAAAACTGAAGCATTATTATAATATCATTATTATTTAGTTAATGCATTATTAGGTAACGACCTTTTAGGAATCATGTACCACAGCAGGGTTTTTTTTTTTTTTTTTTTTTTTTTTTTTTTTTTGTCTTCTCTCTAGGTCCCATACCTCAGTTAGGAGCGCAGACTTCACCTAACACATTCTTCTCATACACACGTCTGGCCCAAATTGTTATCTCCTCTCTACTCACTTAATCGCCTACTTCTCTCCCTCTCTATGAAATCTCTGCATAGAAAACTGATTCTTCTGGAAGGTTTATTGCTGACATTGACCTATGCGTTATTAATTGTAGATTTTTAGGGTACCAGATGAGTTGTCTATGGCTCGGCGAATAATGGTTTTACTCCATGCCCATGATGAAGTTGATATCTTATTTTTCCCGTTGCAACGTCACGGACGTATTTCTTTAGTGAAAAAAAAACCATAAAAGCTCAGCAGCACCCACGCCGAAGCCGCGGCCCAGGGTCGCCTGACAGCACATTCCTCTACGGCAGGCCCACGCACAGGCCCATATCGCCGTTACGATGGGTTGGAATGGGATGGACCCAGCACGTCATGTCAACGTCAAGCCATTGCCTTTGGTTTCGTTTGGTTCCTACTCCCTCCGTCCCAAAATGTTTGTCGCCGTTGGTGTGCGCGTCCACAAGTTTATTTCGATTTATAGAAAATACGTGCAACATTTGTATTTTTAAATAAATTTATTAAAAACTAGATTCAAAGATCTTTCCAATGATACTAATTATATACCATAAATGTTAATATTTTTTAATACATATTTAATTGAAGAAGTTTCTCGGGAAACGTAAGCGACAGACGTTTTTGGGGACGGAGGGAGTATATTCTCGCCGCCGCCCGTAGGTAGGTGCGCACGCCCCCGCGGGCGCCCAATCACTCCCTTCCCTTGCGCTCCTCCGGCGGCCTCCTCCAGATTGGCTGGGGCTCGCCGCGGCCCTCCGCGGCGTCGGTATTCGGTTAGGGTTTAGGCCCCATTTCGCTGCTCCGGGGACGCTTGGCGGTTGCGTGCAGGCGGGCGTGTCTCACCTCCCGCTGATGCTGTCTCTCGATTCGTCTGAATGCGGATGGGTGGGAGACGCCACGCCTGTGGGCTGTCCCTGGTTGCCGGACTCATCGGGCGCAGGGAGATTTCCGATTGGGGGCCGTCGATCTGAATTTTCATTGTGATACTAGTGGCAGCAGCGGGGGGCTAGTCGTTCTAGCAAGCTCCAAACAAAGACACATGTAGGTTAAAATATTTTGTCTTATCTGCATGGAGTATACGAAAAAACCTTGATATGACCAAAAAGTACACCACATATCAATGTAAAAGGAACTCCATTTTGTACTGGATGATGTAGATATAGTTTTCTGCTAAAAGATGGCACCAGAAACCATCGAATACTGCAACCAATTAATTCCACCATGCTTCAATGGCAATTTTACTTGACCAACATCAGGTCCACTTCATTAGGAGTCGTATGGAAAATGGAAGTGACATGCTAATCAACACTCTGAATCTCTGACAAATTCTCAACAACCTAAAAAGAACAACATGAGGGGAATAGATTAACCACACGATACCACTACTGGATTAATTAACATGAAACAACTGGCTAGCAGCAATTCATGGTAACAATTCAGAAAATATCTATGCACACACATATCTCAGTTGAGTAGCATCTAAATCGATGAGCCATGGTAGGTTCACATCAAACAAACGTACCTGCACTTGACGTCATGTTTCCTGGGATCCGATGAGAGGATCATCGGAGCAGCAGACTTGAGTTTGGCTTCTGGCAAGGTCCCAGCATTATGCTCCCAGTGAGCACACTGTCAGAGAGGGTGCTACACCTGGACAATAGTAGGTAGGAGGACAATGATTGGCTGAAGTTTGGCTCCAAATGCAAAGTCATCTAGGCATCTGGAGCATGGGTCAGGAAGGAGACCACAATGAGAGCGGAACGAAACGGCCATAGCAAGAAATGCCATGCTAGGAGAGCGAGCATGTACTCGTGGTTCACAGTGCCATGTCCTGTGACTCCGATCCCAACGCCTTCGGTGATGTCTTTGAGTCAATATTTCTGTTTGAATAACATGGAACTTTGTTTGCATTAGAGGGTTTACCATGCTTAAGGGTGCTCCCCATAGCCCCCCACCCTCCACGCCTGCTATGAAACATAGTCAATTTTAGTTGAAATGTGCCAGATCGAGTATCACAATGAAAATTCAGATCGTCGGAAATTTTTTAGACAGAGCTTTGGAGGAGACGAAACCTTGTCATCTAGTAAAATAAACAGCTAAAAAGTGCCTGCACCTGCAGTTACCTATTTAACTTTTTATAGCAATTTTGCATCACAAATCTGTGTGATCATCGGGGATTGCATTTTAAGAATTGAGAACCGACCAGACCACCAGCATTCCAATTCACGCACTTGTATGAACCAAATACAAGAAAATTCACACAAATTTCAGCAGGGGTTATGTTAACAATTTGGTAAACAATGGTCACTCCCTGGAAAATAGCTCGGATTTATAACTCTAGTTTTGGTCTTGTTTCTTACCAGCTTGGTGGAAGAGACAGCTATTGGCATTTGTACAGAAGAAATGCATGTCCGGGTGTGTGCACTTTACATCGCGGTCAATCTGCTCCATAATCTCTGAACACTGTATGAAAGAAAAATTCCAGACAACATTAGTTACCAATAAAAGAGCAATAAAGGAGGGCAAATCAGTTGATACATGCAACGAGCCCAACAACATATGTGTAGGTACACAGTGCATGCATGCACACTCAGAAATATGGTTATTTTCTGAAACCAAATCACAAAATAAGCCATGGAATAGTTGGCTCAGAGATTTCTAAACCATTTTTTTCTCTAACCACAGCGAACCTAGAATGTGGAGCAAGTATAATAAAAGTGAGCCAACTGCATTATTCCAGATCCACTTGATTCTTGCTATGAACAAGTCACACGCAATGTCAACACGAATACATCATAAAAACAACGATGGCTGCCATATGAATAGCTCTAAAATAAGACCTCGAAACTGCGGTTACCGACTTTTAAGGTGAACTTAATTTCCAGCCATATTATAAACATTATAAACGTGTGGGAGAGGGTTATCGAGCATCGCCTACTTAAGGTGACAAGTGTGACCCAAAACCAATTTGGGTTCATGCCCGGGAGGTCGACCATGGAGGCGATTTTTCTTAGTACGACGGATGTTGATGGAGATTTAGGGAGCGGAGAAGAAGGACTTGCACATGGTCTTTATTGACCTCGAGAAGGCGTATGACAAAGTACCGAGAAACGCGTCATGTGGTGGGCCTTAGAAAAACACACAAAGTCCCAACTAAGTACATTACCCTCATCAAGGATATGTACAAAGATGCGGCGACATGTGTTCGAACATGTGATGGCGATACCGGTGACTTTTCAATTAACATAGGACTACATCAAGGGTCAGATTTGAGCCCTTATTTATTTACTCGGTGATGGATGAGGTCACAAGGGATATCTGAGGGTGATATCCCTTGGGTATGCTTTCTTTGTCGATGATGTGGTGCTAGTGGATGAGAGTAGAGCGGGGGGGTAAATAGGAAGTTGGAGCCGTGGAGGCACACGCTAGAGTCGAAAGGGTTGATTGAGTAGAACCAAGACCGAGTATATGATGTGCGACTTTAGCCCGACTAGGCACGAGGATGGGGATGTCACCCTGGATGGACAAGTGGTGGCCAAGAAGGATACTTTTCGGTATTTAGGATCTATGCTCTGAAGGATGGCGACATTGATGAAGATGTTAGACATAGAATAAAAAGAGGTTGGCTAAAGTGGCGTCAAGCTTTTGGCATCCTATGTGACAAGAGGGTACCCTGGAAGCTAAAAGGGAAGTTCTATAGGGGGGCGATTCGCCGGCGATCTTTGTATGGTCTTTGAATGTTGGCCTACAAAAGGCGACATGTCCAACGGCTAAGTGTGACTGAGATGCGTATGTTGCGTTGGTTTTTGCGGGCATACTAGAAGGGATAGAGTTCGGAATGAAGATATTCGGGATAGGGTCGGGGTGGCCCCTATCGAGGAGAAATTGATTCAACATCGGTTGAGATGGTTTGGACATGTTCAACGGAGGCCTCCCGAGGCGCCGGTGCGTAGTGGAGTTCTAGAGCGGGTAGATAATGTAAAGAGAGGTAGAGGCCGACCTAGACTGACTTGGGACGAAGCGGTTAAGCGAGACCTTAAGGAGTGGAATATCTCCAAGGATTTAGCTTTGGATAGGAGCGCTTGGAGGCTAGCTATTAACGTGCCTGAACCATGACTTTGTTTCCTTTTCTATCTACCCTATCTTTATCCTTTTGTCTTGTGCCTTTCTACGTTCTTTTGTACTGTTTCATATGAGTTTCATCTCTAGCCTACCCCAACTAGCTTGAGACTAAAGGCTATGTTGTTGTTGTTGTTGTTGTTGTATTATAAACATTATAAAGAGTAATAGCATCACAAAGGCGCCTATATACCTAAAAAACTGACAAGCACTGGGCGTAGATAGTCATGGAGACATGAAAGCTTAGGATTGTCGTAAAGCTCAAACCTCATTAGAAAAGAGCATCAGACTAAACTCAGCCTCCTCAGAGTCATGTCCATCCTGCTGCTACATCCACCAAATTTTGTTAACCGGTCAGAATATAATACTGAAGCAGGGGGCAGTTACCTTGTTGGCAAAAAACATACCTAACTTGTCCAATCTATTAGCTGCAGGACCAATGCCATTTGGAGTCTGAGGATAGCAAGCTCGGATTGAAATCACACAGGGACATGACAAAATGTTACTTTTTTAATGTTCTTGGGAAGGAAAAAAGATGAAAGTATTGCCATGTTGCAATAACCATACATGCTAACAGCTGAAAATATCTTCTTAAGATTCTGGTAGGAGGGATCACCAGGAAGATTTTCTGCAACAACAATCCGGGACTACGAGAGGAAACCAAATGGATCAGTGTGCAATCTCAAATTTTACGAAATAAAGCAAGTGATGCAGAGAAATCAGTTAATGCCTGGAGCTACTGAAATATTCCTAGACTGCTACTTAAGAACTTTTAAGCATAACTTCAGTAACATATGAAGCCAGGAACTCAAGAAAGAATAAGCATAAATTACTTTCCTACTCCATTTGTTTAAGCTTTGGTCCTTAGATTTCAGTCAAATTGAGTAACATAGGATGCCAGCTACATGAGAATGAATAGGCCTAGTTTTATTCCTTCACTGACATACCAGACCTGCTACTCAAGAACCGTTATTTTCTAAATCCACTTGTTTATGCTCGATACAAGTGGCAGGTATCTTCTGGGTATTACACAAGTCATACCACTTGTTGAACTCATAGCTACAACTGGTGTTAGAGATTCATTCATCGGAGCAGTTCTATATATAGTCTGTTTGCAATGTCCAGTCTCTAATCAAAATCAAAAGGAATTGGCTCCTAACCTGAACAAATGGTCTCAAGGTTGAATCGACTACTTACCTCAGTGTGCTTTCCTGCCCGAGCGAGCGGCTCATCAATGAACTGGCGTCTCCTCCCTCCTGACCTTTTAGTTTGAGATAAGAGTGTCATGGTCTGGAGCAGCAGCTGCTGCTGGACGTGCACAGACAGGATGGCGAGGCTCGACTCAGCGGCAATCACGGTGGCCTTGCCGCCGCCGCAGCGTGAAGGCCATAACTTGAGAAGAAAACCCTTGTTCCGCTTCAGTTCTGAAACTGCAGGAGCAGACATATATAGGTGAAATCAGTGCTTGTTTAAAGTAGGGAAATTTGGCTGACTTCACATCAGTCTATCAAATTCACCGAATCCCGTGAACTGGAACAAGATAACTTCCAGAAGTTTACAAAGCTCGCCATGAATTTTCTTGAAAGTGCTCACGTTGAAGCAGCAAGCATATAATTGGTCCAAATACACATGGAACAAGCATCGATTGAAACTACAATGCCTCAGCAAAGAGGCTCAAACCATAATCCAGGCATCTAATCGCTCGGACCAGTCCAATGTCGTCTTCTCGTGTCTCCCCCGCCTCTCTCAACTGAGAAAACTAATATAATTTCAGTGTATGGAACTCTCCTAATCCCTGTTGGCTATTTTATAAGGAAATATAAGGGAAAAGAGAGAAACATGTATCCAATACATCATGGAATTCGCAGACAAAGTCGATTCCGTTCTTCATTCCAATTTCCCCACCATCAAGGAATCCTGGCACTGCTCGGAGAGAAAGGACAATGGGAGAAGGAAACCTCGCGCCGTTCGGACGGACGGGGGAGGATGGACCGCAACGGCCGCCCGAGGTGGCTGCCATCGCTGGGCTTTACCTTCCTCACCTTCAATTGCGGGCTGGCCATCTACCGCTCCTGTGGCAGGGACGACCTCTTTGTCCAGCCGCCGGGAGGCCGAGAAGGATTCGCGTGCGCAGTCCGGCAAGTGGTGGCGGCACCGCGGCTGGGAGGGGGCGGGACCGTGTACGGTGAGCGCCGGCCGCCGGCCGCCGGGCCGCCGGGAGGCCGAGGTGGATGGGCGGCGCCACCGCAGCTAGGGAGGGACAGGGCGAGGACGGCGAGCGCCTGCCGCTGGGACTCGCGCGAGCTGGGCCTCCCGTCTCTGGGAGGCCGAGGCGCATGGTCGGCACCACCGCAGCAGGGGAGGGGGTGAGCTGGCGGACGGCGAGCACCGGCCGTCGGAACTCCTCGAGCTTCGGCCGTGCGCGCTGACGGGAGGAGTGTCGGTCAGACGACTTTTTTCTTTTTTTGTTTTTTTTAAGGCAAAACTGTGGGAGGTCCCCACAACACTTCATTTTCTATCTATATAAAAGTAAAGGGTACAAGAGAGCTTACATAAAAATTAACCGAAAGCGTCAAGCCAAAAACAGAAGGCCGATCAAGATCATCATTGAAACGAATGAATTGCAACAAGCATTGATTTTTAAAATTTCTAAACCAAATGTCGATGTGTACTGGGCCATTGTTGAAGACCTTGTTGTTTCGAAGTTTCCAAATTTCCCAAGCTCCAATGACTGCTGCTTCCATGAAGAAAGATATATTTTGTTGCTGCCTAGCGTGAGCCACTCTAGAGTACATGCCGAGATTATTATTCCAACAGAACCCAATTTTTTCCCAACATCTTTTGGAGAAGGTACAGTTGAAGAAAAGATGATCCCGGTCTTCATCTATACCTGCCGAACAGAGGATGTAGTGGGCATTGTCTTCATTAAACAAGTTCCTTCTCCTGAGCATAACTTTGGTGTTTAACCTGTCCACAAGAACCAATCAGGCGAAAAACTTCACTCTCGGAGTGCAATTGGATTTCCACAGCCAGGTAAAAATTGGGTGAGCAGGTACGTTCTGGAAGGCGAGCTTATATAATTTCTTAGATGAGTATGTGGCATTTCCCCACTGATACGTCCACATATCTTTGCTTTCCTCATCGAAAGATTGAGCCAGGAGAATGTTATGGAGCAATTGCATTTCATCGAATGCTTCTTGTGACAGAGGTAACACAAAAAGGCTACCAAGATCTGCAGCATTCAGGACTTCATTGACACTTATGCTTGGATCTTTAGCAAATGAATATAATCTCGGAAAACGCTGTGCTAGGATCTCATTGGCCCATATGTCCTCCCAAAAAGTGACTGTTGTGCCCTCCCCAATGGTGCAACGAGCTATGCCTCTAAAAATGATACTCAGTCTTTGGACATCTTTCCACCAGAAAGATCCTATCTCCCTTGTAGCATGTGGGACCCTTCCATCATAATATTTGTTCCAGAACAGACTAACCCAAGGTATGTCCATTTTGTTATAGAATTTGTGCAGGTGCTTGATTAGTAAAGCATCATTTTGTACGTATAAGTTTATAACACTCAAACCTCCTTTAACCTTAGGTTTTGTGACCATTGGCCAAGCTACTAAATTACCACCTTTCTTCTCCCTATCTGGACCTCGCCATAAGCATTGTTTTCGGGCTCTGTCTATATTCTCTATGATACCTTTCGGGAGTTTTAGGGTGCACATGGCATACGTGGCTGTTGATGTAATGACTGACTTGACCATCTGTAATTTACCAGAGTAGGACAAAAGAGATGAGCAAGCTGATAGTCTTCGTTCGATTTTATCCATCAGGGGAGCATAGTCCTCCACTCTTGGTTTTGTCGTTCCCATAGGCAATCCAAGGTAAGTGAATCGGAACAAGCCAATTTTGACGGCCCGAGCGCTTGCTAGGATTACCATCTTCTCTTGGCTAACATTAATCGGTAGGATCTGTGACTTGGAGTAGTTCACCTTTAGCCCTGTGGAGTCTGCAAAGTTGTTGACAAGAGCTTTTAAGAAGAACAACTGCCTGGCGTCCGCTTGCATGACAAGGAGCGTGTCATCGGCGTATTGGACAATTGGGTAATCTGCATTGTCTTTGGGGATGGGTGCACATAGAAGACCTTGAGCTGCTGCCTTGTTTGCCAAGATTTGGAGTAATTCATTTGCCAACACAAAGAGCAAAGGAGATAGGGGGTCTCCTTGACGCACTCCTCTTTTGCATTTGAATTTCCTACCTGGCGCCCATTTAGAATGACTGCTGATGTACCTGTGGAGAGGATACTTCTGATCCAGTCAATCCACCTGCCTAGGAATCCCATAAGTTGGAGCATGTCAATTATAGTCGAGTGCTCAACAGTGTCAAATGCTTTCTCAAAGTTGAGTTTCAGGATTATGGTCTCTCATTTGGACTATTTGCACTGATGGATGTACTCAAAGCACCATGCTAAGTAATCTTGTATTGTATGACTCTTGATGAAGCCGTACTGGTTCTTGTGAATAAGCTTGATGATTTTGTCCTGGAGGCGGTTGGCTAACAATTTGGTGAGTATCTTGAGGCTGCAGTTCAGAAGAGATATCGGTCTAAAGTCATTCACTGACTCTGGGTTCAACTTCTTTGGCACTAGTGTGATAAAGGATTCATTGATAATCTCAACATTGGTTTGTCCATTACAAAAATGAAAACAAAGCTTGTAGAAGTCTTGTTTGATCACTTGCCAGCATGTTTTTATGAAGTGGCCATTGAAACCGTCCGGGCCCGGGCTTTTATCTGGTGGCATGCGTTTCACTATATTATCAATCTCTGTTTCTAGGAATGGAGCAGCAAGTGACTCAAGATCAGCAGTGGTGAGATCAATTTGGTCAAGTCGAATAGCATGGTGGGATTTGGAAGTGATTCCCATTACGCACTTGAATGAAGTCGGATCAAGTCACTTTACGCATGATCGAAATTGGAGCCCCTTCATCATTAATTACTTGAGGTATAGAGTTTCTCCTATAAGATATTGTGGCCATAGCATGGAAAAACTTCGTGCATTCATCTCCCAATTTGATCCTATTCACCGTATATCTCTTCTTCCAGTAGAGGTGTTTATAATGCAATAGCTTTGTGACTTGATCCTTTACTATTGCTCTCAGGTTCCTCTCAGTGACATAGAGGCTTCGTCTTTCTTCCAAGGCATCCAAAAAGAGTATAACCACATTGCAATTGCTGATCAGCAGATTAAGGTTTGAAAGGTTCTTGCTCGAGGACTTGAGGGCATGTCCGAGTTTCTTAAATTTGCTTGCTAGTGTATTGGTGAGTTGACATTTTACGTATTTTGGTTCCATGCACCTTGTACCACATTGAGGAAATCACTGTGCTCTGTCCAAAAATTTTCAAACCTAAAAAGGCTGCACTTTGGGATTATAGTGTTGATCATGACTTTACAGGGGGCATGATCTGAAGTGATTTTCACCAATGGAATTACTTCTGTCATCGGAAAATCATTAGTCCACTTCACCGGGTAAAAAACCAATCGAGTTGCTCTAGGAGTGGGTTTCGCTGCATATTGCTCCACGTGAAGGCGCGCCCCTTTAGTGGCAACTCTACCAATCCCAAGTGCCCAATTGCATCGTTGAACAAGAAATTATCATGTACGTTGCCTCCTGGTTTATTTTGATTTTTGAGTAAGCGGTAAAAGTTAAAATCTCCAATAAGGATTCTGCAAGCGGACAGATAACTATACCATTGTAGCACTTTACCTAGAGTATTGTTGGCAGTTCTTTAGCGTAACCACTAAAGGACTGATACACCTAAGATGGCAAATGGTAAACCGCAAGCGCACGGCTGTCGGTGTAGCTTTTCACCGGGAGTATTCCAGGTATCGATTTCCATGAGGAACGTGAAGTGAACTAACAGAGAATCAAGGTACGTCCTATGATGATACAAGGTATGTATGGTAGTTGAGATGAGAGGCTTTCTATAGCTATGATATCTGGTTTGGCAAGATAGCTAAACGTGGCTTTACCAGCCCTCGGACACGGAGGCGATAGGTGAAAGCGTGGAGTGAAACCACCACTAACAAGCTACCCTTTTATGGGGCCCCTACCTTTTAAGAGCTTGCCTATAAACACGTGGTGGAATACGAAGACTAGATAGGGCTATCACCACCTGCTAGCTATCACAAACAATCTGTGCAGCAAGCGGTCTACACTGGTAAGGTATAGCCTATACACCACGTCTACGCTAACACTTACTACTCTAACCCTGTATACTTAGCTAGGCTAGAGCACTCTACTAAAGTAAGTGAAGACTTAAAGTAAAGCAATGTACCAATGAAGAACAAGTGAATAGCTACTATACTAAACCAGATATGCAAAGTATAAAAGAACTCGGAATGTATTACTTACTAGAAGAAGTACACCCACAGAGGTACACCTTGGAGGAGATTCCCGACAGACCCGGGACTTCCTCTAGAAGATTTCCCTCACTCTCTCTCTACTAATACACTAAAGGAGCAGGGCTTCGCCTACTACATATGAATGGAGCTCTTCCTTGTGATCATGCTTGGAAATGAGGGGGTAGGGGGATATTTATAGCCCCAAGGTGGAGTAGGGCTGCTCTAGTGCCACGTCGGTGATCAAGCGTGACCTCCATCGCCTTACATTCACTACCGGAAACCGGACATTTCGTGAGAGGGATGATTTTTTCATGAGAGTGGAAAATAAACTCTCACGAAAACTAATATTTTCATGAGAGTGATGTAAATCCCGCCCACGGAAACTTGTTTTCGTGAGAGTACTCCATGTACCATCATGAAAATCACCTCTTTCTTTTGAAGGTTACTCTCACGGAACTACCAAACTCTCACGAATTCCATTCGTGAAGGTTTACTCACGAAATGTCATAACAACCAGTCATGAAAACGGCGATGGAAACACGGTGCCAACATCTACACGTGAAGGTGAACTCTCACGTAAATAGCAAACTCTCACGAAATCCATTCGTTAAGGTTTACTCTCACGAAAAAATCATAAAAACACTCATGAAAACACCGATGCTAACATGATGGCGGCATCCATTCGTGAAGGTGAACTCTCACGTAAATAGCAAACTCTCACGAAATCCATTCGTGAAGGTTTACTCCCACGAAATACCACAAAAGCAGATCATGAAAACACTAATGCAAAACACGGTGGCAGCGCCCACTCGTGAAGGTGAACTCTCACGTAAATAGCAGACTCTCACGAAATCCATTCGTGAAGGTTTACTCCCACGAAATACCACAAAAACGATCATGAAAACACTAATGCAAACACACGGTGCCAGCGTCCACTTGTGAAGGGGAACTCTCATGAAAATAGCAAACTCTCACGAAATCCATTCGTGAAGGCTTACTCTCACGAAATACCATAAAAACACTCATGAAAACACCGATCCAAACATGAGTTGATATTTTTCAATAGAAAAATAATTCCTTAAAATCTAGAAAATCAAGAACATGAACCAAAGTTTTTTTTTTTATTTTTAATCAGCAATGAAATTTTGCAACTAGTCTTTCTCTCTCATACTAACTCCAAATCACATTGATTCTTTTTTTCTAAATGTTTCTAAAATCATGTTCTATCAACTTATTATGTTCTTATGGCAACTTATCATTTTTCTGTTTGAGAAAGTGTTAGTTAACACTACTCACAAAACCAAGGTTCATGAGAGAGTCTACGGAACTCTGTGAGTGAGTTGTCCATTTTGAACTACAATTTCGAGCGCTTTCTCAAGCGCCAAAAATGACCTGAATAACAATTGTAGATCTTGATGAGTTATGAACTTTTGGTATTACCGTGACTTTTCAAGCGAGGGCCGTCTAGGGGCCGAAAACCGAATCGTAGAAAAAATTTCAAAATTCAAATTTCGAGGTGTCAAAAGTTCGAAAAAATGAAAAAGTTGACTCTAATACCAAATGTAGATCTTGGAGAGCTCTCCAAAACTTGTATTCATGACTTTTCGATTTAAAACCAGGTAGGGCCTCGAAAAGCAGGCTCGAAGGTGCATTTTTTAAAAGACCAAAGTTTGACTTGGTCAAACCATGGTCAAAGCGAGACACTAAGCGGCGTCCATTGAAAAAACTTTTTGAACACATGGCTGTTAGAACTCATCGGGATCAACACTTTTTTTATATGAGTCATTTTTCCGTTTGAGAAAGTGTTAGTTAAGACTACTTCGCAAAGCAAAAAGGTTCCCGAGAGAGTCAGGCTACGTGAGTGAGTTGTCCATTTTGAACTATAATTTCGAGCAGCTTTCTCAAGCGCCAAAAATGACCTGAATAACAACTGTAGATCTTGATGAGTTATGAACTTTTTTGGTATTCGTGACTTTTTCAAGCGAGAGACCGTCTAGGGCTTCGAAAACCCCCGATCGAGCGAAAAAAATTCAAAATTCAAATTTTGAGGTGTCAAAAGTTCGAAAAAATAAAAAGTTGACTCTAATACCAAATGTAGATCTTGGAGAGCTCTTCAAAACTTGTATTCATGACTTTTCGATTTGAAAACCAGCTAGGGCCTCAAAAACTGGCTCGAAGGTGCAATTTTTAAAAAATCAAGGTTTATGAAAATAGGTGAGAGATTTGTCTAGCTAGAACTACATTTTGCTAACACTTTTTAAATGGACATGTTGCCTCTCAAATTTAGTAGAGTTGTCTATAGGCAAAATGACCTAAATCAATAAAAGATATATGAAAATAAGAAAAAATTGATTTGATGAATAAAAAAATTTATACTAGCAGCGGGCACACGCATTTAGCTCGCGCACAGAAGTTTTAGAAAAATTGGACCCCGCCAAACATCCCGCCCATTTCCACTCAGCGCGCTCAGGAATCCCTAACCCCACCCTCCTACCTCTCCCTGGTGAAACATCAGCCGCCGCCCTCTCCAATCGTTGTAGGAAAAAAAAAAGGCGCTGCCTTCTCCCCTGCAGACGCTCGCCCGCGGGCGGCTCCTGCCACCACCGCTGGCCACCATCGAAGGAAAAAAAAAAAAAGGTGCTGCTGCCGGAGGTGGAGCGCCTGCTGGTACTTCGCTCGTGGCCGCCCTCTGACGGAACCTTCTCCGCGCAGGCACTAGAGGCAACGGCCCAAGGTTTTTCCCCTCTTCGCTCATAGCTGTGATCTGCGTTTACAAGAGTTTTGTTTGATTCCAGGCTATGATTTTTGGGAGATAGGTTTGTGCCAAGGTGAATTTGGCCTGTGCGAAATTTGGAACCAAATCGCTTTGATTCGGTTGAGTTCTCGTCGATTCTTTGGTCGCTCTTTTTCGTCATGGTTTTCTGCTGTTCGATGGCACAGCAGCAGCGCTACCCGCGCCGGCAGTCAGATGCCGTGTGTGCTCGATAGAGCGGCGCTAGCCTGCTAGTACCCAGCTGCTCCCTCGAATTCTTGTCTGCTTCAAGATCTCATTAGCCAGCAGTTAGTGTTCTTTCTTTTTTGTGTGCAAAGCAGAGTGCAGCACCTCTGACAGAGCACGGTTTTCCTTGCCCCCTCGTTCAGGAGCGCAGCAGCAAAGGGATTTGCTGGTTTTGCAAGTTCATGATTTCATTATCTTTTTTCTTGACTTGTCTCTTCAAGCAACACCGAGCGGTGCCTGGCTAGAAGGCAGCAGCGTACAGATCAGCGGCCGGTTCCCACCGTTCTCGTGCAGGTGCTCTCGAGGTGCTCGCGAAAATGCTCCGAGGCTAATTTCTCTGGCGATACTGTGCTCTGCTTTTTACATTCGCTGAAAAAAGAGGGGTCGAAAAAAGAGACAGGTAAAAGAAAACCGAGCCTTCTGGAAGTGCATCGCTGAAGTATCCTTACTCTGTGTCTTAGTCTCCTAGAGTCTGTTATCATGTTGCATCACTACTTGATAATATTAGTTTCAGTATAATCCATGTTTTGCAGGCGATGGACAGCACCACACCTTACTGCACACGCTGCTCTCTGTCTTAGTCTTCTATAGTCTATTATCATGTTGTTCGCCTGCCTTTATCTTGCTAACGCCACTCGCAGCCCAACTGCTCGACAAAATGTTCCTCTACCCTGTACAGTTAGCCTATGTAGTTTTGACATTCGGTGATCTTTCCCATGTCCACTAAAATACCAGGTACCATCTAGTACTAAAAGTTTCTCACGTTCAGCAGGACATGGTGGTGTCGATAGAAATTGAATGTCCTATTAGTCCAAATGATGATTCTCTTTAACAGGCATCCATCCGTGACATGGAAATACCAGTAAATGAGCTGTTGGTGTTCTACTTTTCAGTTTCATCATCTTATTTTTTGGAAATGAAAATGATTGTGCTTCATAAATGAACAAAGTAGCGCTGTAGGTGGCTGTTTGTCGCAATTCTCTTATGCCAACTGTGCATTATCTTTATAGTAATATGTCACTTCCTGCTGCTGTTTGTGGCTGCAGATTCTTGCTTTCAAATGGTCGTTTTCGGGATGGTTCATAAGCTAGAAGTCATATATCCCATCTGCTCAGTAAGTATAACTGAAATTAGAGAATATATTGCCGCCACACTTTGTCCTAAAGTAGTAGAATTAGAAGCTTAGTGTCCTTGGCTGCGTATCATACAACGGCAGTAATCAAATCGTCCTAGAATCTGATGAGTCTATGCAATAAAATTCAGTCAAGTATAATTCAGTGTAAATAAAGTTAGCTTTGACAATCTGAGTGTGATTGAACATCAAGTTAAGATATCAAACTACACTAGAAATTCCAACAGAACCCTGAATTTTCATCCTTGCAAATATATTTGTCTTCCACTGTGTATATAATGATGCAATTTATAAGTTAGTTTACAAGTATGTGTTTTGTTCTTCCAAATCTGAACTCCTTTGTGAAAAATTGCTTATGCGAGGAAAACTTGGGCAAGAGTGAAGTCCGTGAAGCACACCTTGCCAAATCCCCTTACTTTATAAGGGTCGGTGAGAAGGTAGAACTTGCTATGCTTCTACAATTTTATCTGTGGCCTTATTCACAAAAAAAAATGTGTCTTGTGGACTGTGGTTGACACATTGTTGAACCATTATTTCAGGAAAAGGCCCTAGAACAGCTTAAAGTCACTGAAGGGAAAACTGTAGCTGTTGGCCAAAAGATGGATCTTGTGTTTCACACTTTGCAGATTGGTTTTTTTTCTACATGGATTTTGATCTGATCTCAAAATCCATTGATAAGGCAAAGAAGTAAGCTCTATCTGTTTGTAGTTCCAAGCTGGCATTTGGCACCAGATTTAGTGATGATATTTTACCATGTATTTTACTGGCTGTAGCTTGTTTGAGGAAGGAGGCGATTGGGAGAGGGAAGAACAGGTTGAAAGTATATGAAGGCTTGTACTGCATGGCAACCGAGAAACTTCAAGAAAGCTGCCAGCTTATTTTTTAGACTCTATTTCAACTTTCACAACTTATGAGTTATTTCCATATGATACATTCATCTTCTATACAGTCCTCACAAAAATTATGAAGAATTTTTTTTGGATAGCCGATTCACATTCTGCATGTCCCC
The DNA here is from genome assembly GCA_015847255.1 of Hyparrhenia diplandra. Classification (NCBI taxonomy): domain Eukaryota; kingdom Viridiplantae; phylum Streptophyta; class Magnoliopsida; order Poales; family Poaceae; genus Hyparrhenia; species Hyparrhenia diplandra. Next base: position 606,768 of record JADLZK010009883.1, read on the forward strand.
TTTCCTTCTATTAGGAATGCATTGCCTCTGATAAGTTCGGATACAGTACATGCATGAAACTTATCATGTTGGATGTCTAAGACTAAGCCTTTTCTTTGTAATGGTTGGACCCTTGGATGGAGTTAGAATGTATTGCAATTGGAATCGGACACATATATGCATGTTTTTGTTTATTTGTTGGATTGTCATTTGGATCATTTGTGCATTTGAAATTTGGTTTGAGATGCTTGTGTTATGTAATTTTCATGAAGGCATCGACTCTCTCAGGAAAACATCTTGTTGTGATGATCTGAACATGTTTTTTGGTGATGGTGTGCTCTTATGAAATCCTGTCACCTTTGAAACTCTCACGAAATTATTGGGTGATTGACTCTCACGAAATATTACAACTCCCACGAAATAATTCCATGATGGTAAACTCTCACGAATTAACTTCTTGACCGTGAGCTCTCACGAAATACCATTCCTCTCAAGAAATAGTTTCATGACGGTGAGCTCTCACAAAATACCCTTCCTCTCACGAAATGATTTCATGATGGTGAACTCTCACGAAATACATCAACTCTCACGAATTAACTTCATGACGGTGAGCTCTCACGAAATACCCTTCCTCTCACGAAATGATTTCATGATGGTGAACTCTCACGAAATACAACTAAAAACCGCCATGAAAAATATTGATGCAAACGGGTGGCACGCGTCATTCTCATGAGAGTGGCCGTCACGGAGAACTCTCATGAAAATAATCCGTGGCGGTGAACTCTCATGAAAATGTGTATTTCGTGAGTCTAATACCGTGAGAGGTGATGCGTGGCGGGGTACTCTCACGCATTGTTTTTCGTGAGAGTAAAACCGTTTTTGTAACTTTTTGCACTCTCACGAAATGTCCAGTTTCTAGTAGTGGTTGGATCAAACTGACCTTGAATGGACGAATGGCATTTGATCACATGTTCCTTATGCTTCCAAGATGAAGTGGAAGGTCGGTGAAGAGTTTGGGCCAAAGTGGGTAGGTCGACCGACCTACCTATTGGGCCTTGGCCCACTCCAACCCTTCTAGAAGGTGTCCCCACATGTCATAGAAGAGGTTTGGACGGTGCTTGGTGAAGAGAGGTGGTCGACTGACCTAGGGTGAGGTTGACCGACCATGCACCCTGCCCTGTGGGCCTTCTCCTCTGTCCAGGAAGTTGGTCCCACCAGTGACTTCATCTTGTGGGTGCAACTCGTTGTTTCGTCCAGTTTTGTACCACCTTGATCCATGTGATGGCTTGATGGACCAATGAGATTGCTTCCTTGGTTGTTGCATGGATTGGTGATGTGGTGGGTGACATGGCATGACACGTAGACTCCACGTGGTAGGTTTGGTCAAACTTGCTCTTTATGGGTCAAAATGAGTCATAATTGCCTCGTTTGCAATGTCCTGCAGAAAAATACTTCCAAGTACAACTGGAACTAGTTATGGGGTAAAACATGTTCATGAAGTGTTGTTTTTCCTCCCAATATAAGGATGTTGACGGTGTTTTGAAGGTATAAAATAGGGGTGTTTTCACCATCAACAAGATCCCCCACACTTACTCTTTGCTCGTCCTCGAGCAAAGAAGAGAGATCAAAGTAAACATTGTCATAACACTTGTGAGATTTACAACTATCGTAAAGATTATTTCTAAACATTTCTTATGCAAATGGGATATGTGGCTGTGTCTAGCATAAATCCTTGAGAAGTTGAGAAGTGGAACAGTTCAAAGCAAGTCATCTCCCAAATTCACATCATAGCACTAGGAGGTTTTTGATAGAAAATTTTTTTTAAATATGAAAGCACATAGGTCAACTATACTCCTCAAATGATACTCTCAAGTCACTCAATGGTGTATGTACCCTCACCAAGGCATAGTATGAAAGTGCCTTTGTGTTCCATCCTACTTTTAAAGGATTATGTGGAGCTTTAGGTAGGGGTAAACATGATTGCGTACTTGCATTGCATATATTGTAAAAGTCAAAACAAGGATCCTAGGAGAAAAGTATCATGCTCTTAGATCAAGAATGTGCATGTGTGTGGAAAGGATAGAACTTTATTTTGCTCCTCTATTTGATCTGATCTCTCTCTATCTTGTAATTGTGAGACATGGCTATCATCTTTTTTTTTTTTTCTACTTTGTGAACATTCATTGTGCCAACTCCCCTTTTTTTTTATATACATATAAATGCTTTTGCATAGCTCATGTCTCTTTTGACCAATTGCGTAACTAGAGAGAGATCTTTATACATTAAAACATGGAGCATTTAAGTGGTGCTAATGGATAAAGGAATGTTATACGTACTTCCAGTTAGAAGTAGCATGTGTGTATATGTGGAGTGTACGTGATCTTGATCTTGGGAGCATGATATAATTCTCAACCGGGGTCACTAGGTTTGACAAAACTCAGTACAACTACAAGTAGCATATATAGAAGGCTTTGATCTTGTATGAATAGTTCATATGGCTTTGGTAGGTATTGTCATCATTGAGGAGTATGTGACACTAAGGTTTTTATGTTGTTTTATCAAAACAAATATCCAAGTACTTTTGAATAGAAAAGGTTGATGCTCAAAATTTGGAACTATGTCACATTTCACAACAACTTAGTCAATATGATTTTCCTAAGAGTATTTCTCCCACAAGCATAAGTATATGCAAGAAATAAACCATATGATATTGTTGTCTCTAAATGTCATGATAATGTCACTTTTCAAAGTTTTATTTTCAGGTGCTTCTTCTAGCTTTATTTATTTATTAAAAATGGAAAATAACTAAAAAAATATGAAATAAATTTAAAAACGATGAAGAGAGGGGTAGCAAACTAGCGTGAGAGTGCCCTAGACATCGGGAGGTGGGTCCAGAGGTCCAAGGTGGGGTCGGCCAACCCCACTTTTGGAGCTTTCGACCATTCGGTCCCCGTGGTGCTCTTCTTCTCATCGATAGATCAATCCTGCACCGACCGTTTTCTAACTTTTGAAAATTGATGCGTCGGTCGACGTGCCTTTTGTAGCCGTTTAGGCTCAAATTTTTACTTGTGTGTTCTTGAGGGGAAGCCGATCAATGTGGCAAGGTCCTAACTTTGATATCCTTCACTTGGGAGGTCGACCGACCTCCCCCCACACTTGGCCTTGGCGTGGTCCGAGTCACATTAGTAGAGAAACGTCAAGTGCGGTGTGCCCCTAAGGTGGAAAAACACCACCAGGACTAAATTTTTTTATTAAATTCAAATTTTCTTTAGGCACTTTACATGGTTAAAATTGAAATCAAACAAACATGAAAAGAGAAATCTATCTTAAGTGCCTAACTTATTTGGCCATGTAAGACTCATGGAGAGGGTGGTTCTAGAACATCCTCATGGCTGGTTGCCCCTGGTAAGGCGCTTGACTTTCACACATGTGCCAATGCGCAATGTGTGAAACTTGTCCTCTAATTCCCCGTGCCATGTGAAGCTCGGCAACCTTTTCTTCTAATTCTCTATTATCTTTCCTAAGTGACGCCACAACACCTAGGAGGCGATCAATATCGCCCTTGTGATCTTCATATGCAAATTGCCCCGGCGGGCCATTAATGGATGGCGGGTTGCTCGTCCGCCGGACCGTCTTGGGGGTGTTGATGGAGTTGAAGGGGGGGCTGCGTTTCACTCCTCGGAGGTGAGCGGTGGTTGGAGCACCTTCCCACGGCCTAGCCCGGTCACCACCACATGCCGATCCGGTGGAGTGGATGGCGTGTAGGACTTGGGGGGGAATTTGGAGGTGCCCTCGATGAGACAAGCAGCCCGACAAGGTGGGTGGCACCATCTTGGGCGCTAATTGGCCTGTCATCGGCCATCTCGGGGGTCGTGGAACGTGGCTTGGACGTCCCCTGATGTGGCCACAAAGGGTCGGAGACGCCTCGAACGAGACTGGGCGTCATGGTACGCGTCGGCCGACCTACGGTTAGGTCGACAGACACGTCTCGTGGTGCCGGTGAACACCTAGGAGGTGGCGGCATGGCGATCGAGTCGCCTCGATGACCTCCATAGCCATCGGTTCACTGGGGCCTTCTTTGGAGTGGTCTCTCACTATGGCAGTGCCTGTGATGGGATCCACCAAGGGTAGGTGGAAGGGATGGTCGAATTGAGGGACCATTGGCATCTTTCCCTTGTCCATGTTCTTGGTTGGGGCCATGGCTGGTGTGAGAGTTGTGGCAAGGTGTCTCAAGTGGAAGAAAATAGAGAAGGCAAGTGAAGGAGAAGAGAGGGGAAGAGGAGCTTAAGAGGAGAGGTGTGCCAATGTTCTCCGGTTTGAATTCGAACTTCGGACGCTCCTCCAACCACGATAGGGGCTTGTGAACGTTAAGTGACTGCTGCAGTGCGAAGTGGTCAGGTCGGTCGACGCACCAAAAACGCGAACCAAGTCAAACCGATGGTCTAGATGTGTTCTCTAGAGCTTATAGAACATGCCTCACCCATCCTCGAGCCAAAAGGTCCAAGTAGGGGGGTCGGTCGACGTGTCAAGTTGCACCCCGACCCATCCTATCGGTCCAAATGTGATCACTATGGTTTCCTATACTCATCTCACTCGTTCCTGAGCCAAACGGCTCGAATGGACACGTCGGTCGACGTGGGTTCAACTCAACGAGTCTGAGCCATTTGCTGGGATGTCATCCTGGGACTCTCCCATACACATCCCAAGGGTCTGTGAGTCCATAAGGCTCACTTCCCAGGTCGTCCCACATGCCAAAAGTGGCCAAATGAGCCCAAAATTGATATAGAGGGTGTTCTAGATATGTTCATAAAGGAAAGCTACTTACTTTATATATATAAGCTCAAAATGTAAGGACATGTAGATTTTAGTTATATTAAGTCAGGTGTAGGCATAAGATCTATCATGTCTACTTCAGGTTTGGGTAAAGAATGCTCATGAAAAACTTTAAGACGTTGACCATTTACCTTAAAGATGTTGTCGTCGTCGTCCTGAAGTGTGATGGCTCCATGTGTCGAGGCGTTGATGATGAGGTATGGTCCATCCCATTTGCTTCTGAGCTTCCCATGCCCGAACGACTTGTGTCTTGAGTTGAACAAAAGAACCTTATCTCTGGTTTTGAACTCTTTTAACTTGATCCTTTTGTCATGCCATCTCTTAGTTCTTTCCTTGTACATTGTTGGCCAACAAAAACCACTTTTGCGATTTTTGCATGGGTCTCGAATGCTCCATCATGGCCTCCATATTTTGCCCCATGACATTTCTCCATGATCTTGATTGCTTCATTCATTGGGACACATCTCCTTAGCATTCCATCATTGCAGACTCGGTACAGGTATGGGTCATCCCAAAGATGTACTCTGCTTTCCTGTATGAGCTTCTTTTTGTTTGCTCCTGGTGGCACATAACCTGTGACCATAAAATTAACAAGGTTTGCGTACCGAGGGTTGGAGTCCGTGACCTTGAGGAGCGTGTCATCTCGAAGGAAGTCATTAATGGGCAAATCTGTGCGTCTTTGAAATGCATTCTAGACAAATGATCGGCAATAGAATTTTCTACCGTTTTTATCTCTTATTTCAAGATCAAATTCTTGGAGAAGTAAGATCCATCTTATTAAACATGGTTTAGCATCTTTCTTAGTGAGCAAATATTTTAGAGCAGCATGATCAGTGTAAATTATTACTTTTGCTCCAACTAAGTAAGATCTAAACTTATCAATAGCAAAAACCACAGCCAGCAATTCTTTTTCAGTAGTTGCATAATTTAATTGTGGCCCTGTTAAAGTTTTGCTAGCATATGAGATTGCATGATGCTTCTTATCCTTTGTTTGGCCCAAAACTGCACCAACGGCGTAATCACTAGCATCACACATTATCTCGAAAGGAAGCGTCCAATCAGGGGGTTGTATGATTGGCGCGGAGACAAGTGCTTTCTTAAGGTAGTAAAAAGCATCCAAGCACTCATCATTAAATTCAAAGGGAGCATCTTTAGCAAGCAAGTTTGCTAAAGGACGGGCTATATGAGAAAAATCCTTTATAAATCGCCTATAAAAACTTGCATGCCCAAGGAAGCTACGAATCCCCTTGACATTGAGCAGCGGCTGCCTGTCCTTTTCTTTCGTGAAAGGTATGATCTAGAGTGTGATTCTGATCCCGGAGGTGGAAGCTGCTCTATGACTTCTATCTTAGCTCTATCCACCTCTATACCACGTTCGGACACCCTATGTCCTAGCACTATGCCTTCCCGAACCATGAAATGACATTTTTCCCAGTTTAGGACTAAGTGCTTTTCCTCGCACCTTTGTAAGACCCGGTCTAGGTTCTCAAGGTAATCATTGAAAGTTTTCCCATAGAGGAGAAGTCATCCATGAAAACTTCCATGATCTCTTCTATCATATTAGAGAATATGGACATCATGCACCTTTGAAAGGAAGCAGGGGCATTGCATAGACCGAAGGACATCCGTCTATATGCATATGTCTCGTAGGGGCATGTAAAGGTGGTCTTACTCTGATCATCGGGATGGATGGGAATTTGATGATATCCTAAATAGCCATCAAGAAAGCAAAAGAAAGAGTGTTTGACTAGCCGTTCCAACATTTCATCAATGAATGGCAATGGGAAGTGATCTTTCTTAGTGGCCTTATTGAGTTTTCAGTAATCTATAAACATCCTCCATCCCGTGATGAGGTTCGTTGAGGAATTAGTTCATTCCTCTCATTATTGACTACCGTCATTCCTCCCTTCTTTGGCACTACTATTGACGGTAGTTATTGTCAACTTTTACTATGAAATAATAGAACATTTGAGGACAAAACAAATAAAAGATAGGGTTTATACTAATAATTTTCACAAGTTTTGTATACACTCGTTTTACGGGTGAACTCCGGAAACCCCGGGAAAATCGAGAGAAAAGAGGAGAATTCAAGACACCGAAGAAAAGAACCAAATCGGGCGATTGGAGTAAATTCCGTGGGTCTATATGAGAAGAGAAGACACCCGCCAAAGCCAGGGGCCCACACCCTTCTGTGGGTGGGCGGCACGCTGGTGCCGCGGCACCCCCGGTGGAGCCACGTGTCACGCTTCGGAAGATTTCTACAACCGACCTATGGAGTTGATCTAGTCCGTCCAATCAAGTCGGTTTGATCTAAAATTTGAGATTCATCCTATGGGGCTATAAAGAAGGGCGAGGGCTACCCCACGAAACCCTAATTCAGCATTGAAGATCAGAAAATCGAGTTCCGGAGATCAAGTCTAGAGCCATAAACCCTAGTTCCTCGAGGAATAGTTGTAGATCTAGAGAGATTAGCTACTAGCAATAGATTAGGAGTTCCAAGCATTGGAAGGCTTAAGCTTCAGATTTTGTCAAGGTGTTCATAGGTACATTGTTATACTCTTTGATATATTTATATCTTTGGTATATTCATTACTCATTGATCATCTATGATATTGTTCTTTATCTTTATTATATTATCATTTGCTTTGTTTATTGTTTGCTTTAGTATGTCTAGTAGAGTTATTTATTTACTATGGATTGCATGCTTATGATTGTATAGCCCTCATCTTGTAATGTGCAAGATAGGTGTTATAGCTTATGTAAGCGTGGTGCTTATATATGTTATATCCGCAAATACCCCTATATGACGAGGTTTGGGGTAGTTCGTAGAGGTGACTTGACTCTATTTTGTCTTCTATAGTCCTCCCTCTCCATATAGTTAACGGTAGATCGTGTGTCACGAAGAAGGTGAAGATCTCATTATTGAATCCTTCCTAGTTGATGATCCTTATGTTTGTTATGAAGTAATAAGTAGTAACCATGATAACTAGATGTTTGCACTAATTAGAGTTTAGCAATAACATGTGATGATAGTTACACATAAGTTTTCCTTATATTGCCCCATGTGAGTCCTTAGACTAGAATATTCAATTTGAATCTTTATCATTTCATGATGGCTTGATCCCCTGTATTTATCATTTATCTTATTGAGCATTTATCATATATATCTTCATTATATTTATTATTATTTCATGTGACATTAACCCCGTTGTTGAGTAGAAGCTTTATCATTATTGGTTATAGACATTCCATATATAAGGACTATATTAGTATTAGCATTAAGTAGATTTAATCTGCCTTCCTAGTGGCATAACATCCCTCACTCATTAAAATGCTACAATGGTATAGATTATTCGTAAATAAAAACTTGAGTCTTTCTATGTTCTTTATCCTATTCTATTCCTGCCTAGTCATATCATTTTATGCCATGTTATACTTTCTAGTTGCATAAGTGGATTGACAACCCGCTTGACTAGAAGTATAGGTTATTCTTTGACTAGTGAATAAGTGGCTTTATGATTGTTATAATACCAAAGCCTTGTTTGGGGTCATTGCTTGTATAGCCGGCGTCGCCTAGTTTTAGCGGAGTAATTCTCAACGGTGGCGTTACTTTTTTGCTATGCTAGTTTGCTCGCCTAGTTTCATTCAAGTACAAATATTCTTGGCGAAGTAGTATTTGAAGTGCTAGAGAGCTATATTAGTGATGTCGTTAGCGGTGTCAACAAGCATTTTTTTTGGCGCCGTCGGGAAGACTTCAATCTACTTAGTGCATAACTTCTTGATGCACTAAAGACATTCAACTTGCTTAGTGCATACCTTCTAAATCTTTTTTGGAAGACATTCAACTTTCTTTTGAAGATTTTTAGCTTACTTGATGCATATCTTCTAGATGCATGGAGGACATTCAAACTTTCTTACTACATATCTTTCCGGCTCTAAGGAGGCATTCAAGTAGATTCCTAGAAGTACTAGTATAGCCTTACACGCATGGAATTAGAATAAACCAATAATCTTCTACTCATACTTGACTTCACTCTTTTGTTTTGTTTTATTTTGATCATTTTATTTCAGGTTAATGTATGCAAAGTACTACGCTTCCAGATAATTTTCTCGGTGATCCGAGAAAAGTTAATCGACAAAGAAAGAGAAAAGCTCAGGAAGGCACACAAAGAAGTTTCGGAAGATCAACATTCCAAGAGAAGCTTAGCATCGACTTTGAAGCTATGGCTAACAAAAGTTGTGCGGCGAATTCTCCTGCTTTCCGACCACCAACAACATCCGCAGACTTTGGACCTACGGTTGATGTTGGAGAGAATAACCGAGCTTAAGCCTACACTCATCACTATGGTGCAAGCTAGTCAATTACGTGGGAAGGCACATGAAGATGCAAGTGCCCATTTGCAACACTTTCTCGAGATCCGCAACACCTTCACGATCAAGGGAGTGACACGTGATGCCACTACGCCTTCGCCTTTTCCCATTTTTGCCGCTTGGAAAGGCCAAACGGTGGTTCTATGCTAACAAGGAGAAGAACAATACTTGGGACCATTTGCTTTCGACCAACTTCCTCGCCAAGTTCTTTCCTCGGGCAAGACTAATGCCTTGCGTGGGAAAATTTCAAGCTTTCAAAGCAACAACATGATGAGTCGTTTTCGAAGCTTGGGAATGTTTTCGAGGACTGATATCAGTGTCCTCATCATGGGATGGAGGGGCGGGTCGTTGATGCAGGACATTCTATCACGGGCTCACTACTAGCACCCGTGAGACAATGGGCCGCCGGCGCTAGAGGAGCATTCCTAGCTCTTACGCTCCCCAACGCTACTACACTCGTTGAGAAGATGGCTTCCAACCAGAGTTGGAATGAAGAACCTACTGCTACTCGGAAGAGAGGTGGAGTCCATCGGCTTAAGGAGGTGGACATGCTATCAAACAAAGCTAGATTTCTTTGATGAAGAAGCTGGAGAACCAAGACTATGAGAAGAGAGAGGCCATGCATGTCAATGACGCTCTCATGACGTGTGAAGAATGCGGAAGCTTTGGACATTCTGGAAAGAATTGTCCAGAACTTATGGAGGATGTACACTACATCAACAACAACAACAACAACTTTCGTCCTCAACAATCTCATGGGTGGAACCAACAACAGAGGCCTAACTACTCGGGTAACTACTCAGGTAATTACCAAGGTAATAACTTCAACCAACCTCCTTTGAGAGAGTTACTTTGTTGGTCGAGTCTAGACTTATTGAGCGGATCAATAAGAAGGTCATAGCCAATGACAAAACTTTAGACACTATCGATTACCGGGCTAGACACATTTTCCATTGCCATGAAGAACAAGATAGCTTTAACAAAATGCTAGAGTCACGGCTTGCTCGGTTTGGCATTTGTTCCCCCATTAGAATCTAACAAGATCCCGGGCCGATTTAAGAGTTAGAGTCTACAAACCTTGTTGATATTTTTAATACAGGCTATCATCAAGACTCTATGAAGAAAGGATGGAGGCATGAGTCCATGCCAATCAAGAAAGGAGATTCAGGAAGACCGGCCATCACTATTTAGATTGGGCCACACACATTCAACAATGCTCTTTGTGACCACGCGGATCCAAAGCATTAATATAATGCCAAAGGTAATTTATGATAAGATCCATGGTGCTCCTTTATTATCCACAACCATGTGCTTGCGGCTTGCGAACCAATCGATCATCTACCCTAAGGGCATCCTCGGCGACATTTGCCTACGAGTTGGCAATTGCGTTCGTGCAAGCGAACCGACATCCTCGACACGGGGAGGAGATGACGGATCAACCATTATATTGGGCCGACCATTTTTGACGGCCGGCCAAAGCTATCATCTACGTTGGTCAAGCGAAGATCTGTTTCAACATCAAGGGGAGAAGGGATACCTTCCACTTCAAGAACAAGATGCATGAGTATCCCGCTCATCCTCAAAGTCTGCCCCCGACATTGAACAACTTGTCAAGAAGAATGATCCTAGCTACAGAAGAAGGAAGAATAAGAAGAAGCGGTCTCGTAACATGAACATGATCAATGCAGTCTACTCGTAATGGGACTACGTTGCTACTTCACCATATCCGCCAAAGATGGAAGATCCGTGTAACCCCGAGATAGACATTTCAATTAATCGCCTAACCTTCACGAATACCATTTGTGACATAGGCTCGAGGAGTCAACATCATGCCTAAGGTAATCTATGAATTTATATTTGGTAAACAACCCCTCGTATGAAACATATACGCAGTGGTGCAGATGGCGGATCGGGTCTTACAGGAGGAGGCCGAAGGCATAGCTAGAGATGTACTGTCCCAGATTCGGGACCACTTCGTACATGCAGATTTTATGGTCCTAGACATGCAAGATGAGGACATCAATGCACCCATTGTGCTAGGAAGACCATTCTTGAACACGACCCGCGCAACCATCTACATGAAGGACGGAGAGATCCACTTCCAGTTTCCTACAGAACGGGTACGTTGTTATTTCAGAAATTACACTGACTATGAAGAATACAGAGAGCCTCGCAATAGGAGGAGACAAAATGCTCGTCGCAACCAGTACGTCCCGAAGACAAATGAAGAATGGGGAGAGTACGCGGCGGCAAGATCAACTATAGAAGTTGGATGGGAAGATTGGACCAACAACCTTGAAGAGGTACACAAAGAAGAAGAAGAGGTAACTCCACTGCGCCTAAACCAACCAAGAAGGTATGGAGGAAAAGGAAAGTACACCTTCGAACTAGAACCGTCTTCTCCTTCTAAGGTAACTTCCCTTTAAGCTTCGGTTCAAACCGACATACCATGGGAGTAACTTCTAAGTGCCCAAGGTAAGTATAGAAGGGTATCTTTTAGTTTTGTGCATATTTATTTTAGCATTCATTCATCTAAAGCCCCATGTAACTACTTACGTGGATTAAACACCCTTTGGACTATTTTTTGTGGAGGCATAAAAAATAAAAATATTACATGCATGTATAAAAAAAAAAGAGAAAAATACAAAAAATAGAAGTTCTTGCTTAGATCTTTGTTCAAGTTTAATCTTTGATCTTTCTCATAAAATAAGCTCAAGCTATTAAAGACATAAAATATCCAATCGCTAACGCCTAATCAATTCCACGAAGTTTTGTTGTCTACTTGAGTTTTGCAGGATCTAAGGCAATTATGAGCTATGACGAGAAGGAGACGTCCAACCACTCAACGTAACCTCAACGGTCATCATCAATACTTCATCAAGGAAGGACAACATCATCTCCATTCGCCTATCTCACCTCAAAGACCTACACAAAAATCTAGCTTTGGGGAGAGCACTCGGTTATTGAGATAAGTACCCTATACTATCTTTTGCTTTACTTTAAAAATACCATAAAAAGATGCATAAAATTTTAAATCAAATAAAGAGTCTTAGTTATATATATATAGCTTAAGGTGTGGTTAAATAAATGTTAGTTAGAATAAATAAAGTTAGTCTTGGAAATGATGAATAGTTGCTCTACTCTAATTCTTTTTAGTACCTTGCTTTTTTACTAGAAACTCCTCCCGACGTTTTGGATATATTTGTCCTGCTTTCAAATTTGCTCTATACCCGACTTGTGGTTGCATACGCTTGATCTAAGTCTAGGTAATTGGGGGATATGATATGAGAAAGTGCGAGCATGCTATTTATCTTGTCCTAGTGAAACTATATCTGGAGATTTACTTTTAAAAAAAAAATAAAATCTTTCATGATGAGCTCTTGTTTGGCGAGTGTTAAATTCCTACCAAAGCCATATTTATAATTATTAGATTAGGAAAACATTCCAGTTACATATGCTATTTGCTTTGGGTTGAGTAGTTCAAGCTTTCTTTGTTACTTGTGAGGAGTTCAGTCATGAAAAGACAAGTTTCCATCCACACCACCTTCCACATACATATGCATTATTCCTACGATGGGAGTGATTGCAATACCATGCTTTTTCCACATATACATCTATATATACTTGTTTCATTCCTACAGGAATAAACCCTCCATTAAACCATAGGAAGCCCATGTTTATTTACTCCAAAGTATTTTTGTTGGTATCTCTCAGAAAGTTTATCGGTGGAAAGAGATTTGGGTTCTTTGCTAAAAAAAAAGAAAAAAAAGGGGAGATGAAAAATGGACAAGTGTCCTACGGGCGAGTAGAGCCTACCTCCCTAAGAAAAAGAGAAAGAGAGTAAAAGAGGACAAGTGTCCAAATGAAAACAATGGGTACTTAGATGCCGCCTCTAAAAAAAGAAAAGAAAAGAAAGAAAAATATGCAACCCAAAGTTCTCTCAAAAGTTTCCAAATTTTAAAAGAGAGATTTGTTTTATCATCAAAGGAGTAAACGTAGAATTTGTTTTAGCCACCAAATATACACCTATCCACCACATTTCATACACATGCTATACCTATCTTGATTGGTCGAACTCTCTATGGATCCATTGTTTGAACTATAGATATATCCTTTGCGAGATATGCAATATTATTAAGAGTGCCACTCCTATGAACCCCACATAAACCATATTTAGAGAGAGTGAGTTATAAAGGCTTAATACTTAGCCTTGTGCCATATATATACAAGAGAGAAGGCAGTTATTAATGCCTAGTGAGGATCCACAAATACCACATATTGAGAGGCGAGAGTGCCATTCATTCTGAGCTTTGAGTTTTATTTGCAAAATTTATCAAACACTCAGGAATATTAGTGATCAAAGACTTGAGACATAGAGCTTGACTTGATTGTTCTATCTTTCAATTGCTCAAGTACCTAAGTGAGAGTAAAAGCACCATAGTTGGAAAAAGAAAAGGTTTGAAGTCGAGGATTAGTCTATCTAGTCCGGAGTTGAGTTCCTTTTTGAAAGCATGTGTACTTTGTAAGAATAAAAGTATCGTAGCAACTCCCCGATCCAAGTTTGTTTTATAGTTTATATGTTTTGCTAAGGGACTAGCAAAAGGTAAGCTTGGGGAGCTTGTTGACGGTAGTTATTGTCAACTTTTACTATGAAATAATAGAACATTTGAGGACAAAAACAAATAAAAGATAGGGTTTATACTAATAATTTTCACAAGTTTTGTATACACTCAGTTTCTGGTGAACTCCGGAAAACCCCGAAAAAATCGAGAGAAAAGAGGAGAATTCAAGACAGAAGAAAAGGACCAAAACTGGGCGATTGAAGTAAATTCAGGGTCTATATGAGAAAGAGAAGACACCTCGCCAAAGCGGGGCCCACACCCTTCCAGGTGGGGGGGCGACACGGGGGGGGGTGCCGCGGCACCCCCCGGGGTGGAGCCACGTGTCCCTTTCGGAAGCTTCCTACAACCGACCTATGGAGTTGATCTAGTCCGTCCAATCAAGTCGGTTTGATCTAAGGGGCTGAGATGCATCCTATGGGGCTATAAAGAAGGGGCGGGGCTACCCCCCGAAACCCTAATTCATCATCGAAGATTAGAAAACCGAGTTCCAGAGATCAAGTCCGAGCCATAAACCCTAGTTCCTCGAGAATAGTTCTAGATCTAGAGAGATTAGCTACTAGCAATAGATTAGAAGGAGTTCCAAGCATTGGAAGGCTTGAGCTTCAGATTCTGTCAAGGTGTTCATAGGTACATTGTTATACTCTTTGATATATTTATATCTTTGGTATATTCATTACTCATTGATCATCTATGATATTGTTCTTTATCTTTATTATATTATCATTTGCTTTGTTTATTGTTTGCCTTAATATGTCTAGTAGAGTTATTTATTTACTATGGATTGCATGCTTAGGATTGTATAGCCCTCATCTTGTAACGTGCAAGATAGGTGTTATAGCTTATATAAGCGTGGTGCTTATATATGTTATATCTGCAAATGCCCCCTATATGACGAGGTTTGGGGTAGTTCGTAGAGGTGACAGCTCTATTGAGTCTTCTATAGTCCTCCCTCTCCATATAGTTAACAGTAGATCGGTGTGTCGCGAAGAAGGTGAAGATCTCATTATTGAATCCTTCCTAGTTGATGATCCTTAAGTTTGTTATGAAGTAATAAGTAGTAACCATGATAACTAGATGTTTGCACTAATTAGAGTTTAGCAATAACATGTGATGATAGTTACACATAAGTTTTCCTTATATTGCCCCATGTGAGTCCTTAGACTAGAATATTCTCTGTTGAATCTTTATCATTTTATGATGGCTTGATCCCTGTATTTATCATTTATCTTATTGAGCATTTATCATATATATCTTCATTATATTTATTATTATTTCATGTGACATTAACCCCGTTGTTGAGTAGAAGCTTTATCATTATTGGTTATAGACATTCCATATATAAGGACTATATTAGTATTAGCATTAAGTAGATTTAATCTGTCTTCCTAGTGGTACGACATCCCTCACTCATTAAAATGCTACAATGGTATAGATTATTACGTAAAACTGCGAGTCTTTCTATGTTCTTTATCCTATTCTATTCCTGCCTAGTCATATCATTTTATGCCATGTTATACTTTCTAGTTGCATAAGTGGATTGACAACCCGCTTGACTAGAAGTATAGGTTATTCTTTGACTAGTGAATAAGTGGCTTTATGATTGTTATAATACCAAACCTTGTTTGGGGTCATTGCTTGTATAGCCAGCGTCGCCTAGTTTTAGCGGAGTAATTCTCAACGGCGCGTTACTTTTGCTATGCTAGTTTGTTCGCCTAGTTTCATTCAAGTACAAATATTCTTGGCGCCGTAGTATTTGAAGTGCTAGAGAGCTATATTAGTGATGTCGTTAAGCAGTGTCAACAACTACTTACACAGGGCTCACCCATTCGCTATTAGGAATGGGGTAGATTATATCCGCGTGTAACAGTTTCAAGACCTCTTTCTTAACTACCTCCCTCATCGCATTGTTTAGCCTCCTTTGAGGCTCCCTAGAAGGTGTGAAGTCAGGATCGATAGGGATGCGATGGGTGCAGAGAGCGGGACTAATTCCCTTGAGATCTTGAAGAGAATAGCCTAGGACAGATTGATGCTTTTCTAGAATGGTGAGAAGCTTGACGGTTTCCTCCGTAGAGAGGGTATCGCTAATGATTACGGGGGTTTCTCGGTCACCATTAAGAAAGGCGTATTTAAGTCCAGAGGAAAGGGGTTTGAGTTCGACGGGAGGTTTTGGAGGAGGCTCAGATTCTTCTAGGCTTATGGGTTCTTCTGGTTTAGCTTCTTCCTGGACGAAATCTTTAGCGTTCTCTTCTAGATTAGGTTGAGAAGCTTCTAGAAGAGAGGTAGCATTACTTCCTCCATAGGATCAGGCTCAGGATATGGTTCTACCTTGGCATTGGTAGAATTAATGAATGGAACTGAGAGCTTAACGCTCTTCCCGAGGCTGATATCTAGGCTCCCCTCATGATGTTTGTCAAGAAATTTCATGAGTGGGTGCCCAATCAATAGGTCGAGTTCCTCTATATCAAAGATGTAGAAATTAAGGAGGATCGTCATTCCGTTGATTTTGGTTGGAATATTTTGTGCAATCCCGCAGCTTCGCAACCAATTGTCTAGAAGGAAGTTTTAGGAACTTATTGGTTGGGCATAGCGATTCTTCACCTAAGAGGGCATTTGCCAAAGATTTGGACATAATGCACACTCCAACGGTGGGATCATAGAGAGAGTCTAAGGCTATTCTATTGATAGAGCATTGGATGGTTGTGGACAACGAAAGAAGCTGAATTACTTCAGATGAACTTTCGGCTTCCTCAAACCACTCTAAGCTCATGATAGATGAAAGATCTTGAACCGTATCCTTGAGGTAGCATTCCTCAAGTTGAGCCGAGATGTGTAGGTGCGAGCTTTTGTAGCGTAAGACTTCTTTCACACAAGGTTGATTCAAGGTGTTTCCAAAATCGGAAAACAGATCATCCTCGATATCAAAGAGAAAATTTAAGGGTTGAGTTTCCTCTTCCCTTGTTAGTTTTGGCTCTACGGGTTTAGGCTCAATGGTCGGTTCTTGGAATGATAGAGGTGTGTGTTCGGCTATCGAGGAATCTACTTCTAGTTTAGGGATAAGTTCCTCCTCTAAGGCTTCATCGTAGACATTAGTGTAGGGCGTGTTCTCCAAAATTTTGGCAAGCATCTGTTTCCCTTCACTAACGAGGGAGATACAAAAATGCACCCCCGAAGCATTATCAAGGAGTTGGGCTGATTCCTTGTTAAGACCGCAATAAAATTGTTGTAATAACGCTAGTTGGGAAATACCAAGGTCGGGGCGGATGATGCTAAATCGGTGATACGGGCCCAAGCTATGCCGAGAGGTTCTGTAACTTTGTGTTTTTGCATCATTTTAAAATTCACTAAAAATTTGAACTTTTCGAATTACAACTAAAACTTGATTTATTTTCCGCTAAACCGAAACCCCTCGTTTTTGGATGACCTGCATGTCACCATCTAGAATATTAGGTTTCCCTCTTGTTTGTTGCTTGATGGACTTTATGGTGACCAAGGATGCAAGGTAAGCTCTAGATTTTATTCATGGAAGTAAATGCATGAGAAATGATTTATGAATTTCTCTAGGAATCAAATACCGAAACAAGTGTGTACCAAAAATATATATGAATATTTTTATAAGCACAATAAATAAATATTCCCTACTATATTAGTCATGGGAATCTAAATGTGCTTATAAAAATATTTATAATATCTGCAATGCACATGAAATGATAGAACTCGGGGAAAAAAATATGTGTGCACAAATATATACACATATTTATACAAGTACAAATAAATAAATATTTTCATGAATACCGAGTCATGAAGATACATATGAGTGCTTGTGTAAATACTTACAATATATATTTACACACATAAAATAATGAGAGGGGGAAAATAAGAAGAAGGAGAAAGAGTAGAGAAAGGAAAAGGAAAAAGAGAAATAAAATGAGAAGAGCTCGTGGGCTCATTTCTCCTCCGGCCCAGTGACAAACCTCTCCCTCTCTCCCTTTCTTTCAAGACACCGCGCGTGCCGGCCCAAGGCGAAGCCGGGCCAACGAGCCCACGGCCGCGTCCTTCCTTCCTCCCTTCTTCTCGCCGAAAGACGGGTCCCACGCCCCGGCGTCGTCTTCCTCCATCTCCGCCACAGAGACGGGGGCTGACACGGCGCCGCCTGACGGCGCTCCCCGTCGTGCTCGCCATGGCCGCCCGCGTTGGCGAGAGCACGTGGAGCGCCACCATCCGCGTCGCCCCACGGCGACACGGACGAGGGAGATTTTACCCGTCCCCGCCCACGTCAAACACCACAGGGAGAGAGTCGAGCGGACAAGAGCGGAGGTGTAGGAGGCGTGACTTGACAACGAACCGGCTCATCCGGGGCACGTGGGCGACGAGGGCCGCCGGTGCAGCGGTGGACTCATTTGGAGGTCCGTGCGGTGGCGATCCACGGTCGGAAAAAGATCGCGAGCTCGGGGAAAAGATCTCCCGGCGGGCTCTCCATGATCGTGGCTATAAATAGCCCCGCCCGGTGCCTCCCTAGACCTCGCCGGCACCCGTAGCTCCATGACGGGGTAGAACACAAGGTGCTCATGCCAGTTCCCCCTCTCCTCCTTCCGTTGCCGAGAAATCGATTTCCCCCAACGGAAATCCGCCGTCGCGGGAGGAGAAGCTTGAGGCCCGGCCGTCTAGGAGGTCGTCGTCGGTCAATTGAAGGCGTGGTACGCATCACCAACTCCTCCTCTTCCTTTTCCCTCATGAATCATGTGTTGTAGTGCTTTGTGCCGAGTCCGGTCGTCGCCGCGCCAGCCCCGCCGGGTGCGCCGCCGCCGTCGAAGACGAGACCTTCCGCCGCCCCGTGCGCCCTCCATCAAGCCCGGGACGGCGGGGGAGTCGAACGGTCCTCACACGGCGAGGTTTGGTCGAGACGGCAAATCCGGCGAGGATCCCGCGGCCGCCGTGAAGGAGTGGCGGACGGAACGTTACGACGCCGCCCTGTTGTCGTGGACGCCGTCATGGCGTCGACCAATGGCAAGGAGACACGTCATCCCCCCCGCCCCACGCCGTCACCTACGGTTGGGGCAACCTCGTCACCACGTGGCGCCTACGTGGCGTCCACCATGGCATCCACACGGACCCACGTGGCGCCCACGCGTATGGGGGAGATTCCTGTGTACACAAGTGTAATCGCTCTGACTACCCGATAAGTGTACACAATACCTTAGAAATCCTATTTCCCGTGTCGAAAAATTTTTAAAAATTTGTAAATTCATTATTTGATTTATAGAATTTTATCATGTAATTAGTTCCAATTTTATTACATGATAAAATTATATTATAATATTACCCTAATGGTTTAATTAGGGATTAATATTATAAAATCCATATCTCATGCATACTAACTCTGTTTCGCGTGAAACGACTTCCATAATTCATCTAAAATCTAGCTCTATGCATCTAATCCATTGCCACCATAATGTTCTATGCTTGTTTTGGTTGCTCTAGTTCAAGCTAGGTTTATCGCCAGTCGCCAGTAGCCTTCGACGACCCGATTAGGAGTTTTCCGTCCGAAGATAGCTAGAGACGTTCGACGCCGTGCCGATTCGTAAGAACCTCCCAGGCAAGTCCTTACCCCCTAATCATGACTTTAAATAATGATGATGATGATGATAATTGGACTAGTAAATAGTGGTATGAGCCTGATAACGTAGCTATGGAGCTAAGCCGGATGACGTAATCATCCACGTTATCTACGCTCATACGTTGTAATCAAGAGAAACATGAGAATGCCTAATGAACCCTAACCAACAAAAGAGGTGAGTAGTGGTAGTCTGGTAGAGCCTAAATACCACGTCGAGAATCGCCGCGAGGGGTTCCTGCGGAGAGATACTCGCCTCCCCTAAGGACCGGTTCATAGACCTTCTACCTAGTGTGATATTACGTACAGCCACACGCCGAGATGGGACGGCTTGATTCCACACCCCGTTGGGTTGAGGTATAATTGGAGCCAAGGTGGCCGGAGTAGGCGAACGATCTATCGGGAGCTGACTCGGATGCTAAGTGATCTTCCGAGGTCGGGTTGGAGTGGTTGCTTTGTGATCCTCCACGTAAAACAATTGGCGCGGTGCTGGGTGCATAGATTTATGATTATGATTATGTGGTGTGTATTGAAGCCACATGGGCGTGGTGTGTATTGAAGCCACGTCGGGTGTAGTGTGTATTGAAGCCACGTCGGACGTAGTGTGTATTGAAGCTACGTCTAGAATGATGCGTCATCCTTTCCAACCCCCGAGAAGTCATGGTGAGGATTATACCGATACACCTAGGAGGCATCCAAGCGGTACGGGATCTCGTTAGGCCTGTCGAACCATGGGCCATGGGTAGACAACGCCTATCGTGTGGGGAAATTTGTACACCTCTGCAGAGTTATTTAAACCTATTCGAATAGCCACGTCCTTGGAATGGGCAAGTGCTAGGCGTGAACATCTATGATTAGATATACACTTTGATGATGACTAACCTGTGGTGCCATGACAGTGACGATATGATACAACCCGGAAACTAGCGAGAGCAGTTTTGGAGACTCTGCTAGGGCCCAAACCCTTTATAATTACAACCCCCTGGTTGGGACTTGCTGAGTACGTTTGTACTCACCCCTCTATTTTTACAGACATCGGTACATGTGAAGGTAAGATCGACGACAAGGTAGAGGACCAGCGTATCGTAGGAGTTCGTAAGATGTTCGCTTAGGAGAAGGACGTTGATGCCCGGATTTCATCCATGCACAAGTCTGCCTGTGGGAGTGCTGGGCGTGTCATAGTTAATCCACCGCTTCTCGGTTGGCCAACTCGATATTGTAACCCGGCTTGGTGACCCTTCGCCGCCAGCCCTTTGTAAGCCCCTATCTATCCTATATTTCTACAACTCGGTTTATTATTAATTTAATTTTTTTACCATTATACATTTACTAATAGACGTGTTTGTGGCATGATCCTGGCGCAAACACGTGTGATTAACGACCCATTAAAAGTGGGGCGTGACAGTTCCTTCTTCTTTTGTTTGAAGGCTAGGACCTCCATTCGAAGATTGACAACATGAGTAATAGGGAAGAAGGCAAGAAAAAACTTGTTTTGAAGTCTTTCCCATTCCCTCCCGCACTCTCTACGAATCGAGCATACCATCGCTTGGCTCTTCCGGCCAATGAGAACGGAAAGAGCTTCCATCAAAGGGTATCTCATGTCATGTCCTGGAAATGGACACATGAACACAATTGCTCGAAATCACGCAAATGTGTGTAGGGGTTTTCATCTTTGTCCCTAGAAAAAGATTTCTCCTGAACCATCGCTATGAGACTTGGGCGAAGCTCATAACGTACGGCCAAAATGGCATTGGATGATGGTGGCGGCTTGAATCTAGTGCCCATTGGAGCCGCGAATTCAAAGATAGGTGTTGAATCCATGGTTTATAAAATAACAGAATAAAAGAAAGGAAAGATAACGCGGACGACTCAATTCTATGTTAAGACAGCTACCGTTCCCTGGCAACGGCGCCAGAAAAGTTTGTTGGCTGTTCTTTAGCGTAACCACTAAAGGACTGATACACCTAAGATGGCAAATAGTAAACCGCAAGCGCACGGCTGTCTGTGTAGCTTTTCACCGGGAGTATTCCAGGTATCGATTTCCACGAGGAACGTGAAGTGAACTAACAGAGAATCAAGGTACGTCCTATGATGATACAAGGTATGTATGGTAGTTGAGATGAGAGGCTTTCTATAGCTATGATATCTGGTTTGGCAAGATAGCTAAATGTGGCTTTACCAGCCCTCGGATACGGAGGCGATAGGTGAAAGGTGTTGTTATTTATTATATGCACACAATAAAGATATAGATATCCGCAAGCGCACAAATAGAAATACGTTGTAGCACTTCACCAAAGATAAACTCCCGGTTTTAATATCGAACCCAAAGGAACAAAGAGGGTGAATATAACTAAGATCTAACTTAACCCAAACTTCACAATCAAGGTACTTAAACTAGCGAGATAAAGGAGATTCCTCAAGCAAATCTAATTCAAACACTCATAAGCGTTGTTTCATATTGTTCTATCTAGGGACGCTAATTCTTAATAGGGTAAGACAAAATTACTCTACTAAGAACAGACAATGTCTAACGTTTCTTCTTGGTGGGAAGTGGGCTACAGAGGATTCAATAAAGCTATAAAGTCACCATTATGATACTACCACCGATTCCCTACCAAGCAAGTGTCATTCATAAATAACCCTAGTCTAAGCACCACGCTCACACTAAAAATTACTCCCTTAATCAAGAAATCACCAAGATTAAAGTACTCAAAAGAGAGTTGCAAACAAGGAGAACAATATAATCCAAGGCTTACTTTAATAAGAAGTTGACTCACGAGAGAATCTCGGGAGCAAGTTCTCTCGCGAAGAACTTGATCCTGCGGACACACACTGAGAGAAGATCCCAAAGCCGGAGCTCCTCTAATCTACTCATTACTAGATCTAGTCTATTTCTAATCATAGACTAATTCTAAGAATTAGTCTAATCTTGATTGTTAATCATATCCTTGGTAGCTAATTGGAATTGCTCTCGTGGCTCGACATGAGGATAATGACTTCGGGGTTTGGGGGTAGCCCCCGCCCTTCTTTTATAGCCCCATAGGATGAATCTCGGCCCTCGATCAAACCGACCCGATTGGGCCGGACTAGATTGGATCTCAAGGTCGGTGGTGGGAAGCTTTAAGCCGGGCTCATGGGCCCACAGCCAGTGCCGCCCCGCCCCCCACGGGTGACGGGTGGGCCCCGCCTTTGCGAGCTATCTTCTCTTCTCAATTACACCCCGAATTTACTCCAATCATCTTGATTTGGTCATTTTCTTCCGTTTCTCTATTTTCACTCGTTTCGGCTCTGTTTATTTGTTTTTAGGAGTTCTCCGCAAAACCGAGTGTGCACCAAAACTCATGAAAATCATTAGTAATAATAATATTTTAATAGCATTCATCCCATGTTTGATAGCTTTCCATATATATAAAAGTGGTCAATAACTACCGTCAACAAGCTCCCTCAAGCTTACCTTTTGCTAGTCTCTTAGCAAAACATATAAACTATAAAGCAAATTTGGATCGGGGAGTTGCTATGATACTTTCATTCTTATAGAGTACACATGCTTTCAAAAAGAGACTCAACTCCTGATTTGGATAGACTAAATCGACTTCAAACTCTTTCTTTTACCAACTATGGTGCTTTTACTCTCACTTAGGTACTTGAGCAATTGAAAGATAGAACAATCAAGTCAAGCACTATGTCTCAAGTCTTCGATCACTAATATTCCGAGTTTTTAATAAATTTTACAAATAAAACTCGAGCTCTATAATGAATGGCACTCTCAATCTCTCTCATTATTTGTGGATCCTCACTAGGCATTAATAATAGTTGCCTCTCTCTTGAAATATGTAGTATTTATGACACAAGGCTAAGTATTAAGCCTTTATAACTCTCGACTCACTCTTTCTCTAAATATGGCTTATGTGGAGCTCATAGGAGTGGTACTCTTAAAATAATATTGCATATCGCAAGAGATATATCTATAGTTCAAACAATGGATCCATAGAGAGTTCACCAATCAAAAACAAGTATAGCATGTGTATGGAATATGGTGGATATTTTTATATTTGGTGGCTAAAACAAATTCTACGTTTACTCCTTTGATGATAGAACAAATCTCTCTTTTGGAACTTGGAAACCTTGAGAGAACTTTTGGGCTGCATACTTTTTCGTTTTCTTTCTTTTTTCTTTCAGAGAGAGGCGGGCATCTAAGTACTCATTGTTTTTATTTGGACACTTATCCTTTTTTTACTCTCTTCTTCTTTTTTTTTTTTTTTTTTTTAGGGAGGTAGGCTCTACTCGCCCCGTAGGACACTTGTCCATTTTTCATCTCCTTTTTTTACTCTTTTTTTAGCAAAGAACCCACTCTCTTTCCACCGATAGACTTTTTTAGAGATATCAACAAAGATATTTGGAGTAAATAAACATGGGCTTCCTATAGTTTGATGGGGTGTTTATTCCCAGTGTAGGAATGAAATAAATAAATGGATGTGTATGTGGAAAAAGCATGGTATTGCAATCACTCCCAATGTAGGAATAATGTATATGTATGTGGAAGGTGTGTGGATGGAAACTTGTCTTTTTCATGACCGAACTCCTCACAGGTAACACAAAGCTTGAACTACTCAACCCAAAGCAAATAGCATATGTAACTGAAATGTTTTCCTAATCTAATGATCATAAATATGGCTTTGGTAGGAATTTAACACCGCCAAACAAGAGCTCGTCATGAAAGATTTTAAATTTTCAAAAACAAATCTCTAGATATTGTTTCACAAAGGACAAGATAAATAGCATGCTCGGACTCTCTCATATCATATCTCCCAATTACCTAGACTTAGATCAAGCGTATGCTACCCACAAGTCAGGTATAGAGCAAATTTGAAAGCGGGATAAATATATCCAAAACATCGGAGAAGTTTCTAGTAAAAAGCAAGGTACTAAAAGAATTAGAGTAGAGCAACTATTCATCATTTCCAAGACTAACTTTATTTATTCTAACAAACACTTATTAACCATACCTTAAAAAACAAGCAAACTCATATATATATATCAAAAATATCCTGCAGCACATAGTGTATTCTACCACCCCCTTAGGAATTACGCCACCCCTCCAATTCAAGGCAAGCACACACAAGACGGGAAAAAGCGGGCAAAGAATTTGAATCGTTCTGTTGCAGCTAGCGAGACAAGATAGGTACACTTTGGACCACCCCGCATCCGTCACCGGGTAGGCTGCCGACGGTACCAAGGCACCGGTTATCCCCGGTCACCCAAGTGACGCCAGGAGAGAGAGAGGTGTAAATGTGAGAGTGGAGAGAGCTGCTTTGCTTGTGCAGGCTTTACCCGATTAAGGCCGTCTCCAACAGCTCACCTAATACTCAAAATAGGCATTACACGGTGTAAATAGGTTAAGAAAACTACCTCGAACAGCAGATGCAAAGTGAGTATGCATTTTAGGGAGGAGGCCAACGGGGAGGCATATGTGCGTCGTCTTTCTCCGAGAGACGCAAAGGAATAAACGTGTGTAGTGGTGGGGTCGGGGTGGGGTAGTGGACAACAGATTGCGAGCCCTCTCGTTTTTTGCGTTTGCTGTTGGAGACGTAGTGTTTGGGTCCGCGAGTTTTTTTTGTCGTTATTGACGCAAATGAGTAAATGAGTCTTATTTTTTGCCTCAACTGTTCGAGTCAGCCTAAAGATGCTCCGGCGGTGTTTAGGCCACGTTTAGTTGGCGAAATTTCTAACCTTTTCTCCACTTTCTCTCCATCACATCACATTAAATACACCAAAAGACATATATTTGGAGTATTAAATGTAGGTAAAAAAACTAATTACACAGTTTAGATGTACATTCCGAGAGGCGATTCTTTTTGAGCCTAGTTACTCCATGGTACGATGATATTTGTCACTAACAAACGAAACGTGCTACAGTGTCCGATGTGACATCCGGTTCCAATTTTTTGCCATCTAAACAAGGCCTTAGATCACCAAAATTTGGGTCAAAATTCCTATAGCATGTCATATCCTATATCAGAAGACGCGTTTTGTTTTGTTAGTGGTAAATATTATCCTACCATGACGTAACTAGGCTCAAAAGAATCATCTCGCAATGTACATCTAAACTGTGTCAATTAGTTTATTTTTTTTACCTACATTTTCGCACTCGATACATGTGGCGGCATTTTGATGTGATTTAATCTTCTTTTTATATAGTGGAATTTGGGGAGGAATTTAGGGCTCGCCACGAAAGTCAGGTACGCTGCAGCCTGTGTAAATTCAACCGGTCAAAAGCGAATTTAAAGCCAAAGCGTTCGTCGAGCCGGAGCCATGGGGCACTTGCTGCTTGCATACGCACGGGATGAACTGGCCCTCGAGGCCGACCCGTGCCCGCCGTGACGCTGTAACCGCAATGATGCCGCTGCCGCCTCGTCTACGTTACGTACTATAGTACACACCTGTTTGCCACTCGAAGCGGAGCGGACAAGATGCATGCCGCCGCGGCGTGTACGGGTGCAAGTGGTCGTGTCGTGACGACCGAGCGCCTCCTCGCGCACGCCGTCGTCGTTGCGTCGCGACGCCACGCCACGCTGCATAGGAGTAGATACATGCACAGCCAAGAGACCAGAGCCCACCCAGCTGTTGCGCTCCGCACGGTGGTTTCCACCGGCGACTGCCCCGACCCGTTCCCTGTTGCTTGAATCCGGCTGCTTCCTACGCCAACTGCCAACAGCCAACCTGACAGGCACGGTGCTGTGCTGGTGCACCTGTGCCTGGCTTTGCCTGCACCAGAGCCCACGACGGCCCCGTACCTGCATTTTAATCCAGGCTATAATGCCTTGTAAGCATACCCTAGCTGGCTGGGGCGCTGTAACTGCACAGCTAACACAGTGGAGCGGCAACTAATCACGCCCACTGGAGCCTCAAACTAATCGCCTAGCTAGCTAATCTCTTTTTGGCTGCCTGCAGTGAGTGACAACTTGATGACCTGCGCTTTCCTGTCAGCGGTGGTGACATGAGGCCGGACGATGGCAACGCATTCATTCATGCTTACTACATCTGATCTGACTATATACATATATGTATATCTCTCTAGCAGTGACGCAACAGCGACCGGGAAAATGTTTAGCAACCCAAGTTGCGCGCTTCACTTCACTTCTTGCAGATTAGGCAGCAGGCAGGCCAAACAGATACTCCGGCTGCCATGACAACGACCACAGGGGAGGAGGAGGAGAAACGAAAACGGCAAGCAGTTCAACACTTCCACCTCAGAACGTTCAAAGGTCAAATGTGACATCGCAAGAAGCAGTGGGCCAGCCCTGTCCGGCCACCGCCGGCAGCAGCTGGGGCAGGCCGCACCCCCACGCGCCGTGAAAGAGGGGGCGCACCTCTCTTCCCTCCTGTCTGTGCAGCTGCTCCCTCCCTACTTTTCCCTGTGTGTGGCCACGAGACGATAAAAATAATGGCTGATAAATGCTGTCAGGAGGATATTAGGAAATACTAGGTCTTATAAATGCTTGAAAATATATCATCCGGATGCAACCGCAGCGCTATAAACCACTGCACCTCCTAGCATTGGGTGTTCAGACAGTCACAAATCTCGAGTGTGGGTGGGAGGAATCTATGCATTCAAGGGGAGTAGTGGTTGGGTGGGTACATGGAGTATGATCCTGGCTTTTGGTCCCAGCGCTGCTCTAGAAAGTAAAAAAAAAAATCCACGTAACCTGCACATGGTACAAAGGTGAGGGATGATTTGGTTTTTGTCACGGCCTTGCATATATCGAGAGAAAAGCGCAAAAGCAATTTCACCAATGCAATGCGTGTGTGGGCAGGTATTTCAAAGTGTCGACTGTATTCTGTCAAAAAAAATGCCGACTATTCGTAGGTATCCGCCCTCAGTACTGAAATGAACGCCAAAAAATTAGGATGCAACGGTTCGGGTTCAGATCGGATTGAGTCTCCATGCGCTTACGAGGAAGATGCTGCGGTTGAACTCGGCCATGGCGGAACTTGCGAGCAAGGAGAGAGAGAGGCTGAGGGAGAGGGAAAGGACGAGGACAATGCATGGAGCAGGAGTCCGGCGGACAACGTTCTGTCTCGTAACAGAACAAGGACATCGGTGGCACTCGACCTAGCACAGCAGAGTGCTTGCCCCTGTGGGGTGTGGGCTGCTAGCCAAATGCAGCGGTGCGTGCTTGTTTTCGAAGTTGTCGGATGCCGTGTCATACTTCGTGAGGATGATGCCTGCAACAAAGGTTGGGGACAGTGGGCCTCATGCTACTTGAGAAAATGCGCAGCAGAGGGGACAGTGGGCACCCAAGCCACGCTTGCTGCAGAAAAAACCATTTCGCTCTGACACATACAACCAAGGCCTCCCATCTCCTACTGCTAGGCCTGGCACACACAGGAACGACATTTGTTGTGGGACAGAATTTGAAGGCTAGGATGACTCTTTTACTGGGACATTACTATGGAGTAGGGCCTTGTTTAGTTGGCTAAAATTTAGCAAAACGCGACTTGAAGACTTTCGTAAAGACTTTCGTTTGTATTTGGTAAACATTGTCTAATCATAGACTAACCAGGCTCAAAAGATTCGTCTCGTGATGCACAACGTAACTGTGTGATTAGTTATTTTTTTATCTACATTTCTTCGCTCCGAACATATGTCTTTTGGTGTATTTAATGTGATGTGATGGAGAGATTGCTAAAAACTAGCAAATTTTTGGCTAAATTTTAGCCAACTAAACAAGGCCTAGGTTCGACACCTTCGAGCTGCTTGAGGAAATGCGCAAATGAGTTTTAATTCAAAATGGTTTGTTTTGGATATCCATTGGTATCCATTGGATATCCACGGGTCGAAAAAACCAAACATGAAACCAAACCCAAAAAATCATGGGTGAAAAATCATCGCCAAACCCGAACCCGTAGAATCCGAAACCCGCAGATAGCCGTCCTAAAACCCAATCCGGCCGCCATCCTTACGGGTTAGGCTTGGATTGGTGCACCCAAAACCGAAATCGAAGTTGAAACCCGAAACCAAAAAGCAGTTGTGGTGGAAATCCACGAACAAAACAAACCACGAAACCAAACCCGAACCCGAAAATAGTGGGTGAAAAATCATCCCCAAACTCGAACCCGTAGAACCGTAAACCCGCGAGATAGCCGTAGTAAAACCCGATCCGCTTCCATCCTTACATTGCCGGGTTTGGATTGGTGCACCCAAACCCGAAAATCTCAAGGTGAAACCCAAAACCAAAACCGATTGTGGTGGAAATCCATGACCAAAACAAACTCGAAACCGAACCCGAAAAATCATGGGTGAAAAATCATCCCCAAACCCGAACCCGTAGAACCCGAAACCCGCAGATAGCCGCCCTAAAACCTGATCCACTTCCATCCTTACGGGTCGGGTTTGGATTGGTGCACCCAAACCCGAAATCCGAAGTTGAAACCCGAAACCAAAACCGATTGTGGTGGAAATCCATGACCAAAACAAACCCGAAAATTGTGGGTGAAAAATCATCCCCAAACCCTGAACCCGTGAGAACCCGAAACCCGCACATAGCCGCCCTAAAACCCGATCACTGCAATCCTTACGGGTCGGGTTTGGATTGGTGCACCAAAAACCGAAATCCGGGGTTGAAACCCGAAACCAAAAGCGATTGTGGTGGAAATCCATGACCAAAAACAAACCCGAAAATCATGGGTGAAAAATCATCCCCAAACCTCGAACACGCGGATATCCGCTGATGAACCCAATCCTTCGCCATCCTTACGGATCGGATTTGGATCGGTGCACCCAAAACCAAAATCCAAACTTGAAACACGAAACCAAAACTAAACCCGGGTGGAAACTAAACCCTAATTCGAACCCAAAAGCGTGGGTGAAAAATCATGCCCAAACCCGAACCCCACATATACGCATCCCGGACCCGATTCGTTTGCCATCCTTAGAGTGGGGGCTATACGGAAAGCGACAAGCGGGTTGACTCGAGGCAAAGACCGGTGCTTGTTACCCTTGCGCACCTCGCCACAAAGACCAACACACGCGGCGTGCCGTGGTGCCCGCAGAGGAGAAGCCGCCCCGCGTAGTCGATGTGAAGCATTCCTATGGGGTAGATCTGCGGCAGCCGAGGCTGGCTAGATAGAGGGCTCACCGTTGCTGGTCTAGGAAACGAGGTCGCCATCGGGGATGGGGTCCACGTGGCTCGTCGGGCAGCTCCTTGTCCCCCCCACCCCCACAAAGTGAACTTTAGATCATCTGTTATTTGTTCATGTGTGCGGGCTAACGCACAAATCAATACTCTCGCACTCGCAGCGGCTTCATGAGCATGTAGCTCACCTTTGACCGGCTGGCCCATGCATGCATATTAGAGCAGGTTTAATAGTTACGCCAGAGCTGCTGGCGGTGAGAAGGCCAGGTCACTCGCAAAAAGCCAAACGGTGGTGGCGGACCCCACCTGCAATTTAATGCTTTGCACACTCTATCGGCTACGTGGAACGATGGGAGAGGCTCAAGCTGCCAAAGTGCATCTCGCCCGCTTGCAGCGACCCAGCGAATCGCCGCTCGTTTCTCTCTTCATTCTCTTTCCCGCCACGTTGGATTGTAGCTGAGGTGTACCTCCATTTCGCCGGCTGAGGTGGGTTATTATACTTGCTCTTACTGTTACAGCGGCTGAGGTGGGTTATTATACTTGCTCTTACTGTTACAGCGAGGTATTGTACTCCTAGTAGCAGCCATGTGTCGTGGTGCCTCTGGACCACTTTATCAGGCCACACCCCATCCGGGGGCCCGTTTTCTTTTTCTTCTCGTGCATGCACATGGCTTGACCAGCCATCCCTATCCTCTCCTTCCCAGTCCCTCTCTCTCCATCTCGTGACCACATAGTACAAGCGAACCCCTACTATCTTGGCCGTTCAACTTCTCCTCGGGATATATGCACCCATGAACCATCTGACATCAGTACCAAATATTACTCTTTTTTATCCGGTTATACGTATGGTGTACAGTATTGTACATTTGCATGTGTACTTGCCTTTCTTGACTCTTGAGATTGGCAGCATCGCAGGATCCAAGGCGAACGACGATTGTGCGGAGCGGCATGGTGCCGCCATGCCACCGCCCCTGTAGACACTACCTGCTCTCCTGGGCTTGCTCTGATTGTGATCGCCGCCTCTTGTTTCTTGTGATGGTTACTACTATCAAATGTTGGTGCCAGTGTGTTGACAGCACAGTGCGTCAGTGACTGTTTAGAACCGGGGCAAGCTCAAGCTTAGGATGGCCCCCCGAGAGCTTGCACAAGTTGCTCCTCTTTTTTTTTTTGTCCTCTCGTCTCCTCTGCCCTGTTCGTTTGGTTTGGTTGGCTGTGGGCTGCGATCTTGTGAGAGAAATCTTTCATTGGTAGGCGGTGGTTGCTGATCTTTGTGAGAGAATCACTTACTGGCCAGTTTGATGATAAGCCAAGCAATTTCTTTTTTCCTTCTTGTAATATGCAATTATAGTATACTATGCATGCATGCATGCAGAGACAAGACGAGGTCCCCGTTAACAGGAGAATTCTACAAGAAAGAGAGCCGCAAGGCTTCCTCGGCGCCGAGCGCACCCACGTCGGCGGCCAGCGTGGCGTCCGAGGTCGGCGCCTTGCTGTCGCCGCTTCCTTCCGTCACGCGGCGCAGTACGGAAGGGCGGGCAGCATGCGGCGCCCTTCGGTTCTCTGCCACATGACGCTCGCCACGCCCGTCACGGCGCTTACCGGACCCGACTGAGGTCAGCGCCTTGCTGTCGCCGCTTCCTTCCGTCACGGCGCAGTACGGAAGGGC
Source organism: Hyparrhenia diplandra (assembly GCA_015847255.1). Taxonomy (NCBI): domain Eukaryota; kingdom Viridiplantae; phylum Streptophyta; class Magnoliopsida; order Poales; family Poaceae; genus Hyparrhenia; species Hyparrhenia diplandra. The sequence goes on from JADLZK010009883.1 coordinate 637,986, forward strand.
GGCAGCATGCGGCGCCCTTCGGTTCTCTGCCACATGACGCTCGCCACGCCCGTCACGGCGCTTACCGGACCCGACTGGTCCCATGCCGCGGCCATGTCGCGCTGCGCAGGGATACGGACGGCGTTGTCGAGCGGCCATTGGTTGATGTTGTGCCGCGCAGGCAGGCAGGAAGGCGTTGTCGACCGGCCATTGGTTCGCCCCGTTTGGTGAGCGCGTTTTCCGGTCAAAGCCGGGTATGGTCGCGTCCGGGCCGTCGTGCAGGGTCCTGTTCGGCTGCTTGTAAAATCGCTGGCTGGGCTGTTTTGGGCTGGGTTGATCAGCCCAGCCGTTCGGCTGGCAAAAATCACCCTCAGCCCAGCCGAACGGCTGCATACCAGCGAGCCATCCTCGTCTCAAAAAAAAAAAAACAACTTTTGCTACTGGGGAGACAGAGGCCCGTCGTCTCTAGGCTGGGTGGTGGATGGTAGCTGGCTGCTTGCTGCTAGCAGCTGGTTGGCTGGCTGGTTCAGTCGAAGCTCCAGCCCAGCCAAATTGATCCAGCCGAACAGGGTCCAGGAGTCCGCCCTCGCGGCGCTGGGCCACTCTTCTCAGTGACCGAGGGCGGTCGTCCGCTTCGTGTGTTATGGAGGCGTCTCTGTGCCTGCTCGCCGACTGCTCGCCGTTGTCGGCTCCTGATTGCCTTCTTACCCGTCTGGTGGGGCAGCCTGGCAGGTCCTGGCCTTTTAGGACAGAGAAGAGTGGCTCCCCACTCTAGACTGTTGCTGCTCTTCGTTCGGTCGGCTGCTCTGAGAGGTAGGAGTAGACCCGGATTCAGATCGGCTGACTTCAGGCAAATCGACGTGTGGCTGCAGTCATGAAAATCGGTTCGTCCATTTACATCCAACGGGGGACAGCAGGAGACGAACTACACTCCCAGCTAACTGGACCTTGGCCCATGTAAAGACGGCCTATTACGACGCAAAACGAGCTGGCGCAAGGAATCGTTGAGAACCATGGCCGCGAACTCAGCCGCGGCGCAGTCTGCGTAAGAGACATCGATAATGTGATCTTCCCACTGCTGCAGCTCAAGATGATCCTTGCGCGAGGCCTCCTCGTGCACTGCTGCATGGACTGCATCGGCATGGCGGGCGCGCGGCGGCACAAGCGGTGCGGAGCTCATCCAGTCCAGAGCTGAGGCATGCGTCACACTCTTAGAGAACCTCAGCATGGACGTCGGCGGCGAGTCAAACCGGTGTGCCACGACACAGTCTGCGTCAGCTACATCGACAAACTGATCTTCCACTGCTGCTGCTGAAGATGTTTATTGTTCGGGCAAGCGGCATCGACAAACTGACAAGCGGCGCGGAACTGACCGAGGTACGCGTCGCGCTTTCGGAGTAACTCAACATGTACGTCGGCGGCGTGTCCGGTCATCAACGGTAGCGCGCCGAGACGGACGCGGAGGCCTCGAGCGCGCGGAAGCGACTGGTCTTGCGCGCGCCTGGGCCTCGAGCCTCGCGCTTGTAGTCTCAGCTCGCTAGTCCACCGCTCTAGTCCAGAAAATGGCTCTGCTAGCAGCAGGCTGAAGGTGAACTGGTGACCGCAGGTGCAAGTAAGCTCGATGCTAGTGCATCTGGGGATCGACCTCCGCCGATCAGGACGAGCAGCAGGCCGAGCAGGTGTCACATCCCCAAATTTCCACGAAGGGAAATTCACAGATAGATGTATAACATGATAGTCTCCGAGGATCATTCCATCACATTATTCAATTTCTGATCGATTCTGAGTCAAACTTCGAATAAAAGAGTACAAATAGAAGGGTATACATTATTACATCGCCACTTGGCGGAAACAATCAGAGTCACGCAGCATCCAGAACAGCTAGAAGAACGTCGCGGAAGCATCATCATCCATCCTCGCCTTGAGCGTAGGCACGAAACCATCTAATCCTCCAAGCAGCCCGAAGCTCACCTTGCAAACTAAAAATGACTTTCGTTTACAATGAGTGCGGCTATTTCCCACCCTATGCTTTGCTTTGCTTTGTGGTGCTTGGTGGAATGCAAAGGATATTTCAAAAGGCCTATATTTGGCTGTAGTTTCCTATGCAAGCATCAAGTTTATAAATAAATGCACAAGTTTTAATTACCATTCCCAGCATCACACCAACCCTGGTGTAATGCCCAAACCAACATTATAACAAAGCTCGAGATCCAATCCCACACACATCTCACACCTCACCCTTTGCGCCTCGATGGTGAACGACCCTTCAACTCCTTCTGCCTGCCTAACCGGCTCTCAGCCCTCTGGGCTCTCAGCCGTAATCCCCAAACCACACTCAACTCGGGGTGAGAAGAGAAAACACCCTCACTACTCGGAGAAGTTGGACCTCAAGAAAAACCTAGCCAAAAGACCGGGCGCATACCGAGGGTAGTCCAGGCAAAAAGGCCGGCGCAAGCCCTAAGTAGTCCAGGTTCAGATGTGTCCTAGCCCGAAGGCCGGACTATACGTATAGATTTACAACTCTGCAGAGCGTGTACTCAAGACCACACGGTCACCATCATCGACGCTGATCACACGTCTAGGATGACATACGGAGACCACCTAGTCGGACAATGCCACCAAACCACTCAGCTCTGGGAAGCTCCGGAGTACCACCGTGTGGCCGAGAGGCGTGAAAGCGACGTATCAAGTACTCCCGCGACTCAAGATCAACCCCCGCCGTCTCGGCGGGATGGAGGCCGTCGGGGCACATCCACTGCTATAACACTAACCGCTACCTCCTAGTAAGTATGGCATCATCCAAGTAGATGGGGCAATCCGTTAATCCGCCCATAACGTAAAAACGTGAGGTGAGCACCAATTCCCAAGATCCCAGGTCCTCGAAGATACAAGTCCTTAGGTATGACCAAGCAAGACATCTTCTACACTCCTTTTCCCGGCCTTCGTCCCGTCACAGGAGTTAGCACCGGGTATCCAATACCGTACAAATTACCCACCACAGGTAGGACGAGGTGGGAGAGGCCCAGAAGCACAATCCCCGGCTAGACTCGTCTCGGCGACTCGTCGTGGATCCCTGCCTGGTCGACACAACCCTCACCACACACCCAAGGCATACACGGAATCTCACTCACCACATGACCTCAGGTCACCGGGCTCCAAAGTCACCCAAAAACATACTCAACGCCCGGCTCATATATCCCGGATCATATATAACAAGTAAGTGAGATATAGCAATCGATAAAAAACAAGATATAATAAGCGCGTGGCTAAATCTATCGCGGGTATGCGGGTGATGGGTTGCGACAAGGTAAAGGCTTCACAAGCATTCTAATCATGCAAACCTATCAAATAGCATTGCAACATAAAATAAAGCACTAGCAATCTATTATGGCATGCGTAATAGGATCTACGAGGTGGGTGGGAAATTAGCACCTCAAAGGTCCTCCCAAGCAAGTCCTCCATCGACTCGGGTCGTCCTCCTTGCGTAGCTCCTCTTCCAAGACTGAAGCGTGACGTAGAGTCGCGATAAGCGACTCCTATAGACATTCACAAAGAAGCAAATTGAAATTCAAAAACTCCAAATGCACTCATGGATAAGCCTATGACGTAGAGCTTCTTTTTAGAAAAATTTGGACTCTTGTTCCATAATTTTCCGAGTTCGTATGAATATTCTACAAATTTCCGAAGGTTTAAACATATAAACCGAAAAAGATAAAAATTTTGGATTAACTTTGAGGTCGACACGTGGCGACACGTGATTGGGCTGCCGGTTGCCACTTTGTGGCTTACTGAGCGCAGGGGCGGGGTGATGTCATTGGTGACATCGGTGATGATCTACTGGCCGGCGCTGCGGTCCGTCGAGGAGGTTTTGGAGGCTTACGGGTGGGCCAAGGGTGACGTCGGCGCATGGCGTCACGGATGGCGTCATCAACGGCCGTGCGGGTCGGGGCGTTAGGGGGCGGCAGGTGGGTCCAACGCTTAACTCAGCGACGGTGGGGCGGTCAACCGTTTGACGATCCAGCGGTCAACCCCGACCGGGCTGGGCGGGCTCGGTGGGCGTGGCCGTGGGGGCTGGATACGGGCGGGTTGGGCCGCCCCCGCGGCACGTGTCTCTCTCCCTGAGGTATCCACGTGGGCGCCGGGCTCCTAACGGGCTCGGTCTCTGGGCCGGGTCTTGGGGGCGGCCACGGTGGACCACCGGCTATGGGTCTATAGACCACGCGGGGTCTACGGTGGGCATGGTCCATCTCGCCCTGCCCCGGTCCCCGCTCACGGTGGAACGGATCCACGCGACCGTGCGCCGCTCCTCTTCTTTCCCCATCCTCTTGCTCGCTCCTTTGGTCCTTCGACGGCGCGGCGGCGGCGCTTCCTTCTCCTCCGGCTGCGACGGCTTGGGGCATGACTCCTGAGGCGCTAGGGCATCGTGTTGGCGGGAAGGCCACGCCGGTGAGGTCGAGGGGAGGCGCACCGGCCTTCCGGCGAGCCATGGTGCGTGGCACCGCTGGCGGCCTTGAGGGTGACAAAGCGGCCGCGGCGGCATAGCCGCCCCAAGCTACCCTCTTTTCTATTGAGTCCACATCGTGAGGTCTTGGCGTATCTAGTGGTGGCGGTGTGGTTCGACGTCGCGCCCGCATACCGGCCACGTCGGCAAAGATGGTTGTGCCGCGGCGGCAGGCGCCTTGATGGCCAAAAGCGAGCAAAGGCTCGACTTGGCCTTTCCTTGACCGATTGGCGTCACGGTGGTGTCGATTGGCGATGCCACGGTGACCAATTCTCACGGCGGAGTCCGCTCGGCGACAATCACGCGGCGGCGCTCCGGCAGAACGCCGCTTCACTCGCAGGCTCGACGCCAAAATGGGGCCCTTTGGGCGAACTAAGGGGCGGCTAGGTTTAGCGGGGCAAGGCGGGACTCTTTGGCCCGTCCTCGGCGGCGAGGCGGCGGAGTAGCGTGAGTACGGCCGCGCCATGGCGGCGCTCACCGGCGGCCTGGCCGGCAAGGTCGCGTCCGTTTGGCGACTAAGCCCTAAACGAGGCAGGAGGTGGTGTTTTTCTACGCTCCCCGGCAAGGCGGACACGATGGCGATGGTCCGGTGGGTGGTCTTGGCTGGTGGGGTTGGGAACGTGGCGAGTCCACGTTGGTCCCGCCATGGTAGCTCACGGCCACGGCGGGCAAACCGCCGGCGCTCTACGGGTCGCTAGGGCTCCTAGGGCTGAAGGTTGGTGCCTTGGGGTGTCCCCGCGAGGCGAAGACTTTGGTAGCGGTCCGGAGGGTGGTCTTGGCATGGCGTGGCGGAACAAGGTGACGACATGGGTGGCCTTGCCATGGCGGATCGCGGACCATGGCGGCGGCGACATCGGCCGGCCCCGAGCCACGGGGCTCGGGACGGCCATGCCTCGGCTCGGGCGTGCGTGTGCGCGCGAGTGCGATCTTGGCGTGTGGCCGAGCTCGTCGAGCCCCCCCGTGGAGCGGGAACACTGGCGGCGGTGGCGGATGTGGCGACGCGACATCAACACAAAGCACGGGGAAGGCGATGGGGTTCTCACCTTGGGATTGGCGGCTAGTAGTGGCTCTCGGCAAGGTGATGCGGGCGCCCCGGGCAGCTCGTCGTCGCGCCCGCGCTCCTCGGGCCTCCGGCTCGCGGTTCGGTGGGCGGGCGGCGGCGGCGGCTCCAACGTCGATGCTCAGACTCGCGGTGCGGCGGCACGGCGAAGCGGCGGCGGCTCGGGACGGCGATGAAGGCGTCTTGCGTGCTCGCTCTCCCGTCGCGGCTCAGCGGTCTGCGGCGGTGGCGGTGCCTTACTTGCCGGCGGCGCGGCGGCGGCTGGCTAGCGACGGCGGCGCTCCGGCTCTCCTCCTCCCCGCCTTCCTTCTCTTCCTCTCTCCCCCTTCTCCTTCCTTGGTGCGGGCGGGGTGGTGAATGGCAAAGGCGAGGCCACCAAACCGGCGGCGTGGCTGCGGGAAAACCCTAGGCTCCCGGGTGCTCTCTTTTATAGGGCGGCGCTCACCCATGGCGCGGACGGACGGCCGATGGAGGGCTCGGGCGTCGGACGGCGTCCGGGGCATCGGCCGTGGCTTGGCGTCGCGGCGACGCGCCGGAGACGCTCGGGCTCTTCAATTTCGAGCAGCGGTCGGGGAGTTGGGTGGCCGGCCATGGCGTCGGCGCGGCGAGGGTGCGGCGGAACGCGGGAGCGACTTTACGACACGACGGGGTTTGGGCGTCCGTGTCGGGTGTGTGCTTCTTGGCTCGCAAAGGCGGCGCGGCGGCTTTTGGGCGCGGCGTGGGGGGAGGCAATGCGGACAGCGTGGGTGCTTGGTGCGGCCTTGGCGGGGCTCTGTTCCCCCTTTTCAGTTCGGCGAAAGCGAAAGGGTGAGGAGGGGGATAAAGATGACATGTGGGTCAGGGGTCCACTCGTCGCCAGTTGTGAGAGAGGACGACGGTGAAATGTCGCTTTGCCCCCGGCTAAGAAGTGGGCGCGGCGGCGGTGGCGTCTTGGGGGCCGGCCCGTTCGGGTGTCTTGTGGCCGGCGGCCCCGCTAGGCCTGGCTTGATACCGGCGAGGCCGGCTTGTGCATGGTCGGTTGGGCCAAGCGGTCTCTTTGGGCTAGCTGGGCTAGCTAGCTTGGCTGGGCTGGAATGGCCCTAGCCATTTTCTTCCTCTTCCTAATTCTTTTCTTGTTTACTTAAATCTATTCTAAACTAAACCTTGGGCACTTATGTTGATGCACATGTGTTGCCAACATGTACACCACCCTAGTGGGGTCCTCTAAGGGTCATTAGGGGCTTAGGCTTCCATCCAAAGGTTGGCAACACAAACAAGGTCGGTTTAACAAATTAAAGTTGGTTGATTTTATTTCATCACATAAAATCATAAGAGCCAATCACAAGTTGATTAAGATGCAAATGCTCACACAAGCTATTAGGGTCTACTTGTGCAACTAGGTTGGGTTTCCTAGCATGTCACACACCAAACATGGGTTTGTTTCAAAAATTTTAATTTGTTGCGATTTTTGGTGTTTGGTAAATTTCAGGGTTGTTACAGCAGGCACACTGCCGGGCGGCCGCGGCGGCGGCTGACAAGCCGGGAACGCCCCCCATGGCGCACGCCCTGCGAGACAAGCGATGGGCAAGACTTCGAGGAAGAAGGAGGGGATCCCCCTCAAGCGCGCTGGAGGCCCTCTCTCGGGCCACGACGTCGCGCGACGAAGGAGATGGCGAGCCTCGAGGAACACGACGGCGGCGGCGGCGAAGTCTGCCTGGGATCCCGTTGTCGCTGGATGATAGCCGGGGGATTTCTTATGCGTTGTGTTGGGCTTAGATGGGCTTCAGTGCATTTCATCCGTGTTGGGCCGTGGAAGCATGGTCGATCTCCTGTAGCCGTTGGATGGGAGAGGGACGGTTCGATGTTGGCGACTGCAGCCACACGTCAATTGGCTTGAAGTCAGCCGATCTGAATCCGATCCAGTAGACCCTAGACCTCGCCCCTCTAATTCGCGGGCGCCCGTCCTGTGTCCTGTGCGTAGATTCATGTGTCGTTGATGCTTTGCGGTTTCGATTGGACAAGGATTTCGGCTACACAGCGGCCGCTTCGACATCGGCGGGTTTGGAGCGGTCACGCGGCGGCGGCGGGCGGGATTTGAGCGGCGGCGGTGTGCTCTCGCGTCGGTGAGTCTGCTGCTGTGCCTCCCTGTATTATTTTGCTCTCTCGCGTCGGAGCTGCAGTTCGATTTGTCTACTCATGTGCCTGCCGCTTTTTCCGTTTATTGTTTTCTCCTTTATTTTTTTATTTAATAAACAATCGCATGAACAAATGGTATACAATAATAAGGATAAATAAATCAAGTGTGTGTGGTCAACGAAATTGAAAGTTACCAGTCGCTGGTGCCTCTGGTGACTCCTCCATGTAGGGCTCCGAGAACTGAAACGCTATCAGCAGTGTAGATGAGTCCAGGAGGCTAGCTGCTACCAGACATGTTTGGATCACAGATGTTAGAATTTCACAACATCAAAGCATATCACAATATATACAGATTTACCAACTATTATAGGACTACAGTGAAATCTGAGAACATCAGTTTCCAATGAACATATGTACTAATTATACTTCAATTCAATATTCAATACCACAACACATAACTCATCACTACTGTTGTTTCAGTCGACCGATGGCGTCTGTACCTTCGACCAGTCGGAAAAGACAGAGTATGTGTCCCTTATTTTGTGTCTGTTGTCTTATACATATCTTGGTGGTGCGGTGAGCTTACTTCATTGTTTGCTTGATTGCTACAGATGAAGGTGCCTATTATTCACCTAGGAACCTTTCTCCTTTTGAGTGTCGTCGTAAACGAAGGAAGTTTCTGGATCAGCGGAAGTTGGTCAAGACAGGTTCATGATGCTTCAGTTGTTTTCCTCATATCTTTGGTTTCTGGCCATTTGAGGCGAATGTTGTTGTAATCATTTGCTTATTTCTCTCCTGTTAGGCTGTTCCTTGCTACCTAGTGGACCATTAGGCTGTGGTCGCTTCACACAAGAATACATCGACGCTCTTAAAGGTTAGCACAGTTTATCGTTCTGATTCAGATTGTAATGGTCTCGCTGATGGACTGTAAGGGATGTTATCATTCTGATTGCCTTTTCCCTTTATGTGCACCCGCTGCCGTTCTTCGTTTGTGTGCTTCAGCTACGTACAGTGGGCGGTCTTACTATGGAGCGCCGGACTATGAGTGTAGGTATTGCCGTGCAGTATTTTGGGTGAACGAAAGGGTTGCGTCCGATTCAAATGTGAGAGCCGGTAAGATCGTCTATAATAAATGTTGTAAGGGTGGGAAGGTGGTCATACCCCCTTATAGGGAGAGGCCTGAACCCCTCAAGTCATTGGCAAGGTTCGATGGTGACGCTAGGTGCAAGCGCTTTATAAAACATATCTGGCAAAGTACAATTGCATGTTTGCTTTCACCTCCATGGGGGCTAAAATAGATAGATCAATGAATGATGGCCGTGGTCCTCCTGTCTTTAAGATATCTGGTCAGGTTCATCACCGCATAGGGTCCTTGCTGCCAAGGGACGGTGAGCAGCCAAAATTCATTCAGCTATATGTCTACGATACTACAAATGAGGTCACTAATAGGCTCCATGCTCTACAAAACGATGATAGACCGTCAGACCCTTTAGATGCAGAAATTGTTGGTCAGTTGCTTGCCATGCTTGATGAAGAAAACCCATTGACCCAGAGCTTTAGACAGGCCCGAGATAGATTGGCAGAGAATGGTGATGAAGAGTTCATAATTAGAATTGTAGGAGCTAGGGAAGGGGATCCAGTCCAATATAATCTACCCACCACTAATGAACTCGCTATGCTTGTTGTTGGGGACTTTACTCTTGATACATTCCAGCGAGACATAGTAGTGCAGACTAGGAGTGGCCACCTAGAGAATATTTCCTCTTTGCACCCTGCCTACATGGCTTTACAGTACCCTCTTCTTTTCCCGTATGGTGAGCGTGGTTTCCAGATTGGTGTGACATATGAGGGTGTTACTGATATTGGGAAGAACAAGAGAACCAAAGTAACTATGCAAGATTACTTTTGCCATGGGTTTCATTATAGAAAAGAACAGCCAAATCCTTTTCTATGTTATGGCAATTTATCTGTTCGGGCTAGAATTGATGCACGTCTTTGGTATAGATGAGAATAGGTCGTGGTATGTTCTTAACAACCAAAAAAACTTCAGATCGAGAGTATGCGGGGTATAGTAGATCTTTGTTGGGCGAGGTTGCGTTAGTGGAGGTGGCGTTGGCAAGAAAAAGCGTGTTCGGCGTCTCATGCGGTGGGAGGCGCTACATGATTCAGAATTACCACGATGCTATAGCAATTTGTAGAGTGTACGGACCTCGATTTCTTTGTGACATTTACGTGCAATCCCAAATGGCCAGAAATTTCAGAAGCCATATCATTTGAGCCTGGCCAAAAACCAACCGACCCGATCGGATATAGTCGTCCGGGTTTACAATATGAAGCTTGAAGAGCTTCTTGGTGATATTAGAAGTGGTACTTGTTTTTGGCCCTGCATGCGCGTAGCTCCTCTTTGCTCTGTTCATTGCTTCATTCTTGTCTTATGTCTTGTGTCGTTCACTTTGCAATTAACACGATTACCTTGTTTAGCACTCCCACCTTTGTTGAATTCGAAGCGCGGCCTTCCCCATGCACATATTATTGTATGGCTTTCTCGGGATACCTCTCAACCCACCCCGCTCATTGATAAATTCATAAGCGCGAGAGGTTCCCCGATCCGGTTGTAGATCCCTTTGGCGTATTTGCTTGTTGCCGAACATATGGTCCACGGTCCGGTGTGGCCTAGGCCATGAAACCCGTCCTTGCATGAAAAAAAGGTGTTTGTTCTAAAAAATTCCCTAAACAATATCGGCCCGAGACGATATTGATCTTTGGTGGCTTTACTACGTATAGAAGGTCGGATAATGGTAGATATGTACAAAAAGGATCGCGGAAGCTAGATAGTCGTTGGGTTGTTCCATACAATGTCCTCTGCTAAAAAAATTCCAGGCTCATATCAATGTAGAGTGGTGCAACAAAACTATTTTTGTTAAATATCTATTCAAGTACGTTACTAAGGGCCCAGACTGTAGCAAAGTTTATATACAGAGAATACGACAGGGCCAGGATGCACCATATAATGATCAAACAGCGACTAGAGACGAGGTGAAGGAATACTTAGACTGTAGGTATATATGCGACCATGATGCGTCTTTGGCGAATTTTGGGATTTGATATTCATAGGCACTATCCACCGGTTGAAAGATTACCTATACATCTCGGATGACAATTATGTTGTGTATGATGAAATCTTTGACATATCGATATCATTTGAAAAGGAATTTTTCGTAAAACTATGTTAAGCGAATGGTTTGTTGCTAATCAAGACTATATAGCTGCTAGAAACCTTACTTTTGCGGAATTCCCTTCGAAGTGGAAATGGGATGGTGGTTCGAGGCTTTGGATACCTAGACAACGAGATGGTGGTAAAATCGGTCGGTTATACTACGTTCATCCAACTCTTGGTGAAAGATATTTCCTTAGAATGTTGTTGCTTGTAGTTAAGGGTGCGTGAGTTTTGAAGATCTTAGAACATTCGGTGATATTTGTATACCCTACATTTAAATTAGCTTGTTGTGCCCGTGGGCCGCTTGGTGATGATCGGGAGTGGTATGATGCATTCGACGAGGCTGCGGCTTGGGCCACTTCTGCGCAGCTTCGAAAACTCTTTGTTACAATGCTTCTATTTTATGAAGTAAATATAGATCGAGCGCCGGTCTATGTAATGGAACAAGATTAATTGTTACTCGACCTTGGTGATATGCTTATACAAGCAAAGATTATGATAGGTTCACACACGGGTGAGATGATCCTTATACCGCGGATTTGTCTCACCTTAAAAACTTCTAAGCCGCCATTTGAACTAAAGAGGCGACAATTCCACGTTAAGGTTTGTTATGCGATGACAATTAACAAGAGTCGGGGTCAAACCCCGGCTCATGTTGGTGTTTATTTGAAAACACTGTTTTTCAGCCATGGGCGACTATACGTGGCTGTTTCAAGAGTCACATCCGAGAAAAGGTCTTAAGATTCTCATAGAGGATAGTGATGGTAGCTGCGTAGATGAGACACGAAATATTGTTTACCCCGAGATACTTGTCGGCCGTGGCTTCGGGCTCAGTATCGATGGTGGAAGTTGTTCTCAGCTCGTGGTTTCAGGCTCTGAAGTGCTGAAGACCCCAGGCCACTCTCACCAACCGATGCGCGAGATTGTTACACGGTCACCAAAGGTGAAGAGCCTAGGCATCTCATGTGTTCTCACATTTGCACCTTTGTATATCTCGGTATTCATTTATCTGTTTTTCTCTTGTGTGCTTCTACGGACCCCACCACCAAGTCTATGTGACGGCGATACACCACCACGTAAAAAAAACTGCAAGGGGTAACACTTGTCGATGCTAATCTTGTGTACTCTTGGTCGGTCTTATATTACTCTTTGTCAAACAAGTTTGTTCTCTTTCCTATGCCGAGGGCTCAAACAGCGGCAAAGCTTCCTAATCTTCGCTCCTACGTTCGTAAGAGGTCGTCCATGACCGATGTCGACTCTAATGAGGTTTCCACCTCTTGCTCTTGCATTCACATTCCATTGGCAACCCCTAACACCGACTTTACCCTGCATCTTTACCGTCTTTTTATTGCTTCCCTCGATGCACGGGATCCGGATAACAACTATCTTTGAAGACACCGCAACCGGGGAAAATGTTGATGCCTCTTCTTTACTGACTACCACTCAAAGAGTATAGACAACGACTCATCTCTAAATCAGTATAAACACAAAAATCATGTATACATACCGATCGTTTATTTAAATATTTTATTCGACCTCGTGCACGGCAAGTCTAGCAAGGCATCCGGAACTAAAAAGAAGAGGAGGCCTCGCGATTGGGACCTCACCGCACGCAGGAGGATTTCTAGGCAAGGTAGTACAAGATACCTTTAATCCATTACATTTTGATCTTGTGCTCTTTGCTCATACACGGTGTCTATACTTCCGGGAATTGCCTCCTTGCTCAAGTATTTTTGGGTGGGTGAAGCATCTCGGACTCATCCGAAGAAGACTACGCCGCTTTTTGCCGATGTGGTAATTGTTAGTCAAGCAAGTTTGGGCTCATGGCGTGTACTCACCCGGCGCCGGGCATGAAGAACTTTTATTTTGTAATTTGTACATATCGGTTGCCTAGGCTCTTAGTGCCGTGTCGATATTGGTGGATTGACAAAACTGTCTCGACTTAGGTCGTGTGACTTCGTTGTCTTGGCCAATACATGTATAGATATTTTGTAGCTACTGTTTGCAAAGTATGAAAACTTTATTGTTTCATCTATACGTATGAGATCTTTGCCAATACATGTATGGGAGATATTTTGTACCTACAACTGCAGGTGTTTCTATTCTTGTGTTGAAATTAATTTGTTGATTTATCACTTCTTTTGTCTTTTGAAAGCTAAAGGAAATTCAGCTTCTGTCTTTTGAAAACCAAGATGATAGTGTGGGGTTTTTCCAATGGTCGACTAAAAACGGGTAAATGAAAGTTGACTCATTTTATCCAAAGTAGCATTGTAAGTTTGTGTTGTGCATCTTGATTAGTATATTTAATGAGTTCAAGAATAGGCTATGAAAGGTGCTTTATGTGCCTTGTGCACTCTTTTATGTGAAATTATGTACAGTTTGGACATCTCAAGTAAGATGCAAGTAATATTTGGACAACCTCTGTATATATGTAATATGTGAACATCTCGCGGTTGTTTTGGAAATTCAGCTTATTCTTCTATGTTTGTCTTCTTCAGTTTTAAGTTGAATTTTTTTTTTTTTTCCAACACTGCATCATGTAGCTTTTAACTCATTATAATTCTGGTTTGGAAAAAATGTCTTCTTTTACCATTGCTTTCGAACTTGGAAGTTTGTCCGGGTCAGAGATGGAAGCTCCATTATCAGCCATTACCGGTGTTCATATTTTTTTTCTTGTCACAGCCAACCAATGTGTTGCATATAAGCATGTATGCCAACAAAATGAAAATTTTATTGGCAATATTGGGTAGTACGTTGGGTTAGATGTTGCCGGGAGATCAGAGCACCCTCTCATGCAGATGCCAATTTTCTTAGGGGCTATATCTCATCGTCCGCTATTATGCAGTCAATGTCTAGCGCGTTTACTATCTATCAGTGTTGTTCTATTGTGCGATACGAGCACGGCCCGGTGGCTGCGCGCGTGGGCGCGACAAATCACTAATGCAGACGTTTCCCTACTGGAACGAAACAAATCTCCGGTTTGCGGCCGAATCTGACGAGTCACCCTTGACACCCGCCGCAAAATCAAACAAACCCTTCCGAATCGTCTCATGTCGCAAGTGGATGCCTTGTCAAAGTTTCCAGGCCACCTATTCTATCTAAATTCTTGATGACAATGGCTCTGCCTGATCTCCTCCGCTCTTACGGGAGCCGGGGTACTCTACGCGTGCCTGCCGAGTTGCCACCACTTGACGGCTTGCGCTTGTCCTCTTTGGTTTGGGCTCTTGCTATGCTGCCTGCCTGTGACTGCCTCTGAAAGTCCAACGGCGGAGCGAGCGCCCTTCTCCAGTTGCAATATTCTTTGCTTTTGCTGTTGCTAGTGGACGGGCACGCTACAGCCGAGACGAGTCCGCCACGGCCGCTTTTGGCAGGCACCCCATGCATTGCCAGTGCCATGCTGTGTACTCCCTCCATCCCAGAATACATGTCGTTCTGGGATCGGACGGGATTACCAACAACGCCGCTTAAAGACCTGCATGCCCCTGCTCTTCTCTGAGACTCTGACTCTCGGTTCCCTTCCCTCCCGTTATTCTCTCTCCAGTGTCTCCACCGAGCTCACCGAGCTCCTTTACTGTTCGTCTTCCAGATCGCGGCACCTCCCCGCCGGCGTGCCTCCTCCCTGGGCGTGCGCGCCGCACCTCCCGTTAGACTCTCTCGACGCACACGGGTCACACCTCGGTGACGGGCTCGCACGCCGGCACAGGCACATGTGGCGACATGGGAGCAACAGCACGCACGCCTCGCCGCCGGCGCCACAGTCGCCGCATGCGGGCTGCTGCTGCAGCAGCAGCTGGTCCAGCGTGGCGCGGAGGCCGCCTGCGTCGACAGCGTGGATCCATGCGACGCCCAGCCACGCCTGGCCGCCGGCGTGAAGACCCACGCGCACTCCGACGCTCGAGGCCGCCGCACTCGACGCGAGCCCTCGCGCGGCCTGTTGGACGCGCGCCGCCGGCAGTTCGTAGCCACTCGCATGCTAGAAGTATAGGTATGGCGTTCCGCCGGCGGCCACTTGCGGCTGGGGATTTTTGGCTCGGGAGTCAAGGAGATCAGAGCGAGGTTGCAGGCTGCCTTCGTCTGCTCGCCACGGGAGGGATTGAGTCAGGAAAGGATAAGGCTCCCACCGCTCCCACCATCTCATTATTTTTTTTTTTTATTCACTTACGAGAGAACCAGTGGGAGGCAGGGATGGGATGGATGGAAGGTTGGCAGGGCTGGCGCAGCATACTCGTAGGGTGCGGTACCTAGAACGACTTGTATTTTGAAAATTTTCACCGGTGCCACAACGACAGGTATATTGAGATGGAGGGAGTAGTACTGTGTGTGCGGCGCGGGAGAGGAGAGGATGCACTGCTGTGGTGGGCCTGTGGACTGTGGAGAGCGAGTGAGGTATCTATCATTTCCTGCAAATGCAATCCTGCTCGTGTCATCACAACACCATTTCCTTCTTTATTCCCTCACATTGGATGCTTTAATCGGTGTCCATGACACTCCCTGCAGCGTCAGCAGAGAGCTTCTCTGAACCCTGCTGACTCGACTCTGCTGTGTTTTCATACCTGAAGAAAGCCACGCCTGAACCGTCGCTTGCCTTGCCTTTACCATGCATGCTCTTTAGAATGGACAGGACAAATCGAGCTGAAACCATCGCTTAATACTGTTGTGTGTTCCTTACCCAGCTAATAATGCTTCCCATTGCTTTTCTATTTCAAACAAAAAGAACATGACAGCGTTACAAAGCAAAGCAAGCTAGGAATTGAAGAGTATTTTTGTCGCTGCCATGGTTATTTTCCTCTGTACGTATTGTGGAAATGACAACACGGGCCCACACTGTTGTATCGTTCTAAGGCCTGAGCTCCGAGTACACGACAGTTCTGGCTACTACGTTTATTGCTCTTGTTTTGTTATTGCTCGTTCATGTTCATGAAATGGAGCGTGTGTCGCAACAGCACAACATATACTACACATGCACAGTCACAGTGTCACACAGGTACCAGCTGCTGACATGTAGTATGTAGCACCTAGGGCTCCGTTTAGTTGGTTGAAAATTTACAAAAAGCACTCTTTGGAACTTACGGTATCACGTTTCGTTTGTTTGTGATAAATATTATCTTACCATGGCGTAACTAGGCTCAAAAGAATCGTCTCGCAATGTACATCTAAATTGTGTAATTAGTTACTTTTTTTACCTATATTTCATACTCCGAACATATGTCTTTTGGTGTATTTAATGTGATGTCTTTGGGAGAGAAGGAAAAAAATGTTAGAAACTTTAGCCATCTAAACGAGGCCCTAGTATATGAATCGATTGCTTTGAACCATGAGCAGCAGCAGGAGAAGGCAGCAGCAGGAGGCCATGGCGGCTGCCACCCTTCCCGGAGCATTGCTTGAGGTAGCCGCGACCGTGAAGGGGACATGGCTGTCTGACGGCTTGCATGGCCATGAAGGCGAAATTGAATGCTGTGCTTTCTATTCATTTGATACTCAGGCACTGTTTAGAGCTCCAAATTCCTCCTCAAATTTCACTATGTAAAAAGAAGATTCCCCATCACATCAAAATGCCGGCACATGTATCGAGTACTAAATGTAGGTAAAAAAATAAACTAATTGCACAGTTTAGATATACATTGCCGACGATTCTTTTGAGCCTAGTTACGCCATGATAGGATAATATTTACCACTAATAAAGCGAAACGTGCTACAATGTACGATGTGACATGCTACGAATTTTGGCCCAAATTTTGGTGATCTAAACACCGCCCTAGAGTACGATGCGTAACGTACCACGCATCAAAAACACCACCACCTTTGTCGCTAGGCCGGCGTTCTTCGCCACGAACCAACGGCGTCGCCATCTAGCTCCTCCCTTTTGATTTCGAGGCGGCCCTTTTCCTGCCCAACATGACGGTCGTCAAATTGCGTGCGATACTAGTACTCCATCCGTCCCAAAATAAACGGCGTTTTCGCTTCGAGAAACATTTGCGGCAATTATATATTAAAATAGGATTAATATTTATATTATATAATTAGTATTATTGGAAAGATCTTTTGATCTAGTTTTTAACAAATTTATTTGGAGATTTAAATCTTCTACATATTTTCTACAAATCGAGTCAAACTTTGGCACGAAAACCCAAAACGTCGTTTATTTTGGGAAGGAGGAGTACCCGGTATTTTTGTACTACATGTGGCGTCGGCCGGGAACGCCATGACCCACGACTCCGGCGGAGAGAGACCGTGCCGCCCGTGGGGGGGCGGCCCGGCGGTGCCGGGACGTGGAAAGGCACAAAGGGAGGCGCAAAGGAGCCGGCGGGGAAATGCGGGGTGGGGTGACCAGGGGATAACCCGGTGCTTTTTTCGGTACCGTCGGCGACTCCACGGCGACAATGGACCACAAAAGTACCATTTATACCCGGACCGCGGGATTTTAGGGTCCTTCATTTGCTACAAATAGAAGATTGCGATCCCAGCCATTCAATATGCCACATGGCGATCAAGAGGCTCACCGTAATGGTAAAGTCCATTGGTTGGGGGCTCCCACCCGTGGTTCAAATCACGGGTGCGACACTTTATCCTGGATTTATTTCGGGATTTTCGTGCACTTGTGCATTAAGTGGTAGGCGACGTCCCCCGTCGATAGCGGCGCCGGTGGTGACTTCGAATTTCAAGATTTGCCGGCTCAGTCCTTGAAGGTGCTCATAGGGGTAGGGTTTTGCGTACGTGTGTTCATAGGGGTGAGTGTGCGTGCGTGTTGAGCATCTGCGTTGTCTTGTGTAATCTCAAAAAAAAAAAAATATGCCACATGGCACCTATCCAATGTAGGGGTAGATTTCACCCCCGTGGGCTGGTGCCCACGAGGTTAGAAAAT